>OZ014478.1:13951863-14551863 GCA_963965965.1 Trididemnum nubilum | reverse complement strand
TTCATTGATTTTTTGCTTTTGTGTTTTTCCATACACACTGACTGGTCCAAATTTATTATTGGTTTTGGGTTGGTAGGAGCCTCGATGTTGTAGCTGCTTGTGTAAATGTTTGATTGAATTAGAAGCTTGAGAAAAACATCCAACAACCTGGCGCTCCACATGTTTTTGGCAAATCCAAGCATTCGCAATTTGCATAGCAGTATGCTGGGTACCATGCTTCATCTTTAACATAATGTGATTCATGGATTCAAAAGGAAAAGCAGAATATGCCCATAAAGGGCCCCAACAGCGAACATTTGCAACAAAATGACTCAATTGGTGAACATTATATGTCACCGACTCTTTTCCATACAAACGTTCATATGCTTGTACAAACATTTGTAGCTCGTGGTGTATGCTTTCAAGTTGAGTTTCTTGTATCGTTTCTTGCAAAAGCAAGTAAATTGATCTTGAAAGCATCATGAAGTGTGTGTAATAGGCTGAAGGAAGTTTGCATTTTAACACTACTGGACAATAATAAAGAAGAAAAGATCGATATTCAGATGCTTTCCACTGTTGTCGACATGAAACCGCACTTGGTAATCTTGATATTTCATTTGGGGGTTTAATTTCATCAAGCTCTCTGTCAATGCAAGCGACTATTCACCCCAAATAGTAGGATTCTTCGTGGTGACGACTGTCAAACCAAAATGACAACATTGCTTTTATTATGCCTTGAAGGCAATGCATATATTCAGTGACAAACGACTTTACGATATCAAATTTGGGCACTTTCATCAACATCGGAGGTCCTTTGACACCATGCATAGTTCTGTCCTGTTCTACTGCAGTACGACAGTCAATAAGATGAAGAGATGCATTTCTCAGAAGTACTTCATCATGTTGAGTACAATACACTCTCGTAAAGCTATCACCTTTTTCAATACGACTTCCTTCATGGTAACATTTTGGGCAACCGTATTGTCCATTAAATTGGTGAGAATTTTGAATTGCCGCTTGCGCAACAGCATCGCAAGTGCATGCTAAAAGGTATACTCGACTTAAATTCAATGTACCATCATGAGCAGTCCATTCAAGGGGATTGGTTCTAAGTCATTGAAGGTCTTCAATGATACGTTGTAGAAATGTTCCCATGCAAGGTTTGTTAGTTCAGAACCACAATCCCAGCAACAGCATGTTCTTGTTTCTCCTGGAATACCGAATTTCATTCACAGTTGCAAACACTGGCCAGTAGCTTCGTGAAGCACTTTTGAAAGCTTGAGCTCCATCTATGCTGCAAAGAAGAGTTAAGTCACTGTCAGAAATCTCACCTTTATGAAACAAATTTTTAATAAAAATCACCACACAATGTATCACTATAATTAGCACTTTATATCAATTCTGATTTCTTTAATAGGTTAGCTGATTGCAATTCAACGACATGGCGAACTTGTTCTTGAATTGGAAAAGTGACAAAATGGTTTTCAGATTTACCTTCTTCCTGAAGAATCTTTTCAAGACAAACCTTACATTTTTCCCATTCTGGCTTAATGACAGAGTCACACACATCACAAAAATAAAAGATGTTGTATGAAAAGGTATTAGATATAGATTTGTTGAAGAGATATTTGCTTTGGGGGAAAGCTCCTGGAATAACTAAATCCCAAATTTTTAACAAATCCTCAAGCTGTTTACCTTTCACATAATGTTTGAATATGTACTCCAAAAGCAATATCTGGATTTGCACACGGGTAACATTTGCTCCTGGATATATTACTTCATCATCAGCAGCAATCTAAACACCAGGATGTAAAAGTTGGAATTTGATTCTTGCTATTTCTGCACTGCTGCACAACCTGCTGTATTTCTGCTGAACAATTTTAAACTTTGAACTTGATTTTGTTTCATTTGTACTGTAGTGTTATCAAATGCCAGTCTTTTCCAGCAAATGACCTTTCTTTTTCTCAAAACACAAAAGGGTGGAAATTTTCATTGCAATGTGTAATTTTATTACCAAAGTTTGGTTGCACTTTAGCGTAATAGTGCAACACTCTTGTGCAACTGCACAACAATTAGCTTTATTAAATTCCTTTTTTAAAACATTGCATTATGCTCAATTGTTTAAAAAATCTTGAATTGCATTTTAGTGGAGTAAAAATCAGTTTGCTGTATTTTAGCCCACCTCCAAAACTGACCTTAGCACTTAATGGGCATCTCTTTAGACATCGATTCTTACTTGGCCAAATGCATTTGTATCGGGTATTTGTTTTTTGCAAAACCTGTTGACATTTAAAAAAGTATATGCTGCACATTTAAATCCAACCAGAAATTTTTTTTTCAGATTGATACGAAATATTTCTGGTAATTTTACATTCAAATCATTTCAAATTCAATAAACACACATTGCTTTATATTGGAATCCTATTATTCACCATTGAATGAGGTTTTATAACTTTTGATTAGAAGACTATAGCTAATGAAGTTTTCATACCATGACAAACAAATTTACTAAGCAACACTAACCTGTAAAGTGTCAGCATTGGCATGTTTTGTTTGTTTTTCATTGTCTTCTTTACTGAAATGTTCAGCATTGACTTTAGCAGAGTGGGCATCAGACTGATCCAATAGCTGGTCACTCAACTCTACTAGAGTAGTGGTACTTTCATTTCTAGCAAAACTGCTTGTACAAGGGTCATGTAAAGTGTCTGTAAACTTAAAAAAACGAAAGTCATCATTTTTTCTTTTGCTTTGCATTCCTTCAGCATCACTTTTGTTATTTTTCCAGAAACGCTGAGTCCTTGCTGGAATCTCTACATTTACATCTTCAAGGTATAACTTACGCTTTTGAAAGTTTTTGCTCATTCTATCCAGTAATGTTATACCAAAGCTACAAAAAAATTATACTTTCTGTATTGTAATCCTTTTTAGTAGTTTTAAGTTTGGGTTAAAATTAAAGTTAGGGTTGATCGATATTCAAGCCTAACCCCCTTAGGGTTGGGTTTAGGGCTAGCATAATGATTTTTTTATTTCTACTTATCATCAGCAGCCTCTACCAAAAACCTAATGTAGGCACTTAAATGAGGACTAAATGCAAAATCAATGGAGGTATCTGAAGTTAGGCCAATTGCATAAAACTAGACTAGAGTTGACTACATCCTTTTTGACCCAGCCATTCAAGAAATATTCTACTTCAAACATGACGTCGGTGACTCTAATATTATAACATTTAATAATTTTTATTGGCAATCCAGTCGTTGATAAGCATTAGCGACGACTTTCCAGTTCCACTTTAAAGCAACAGTAAGACTACTGCATTGGGTAGTTTTGCTGCTCACTAAGCAGTTTGATCTTGTCAGCAGAGTAGATCCAAGCTGGAAAAGAGTACACTGCATGTAGGATAGCCAAAATAACAAGCATCTAAAAAGAAGCAAAAGTAAGGCTAGTACGTAGTAGAGTTATTAGAGTAGGCTAGTAGTCGATTGTTTTAAACTTAAATGGAAACGTTTATTCTAAAGTCCCAAATGCCACAAGCAAATACAAAAGGCCTACTCAAGTATTGTTAGTCTTATTATCAGGTATGAGTTTGTACTGTGTAGCCTAGAAATAAAAACCTTATTGCTAGACTAGGCTAGGATTTAGACTATAATGTATCTGCCAGCTTGATTTTTACCAAAATCGCTTGGCTACCGAAAAGTCTACTCTTTTTACCAGCTCAGATCTGTACTGCTGGTAAGATCAAACTAATATCCACAACTTAAGATCAATCTAATATCCACAACTTACTCAGTAGTAGCAGTAAGTAGCCTAACCAAATCTGAAAACTTGGCTACTGCTAATGCTAACCTTTTGTTACTGCTACCTATGTACAGACTTAGATTACCAGTAGGCTACTGATTTACAATACGATGGTTTTTGGCTTCAAATTTTATATCTCCATCGGCTAAAAACATTACCTAAGCTGGTCTAACTTTCACACAACAGATTATATCACTAGTATAATGCCATCGATAAATTTAAGTTTGAATTGGAATTGCTGTTTTAAGCAGAATCCTTTTACTTTCTTCATGGAACATCGCGTTCTTTAGTCAGCAAAAAATTTGTGCAAATCATGCCTGTCGTGATGTCTCGAATTGGAATGGAGTCAAACGGAGTAAATTATATTTTCACGAAAAAGAAAAATTGGAGAGAATTATTTGGGCCACGTTGTCATTACATCAAATAGTTCTCATTTCTTCAATAAAACCGATTTCCAGCATTATCTTTTTAAAAAGACAAACATGTCTCTTAAATCGCACATAAACTGGAAAACAAAAGTCGAATCGGGGGTCCAAATATACTTCAGGAATGGCATAAAAAAGATTTAGATGGTACGAATTGCAAAGTACCTAACCTGCAGATGAGGATTAGTGCTGCTTAACAAGCAACCTGAATAGATATGTATCTTGAAATGATGAAAAGATAAAGATATTAAACAAATAACCATGTAGGAATGGATTGTTACGGATCGTAAACTTGTAAACTCGATTTTTCTGTCATCTGTGGCTTGACACACGTGTATAACTATAAACCGAAAGCTTATTGTGCAACTGCGGGGTTTGGTGTGTTTATGACTGATTTCGGTACCAGTAATTCATCTGCTAGTAAAACTGTGCTAGTGTACTGGTCGATTATGTTTCATAGTTTAGGGTAATGTACAGTACTGTAGCATAGATGGTTTAGATTAGGCTGTTGTGATTAATATTGTGAGATCAAGTGAGTACCATGATTTTGTACTAATTTTTGTTTGTACTAACCATTCTATAGCAATTAGCATTGCATCAATAAGACTGCAGATTTAGGATATCACTGGATTAGACTACTGTAGTTAAGTGTACAGAAATGCCTCCAAAGAAGAGATTGATTGCAAAAGAAGACAAGCAGCAATGCCCAACTAAAGCGCAATGGACTACAAAAGTTTTGCAGCATCCAAAACCAGGTGGATCTGTTTTTTTTTATTGGCATGTGTGTCAGTGTGAATAGTGGTCATAACCAGGCATTTTTTCAGAGGTGGGCAAAGAGCATGTTACATACCGTCAACCGGGGCGACTTTGAACGGTTATGAATCATTTTTACTTGTCACTTCCGCCAGGTTTAAGCAAGAAAAGTGCTTATAGGCTGAACGTAACACTTATGGCCTCAGCAACTAGAACTGTCATAACTAAAAAAATATTTCGCTCTCATAAGCCATATATTCTATCTCAAAAAGCGTTCAAAGTCGCCCCGGTCTCTGGGGCTACTTTGAACGCCTACCAACATGCACTTAAACCTTCACTTACAAGCGAAAAGTTGCCTTCGCCTAACATGTCTTTGAATTAGAACATTGCGGAGCGGCTAATTTTTCCACTCTGGATCCTCTCCGAAATTTTTTAACTGACTTCGGCTCTGAAATTTTACATCAACACTCAGCTCTAAAATACTCCGATACAGAAATAGATTTCGACAAAAAATTCGAACCAATGCTCAATAACCTGAATAAGCGTAGCCTAATCGCATGTTTTGATATTCCCAGAGAGCAAAAATAGTTGCTCATTCTACTACCAACTCTCACTACGGCTTAGATTCGTTAGAAGCCAAACTAAAGTCACACTCCGGTTCCCAATTTTTTAAAAATTGGCACTCCGCCTAAAAATATGAAAAAAACGCGTGGCAGAGTGGTGAGGGCGGTAAACTGCCGATCACATCCTCATGGGTTCGAGCCTGCAATCGTCTATTGCTAATTGACCTGACTTGAGGATCTATATGTCAATAGTAATGGTGTAGTAAATCACCCTATTTCTTAGAATTATTTTGTTCAAATGATGATGTCATTGTCACGTGACCTTAAGCTAGTCGGGCAATAAAGTAAAAAATCTATCAAAGTTCAAACACTGACCTAGTAAGAGACCGCTCTTGGTCTTGAAAAGTATTTAACTGAAAACAAAGTTTGTTTCAGTGAAGTGTTCAAAGTCACCCCGGCGTTTAAAGTCGCCCCGGTTGACGGTAAGCTCAAAGTGGCGCTTTGAATTTCTAATTTAAGATAGGTATGGTAGTGAGTAAGTGACTACCGGTATTTCACCGAAAATTTTCAACTTAAAGAGAATAAAACGAGAATGAGAAATACTCATCCGCGCTTTTTTTATTTGCTTTTTTAGGGGTTAAGATTAGGGTTTAGGTTAGGGTTTGGGTTAGGGTTCGATTTGGGAATAGTTTTAGAGTAAGCATTTGAGTTTGTGTTAGATTTGAGTCAGAATTAATAAAAAACTAGATAAAAATTTCCGGTGAAATAAAGCCTTCCTTTAACATATTGTGGAAGTTGACATGAGGAATATCTGTAATCTGCACAGAGGTCAAAATTAATTTTTTCAACACCTTGCCTGTCGAGGAAGTAATATTAATTAATTATTTGTCCTAGAAGATATCAACTCTTTCAAAACAATTAGGGGTAGTGAATTTGTGGTTGCATAACCCTATCAAGAATATTTTAAATATGCACAAAGAAAAAATCAAATTTTGTGGGATTGTTTTAATGTGACAGAGTAACTGGAGTAAGTTACTTACTAAGTAGCCAATTTTTACTATTGCATTACCGGTACACAATGATTAATTAGAAATGAATAGAGTGCCAGTTCGGTTTTCATACAAAAAACGCTGCTGCACTGGCCAGTCTGCCAGTGTTTCCTCTAATTTTTCGCCTTTAGTAAAAATGCCGGAAATGGTGCGAAGTTACAGAAAATTAGATGTAAATGCCAGCGTGTACCGGTACCGCAAACACACTTTGACCTTTCTGTGATCTTGCAAAATAAACAAGTGTGAAGCCATTACTTTCGTTCGAATTTTTTGCTGATGTCTAAGAAAAAAGTTATTGAAGCGTCGAGCTGCAGTTTCTTCAGCAGGTTTCGTCGTACAATCAATAGAAAAACAATGTGGTGCGATTGACACAATGGTCTTTGATGACTTTTGGCAGGAAGTAAAAGCGCCATAAACTCACTAATAAAAACGCTGTACTGTAACACCGACAGATTGTTGTATGAAAATGCCGAAAAAAATTTTCACTTTAAGGTAGTACTGGCATTGGCTCTGGTTTCGAACTGTAGGAAACACTGCTGCTCCAGTAGCACTGCTTTTAAGTTAGCGATTATGTCCATTAGCTGGCTGTTAATGGATGAACAAGTGGTTAGTGCATCGGGTTCAAGTGCAGGGTGTCCTGGGTTCGATTCTTGGTCTTGGCAAGAAAAAAATTGTTACTTAAGCACATTTAAGAATTGTTTTTAGAGTGTGGGTTGGGGCATGATGACTCTAGGGATAGTAACAATTTTTCTAACTAGAGTTGCTGCAGCAATGGCTTTAAGCCACTGCCATTGCACTTGGCTCTAGACACTGCCTTAATTTTTTGATTGTAATTATTTTAGTTATTGATTATTCACATTATCTTATGCTGCAAACACATTTCCATCTGTAATTATCTCAAAATCTAGGATACTGAAGTTTTTTGCTAAAGATAGAGAGCTAAAGATTAAAAAAAAAAACAAGTAAAATTGCGAAGTTTTTGATATTGCCTTATTGCAACACAAAAGAGTAGTTGGTAAAGAATTTTTTTGCAGTTATTTAAATTGATTTTTGTAAAATGTAAAGAAAGTGGTTGATTTACATTGCATACCATGGCTTACAAAAGAATAAGTGAGCAAAGAGTAAGCACACATACAGCTCAAGCAGACAGCTCACATGCACTGATGGGGGCAATTTGGATTTCTAGTATTGAAGATTTTTAGTAAAAATTTAAAATCCCAGAATTTAGATATTTATTATATATTTTAATTGGGAATATAAATTAACTTTTTTAACTAGTTGATGATCAGGCTAGTGATATCAATTGTTTATACTGCTCAAGAAAAAATCAACTTGCCTAAAACACTTAGGCGTAGTAAATCTAGCGGCTTTTCATTTTTGGAAAAAAATGCTTAGAGAAAAGCAAGTTTTGGCACAATTGTTATACTAATGTTATGTAATAGGTGACTTTTATCATAATGCATTGTGCCAAAATTGATTTTCTGATTATACGGTAATCATTTTGATGTTACATATCGATAAATACTCATTCACACGGTGTTGCAAAATTTGCTACAATTACATCAACTTCATTTATATACCAGTATCCAGTAATTAGGTATTTTGTTTGCAATAAGTTCTTGCTATGAAATGTCCCAATATGACTCTTAATTGTATGCACAATTTATCAACAGATTCTGTTAAGTATTTGCATGGTTCCAAAGCAAAAACACAAGAATTACTCCAGTCAGAAAGTGATAGCAGTGGTGATGACAAATCTGTATCGCTGTTGCCAGCAAAAAGAGCCAGAAAGAGCAAACAAAGATATTCTGATCAAGACAGATCTAAGATTAAAACAAATTTATTTAAGCGTGCAGTAGATCTGAAGAAAAGAAAAAAAGTCAGTTTCAGAAGTGTGGTTTTTTAATTATATCGAGAGATGTACCAGGACACTTTTTTATCTGAACCATTATTATGTCAGCTGCATGATTTCTACTAATACGTGTAGATTCCGTCAAGAATGAAGTAGGTATTGCAATGAAAAGTGTTCAGATCGTCCAATACATACCATGCAGTGCTGGTCGGTGATTGTAGGGTAAATATGCATTACAAGGAACTGTATTTCATTGCCGCTTTATTTATGTTGATGTTATAGTTCCTATTTTTGCTTCGCTAGCTAATTTTTACCTCAAATATTTATGTTTGTATCAGTGTTCTCAGCAACTTCTTAGCTAACTTATGGTTGCCCAAATTTTCTCCAAATGATGTCAAAGCAGTAGAAAAATGTTTACGTGACGTAATTTTGTAGCAATTCAGTATTAAAGTATGAGTAGTAAAAGTAAGGATGTTCATTTCAGAATAATTATGTATTCTAGAATAATTCCAAATCTTTTTTTCACAATCCAGAATTCCTAATCCTTAATGGAATCCTAAATCTAAAAAATGGCCTTCAGTACTATTTTGATATCAGTTTTGCACTTATCTGCTGGACTACTGCAAAACAAAAAAACTCCAATATTTTGTTTCATTTCTAGTGAATGTATAGCAAATACAAGGATTACATCACTATAAATCACATGATTATTGGATATTAGGGTGTTTTGCTTAAGAAAAAGGTTTACTTCAAATAGTGATTTTTTGATCCCAAGTGGACTTACTAGATGAATGGTCAAATGTTGTTTGAAAGATTTTTTTGTTTTAGCTCCCCACCCCCCATTTTTGTGTCAACGGGGGTCAGATTTATAAAATTGCTATCACTCGGGCCAGGATTATCATACATTGCTGATATTGGTATCAAACGAACTGGGATAGGCAAGTTTATACCCAAGTTTCAGAGGAACTATAGGTCTAGTTTTAGCAGGTTTGATACCAGTAACTGATAAGTTAATAGTTTTGTGAAAATAGTATTGTATTTAGTAAGTGTATCTGTGTACAGTTGTACACTCTGCATGTAAAATTGGTAAATGTGTTAAACATGCTGCTTGAGACCATTTTCTATAAAGTCATCGTTATAGTGGAGCTGAAACTGTTACGCACTCTTCCAATATTGGCACAAGTTCTTTATGATTACTTTAGGCAACAGCATTAGCTTGAAGTCGGCAAAGGACCAGCATATCGACTTTTCGTTAGTGAAGGTGGTAAGCTGTTTGTCATTGCTTGTTATTGTTTTGAAAAAATATGAGGTGATTGTGTAAATTTGAGTCTTTATTTAGAGAAAATAGGAGAGAAATGTAGCAAAATTAAGCAAAAATTCACATTTTTGTTAATAACTTGAAAAATAAGGAAGTTAGACCCATAGTTCCTTTTGAAGTTGGATGTAAACTTGCCCATTCTGGTTTGTTTGACACTAATATCAGCTTGATGTGAAACCCAGAGTTACAGTGATTTGTAAATTGGACCCCTATCGTTATGAAAATGGGGGGTGTGGGGAGCCAAAACACAAAAATTTTTCAAAAAAATGTTTACCAGTCATGAAGTCAACCTTTTGGGATTAGAAAATCACTATTAAAAAAATATATGAAAAAAAGATTAAAAATGAAACACCCTTTTGGATATTCTGATTCTGTAATGCTTCATCAGTTTCTCTGAATTTTTCGTTTTCATTTTCACTGTCATTTGTAGTTGTTTTTAGGAAAAGGAAACAGGCACGCAACCAGGGGAGCTTAGGCCTCCTAGAGAAAATCACGCCATTGTAACATCTGAGTCAAAAAGATGTGTCCCAACGCAGTTGATTGGCGCGGTTGAACAAATTTATCACTTGCAGTTTTTCACAACTAAACCGAATTCTAAAAATGGAACCGATTCCAAATAGGATCTGGTTCCAAAGAATTCGGTATTCTGAAATGAACATCCTTAAGTAAAAATCATATTTTAGCAAATTTGTTATCTTAAAGCTATGTGTATCTTATTGCCAATCAGTGTTCCCTCTAATTTTGGATCTACTGCGTAAATGCCGGAAAAGACGCGAAAATGCTTGAAGTTGGTGCGAAAATGTCATTGCAAATCACAAACAACAATGCCATTTACTCAAAGTTTTGTGCGATCTCAAAAAAAAAAACAAAGGTCATCGCACACGGATACTACCAAGAGTTTTCCTTTATCGGCGTACTTTAAAACAAATAAAACAAAAAAGGTCTTCAGGTAACGTAGTGCATCTTTTTCTGCGACTTTCAATGCATCTGCATCAAGTTTTGAAAAAACAGTGCTGGACCCTGCGCCGGATAAAGAAAAAATGGCGTTGTGTCGGATGCTATAGCCAGACAAAAACACTGTATTTTCAAAAATCAAAAAACGCCGTCTGCAGTTGCCAAAAAGTAGTGAGAAAATGCTGTAAAAAATTTCGCATTTTTTTGCGCTTACAGGGAACACTGTTGCCAATAATAATTTATCAAATGCTCTTAATCTAACAAATCGTTGAGTGACTGACAAAAATCAGCTTAGAGGAAACAGTACTTGAAATTGTAGTTGACTGTGTTCCCTTTAACTTTATGTCTAATCTGCGAGTGCCCAAATTTTCTTTAAACAATTGTACCAAATGTCATCTTTCCACAAATTTGTCAAATTTTCTAAAGGTACCGGTATGTTTACTATATTGCCAAGAATTCTTTACCCTTGCTCCAACAAATCACCAATTCACTGAAAAAAATCGGCTTAGTGGGCTGTGTTCCCTCTAACTTTATGGCTAATCGGCGAGTGCCGAAATTTTCTTTAAATAATTGTGCCCAAAGCTCTAAAAAGACAATTATGTGCCCTCGATTTGGTACCAATCCAGTACTAAAGTATACCAAATGTGCTATTGTCAGAAATTTGTCAAATTTTCTAAAGCTATGTTTACTATATTGCCAAAAATAATTTGCCCTTGCTGCAACAAATTGCTGATTCGCTGAAAAAAATCGGCCAAGTGGGAACACTGTTAGTGGGAACACTGGTTGTAGATATATATAATGTGAGATGTGTAATCTTGTACTCTTGGTTTTTGTAACACATTTGCTTATTTGAAAGATCATACAAAATGAGCGGAATCGGAATTTAATGATTGATATCGAAGAATCCGTTAATATGGATGTGAGTATATCATCTTCATTATGTTGAATTATTAGTTCATGCAGTGCTAATACAACAATAACACTGATTGTTCTATGAACTGTACAAAAAGGTGTGGACCAAAGATTTCATGAAAGACTGAAAGAGCCATTAGAATCCAAAACACATTATTAGAATAAAAGACAGAAAAATAATAGTAACGTAAAGAAGTCTTTTAACTTGCAATTTCGAAAAAAGCTCTTTCTCTGAAACTGAACTACCATAGTTTTCAGGATGTGTATAAGGCCCAGTATGAATAAATCGTCAGTGTGGAACTAAACGAGCTTATGTCGTATTTAAATTGCATAGGACATTAGCTACTTTAAGTCCACACTGACGAAATAGTCTTTCTTGCATATATTTATTTACTTGAGGTGTACCTGAATGAAAAGCTGAAATACAACTCACAAAGATCTAAAAACTCAAAGCTTTCAATAATTCTAAATCAAATGGTAAAGAAAAAAGTAGACTCTGTCTATCAATAATGTAGCAAGAGTGGAAGATTAAGGCTTCATGCTTCAGCCCCCTTCATCCAAGTCACTTTAAAAGTTTAACCGAACTTGCATGCTTTTAATTGTGCTTTAGACTTGACTAGTAAATAAGGAAGGCCTGAAGGGGCTAGATAATTTTGTCAACTGGGCTTCCCAATCTTGGCAAGTACAGTAGTTTCTTTCAATAGCTTTAGAAACATGTTAAATGACATCTAAACAGCATTAAAATCAGGGATCACGTCTTTTTGGTGCAACCATTTCGGCGCCACCTATTTCGTTGCCGTACGTTTTCTGCACAGATTGTTTTGGCGCCAATTCGGTGCTCTTTGACAGTTCACTTATTTAGGGTTAGGGCTTTGGGTTAGTGTTAGTGAAAAGCACAGAATATTGGCGCCGAAAAGTCGTGGACCCTTAAAATCAGGGGTGGATCCAGAAATTTTTGCTGGCGGGTTCTGTGCAAGACATATTACTTTTAGCATGCTACTTCTGCAGTTATCAAATGGAGGTCGAGAGCAGAGCCCCCAGCTGCCAGAGGCTATGGATTGCAGATCTAGTATGCTAAACGTATGTCTTGCCCAGACCTCCTCCTGCTAAAATTTCTGGATCCGTCCCTGACTTTTAATCCGCTGCTGAGTGCTTTAGTGAAACTAGCAATTTTAACGACATTTGTATGATATATCGCATGTTTGCATAGCCATTTCAGAGAATTTTATTAGTTAATTTTATGTGCTACAAAGTCATGTTTCATTTCTTCTGTTTGAGCAGGGGGCCCCAGATCCCCTGAACCCCCCTATGGGCAAAGGAAAGACATTGCATGTCTTAATTTTATGTTCTACAAAATGATGTTAACAATTTCTTCGATTTGAGCAGCGGGTGTTCTATGTTTCTGGATCCGCCGTTGGAAATTGTTATTTTTTTCCAAAAGATCACAGACATCACCCAGCAAGTGCGGATAAGCCCTTATCTACTTTGATGCCTCTTATCGTGAAACAAGCTTATTTTCATTGAGCTTGATGTAAATATTTAGCCTGTTTACATGTCCACGTTTCAGGCTCAGTTCTTGGTTCTGGTGTGTACTTTTTGCTGCGTCATGCCAAAAAAAGTGCCAGAATATGAAAACATGCCTACTGAAACGTTTGTCATCAAAAAAACCATTGCCAACACTAAAAGTCTTTGACATGACTAGTTTTTTTGTAATGTTTGGCTTTATTTGGGCATGGTGCAGCAAAAACACAGGCACTGGAACTAAGAATCACGAATGAAAAGTGTACGTGTAAACAGGCTAATTATTTTGCAGCTTGATACTGGTGTAGAGCTTGAGAATGAAAGCACCCAGCAGGATGTGAGTACTATGATTTACATTACATTACCTGTATAGATTGGTGAATTAGGAAATTTTGATCTGATTCTTTATTCTAGTTTTCGGTTGGGTTTCTTATGCCTTTTTAAAAATTTTACATACCAGTACCTGTACGTCTGTTACTAATCAATAGATTAGATTTTAGGAGGGCACCAATTCGTTGATAACAAAGGTGACTTCTTCATTAGCCATTTAATTTGTGAAGTCTTATGTTAATGGATTAAATCAACCTTTGTTAAAATACACTTTTAAGTGAACAATAACAGTTCATAAACTTACGTTAAGTTTTGTTAACATAAAGTTTTTACTGTTAATTTGCCTTTTAAATTGTTTATGGCCAGTGTGTTGTGAAGCCTTCTTTTCTGTAGGTTGAAGTCTGTTGTGAGTCCTCAGAAATAAAAAATTTACGAAACTGGCTGAATGCTGGACCTACTGTAAGTGAATTAATTAGTTGCTAGAGTTGGAAATTTGGTATAATTTTAAGAGTTTTTTGTTACTGGTAACCACCACTCTTTCACTACCTAAAGTAATTTTTTTTTGCTGCAAGGACATTTGGTTACTTCATAGTGTCTAATCAGTGTCACTGAAGATGTGTAAAAGTGTTTTTTTTGTTTCTCAAACGAAAAAAATTTCATGTTTTGCAATGCATTAATAAAGATGGATAATTAGGGATGTTCATTAGGAATTGGCATTGGAGATGGTTACTTTTTTTTTGAGTACACTGCTATCACTTTAGTTGCGACTATTGGTTTAGAGGGAGTAAGCGGAAATGTCTTTCAAAGTTGTAGTACTAGGCTTTTTGTGGGCTTAAAAGAATTGAGCAAATCAGATTTAAAATTTGTCCTTACCATAGTTTTCACGAGCCATTGCACTTCAAGATTGGCATTTTCTGATGCAGTGCAGAGCAATGAAAATGTTTTATGAAACATACAATCTAGATCTGTTAAATGCTTTCGTAGTCTTTAAGCAATATTCATTGCTTAAGTATGAGCTGTTCATATCTTCAAAATGTTACCGTACTTCTAGCTTATTCAATTTTTGCATTATAGAAAAGTGACATGCCCAAAGGTGGACATTCCGAAGATCTATTTGAAAAGACAAAGGGAAAGGACCAAACACAACTTACCTTAACTATCATTGAGTTCGAGGAAATTTTGCATTCACTTAAGGGTATGGTCTTCTAATTAACGTTGTTTTAAAAGTGAAAACAGAATCCAAGTTACTCCCATCTTTAGCATGTTGTTTCCTTTTTTAAGCCATCAGCAATCGAATTCAAGATGATAAAGTAAAGGACAAAATTTTGAAAATTACAACAAAAAAAGAAAAATCAGCAGCGTCATTCCAATTATTATTGGTGTATAGTTTGCTTTTACTACTACAGTATAAGCCAATGTTGTTGGGTTTAAATATGTAAAACTGAGTGTAATAACTAGGTTTATGGCTGACAACGATACCATTTGACGATTTCTTACCAGCCCATTTCATATGTTTCCGTGATAATCAGGGAGTAGAGCTATGACAATTATCACGTAAATATGAAATAAAATCCGATGAGATTCTATGTTTCTTAATTTGTCTTCGTATTTGGGTTGGTATGTTTTTGCAGAAATTCCCCGCCTCATTGAAGAATTGGGCAGCATTGCCCAACAGCTCAAGAAAGCCGGTAATATCAGGTTATCTCAAGATTGTGACAGACGACCAACTAGTGCAAAAGACGTTAGTGCCTTTTCTTGAATTACTAAGTATTTCTTTGAAATGTTTTAGATTTCAGCAGTTTCAATAATTTTTTCAAGGCTTGGCTAAAATTTTCGTATACTCATACTTTTAACTCTCGTAATATGTTTAGAAAAGGTGTGCTGATTACCAGTAGTTTAGTGACTGTGCAGTTAAAAACGTTGAACGCAAAATCTGCTGCCAAATTTCAAGTTTAAATTCAAGTTCAAATCTAGACCCCCCAACTGATCTCGAGTGACTAGCAAAAGTATGAAATCTTCTGATTTACTGATTAGACTTGGTCTACACTCTGCGTAAGATGGTGAGTTTACAAGCGTAGTTTTAGTTCATTTCAAGCAGAAGATTGGTTCGTGCGGCGTACTGCTTTATCACGGGTCAAGTCAACTGACTGCGAACCAACTAATGGTTACCCGTGATCTTGTCACAAAGTGAGGACTTGGGCAAGATGGCTGTGGGGATTGTAAAATATTACTATGGTTGCCTCTCTCAGCCAATTAGGGTCAATAGGTTTAGCAGTAAGTTATCGTGGACCCGCTTTATCAGCGTACAAGGTGGCAGTTGGTTAAAACAAACTAGAGATAAGCTGGAAAGCTCATGATTTTACAGAGTGTAGTCCGGTTCTTACTTGCAAATGGCCAATAGGGTGTAACGCTACAACCAACTTGCTTACTGGCCAGTGATTGTGGTTTGTAATTTGGCCTAAATTGTCGAACGAAAAAAATTTTTTGAAAAAAAACTTTTGTTTGAAAAGGGAGGCCTCACCCCTCTTTTTATATCGACACCCCCCTCAAACCAACCATTTCTCATATCTCATGTTGTAGTGGTCATAGAGACACGATTTTGATGTCAAACGTTGCGGAATACCCAAGTTTATACCTTTCTAACATACTGTAACTCAAAAATGTTTATTTTAGTCATAAATGAGAAAAAGCGTTTTCGACATTAAAATCTTGCTGGTTAGTAATATTTATGAATTTTGTAGCCTTCAACAAGGGTGACATGTTTGCTGTGAGGTAAAGTACCTCCAGCAATAAATCATTTAAACCATAGATTTTGGTTGCAGACAACATCAGCTCAATAGAGGGTTACTAAAACATACTGCACTAGAGCACAAGGACTGCCCAAGAACCGAAAGGATCGCAAGAGCCTCAACCGTTGCGATCCTTTCAGTCCTGTATGTTTTAGTACTACAAGTTTAATACAACGCAGTTTTGCTCACTGCAATGTTAAAAGTTGTTTTTCCAGCAAAGTTCGAGTTGTCTGCAATTATGTCCAATGCTTTTGTTTCGATCAGGTATAGGTAAACGTGCAAATGATAAGCCTATTATGAGACCTCTAGGTACAAGCTGGCCGAGTTGTTTATGGGAGTAACATTTAAAATACTCCCTGCTCATTTTCGCAGATTTTTCAAGGCTACGATATTTATCTTATGCACTAATTTTGCAATTAAAAAGTTGCAGTGTCCCACCAGAATATTCTGACCAAAGTGTGTGTTATGGAGCTTACTAAGTTACTACGGTAATTACTTAGTCTACAAAATGTCATACAAGGATATTATTGGAGACAAAATGAGCTAGAAGTCGGCAAAGGTCCCAGTTTCAATTTAACAGTGTATGATTTTGCAAGCTTTTTGGAGAAAGACATATGCGAGGCATGGAATTTTGCTAATTTAGGAAATACACTGCTATCTTTTCGAAGAATTAAGAATAACATCAAACATAGTGTTAATGTTCTTTCTAGTTTAAAAGCACAGCCCAAAGAGAGACGCCAATATCTGAGCTATTTGCGAATTTCGAAAAGCATTGCAATGAAGTGTTTGGTATTTGCTCATGCAAATTATCTTTTGTCCATAATCCCATCATTGAAAAAATATCCTCTGCACTGACCAGTGGAGAACTAAAATTATTTGCTCTTGCCCAATGTCTTCGAGGATTGATCCAAGAGTGCTAAAATTCCTGCTAGATCAACAACGTTTTTAGCGACAAATGATGATTGGAGGTGTGGATGTGGTTGGTAGGAGTGAAAATCTTAAAAAACTGCAGCTCAGTCAAGTAAGTCTACTAGGAGTAAGCTTCTCCAATCGCCATAACTCAAAGCTTGTTTGGAATATTCTGGCGAGACATTGCAAATTTTTAATTGCGAAATTCGTGCGTAAGATAAAAATAAGAGCCTTTAAAATCTGCGAAAATGAGCAGGGAGTATTTTAAATGTTACTCCCATAAACAACTAGGCCAGCCTAACTGTTTTAAATAAGAAGTTTCAAAAGAAAGCAGTAGTGTTTCACATCGCATGTACCTAGAGGTCTCATAATAGGCTTATCATTTGCACGTTTACCTAAACCTGATCGAAACAAAAGCATTGGACATAATTGCAGACAACTCGAACTTTGCTGGAAAAACAACTTTTAACATTGCAGTGAGCAAAACTGCGTTGTATTAAACTTGTAGTACTAAAACATACAGGACTGAAAGGATCGCAACGGTTGAGGCTCTTGCGATCCTTTCGGTTCTTAGGCAGTCCTTGTGCTCTTGTGCAGTATGTTTTAGTAACCCTCTATTGAGCTGATGTTGTCTGCAACCAAAATCTATGGTTTAAATGATTTATTGCTGGAGGTACTTTACCTCACAGCAAACATGTCACCCTTGTTGAAGGCTACAAAATTCATAAATATTACTAACCAGCAAGATTTTAATGTCGAAAACGCTTTTTCTCATTTATGACTAAAATAAACATTTTTGAGTTACAGTATGTTAGAAAGGTATAAACTTGGGTATTCCGCAACGTTTGACATCAAAATCGTGTCTCTATGACCACTACAACATGAGATATGAGAAATGGTTGGTTTGAGGGGGGTGTCGATATAAAAAGGGGGGTGAGGCCTCCCTCTTCAAACAAAAGTTTTTTTTCAAAAAATTTTTTTCGTTCGACAATTTAGGCCAAATTACAAACCACAATCACTAGGCATCATTAATATTAAAAAATAGTGACAAAAGTGTTACACCCTAACGACCAAGTAAAAGCAAAAAGCGAACGAATCGATCGTCAATCGCTCAACTCGATAAAATTTTATTGTATATGTATTTACTGTAAATAGCATTCGATTCAGTTGTTATGTATTAAATGAAATCAAAAGAGTTGTATTTAAAATTTGAGAACGTTTGAAAATTCAATACAGATTTTGTACAATATTTTGTACAGTGTAGTGTAGTTACTTTTTTGATGCCCGTTGAGAGCCGTCGACAACAGGTATTAAAATATTCAGATACGTATTGTTATTAATAAATAATGACATTAAAACATTGAATTTCTGCTCTGATATAGTTTAATTGCTTTATACATTACTTTCGTCTGATTGCAGTGCGTATTTGAACTGTTTCTGCTGTAAAGACTCTGCCGTGCCAAGTGACTGAGTTCACATCTGGGCCCGCTGCTGCATTATTATTGTATCATTGCTTGCAAAACTGAATGAAATCGACATTTTGTCACGTAAACATAATGTGACTTTACACATCCAGCTATTAGATTGCTTGCGTTTTTAGATTTGTGATAGCAATGGACTTAGTGTGGTAAAGAAGGAAATAGTCGGAAGGTGTAATCATTCTACCATGTCGAAATTAGTGAATGATTTGTTAGAAAGTGCCTTTCTGCCTTTTCCAAGTAAGTAGGAGTCTGTTACAATCCAGCTGGAATTTGATTTGGTGACATTTTGAAAGGAGTCGATGACCTCTAAAATGGCTTTCTCGTGACCAAGCCCCCAAAATGGTTATGCACTTAGCTTTTATGTCTCTCTGTCTAAGTGTTTAAATTTCATATTTTCAGTTCAGTTGTTTGCGAGCTATAAGCTAATTAATAAGACTTCAACGCCAATTTGACCATTTTTTTCTTGCTTACACGCTTCCAATTTTTTGCCAAATGTAGACTAAACCCAAAGCTACTTACCTGTTTACCATCATTCACCACATAGGGAATCAGATTTCATTTGCTATCATTTGTTTTTCGTATAAATGGAGAGGTCCCAAAAGTGTTTTTGTCTCGCGTATTCAAAGATTTCGGCATCCTTAAACAAAGATCTCTGTTTCACTTAATTAACGTCAACTGCAAAACTTGCACCCGTTTTGAGCTGTAATCCTGATTGGAAAATCTTGAGTTCAAATTCTGGACATGTCAATCCAGACACATTTTTAGCCTGTGAGACGCAGGTTCAATTAATTCGATATGCATTTTGGTTTTTCACAGTTACTACGTATATTCTTGATTAATGTTTCATTGTTTGTGTTAGAGCTGCTTGCCGAAAGTAGCCTATTTGGCTCAAAGGAACGACCCGCACTTGATTCAAAAAAACTCGGAGCAATAAGGGGTAAGGATGGTCAATTACTTTGTTTGCATATTTAGGTTGTTTTTTTGCTGTATGTTTGTTTCTGTAACTGTATTTCTTTTTTTTTTCACAGTACTTAAGTACACTAATAAACGATTTGATGAGAGTATGTTATAGATTTTTTTAGGTGGGGCTCAACATGTTTTTATGTGTTGTGTTTTGAAGACCAATGGCATATTTTGCTTTGCTTTCCTATAAGATTAGATAGTACTTTTTCAAGGCTCGTTATCAAGTATTTTACTGTTTTTATATCAGCAAGTATGCAGACTTCAGAGAGATCTGTGGTCTAGTTGGTTGCATCTAAACGATTGTTTTGGTCAAAAATGAAAAATGTTATATTTACAAATGAATATTAACGCCAAAGTGGCAAATATGTTTTGAAGTGTCTTCCTTAATTATATTCTTTCCTGCTGCTTATTCTGTAAATTATTTTAGGATACAGA
Organism: Trididemnum nubilum; assembly: GCA_963965965.1. Classification (NCBI taxonomy): domain Eukaryota; kingdom Metazoa; phylum Chordata; class Ascidiacea; order Aplousobranchia; family Didemnidae; genus Trididemnum; species Trididemnum nubilum. The sequence continues at coordinate 14,531,835 of OZ014478.1, read as the reverse complement.
AATATATTTTCAGCCTGTGATGCATCGAGCTTGAACCAAATTAGGAATTATTTTTGGGTATTCAAACCAATTCACTAGCTCAAGACTCAAGAGCGCACCAAGAGCTTCACATTCTTTTGCCAGTCGTGAGCCATCATTTATGTAACAAATCAATTTTTAGAGTACGTGAAAGAAAACTTTCCCTCCTTTTTAAGAAGAGGAAAAGAAGACGGGAAACCAGTGGCCTCCTGGGAGGCCAAATTTAACAATGCTGTGCGAAACAAGCTTTCAAATTCACGAAAGCTGCACAGAAAGCTTAGTACACAGAATGCTTAAAAACCTAGCTGTGACAAGTGGTTTCGTTATGAACATTAACGTTGACCTTTATTAATAGTGAAGTTCATCCTTTTGAACACTAATGTTTACCTTTTTCCAAGTAAACTATAATTTGAAGGGTCCAGGTGCAAAACGATCAAACTACCAAAATCAAGTTTTGGAGAAAATCAAAAAACAAAGTTTAAAACCTCATCACCCAAATTGTAGAGCTATAATTGTTGCGAAAAGTGTGTTTTCAAGTGCTAGGATTATTAGAGAATGCAAATTCGCAATTTCAATAAATTACAAAAAATTTTTGAATTTCAATTTTTTGAACGGCTCAAGCTGGAGTGCTACTTTTTTTTGATATCAGTAGATATTTAACAGACAAATATTTTGACATAGTTTGGAGGTGCCACCCTCCCGGGGACCCCCAAATGGACCCCAAAAATCCATTTTTTGAACGGCTCAACTTATTGTGCCAGTTCGTTTTGATATCAGCAGATATTTAACAGGCAAATATTTTCACGTAGTTTGGGGGTACCACTCTTCGGGGACCCCCCCAAAAATCAATTTTTTGAACGGCTCAACTTAGGGTGCCAGTCTGTTTTGATATCAGCTGATATTCAACAAACAAATATTTTGACATAGTTTGGGGGTGCCACCTCCCCAGGGACCCCCAAAAATCAATTTTTAAACGGCTCAAGCTAGGGTGCCAGTGTTTTATGATATCAGGAGATATTTAACTGACAAATATTTTGACTCCACTTTTCTGGAGGTTCCATAATCAGATATTTTTGAATATAATTGCTGATTTTACGGTGGACAAAAAGTACTTTTGAGCGTCACAGCATTAGCTATGCGTCGGTCGTTCACTGGGTTTACTGGCAAACTCCCATCTAGTTGTTTGTAAGCTATTATGTGGCTGAGGCATTTGCCGGCAGCCAGAAGAGATTTGATCTGCAATTAGTACAATACTGTGTACTCTGCGTTAAGGCTAATTCAACTTTATGAATTACTAACATTTTTTCAAACTGAAAAAACCGCAGATTTAGTGTTCAATACCAATGTTGTAAACAACACATCAAAAATAAAACATCACTGTAACACGCATACCCAAAATCATACTGACACTCGATTCAGCCATCCATGAAATGAATAACAAAACTTGTACCATGTGTCATTCATTGTGTACTATACAGGACACAAGTTTAACTGTAACACTACACTGAGCAGTCACACACATTAAACAGCCTTCTATTGGCATAGTCGGCTGACAATCAACCATTCTCAATATAATTTTAATCTATGTAAATAACCAAGATGCAAATATACTGAGAGCAAAATATTACTTAGTTTTATGGCCTAGTAGTTCTAATGCAATAAGATCTAATACCACAATTATGATAGCCTACAGACTGAAAGCAACCCTGTGAAAAATTGCCCGTAACTATAAACTAACCTATTGCTGTAGCCATTTTAATGATAATTATTGATGTTAACACACTTTACTGTTTTTAAATAGCCTTGGCGTACTAAATCTAGCAACTTAATTTTAACACAGAACAGCGCCTAGATTTCAATCGAGACAAGTAAAATTTCACACTTCGTTGATTTTGCTGAACATTGATGGTTTTGTCACAAAAAAACGTGGAGTTTGATCGTTTTATCGCTGCATACGCATTTTTCAAAGCCGTTTTTTGAGCGATATAAACCGTTTTTCCACTGGAACGATATTTCATGTGAAACTACAGAAAAAACTGCATCGTTTTGTGCAAAAAAACAGAAATCGCAAAAAATGGAGTTTGATCATTATGCACCTAGACCCTTCATTTGGTTTCCGAAAAAATTCATCTTTGAATTAGCAAAACTCATAACAAAAGCATAGCTTTTGTTTGCTTCAATGACTGTACAATTAATTACGAACAGTGAAACTGCAAAATGTTTTCATACCTACTGACTACGTCCACTCCCTGAACCGAATAAGCTGAAGTTTAGTACCTGGGGTTTTTCTATCGCCAACCAAACAATTTGTGGATTAATGGCTAAATGTAAGTTTTTTTGGGCGAGCAACTCTTTTACCGCTTTACGTGTTAAATCTGCAATCCTGGTTTCAATAACTTGTTTTGTGCCAATGTGTCATGCTTTTTGACCTTTTCATTCCCGTGCCAACTGGATGCAAAGATAAATACTTTGTGTGTCTAATAATTTTTGGGTGAAGTTTCATAGCGTGGAAACTGCAAAATCTACCGAGTATTGTAGTTCATATGCGACAATGATGACCATATAAAAATGCTTTTATTTGTTTTTTTATACTTGAACAAGATCCTAGCTGACTTTTCTTGATAAAAATCAGGCTTTTTCTCAGTTTATAAATTGTTTTGTAGGCTTTAACCGTCCAATTGAAATGCATCAATGTTTTGCTTTGCTATGTTTGTACAATGTACTCTCCCTGATGTTTCAAAATCAAATGAAGTTCGTTTGGTGCTGCCAAAAATTAAAAAAAGTTAAATTTAAGTTTCTTGTCTCACAACGTTCGACAGATTTGTACGTTTGCATGGATAATGTAAATTAAGTGAGTGTTTTTGTTTCAAATGGTTTTAAAAAGGTTCAAAATTTTCATTCATATGACGTCAAAAATCATGATTATTTAAAAATCATAATAATCATCTAATGCCATGGAACTTCATTCCTAAACCCCATAAAGGACCGAAACCAGGCATGTAATCCAGCCAATCAGGGTTCAAGTAGATAGAGTACTATTCAGACGGTAAACTCGGCTGTGATTCCCGGTCGGATGAAAGCAAAGACTATAAAAATTGGTATTTACAGCTTCCCTTCTTGACGTTCAGCAGTAAAAGGGACAGTGTGGTGCATGCATATTTTGGTTACGTTTTCTAAGTGACCTAGTGAAATGTTGTAGCTTCTTCGTTCTCATGGTTTCACCACTTGTCTCGATGTACGTCCAATTGTGGCATGCTTAGGACGACTGTCTGGAGGGGTCGGGAGCGAAATCCCGCAGGTATTGTCAAGTTGATCTTTTTACTGCCGTGTCAAGTGGATGCAAAGTTAAATAATTCGTAGTGTCTTTTTTCATTGCTTTGTTTTTTTTATTGCTTAAAATTGATGCGAAACGTGACCATATCTGCATTCTGCATGCCTTAATATATTAAGACATGCAGTTTTTGCTGTCAAACAAAGGTTTCAGGGGCTGACTAATGCACCGTCAAATTTTAGGTTAAAGAGAGTAAAACTACAACGAGGAATGTTTATCCGCACGTTTTTCATTTGCTTTGTTTAAGAGTCAAGATTATGATTAGATTTGGGGCTAGTTTTAGAGAAAGAATTTAAGTTTGGGCTAGGTATGAGTCGGAATTAACAAAAAACTAGAAAAAAGGCTTTAAAGATATGGCATTTTTTTGTATCTGTTCTGTTAGGAAAATACTTCGTCATTTCAATTCATTTCGGGCTGGCGTCGTCTTTGGTTGAGTAGCAATTAACTATTGATATCCATATACTGGTATATCAAGGCAGTAAATGTGGGATCATTGGTATCTGTGATGAGTGTTTAAATTCGTTTAGTAGTAATACATAATCTTGCAAACGATATGTCTTGTTTATAATGAGGAGCAATTCGAAGGGCTTTTAATATTAGGAATAACTGTTCGCATTATTGCAATAATTGGGACGTTACTGGTAGCTATTGGATTTTGGTGAGTCTTGATCAGCACAAATCACTCGAGTGTTCGCATTATTGCAATAATGCGAACACTTATCACAGATCAGTACACTGACGGATTTATCTATAAATTACTAGTAATACTATAACGTGATATTATTTCCAGTAAATTTTATATTAATCTACTATACTTCTAAAGGCGAATTTACACAGTATCCGTTTTTTTTACGTTTTTGCTTCTTGAAAAAGTATGCGCTTTTTCATCCTTTTTTTATAAGTTCATATCCGTACTAAGTAGACTGTTGTATGTATATAAGGAAAAATTTTGTTCAAACATTTTGTGTATGATCGATAAGAGTGATATTTTAAAATAGAGCTGTACCCCTTTACAAAAAAATGTTTTCGGAAAACTTTTGTCCAGTATGGGACAGTCTGCTTAGTGCGGAAATGGACTTAAAAAATGCGGATGAAAAGACGCATACTTCAAAAGAAGTAAAAAGGTAAAAAAACGGATACTGTGTAAATTCACCTTTAAGCGTACGCTTTGCCCATAAATTGTAGTTGATAATGCTATAAAAATTTCCTGTAAATTGCCGTTTTACTGGGATCATACTGGAAATTTATTTGCCTTATCGGGTTTTGCCGGTAATTCCTCGTTTACGAGGCTACGTAAATTCCTCGTAAGTAGTTGGGTTATTGCCGCTTTACTGGGATTTAGTATAAATTACGTGGAATTATTGGGATTTTTACTGGACCGGTAAACTTGGATTCACCGGAAATTTACTAGTACTACGGCTTTTCCTGGTAATTTCGCGTTTACGAGGCTACGTAAATTCCTCGTAAATAGTTGTATTATTGCCGCTTTACTGGGATTTACTATAAATTACGAGGAATTATTGGGATTTTTACTGGCCCGGTAAACCTGGATTCACCGGAAATTTACGAGTATCGAGTTTTTATCGCTATTGTAAAATACCGGTAATTCCTAGTTTACTTGGACAAGTAAATTCCCTGTTATTCCCAATAATTCCTAATAAATTTCCCGGTAAAGCGGCAATAACACAACCATTTACGGGGAATATACCGGCAGTCAATGAATCCCGATATTCCCGGTATTTGGCAATTTTTTTTTGTAAGGGATCCTTTTGAAGTTGCATCATAATGGCTATCATCAGGATACTCCATGCAAGAAACTCAAATTGTCCAGCATCGTGCAGCGCTTTAAAGCGTGAAGCGAAGTTTAGCTAACGGCTTTTCCAGCAACTAAAATCGGCGTATGGAGGTATACAGCATGTATTATGCTGATGATGTGTGGAAACGCTATATCGAGGCTCCCATCAGGCAGCGATATTTTGCATGGAGTTAATGTCCAATTGTCGACTCCATGACTCTAGCCGTACGTGATGGACAAAGCAATACCGGTACGTTTATATCATCAATACTTGGCCAATATGAAGTGCAATACCGTCGCTTTACCACCAACAGGTTTCTGAAACCAGCAAGCAGCAGCAGTTCATGGAGAGATTAATAATGCCAGCAGTTTAGAAACGTCAATTATATTCACTGTTATTAACTTTACTGATGTTTGTGCTCGTGTTATCAAGCGCAGCTCTTACAGGAGCTGAGCAAGGTTGGCAGTTCAAGGTTCAGCATCCTTCTTCCAATGTATTCACTTTCTCTTCTCTGCACATTCCCAAACCATCTTAGTCTGGCCTCCCTGGCTTTGTCTCCAAAACATCTAACGTTTTGAAGATAAAGCCAGAGAGGCCAGACTAAGATGGTTTGGGCATGTGCAGAGAAGAAAAGTAAATATACCCATGATTAAAGTTTACATTACAAGAAACTCGAGTGATTTTCTTTTAGAGCACATAACCGGATGTTCTTTAATTTTGATGCTTTACGAATAAACTTACGCACGGTGCTAATTTTTATCACTGCTAACTTGCAACTTTTAAATTAAAAAAAATTAACTACCAATAAATCGTTAGCGCCAACTACAAAAGTTGCCGCCATAAAAGTTAGTCAATTTTCTTTCTTTCATGCGCCAAGCCAAGTTGAGCAAGGTAATTGACAGCAGGTAAGTTCATTGGTGGAAATTATCATTATATTTTGCACATTTTGCCTTATACATTAATGTAAGAGCTGCCCTGCATTAGGCTTACTGATTAATATATATTTTGGCTATTTGTGTCCTATACATTTACTTTTGGTAACATGTAGGCTACTGGAGCCTAGCACCTACCGGTATAGCCCAGAGCCTAGGCCTCCAGTAGCCTAGTGCTACCTCTCAGATTTACCTTTCTGTGCTATGCACTAGGCTAGGCATAGCATAAGTTAACGTGCTAAGCAGATTGCTACTGGTACAGTGTGGTGGTGAGTTGTGACTACAAAAGCGGGGTTAAAGCCCCCTTTTTGCCCACTAAAACACGAGATAAAATTATGAACTTTTGTATGTAAGTAGGAATTAGCTCTGCTTATGTCGGGAAAAAAAAATTAAAATTTTATCTTGAAAAATATGAGAGTTATAACGGAAACAACGAAAAATAACCTTAAGGTGTCGCGCAGTGGTGCCCTGACCCTACCACTAACTAAGAAGCAATTTATTCCCAAGTGTAAAGGTGCAACCCTAGAAAAGTTAGGGTAAGGTGGGGTAATTCCGGACAAAATTTAGTACCAAGTTTACTAATCCTAACACTGTGACTCACTTGTACGGCTTTTTAAATCAAAACCACTACCAGCTTGTCTTAAAATTTTCACCAAAACGTTTCTCTAAACTGTAGCCTTATTTGCGAAGGATTCGCTGAGAAATAGCGCTCAAAGTGGTGACAATTTTATTTCCGATTTTTCCCGAATTCGGGAAAAGTCGGAAATTTACGAAGAGTTTTTGTAATGTCATCGAACTTAAGAAAATCTTGTTGATTATTGTGTTTTCCTATTAATTTATATTTATGCAGATATATATTTATAGTTTTCATATAAATGCGGAACAGAATTGGTCAAATAAATTATTTAAAAAAAAAAACTTCCAGGGGAACATGGCTAGCACATCGAACTCTTTGATTCATGAATAAAGAATTATGGATTAATCTAGGCGTATGCAATCAATAATTTGCAAAAACTTTCAAACATCTAACATTATTTCTAGTTTTCTACATCTACGAACAATAACCACAATTATATAAGTCTAAATAAACTTGTGCTAGAATCTACATGCGCTACCAATGGGAAAATAAACCACGTAAACTCTATCCATTTACGTATTTCAAAGGAGTGGAGCAAATACTCAGTGATCACTGAACCGAATAAAATAAAATTTGGTTTCAGAGAGTTTTGTCATTTAGCCTACCGTGCTAACTTTTGTAGATATAAAGCTCGATTTTGAAGCGGTAAGTGTATTAATTCTTGTCAGGCAGTTGGTTTGTCAGCGGTAGGTAACAGAAAATTATATACAGTATTATAAGTTCTTTTTTTTAGTCGTAGCATAGGCTAATGAACTTTTTTAGATATTTGTACGGTGCATTCAGCACCAGGGTAACTTACAGAATTGATTCCCTTTCCAAAACCTGCATTTCACCAAATTTCCGACTTTTTCAGATTTCCGGCTTTACCCCACCTTACCCTATGTTGTTATTTTGATGTTTTACGTTGTAAAAACATTGATCTGTTGATGGTTAATGTTTTTGTAATGGTTTAAAAATTGAGAAATTTGGGCAATTAGCTTACGGTTCCTTTAAATAGGCATAGTCAGACTTAGTTCAGCGAAACTTCGAGCTGTTTGGTGTTACTTCAGGAAGTATTAGGCTGGATATGGATTGGAACTATTACTATTCTCATTCACACTGTTCTTACTATGCCTATTTAGAGATCTCTAATAAGGTGCTGTTCGGTGTTTCTTTTGGCTGTTCGGCGTTACTTCAGGAAGGATCTGAGGATTAGGTTAGATAAGGATCGGGGACTATTTCCAATCCCAATCCAACCGTGTCTACTATGCCTATTTAGAGGAACCCATTGGCTTTTACCCTAGCCTATGCTACGAAACAAAATTCTTTTGTCTTAATTATGATTGTTTGTTGCCATAGTTTTTTGATGTAGAATTTTTTGGAGGTAACAACATGTAGACCTTAGAGGATGAGTACCAGGTGGCTTTTCGAGTGTGTGTTAGTTGTACCTGTTCACACAGCGGGTGGGCTTAACAGTTTGTACTATGCAAAGTGCCCATCTAAAGTGTAACTTACATTACAATGTTATTGTATAAATGTTTCTGATGCTATGTTGTGCTTTTAGTTCTTAATTATATCCTCGAAATATGGATTTGGAGTTGGTCGAAGATGTGAGAGCAGAATTTGGTGAAGAAATAGCAGAACTTGCTAAAAGTAAATTTTGTTCATACCAGATTGATGTAGTTGTTTGCAGTATCACATTCTTATCTTTTTGGTAAGAGGTCTGAGATTCAATTTCACATTGGCTGATAAATTGGATGCTGATTAGGTGTTTTTGTCTGACATGTACTAACATCTGAAATAGTGAATTGTAAATTTGTGATCAACTAACTACTGGTACTTGCATTTTTCTGGTAAATTAAAACAGTTGATGAATATTATAAGATTCAATAATTCTAATCAGAAAGTTAAATAGACTTGAGAATTAGCAGATTAGTGGTAAAGTACGTCTAACTCATTTCGGCGTGTTTTCCAAAATTTTTTCTTTATTGTTTTATTGCTTTTTGGGTTGTCGCTTGCCACGATGATATTTTGAGCTGCAGATGATTGTATATAATTTTGACCTCACATTTGTTAGTGCAGGTAGTGTAAAATGTAGGGCTGCCAGCATACGTAAGCATGAAGCACTAATTCGCTAATAGCAAACTAAGCATTTTGATTAGTGAGCAAATTTGATTAAAACTATTTCCAGTTTAGTGGACTTCATATACTTTTGATAAAAGTCTATTTTTGATATGTTGTAAGCATAGTATATTAGCACAAGCAATTGCTAACGTTTTTCCTTGCGCTAAATTACTATAGTAGAATAATGTGACTGACATTCAATACATTAATTAGTATGTTAATGTCTATTAATTTATTTTGGAGTTACAAACAAAAACACACATATTAGGCCTATGCATTTTTTTAGCATGTAATTGCATGCGTAGTAGGGTGGTCCAAAAATGGCCCCAAAATTTTTTTGTCGAAAAGTTTTGCTTCCAGGCGTTGAAAATGTTCTTTTTCCAATAAAAATAAGATGTGCAAAATTTTTTTCAAAAAGATTAATTTTTGGGGGTCGCTCAAGGCAATTGAAGTTTGGCCATTTTTGCAAAATTTGATATTTTTTAACATTTATCACACTTTTCAATGAACACAAAATATCAAATGTATCTTGTTAAATGCAAATGTTTCTCCGCAAATTTGTGTAAAAAGTTGGGTTCAATTTCCTCAAGGGACCTTTGAGTTATGGTACTTTTAAGGCCCAATTACTAGAGGCACTGTTATTCCCCAAAAGTTGTTTTTTTTAGTATGCTCAAATTTATATCGATTTTGCCATTTTTGAGGTTTGGAAATATGATAAACAAGTTCATTTTATGATATTTTCAACAGCTTTTTTGGTATACGAGCCTTTTGCTAAGAAAAAATTGTATGATACACTATGATTCAGATAAAATCTATCCCAAACAAACACACAAACAAAAAAGTCATGTTGCAGATATTGTAAGCTCAAAATATTTATGCTAAAAGCAATAGTTTATTTGCAAATCGGTACGCTTCACTTGGTTAAAATTTCCATTAAAATAGTCTTTCTTAATAAAGCCAATAAAAGCATTGTATGCTTAAAGGGAGCTCATGCCCCTAGCCTGCCAGTTCACTAACAGGTTCTGAGATTTGGTAGTTTCCGTAGGAAACGACAATTTAATGTTAAAAAACAGCAGATTTATACAAAGTCACTTTGCTTATTGCTCTTCAGATGTTTAGCATGTCTTTGAGGAGGATGGGAAAGTCCTTTCGGTGTTGTTCAACAACTTTCAGGAGATATTGAAGCTGGTCCTTTTTGGTTGTAAGTTGGCGGTTATAGTCCTGGATCAAAGCAACCCCTGGCTCTGCATGGTCATTGACAGTAGGAAGTTTCTGAATAGTTTTCTTTGCGATACAGAATGCCTCATTGATTTATCTAATTGCATAGAAATTGCCGATTGCATGGAAAATGATTACAAATGATTACACAGCAGAGAAAAGTGTGATAAATGTTGAAAAATATCAAATTTTGCAAAAATGGCCAAACTTCAATCGCCTTGAGCGACCCCCAAAAATTAATCTTTTTGAAAAAAATTTTGCACATCTTATTTTTATTGGAAAAAGAACATTTTTAACACCTGGGAGCAAAACTTTTCGACAAAAAAATTTTGGGGCCATTTTTGGACCACCCTAATGCGTAGTTAACACACAGTAAACTTGCAGGATAAGACTGCATGGTCACTGAACCACAGAAAATCTGCAACATATGATAAAAAATCAACAAAAACTTTTTGCAGTTGATAATCAAACCAACTATGCCTTTTAAAGATTTGGCAGTAATTGTGATATAGCAGCATATTAGCAGAGAAATTTTGTTAAATTTGGCCTATAATTATTGAAATGTCAATAGCAAAGCTGAAAATTGCTATTGCAAACTTTTGTTTACTATGGCTAATAATTTGAATTTTCTTGAAGAATTTTGTTTAGTAAGTCCACTTGGGGCTACCAAAGGCTGTCAATTAAGTATAGCGTAATATTAACAACACACTTAAATGTATAGTTGCTTATGTGGTCTAGCTAGACCTCTCGAGTTTTAAAATTGAGATCCAGTTCAAACCTATAGTCACGGCCAATATTTTTACGACTGAACTTATATGAACAGTAAGCTGCAGATGCTATTATTTTATGTGTCTTGATTTTAAAGAAGAAGTTTTTAGATTCTGGATTAACCAGAGAAGATATGCCTTTATCACTTGATGAAATCAAAACAAAGTTTTGTGGTTGCACATTACGGCAAAGAAGAAAACTTTTTGATTTTTTTAAAAGCTTTGCTGCACATGATCAGGTGAAATAAAAAAATTTTTAGCGAAACATCTTGTAGAAATGTTGATTGCTAATGTGTTGGCTGTAATCGCATTGCTAAATCTTTCAAGAAGAACCCATCTATTTGCTCCTAAAATTGTTTCAGTTATAATTTGATGATTTTCAAGTCACAATGAAAAGTTTTTTTTGTATGAACATTTTGTATAACATCAAGAGCTTGTCTAGGCTTAATTGCACAGTTGTATGGCTGTTTGAAGCTAAGGATACAATTAAAAGGAACTGAAGTGATACACTTTAGGATGACGTTTAGAAGATGATTTACAAAAAAAATTGCTACAATCTGATAATAATGATTTATCATTACAAGCACATGGGTAATCAGTAGTTTTGGCACAGTTTGTATTGTTAATTTTACAAATCATGTGTTGAAATTTTTGATGTTGTAAGGTAAGCCATGTGTTTGAAGTTTGCTTAGTGCATTATCAGTATTCATCCAGAAAGCATCTGGGTTTGGCTTAAATGATCAATGCTCCCACAAAGTCTGCCTTTGCTTTGCTCTAAGTCGGCATCGTCTAAAATTTCTAGCCATGATGTGAACCAAATTTATAGATAAATTACAGTATGTTGTATTGGTTCTGGAACGAAGTTTTTAACACTGTCAAAACATTTAAATGATAAAAGTTTGTTCTTGCCTTGATCACTAATTAAAATCAATCTTAACTTTTTTTCATAGAGTGATGATACCGTGGAGGTGGAAGATAGTGATTGTGACAGAGCCATAATGGTATCAGACCGCAGTTCTTCACATGCTTCTATCAGTGATCCCCTTTGGAATGTCGAGAATAATCAGTCTGAATCTCTTTTATTCTCTTTGCCACTCGAGTCTAACAAACCTCAACCAGAACCTCTTGTTGAACACTTTTTAGCTGATCCCTCGTTTGAGCAGTCTATTGCATCTTCATCAGCTCACACTTCAGCTGATCCTCCCTCTGAGCAGTGCATTGCACCTTTTTCAGCACATCTTTCAACCGATCCCCTCTCTGAGCAGTCCAATGCATCTTCATCATTACATGATTCAGCTGATCACCCCTCTGAGCAGCCCATTGCATCACCATCCTCTGTTGATATGGATGAATGTAGTGTTCCAAATCTAGTAATAGTCAGACCAATGCCGAAGCAATTTCCAATTGAATTGTGCAGTTTCAAGATCAATGCGAAGGAGTTATTACGCAGTGGTGTATTAACTGAATCTGGAAAGTGTGAAATCGTCTCTGAGCTACTTCATGTTATGAAAAAATTTCAAAGGTACGAGTATGCTATAAAACTAACATTTTTGCAATATTTGTGATGTGGGCTAACTGCGATGTGATACTAATCTAGAACAATAGCTTCAATTTCTTCGCATAAAGTTACATTTTTGTGAAAGTTTGTTTACAATTATTTTACATTTCGATAACTCCTTTTAAACGTTTTGTTGTGGAAGTAACATCTCTAATAATCTTAACTGCATCTCACCGATTCCTGCCACCTTATTGTGGTAGTGGATTTTACACCCTTCTCTAAAGGCAGTAGGCTGAAATAGCCCGGCAATCTCTTGCGTGCCATAGGACTCATTTTCAGTGCTGCGGTGTGTCAGTGGGGGTGTTCAGTGGTCTTGAAACTGGGGCATGAATGGCATTAGCAGCTTTGCTCAGGCTTCTCTTAAAACTTGCCATATTCTTTGTTTTAGCTCTTTCACCTCCAGTTTCCTTCTACTACCCACTCTGTAGGGATTGGAGATGTATCATCTCATGTAACTCCATCCTTTTCAAATCCTTCCCCCCTCACTGGAAGATTCTTTTCTTTGTTCTACGTGCTGCATCTATGTTTGGATGCGATTTTAAGGAAAAATAAGTATGATGTAATTGTCTTCCCTGATGATTACTATAAAGCCGCAGACAGGTAGAAGAGGTTCTCTAAATCGCTGACTGATAGGTAACTGTCATCTCTACAATGACATTTGGTGTTTTTTGCTGTGTCTGTGGTAACTGTAGCTTACCAGTTGTTGGAGACTTGAGTGATTTCACCACCAGAATGAGACTTCTGGGTTACAAATTCCATGTGGATCGAATCTGACACTTGCTGCCAGCAACTTGCCACTGTTGCCGCTTGTTTTGGGCCAAGCCCTGGAAATGGTCCTATTAACTCACAACACCTAAAAGGTGCTGCAGCAGGTGCAGTGAAACATTTAATGGCAGTGTGATGCAATCTTTATTTGCACCTGCAGGGTGGCTTAAGTTTTTTACTGAACTGTATGAGTGTATGTACTTTCAAAAAGTGCACTTCAAATTGAATTACATTGCAAAGCATTATTATTATCTGGCAGGAAGGGCATTGGAGACATAATATACTAAGTTGCTTTATGAGGCAAATATTGTAGACAGTATGGTCCAACCTCTTCAAATAATAAGATGTGATAACAACAATATGTTAAAGTTTATCTTATTCTGTGAGTGTTGTAGTAAAAGTAACAATTGTCTTGAGCATTTTAAAGTTAGTGTTTCCCCTGCTAGTAATGACAATTAAAGCACAGCTTTAGTCTTGAATGCAACTTCCAAAAATGTTTCTTATAGCTAGACCAAATTACAGTAATAAGGTAAAGATCAAAATATTGCCATGAGAAGTTTTTGATTAGAATATTAAAATGTTGGTGGTAAATGCAATTTGCTTTTTTTTTTAGGGGTGGAAATTCCAAGTAATACTCAACTTTACGCTACGAAACATTAGTGCTGTACTAAGAAGATGATGGCTATTTTTAAGTGAAATTTAAATATAGGCTTACTTTCAAGCGATTAGATGAAAGTACAGAAAAAATATATACCATTCAAGAGATATTGAACTTCAAAAAATAATCGTTTCCAAGGTTTAGTGACAATTAACACTGGCTTATCGTTCTGAAAATTTGTGTTAGACATTTTGATCATTCTATAGCCCCAAAACTGGTATCGTTTTGGACAAAAAAGGCTGAAATTTCGTGGTACTGCAGCCAGATAATTCACACACACTTATTGCCCATTCTTTCTGATCTGAAAATCTGTTGTTTCTCGACAAATAATTCTCATATGATGACTCTGCTATTTATTGGAGCAATATCCAGGAAACATCTATTTTTGAAGTGTGACTGATATATTTTTGAACAGCTGGTGCTAGAAAGACTGGTTAACACCAATTTTTTTAAAATTTTTTACTGATTTTATAAGCTTAGTTAAACCTCACTTCAGTCCTAAAGAGAGACGTAGACCTACTTAAAGTTATTGAAGATGTGCTTACAGTCTTAAACAGAGACATACTTAACGTTATTTCATATTTTCAGTAATCCAGACGGTCAGCTGCGTAGAAATGCAGTAAGTGCTTTGGTGAAATTGGGCAAAGCTCAACTTTCCCTTTCAGTTGATGAGGCTAAAGTGAGTTTAGCAAATATTTATATTTCTTTTTATTTTCGCTATGATTGTAAACTAGTACTTAAGCTATGCCAGTTAAGAAACAATATTTCATGCTATCAGTAGGTTGCAGATTTTTTAGCAAGAGCTTTAAACTGTCAGTTAAAAATTATTAGTACTTTGAAAGAATCTAGACAGTCTATACAACTTTTCCAAGATGAACGTTTTTAATCATGGTTGTTTGTTTTGTTGTATGGTTGTTTGTTTTAATCATAATCATGGTTTTAATCATGCTAGTAACAGTACTCTTACAGTTCTGGAGATTGCTGATAATGCCTTCTGTGCGAAAGTTTTTTATGTTTAAAAGTTACTTGAGATGCAAGTTTAAAGCCCGATCTACACTGAGGCTGAACCAGGCTGCATTCTTTGTTTGTTAGTTTGAGGCTGCATCTGACCTTGTTCAGCAGGTCATAACTGGCTTCAATAAAACAAACAATGAAAGCAGGCTAGTTCAGCTTCAGTGTAGATCGGGCTTAAAGCGGACAAAAGTAAAATTGATTAGGTTTTAAACTTAGTAAAAATATTATATCAGTATTCTATTTGCGATGGCTGTAATATTTTTGGTGCTGGAGTTAAGATAGATGGTGTTAATTTTTTTTTTTTTTGTTTGTTCGGAAACTATTATGCCATGCATAGCTAAATCAGTTTAAATTTAGCAATGTATGGCAAATAACTGTTGAGTATCTCTAGAACTGTTGCATAAAGAAGAATAAAGTCGATGCAAATCGCAATCTGGTAGCTCACTTTTTATTAGTAATATTACAAAACCCAGTTCAATTCCACTCGTGTCCACCTCTCTAATGAAAAAAATAATTTTTGCAATACTTTTCTTATTTGGGTGTCTCCCACTTGGCTTGAACCATCTTTTTATTCTTTCTTACTTATGTTTTTATTTTATTTCATATCTTTTTATTCTTTCTTTCTATTCTTACTTTTTCTGACTTACTACCGGTATATCAGACAATCAAATAGCTTTCATTATATCATCTTATAACTCTTATACAAGATAATAACAGTGTGATTAACTGCAGTAGTTACCAATTCTGTATTACTTGTAAGTATTACTAGATTAGTTTAGACCTGGGGATCAAACTAAATTTGTGTTCCGGCTCCTCCGGAGTACCGCATCAACTCCAACTTTTATTGGCCCCTTGGCAGCAATTCACACACCAATAAAACAAGGCCAACAGTTCTTACATGTGCAGAATACTGCCTGAATGATAATGTCAATTCAAAATTTTGATTTTTGTTTGCGTGGTATCCTTGTACTGTAATGTTGCCAGTGGCACACCACCACATGGTGCACAAACTGCGCATCGATAATATTACATTGCGTTTTTCTGTAGAAATACAGTGTTGTTTCTATTTACGTTGTTTTGCTTAGCAATTCTGGCTACGAAAATTGTCGCAAAAAATCAATACCGACAAAAAAGTTGTAAGAAGGGTGCTGCAGAAAAACAAATCAACTTCTAAAAGATCCTTGAACAACATATCTGGAGTAGCAAGCACAGATGCTCCAAAGAGGCGAAAATCTAGTGATGAAGGGGCTGACATGCAGCTAAGTGAAGCAACAATATCTAAGCAAAAGGTAACATTTATGTCCAATATATAAAGTGATCTTCATCCTTCGTATGAGGTGCAAAATTTAATTTGCTTTATGCCTCACTGCTTTTTTTTTTCTACTTGAAGGCATTCACCATAAGACTACGGTATATCAAGTTGATGCTTGCACCAGGCTGTTGATTGCAAATGTAAAGGTGAAGGGCAAAGCATTCGCATTGACTTAGATTTAATGTACAACTGCACACAATAATTGTCTTGAAAATCAAGCAGTAAATGCACAGAGTTGTAAACCATTTTCTCTTGTCTATTAATGTCCATAACATACCTACATTGTGCTTACGAAGACCAGTGCAGTAATAAGTGTAGACGTCTCTGATGTGTAGACGAGTGTGATACCTTAATTTTGTGATATTGTTTCGAGGTTTCATCATAATTTGAATGGCAAGCACATAATAATCAACTGTAGCATGAGCTGTCATCCCCCAATATTAAAATGGTTGCGTGTTTGCATATTGCTAATTGAAAAGTGAAAGTTACCTAAAAATGCTAAAGTGTGCATTTTTGTGCAGTGCCAAACACTTTTAGAAATACCGAGCATGAGTCGAGTTTCATTTTCCTGTATTACTTTCTATGTAGTTGATAAAAGACGAACTGGCTAAACCAGTTGCAACAAGAAATCAAGCAGCAATTGCCACTTGGATGACAGAAACATATATGGACAGGCAAAGTTATATTAAACATCACAAACCAACACCAGCTCTGATTAGGAAGGATTGGCCTGGGTTACCATCATACAACGAGGTAATTTGGAATTAATGCAGTTACTGCATGAATTTTTGCAAAGCAAGACTTTCTAACTTTCGCTTTCATCAAATCTCAGCATTTGTATTTGTATTCGTAAGTTTTACGAAGCAAGACTTATGAAAACTAGAATACAAGCGCTACGATTTAATGAAAGCAAAAGTTTTGAGAAAATTTAGACTACACGGCATATCTTCGGGCTGTTGCGTGGAACCTTCGTACCCTTTAGGTTTGGTTCGAGCTTCGGCATTCGCCCCGTTATGTTTCCTGCCTTGTAGTCTTGCACCCTTGTGTTGTAAACCCGAATTGTTTTGCAAATATTGTTCATTGATTCTGTAAATTATGTGTAATATAGGTATTTTCATTTCTGTTGCAGCTTCTTAGCGAGATGCACAGAAGTACTTCGCATGCTAGTGAAAAGGAGGTGTATGCAGTTGCAAGGAACTTCTTTATTAACATAATCAACTTCGGACGAAGCAAAAGCCGAAAATCTTCAGGATTAGTCAAAGTTTAGGAGCAAATACCATTCGAAACTACGGCAATGTCACTTGGTATGTTATTGTTGAGTCATTGTAGCATATGTGGAATAAATGATACTTATCTGTCATTTTTATTTTGTTACTAGTGCTGTATTATTATGGCCTCGGTTCCCCACTTCATGTTAGGCTATTTCTTGACACTAAATCGAAATGCTGTTTTATATTTTTACAGATGCTGTGGTCGCGAATGGCGTGTATGTTCCTGT
This sequence comes from Trididemnum nubilum, assembly GCA_963965965.1. Lineage (NCBI taxonomy): Eukaryota > Metazoa > Chordata > Ascidiacea > Aplousobranchia > Didemnidae > Trididemnum > Trididemnum nubilum. The sequence goes on along the minus strand of OZ014478.1, from coordinate 14,514,228 downwards.
GTTATTTGGTTACATGCAACACAAAGAAGACGCACTCAGCTGAAAGATACATTATAGATGTATTTCCAGTAAGTAACTGTCGAGTGTTGCTGTTAAAGTGCTTTCTGCTTGCTGTATTATAAAGTAATTAGTAAGTTTAGAAATCAGTAAAAATACAAAACGATGTTGAGTTTTGGTTTAGCTTGAATTACTGGGTACCCCTTCATCCAAAGTGTGGATGCTTCTACCATTGCACCGGTTTAGCTACGAGATGAGGTAACATCAATAGAAGTTGACACTTTTGCATGTTTGTTGTAAGATGACAATCCATACGCAGAAAACAAGTCATGCATGTACATATTTTGCTAGCAATAAAATCTTAACGGAGGGAATGCGGGACATTTTTAAAAAATGATATGATGGCGAAACGGGTAACTACAAACATCCTTAATTATACCGCAAGTCTACAAGTAAGTTTATTTAAAACACCACAATGGTAACACAGTTTGTATTGAAGGTAAATACATCAACGTTGGAAATCGAAGCCTCAATCGCTGATCGACATCAACCATTTCTGGCTGTGCAAGGCAATCTTGCACACGCACACAAAATTGTGCTCTATGCAGAGAAGAAGCCCATTTTGGAGTTGAAGGACGTGTTGAGCGGCCTGCTAGCCACAATGGCCTACTACTACGTAATGGGCTACGAGTATTGTGCCCATGTGTCAAAGGCTCTGCAATATCTTCAAAAGTATTTGTTTAACATCTTCCAACCGGAAGTGTGCGACTCAGTGAAAGAACTGGCGATGTACTTGAAGACTGAATAGACTCTATTTATTAATGATCGAACAAGAACATGAACCCGTCACGGACTCTATACTTGAAGACTGAATAGACTCTATTATATAATGCTTGAACAAGAACATGAACCCGTCACGTAGACATTTTGTTTTTGTGCATAACTCTTTTCATTTTGTGCATTTGTGTGCCTTTGTGCATGCTTTTGCTCATTTTTATATTCAGATAACTCTTTTTTCATGCTTTCGTTGTTTTTAACACTTGTATTTTCTTTTCTCTTCAAAAAAACAAAACTTGGTCTTTTATGACACAGAATTACGTATGTGCTATGTTGTGGTTTGCATTTAGCTGCAGATATTAGTTTAACAAATACCCTGCTATACATTGCAAACTGTAGATATTAAGATTTTTTAAATTTTTGTCGAGGTAACAATCAGCGGACTTAAATTCCCCTTTAACTGTTTAAACCTTAATTGAATTGTACGCCGCACAGCATTGTTTGCTTTTCTTTTACCCTTAGACAAAAACCAAAAAGCGTTTGCTTTTTATGTTTATCTAATGGCAGTGCAATTTGATGCCAGTTACTTGGATAAACATAAAAAGCTAACGCTTTTTGGTTTTTGTCAAGGGTAAAAGAAAAGCAAACAAGTTTTTTTTTGCATCTCAAGGAATAGCCTATTTTATATACTTTATGCTGTATAATTGTGATGCTGTGAATTAAGGACGATTTATTAGGATGTCGTCTAAAAGAGAGGAGCAGAGCTTACGCCTAATACCGTTGCAATGCGCGCACGCTATATACGCAAGCCATCCAGCATAACCGTGCAATGCGATACCAGCAATTGGGTAGACAACCAAAAAACGTATAGGGTAGAAACTACCCAACAAAATATTTGGTAAATACTACCCAATGTTTTATGGTATAGGTAAATACTACCCAAATAAAACATTGGGTAGTGGTAGTATTTACCCAATATTTTGTTGGGTAGGAAGTACCCATTGCAATTGGGTTTCTCAACCTTACTACCCGAAAAAAGTACCCAAGCATTTTGGGTAGAAAAAACCCATTACAAATGGGTAGTTGCTACCCAAAAAAAATATTGGGTAGACACTACCCAAACTTGAGAATTGGGTTTCTCAACCTTACTACCCAAAAAAAGTACCCAACCATTTTGGGTAGAAAGAACCCATTTGAGTTTTCAGTGTACTTTGGACCAAGTCGCGTGTTACGAATTCAATAAAAGCAGACGTAGTATAAGAACGAATCCGTAACACTTTGCATTTTCCTTAATTTTTGCTAATGTACATTAATATTTTGTGATTATATTTTACATACATTCTACAGTACATTTTTTTCTTGTACTTTTGCTCGGCTATATATTGTTGTTTTTTTGAAATTTACATTTTTGAGATATTTAATTTTAACGTGATCATTTTTCACAAATTTCTAATTTCTAAAGCTGGACGTAGCTACAACCTGCTGCCCACGGTCCGAAATTCTGTGGCGCATGAATGGCTCGCGTAACCTTTCAAGGTTATTTTTAGTCAACTAAAAAACTCCTCAAGTTTCTCAGGATATAGGAGTTCATCTTCCCCTATCTCATTTATCATCGCTATACTGTTGAAGTCTTAACTACGGTCAAAATAACGTTTCAATGGATATTTTCAAGTTTTGCAGCAACGGTTTCAGAAATTTTTGAAGTTTTGCAGAATTTACAGTATATTGCTTCAAATTTATTGCTTACTTAATAATTTTGTAGTGAGTTGCTTTACTTATTTTCACTTATTAAGTAGATCACCAAATCGCACTTCGAGCTGCTAAGAACGCTTTTTCGCGCTAAGAGGTCATTAGCGGTAATCACGTTGGTAACAATACACCGCGTAAAGCAAATTAATCAAGCTCTAAAAAACTAAAACTACTACTACTAAAACCATAATAATACTGTAGCTGACGAACGTACCGCTTAAATTTTTGCCCCCAAAAGGCGGAGTGTTTTAATCTCTCAATTAGGACCGAAATTCAAATAAAAATTGGGTAAACTTTTTCAACCATGGTGATATCGGATATATGGGGCCTCAAAATTTTCAAAAAAAATGTATCTGACAGCTTGATTTTTGCCAAATCGCTATGCTACCAAACAGTCTACTCTCTTCACCAGCTCGGATCTGTTGTACTGACAAGATTAAACAGACTAGTGCGCAGCGAAACGACCTGATGCAGTAGCCTAATAGCGGCGTTGCTTTAGGTTAGAACTAGGATGGCATCGCCACGGACGCTAAAGCTATCAACGTCAGGATTGCCAATAAAAATTGACTATAAGAGGCCCCTAAGTCGTGTTTGAAATACAATATCTTTGGAACGGCTGGGTCAAAAAGGATGTAGTCAACGCCATTCTAGTCTAAAACGATCCGCCTAACTTTGATTCTTTTTTGCGTCAATTACTTTTACCCTATCACCGCATTCCAGGACGATTTCAAAACCTCTTTAATAAAAGCGAGAATAATTAATTTTTTATATAGCTGTATGTTAAGAAACCTTTTCACCAAACAATAGCGTATTCCATGGCCCACATGAAACACTTTTTACGGAAAAACCAGCATTGCTAAATTTTACTATTCCAGGCAAATGAGAAGAATCTCCACATCCTTTCTTCGCAGTGTCACCATGAGCATCTTTCAAACAGCACTCTTGCCCCAGTTGGCCGTATTTGCCCCAACCCCAAGATAGAACGTGACCACATGACGTCACAGCAACAGTATGGCGCGAACCACAAGCGACATCAGTAACAGAGATAAAGTCGTTTTCTTCAACCGCTAGATAGCGCTCGAGCTCAAGCAATAATGGAGCCGAAACAACACCAACAGGCTCAAATTCACCGGTATTTGAGTTGTCAAGCATGGTGTTATGTTCAGATTTCTTGCTCTCTTCATTTACCATGTCTTTTTGAACCGCGGTTGCATTTTCACAGCATGGTTCATCAGTGCTAGATGTCTGAAGATCTTGGTGCCGAAATGAGGTTTGAACCGGTTTTCGCTGGATTTTTGCTGACGTCGAAAAGGTGTTTTTAGGGGCAGGAAAGCCGGTTTGCCCAGATTCGTTCCATCCCCACGTGTATAAATCATTCGTTTCTATATAAGCAACAAAGCTAATCCACCCTCGACTACTGCACTAATAACATTGCGCATTTGAATCACACGAAAGAGGACAGATGGTTCAAAACTTAATGCTAGCTGTAACCGACCTAATATTATCACAACAGCGGAGTATGTGAAGCACTTGGTTCAAAAACTGTTTTCATGAAAGCGACGAGTTGAGTCCTCTTTCAGAAATCGTCAAGGTTTGGTCACTAGGAATGTCACAAAATCTTACGTTTCAGAAAAATACATGACGATAGAGTATTTATTGGTCATGCCCAGCACTGGAACCAAAATAATCGTTCTTGAGACATTTATCAAGGCAAAGTTATTAAAACTTATTATATTCATCTACATTCCAATGTATATGGAGCCAAGATGACATTTCCAAGTTTTAACTTCATCTAGAGCATATATGCAACACAAGCATGCTATAATCAAATCCAAAAAATATTTGTTTAATTCAGCAAAGGTTTCAACAATCAACATTGCATCAAATACAGCTCTCATTGCAGAAAATACTAATTTAACATTCTTTCAGGCTTCACACACCAGAATCTAAGCAGAATAAAGGTCTTACCAGCTAGGGCAACAGAATGCCAACCTCCACAGGCGATTTTTTGGATGCTCACACCACCTAAGAATTCCACCATGGTTGGTTGACTACGTGACATCAAGTCACCTAGACCAAGTTGCCCGCGACTAAAATAGTGTAAAACACTTTAGCCTTAGCAAACTGCACATAACGCTAGTAGTAGTATAACACTTTTAACAATTTAAAAAACTCCGCTTATTGCCTGAACTTTTGGAGCCACAGAACACAGTCTTTAAAAAAACTTTCAATAAAATATTCTAATTTTTCATAAAGCTTTAAATTATTGATACTTCATCAGTAAGAGTTCACGTGACTAGCAAAATTTAACGGTACATCATAACATACCAGTATCAAACTCATATAAAATCAAACTTATGCATAATAACCTTCCAATGCCCCAGGAATAGATTTGACCACCTGGTGTTAAAATCAAGTTGTGATCTTTTCCACAGGATATTTGTTTAACACTTTCCTTAAACTCTAATTCAGATGTTATGATGTATTTTGGTGAATTGTTTTGTCCGCTTATTGTCACTATCTTTTCATCCGCTGCAAAACACAGAAATTTTTAATAGCTTGGAGGAAAAACCACAAACTAAAGGATTTATACAAAAGCATTAACAATTTCGTACGATCACTGAGTTGCAGCTGACTCAAAGTGACCAATTCTGAGTAACAATAGCCCAATTAAATCTGGCAATTGTAGTAGAAACTTTATATCCTGGTATTCACATAAGCAAAGCAACAACAGATATTATCAATAGAAAAAAAAACAAATAAAACTCACACAAAATGCCCATCACTTACACAAATTTCATATTTACTACAGTGCATTGGGTCTGTAACTACCATTGCAGATTTAGACAATAAATCACCAATTCCCACTTTTTACCATGATTTCAATGTTGCAGCTTTACCCAGACGTGGGCAGTAACTAGTTTCTTTTTGAGTAACTGGAACAGTAACTTAGTTACTTTTTTGAAACTGTAACGAAATCAGTAACTAGTTATAAAATTAGAGCAGTAAAAGTAACTAGTTACAGTTACTTTTTTTAGTAATAGCACACGCATGCTAGACTACGTTTGGTATAATAATTATATTAACTGCATGCGCTGCGCAAGCTGATTGCTAGACACACACCCAGTTATCATCAGGCGATTACATCCGTTTCAGTTTTACTGATTTATTCACCAAGTTGCGTAGGCCAGGAGACAGTAAAATGACCATACATTCTTCCAAGTCGCTGCCACCTGTGTTCCCTCTAACTTAATGATTAATTGGCGAGTGCCCAAATTTTCTTGAAACAATTGTGCCCAAATCTCTAAAAAGACGTTTACGTGCCCCAAATTTCGTACCAATCCAGTATTAAAGTATACCAAATGTCATATTTTCACAAATTTGTCGAATTTTCTAAAGCTATGTTTACTAGGCTATATTGCCAAAAATTATTTGCCCTTGCTCCAACAAATTGCCGATTCGCTGAAAAAAATCGGCTTAGTGGGAACGCTGCCTGCCACCTAGGTATACCACACCAAGGTTAAATCTTCACAATGTCCCTTTAATGCTGAACGTCAAGCAGGGAAGCTATGAATACCAATTTTTACAGTCCTTTGGTATGACTCAACTAGGAAATGAACCCAAGTCTACCAACTGCAAGGCAGATGCTCTTACCACTAAACCATCACTGCTCAATCAAGTATTGCAGAACCAGCAAGCCATAATGCACAAATATTGATAGACAAAAAAATGGTTGTCCTGAGCAGTGAGCACTTGCTTCAAATTTTTCACGGTAGCCAAGGATACATACATTTCAGTTGTGTTCTACACCAGTTCAGTTAGCATAGGAGAGGTTACGTAGGCACACAAAGTAGTAATAAATTATTAGTTAATGACGTGCGGGCAGCACCAGCAGTTTATGAAATGTTGTTGTTCACATGAAGAGATTAGCATAGGAAAATGTAATTGCAAGAGGTGAGGAGGTGACAAAACAGAAAACCCTTAATTTAATAGGCTCAAAATTTTGTTTATCAAAGGTAACTTAACTAGTTACTTTTTCAAAACTGTAATAGTTACTTAGTTCCTTTTTTCCCCAAGTAACTGTAACTAAGTTACTTTTTGAAAGCAACAAGCCAACCACTGGCTTTACCACACGTGGAGTTACACAAAGAAACAGAGATAGCTAATTGCTCTAAAAGTAAAAGCACTTACTTTGGACTACTACATACTTGGACAAGCCACAGCAGCATTCTGCCAGTGCACAATTCTTATCAAGCTCATACAAAAGAGATAAATCAGAACTTGAAACGTTTGAAGAGCAAACAACTTTAAATATCATAAATTTTCCAGCCGAGGTCAAAGCGCTAAAAGCAGAACCACCATTGCAGACAGATGATATTTTTTCATCACAAAACAAATTGCATTCACTTATATCAACAAAATGTGAAGAATGAAAATGGCAGCCACTGAATCCTTGGATGTGTAATTTTTGGTCTAAAATTAAAAAACACATAAAATAAAGAGAATGACTATTTCATCAAAAATCTGTACAGTAACGTTACACAGAATAAAACAAAAATGAGAAGTATTCATCAGTGCATTTTTTATTTACTTTATGTTTTCTGTTTTTATGGATTAAGATTAGGGTTTTAAAATTCAGTTTGGGTTAGATTTTGAGTTGATTTTAGAGTAAGGATTTGAGTTTGGGTTTGATTTGGGTCAGAATTACCGTAATAAAAAGAAGATAAAAATGTGAGGAAAAAAGTAGGGTAGAGTCGGGTAATTTCGGCAACTTTCTCACTTAATTTTAATTTTCATAAAACAATGACTCTTTTTGAACTCATTCTGCGCAGTATTTAGTCTGCGATTTTTTTCGAACCAACATCGAGATACTATGATGTCATGTTCACTAGTTATATGACGTAACAAGGGTTGCCGAAATTTCTTTGTTTTTTGTTCTAATCATCTCAGCTGCTTATTTACTGTTAAATTTAGTCAATTTGTATAAAGTGTATACAGATTTTTGACTAATTTAAACAAAATAGGCTGCTTAGCTAGACTCTAAGGCTGAAAAAAGGTGGCAAATACGATCTATGATTCTACTTAAAATAGTCCAAACAAAATTAAAATCCAATCCGCAAAATTTTACTAATTCTAGTTTTTGTTAATTTTTCTGATTATAGTTGCATCTGCTAAAAGTTTTCTGTATTAAATCTGAATCATTACCAATTAAACGCGTTTTGAATTCTTACAATTTTTGTTAACATTGCAAAACTTCTGCTGTTGATGGTCTTTGGGAAGAGGAATGGATTATTTTTAACAAATCCGTTTACAAGTCGCGTAATAACAAACATCGCCAAGTGCTACCAGCAACAAAGTTAGGCTACAGCGCAGCCTAGAAAGGTAGCAAAAACCAAATGCTTCCAAACGTTATTAAAAGTTCAATTCTGCTATCGACAGAAATATTGTAGCTGCAAGAAAAGAACATGCAGAAGTCTTCAAAGATTGTCAAATTTTTTGTAGAAGATTAGGTAACAGGAACTATTAAAACCATTTTTAGAAACCTTAAAACTTCTAGAAAGACCTGCCAGCATCAAACCTTAAATTTTCATACATGCCAAAATTTCTGGTTTTCTGCCGAAATTTCCGGTTGCCTAAACTACCTGACTTCACCCTATCTTCCTAAAATAATTGCAAAGCAGCAATAACTTCTTCTGTAATATCAATATTTAATTATGCAATATATGCATGGCTGATCCATTATTTGAGAGCACAACTTTACTGATATATCATATGGATTCAATTACATGCACCTACCAGTACCATAGCAAATGATCAGAAAATAATTGAGTAAAAACAGTGATACGACTTCGAGAGATAAAACTGTAGAAAAACTCAGGCTGTACAATGTTCAACTAACAAATAATTACAATATTTCTATTTCCAGTGTTTGCCTAGCTCAGATAGTTTGTGTAAGTCAGCAAACGTTGCTGGTCGATATTAAAAACCGAGAACAACCATATCGCTAACTGGCAACTAAAAATATCCTAGAACTGTACCGGTACCAGCACAGAGTACCGTAGGTCATACAAAAGAAAATAAATTTTTGTTTTCTTAACCTGTAACGATTTAGTATTCACAAAAATAAAACATTCATATACTTTAATTTAAATCAGACTACGACTAAGAGCCTGCCAAATTGCTTTTCTTAGCACCAGGATGGTAAGCCTCCTACTAAGCAGCTAAACTACTCGGTATACCATACAGTACATACAGATACTGTACAGGACCACAAAGACCAAAAGCATAGCAAGGGCCGCAAAGGTTTGAGTTAAATTCTGGCAATCTTTTCGATCCTTGTGATCCAGAATGTTTTAGTCCACCACTATACTACGCTATTTTTATAAAAGTGAACAATCTTAATGCTTTAATGAATACCGGTATCTTTGCAAAACCAAGGTCAGTAGGCTACGGTACTCAGTAGGTTACAACTTACCAGTATAATATCCGACATTACAATTGAATTACCTTTTAGAAATATAAAACTTTCCCAAGAACATGAATTAAATTTATCTCCATTCAAATTTAAAAAATTATTCTCTTCTTCGTCTCCTGATAATGCTTGCATAACCAAAGTTGCACTGCTCTCATTATCTTTAAATTGTTGAAAACCATTAAATCCTAACACTTCAGTCAGAAAACAGTCGGACATGCTGCATTACCATATAATTATAACCATTAATACTTGATGCTATCAACTTATCAGGTTATTTCTCTGTACCATGCCAGGCGCGACTCCTACATCTCAAAGTCAAATAGCCTACCTGCTGCTACAATTCTACATAACCTGCATAACATCACTAAGAAATATGAAAAGTTTGAAGACCGTGCCAAAGAAATCCGGCGCAAAAAATCACGAAAATTAATAAATTATGTGCCTAACGGCGCAAATGACCAGGTAAGGCAGATATTAACATTGACAAGCAACTTTTGTCAAGTTGTTTCTCCATTTTTTATAAACTGGACGAAAGTACATTATATGGAGCGCCGTTTGTGTACCCTAATTTGTGCAATGTTTTTTTGCATATTTAATTAAATAGTCATTTTAATTAAATGTACAAATATAAATATACAAAAAAAACACGTCCAAAAATAAATATGCAAAAGTTTTTGAATATTTATTTCATCATAATTTGCGCAACGTTTTTTTGCATATTTAATTAAATAGTCATTTTAATTGAATATACAAAAATATATGCCGCAGAATAAACCGTTGCAAAAATAAATGGACAAAAAATTGTTTCACAAACATTTTTTGCATAAAAATTTTTGACACAAAAATTGTTGTTGCAAAAATAAGTCCACAAAAATGTTTGTCGTTTTATTTTTGCGACATCATTTTTTGTATCAAACTTTTGCATTACAATTGTTTGCGTCAAAAATATTTGTACATTTATTTTTGATAGCAAAGAAACAAAACACGCCGAAATAAATGTGCAAAATTTTGTGACGCAAAAAATGTTGATGCAAAAGTTCTTGTCGCAAAAAAACGTGTGCAAAAATAAATCGTCAAAAATATTTGACTATCTAGTTCGTGTCCATAATGATGAAGGGTGGGAATTATGCGGGCGGCAAGGTACCGGCAAGGTATAAACCTGGAACTTCAAGACGAAAGCTTCGGGCTGTACGACAGCCTATAGTAAGGTACTAGTCCGCTTATGAAACCTCTAGTTGGGCTGGGAAATGAAGGTTCATTCACCTGTACCCAGTGGCGGATCTAGAAAATTTTGGTGGGGGGTATGATAAAATTTATGAGCACAAATTGTGTATAATCTCAAAATTTTGGATGTTTATGATTAATGTTCTTCAGAGGTGGAGTCGAGGACACAAGGCTCGAGGCCAAGGCCAAGGCCAAGGACACAAAAAAAATCCGAGGCCAAGGCCAAGGACAGCCTTTCCGAGGACAGACACTCTCGAGGCCAAGGACAGGAATGCTCGAGGCCAAGGCCAAGGACCAAGGACACAAAGCGCAAGTGCTCTCCAAAAAAAAAAAAAAAAAGGTCTGCACAGAAATTTTTCAGGCGATCTCCAAAAAAAAAAAAAAAAGGTCTTCACAAAAATTTTTCAAGCGATCTCCACGAAAAAACGCTTTCCAAAAAATTTTTCAACCGCTCCACAAAATTTTAACTTTCCAAAAAGTAGTGCTGTCCTCAAGCCGAGGACAGGCCAATTTTCGAGGACTTGAGGCCTCGAGGCCAAGGACTTCAAAATGTGTCCTCGAGGACTCCACCTCTGATGTTCTTGATCTCGCGCAAACTTGTTGGGGATATTTTTGATCCGTCCAATCCCAGAAACGTTACCAGTATATAAAATATTTTTTTAAATTTAACTAATGACATAAAACTAGTTTCATGTCATTGATTTAACCAATTCAATTCAAATTAAAAACATATAACGCTCTTTTCGTCTTTCCTGCGTCAAAAATCGTATTTATTAAACAGAGGTGGAGTCCTCGAGGACGTCCTTGGCCTCGAGGACGTCCTCGAGGACACATTTTGAAGTCCTTGGCCTTGGCCTTGGCCTCGAGGCCTCAAGTCCTCGAAAATTGGCCTGTCCTCGGCTCGAGGACAGCACTATTTTTCGGAAAGTTAAAATTTTGTGGAGCGGTTGAAAAAATTTTTGGAAAGCGTTTTTTCGTGGAGATCGCTTGAAAAATTTTTGTGAAGACCTTTTTTTTTTTTTTTTTTTTTTTTTTGGAGATCGCCTGAAAAATTTTTGTGAAGACCTTTTTTTTTTTTTTTTTTTTGGAGAGCACTTGCGCTTTGTGTCCTTGGTCCTTGGCCTTGGCCTCGAGCATTCCTGTCCTTGGCCTCGAGAGTGTCTGTCCTCGGAAAGGCTGTCCTTGGCCTTGGCCTCGGATTTTTTTTGTGTCCTTGGCCTTGGCCTTGGCCTCGAGCCTTGTGTCCTCGACTCCACCTCTGTTATTAAACTTTCGCCAGCATAACCGTCTGCATCTACATAGAACAGGCGCGTTGCCAGAAATTCGCAATGAGGGACCTGCTTTGGGGGTCTGGGGGCGTAGCCCCCAGCGATCGAAAATTTTGCATCTTTTTGAAAAAAATTACTAAATTTTAGGGCTATTTTCATAAAAAATAATGCTTTTAAAACGTGGCACAGCAATTGGCAGTGCAAACATGATTAAACCGGTTGCATAAATGGGCTATGTGAGAAGTGGCTGATGGTAAAATTTTTTCTTGCTTACATTCTGGTAGATCATAAAATCCTATAGTTTAATAAAACTTACACGGAGTAATCTACAGGGTGATTCAAAAGTCTCCATACACAGAAAATGTTGTTTTTATTTGTATAAAACAATTTCATTAAATGACAGACTCGATGTGGCCACCATTGTTTTGAATACACATCATGATACGCTTAACCCACTCACTGTGAACTCGCAATAGTACATCTGGGGATATTTGTGCAAATGAATTGATAATGCGGTCCTTCAAATGGTTTACGTTTCTTATACTTTCTTGATACACCATAGCTTTCAAATGACCCCAAAGATAGAAATCAAGAGGGGTCAAATCAGGGGATCGAGGAGGCCACTCAACTGGTCCACGTCTACCAATCCACGCATCTGGAAGTAATTGATTCAAGTATTGTCGCACTTGAATACCATAATGGGGTGGGGCACCATCTTGTTGGAAATATGCTGGAAGGTTACCATTTGCGCTTAACAGTGATGGAAAAATTTCTTCTTGTAACATGTTTAAATACTTATTGGCATTAAGATTTCCATCAATGAAAATTGGTCCAATTTTCATTGATGGAAATCTTAATGCCAATAAGTATTTAAACATGTTATTTAAACAATATTTAAACAATACTTATTGGCATTAAGATTTCCATCTCCATCAATGAAAATTGGTCCAATTTTCATTGATGAAATCTTAATGCCAATAAGTATTTAAACATGTTACAAGAAGAAATTTTTCCATCACTGTTAAGCGCAAATGGTAACCTTCCAGCATATTTCCAACAAGATGGTGCCCCACCCCATTATGGTATTCAAGTGCGACAATACTTGAATCAATTACTTCCAGATGCGTGGATTGGTAGACGTGGACCAGTTGAGTGGCCTCCTCGATCCCCTGATTTGACCCCTCTTGATTTCTATCTTTGGGGTCATTTGAAAGCTATGGTGTATCAAGAAAGTATAAGAAACGTAAACCATTTGAAGGACCGCATTATCAATTCATTTGCACAAATATCCCCAGATGTACTATTGCGAGTTCACAGTGAGTGGGTTAAGCGTATCATGATGTGTATTCAAAACAATGGTGGCCACATCGAGTCTGTCATTTAATGAAATTGTTTTATACAAATAAAAACAACATTTTCTGTGTATGGAGACTTTTGAATCACGTATTTCGACTATATTTTATAGAGAAAAACAATTGGAGGGAGGCTTATGGAAAGATATTTGAGAGAGGAGATTAGTAATTAACCAATACTGAATAGATCCCCCCTGTTCGTGAGTTTATAATATTTTTTGTTGATAAAAACTATGTTAAGCATTTGCAATGAGCTATATTAAATTTGATTGCTTACTTTTGGCCATTTTTCAAAGTTTTTATTGATTTGTGAGTTTTATTTTTGACAAATTAGCCCCCCTGAATGTATGGTTCAAAAGATGCTTTAAATCACGTTTTAGTCCATTCTAGTCCAAAAACCAGTCTCAGAAGTGCTAAAAACGTGGTATTTTTCTTATTCTGCTCTTTGGTCGACCGGCCAATGTGTGGGGGGGGCAACCCCCCGCCCTCCCTTGGCTGCGCTACTCACACAGAATGAGTAAAAACTACCTGCATCGGACTTTGATATTTCTATTGTCAAAAGTCTATTTTGTTTAAGTGTTCATTCAGCATACTGTAACTAACAATGTAATAAAACAACATTCCAGAAGACATTTTACTTGATGTTCTACCAAATCGACACACTTTTTGTGCGAAACCGTACTACTGTATTGCGCAGACGCGTAGCCAGAAATTCGCAATTGTGGGGCTGTGTTGGGGGGTGGTGGAGCATCCAGCCGCCGGAGGCACGGGGGTCTGGGGGCGGAGCCCCCAGCGATCGAAAATTTTGCATTTTTTTGCAAAAAATAACTTCATTTTAGGGCTATTTTGATTAAAAAGTAATGCTTTTAAAACGTGGCTTAGAAATTGGCAGTGCAAACAAGATTAAACTGGTAGCATAAATGGCTATTTAGGAGGTGGCTATTGGTAGAATGTTAGTTCTCTTGTTTAGATGCTGGTAAATTATAAAATCGAATAGTTCAATAAAACTCACACGGAGTAATCTATTTCGTATACAGTTTATAGAGAAAAATAATTTTGGGGGGAATAATGAAAAGAGATTTGAGAGAAAGATTGGTAATGAACTAATGCTTAATAGCCCCCCTATTCCTTTGTTTATAGTACATTTGTTGATGACACCTATGTTCAGCATTTTTACACTTGCGATCAAATTTGATTGCTTATTTTTTACCATTTTTCAAAGTTTTCATTTATTTGTTGGTTTTATTTTTGACAAATTAGCCCCCTTCCCCCTGAACATGTGTTTCAAAAGATGTTTCAAATCACTATTTAGTCCACTCTAGTGCATAAAACAGTCTCCAAAGTGCTAAAAACGTAGTGTTTTTCCCATTCTACATTTTGGTCGACATATCAACAGGGGGCTCAAGCCCCCCCACCCCTGGCTACGCTACTGGTATTGCGTGAGATTTGAGCGAAAATGCGCCATAATTGAACTCCTGTTGTGTTATGCCTTTATCGTTGAAAAGTGCGAGTGGTAAATTTTGCTAGTTTGGCGGTTTCAAATCAATCGGACCTGTAAAAAACTAATTTCTACTTTGTAAAAAGTTCGCTGTAAAAATAACTTTTTCCTCCCCCCGCCCTACCCCCCCAACGGCTTCAGAAATTATATCGCAGTCACCTGGCCTGTCGAGTATTCACTGATTACTTGCTTTTTTAAAAATGTTTAATATTATGCATATGCACGTTATGTTTAGGCTGGTGGGGGGGATGCATCCCCCCCCTAAATCCGCCACTGCCTGTACCTTCCCGCCCGCGTAATTCCAACCTTTTATTATTTTGGACTCGAGCTAGATAGTCAAATATTTTTGACGATTTATTTTTGCTCACGTTTTTTTTTTGCGACAAGAACTTTTGCATCAACATTTTTTGCGTCACAAAATTTTGCACATTTATTTCGGCGTGTGTTCTTTCCTTGCTATCAAAAATAAATGTACAAATATTTTTGACGCAAACAATTGTAATGCAAAAAAGTTTGATGCAAAAAATGATGTCGCAAAAACAAAACGACAAACATTTTTGTGGACTTATTTTTGCAATAACAGTTTTTGTGTCAAAAATTTTTATGCAAAAAATGTTTGTGAAACAATTTTTTGTCCATTTATTTTTGCAACGGTTTATTCTGCGGCATATATTTTTGTATATTCAATTAAAATGACTATTTAATTAAATATGCAAAAAAACGTTGCGCAAATTATGATGAAATAAATATTCAAAAACTTTTGCATATTTATTTTTGGACGTGTTTTTTTTGTATATTTATATTTGTACATTTAATTAAAATGACTATTTAATTAAATATGCAAAAAAACATTGCACAAATTAGGGTACACAAACGGCGCTCCATATCATTATACATTTTTTTGCAACACAAATATTTACACGCTGTTGTGGAATTTGCAACAACAAGAAATCGAACC
Organism: Trididemnum nubilum; assembly: GCA_963965965.1. NCBI lineage: Eukaryota > Metazoa > Chordata > Ascidiacea > Aplousobranchia > Didemnidae > Trididemnum > Trididemnum nubilum. Next base: position 14,498,930 of record OZ014478.1, on the reverse strand, counting down.
TTCGCCTACGCGAGTTGAGTCCGATTCTTTACCATTGCGCAATCTGCTAGTGCTTTTTGTCTAGTTATACCCGTTGGCCAAAAAAAATATGTTGTTGCACAATTGCTGACGAATGATACCTAATTACCATCACCGCATGGTGTTTAAAAATCTGTGGCAATAAAAGGGTGTCGTTATTTTGACGGCTCAGCTGCTGATCGCAGATCTGGGACTCTGGATTCAACTCCACCTTGGTCACATTGTTGCGTCCTTGGATAAAACGCTTTACGATAATTATCTCTACTCGGTAGCTTCGAACAAGCGGTAAATTCAGTGGATAAAAATTTGAAGGAATGCAAAATAACATAACATTGGGTCACTATAGAAAGTTGAAACAAAAACGCAATCGTTATCTCCAAACATAAAAATACTTATTCGTAATGAAAAGCGTGGAGATCGTGTCCGACAAAAGGATAATAATTCTGCCTGGGGCTATCTTAGGGGGTGGCCATTGGGCCGTGCCCCCTCCCCCTTTGGGTCGCCAGGATAGTATAATTAGCATAGAATAGTATGCAAAATTGTGGCATGGTCCCCCCTTTGTAACTTGGGCAGAAGGTTTGAGCACAGAAGCGGTGCTGGGCGAAGACCTGTTTTTTGGCCAAAAACTGAACTAAATTTGGGTGAAGACCTTTTTTTTGGTCTTCACCTAATTTTAGGCCAAAAACCGCAATAAATTTGAGTGAAGACCTTTTTTTTGTGGTCACCACCTAAGTTTGGGCAGGAAAACGGAATTGGTTCTGGGCTGAAAATTTTTCATTCTGGTCTTCATTGATCTCAACTTTTCTGAATTTCCTGGCCCCCCCCCCCCCCCCCCCCCCCTTTCGAAAATCCTGCGTACGCTACTGAATTCTGCAAAAAAAAACAATAAAAATCCGTTTAGTGCGTTGAATGCCGCGTAGCAGTAGAACTTTTGCTCACAAATTCTGCAAGATGTAAATGTTGCCGTAGCGTACATTTATTTCTAAAAACAAGTAAATTTTGGGTTGAGGCTGGCTATTCTTTGGTGATGATCTTAATTTATTTTTCTCTGCTCATTTGTTTTTTTAGCGCTTTTACAGAAAAATGCGCCAGCAGATAATAATCCTACTAGCTGTACAGTGTACACTCAGCAAGCAGCTCATTAAAATGCGCTATAGGATGTACCAAAAGATTGCAGTGAAACAAAGAAAATTACGGTAATTGTTTTGTTTGCAAGAAAAGAATTGTCAGGCAAGTCAAGTGAAGCCGAGTTTTTTTAGTCTTCGCAATACGAAGCTTGACTGCCTTGACAGTATGAAGTCAGGTTTTGAGCTTTTTATGAATTCAACGAAGAGTTTGGAATCAAATGGAAATGAGCAAACGAGTTTAAACAAATTCTTATGGATATTTCTTTTCACTATTCTGTTTTTTCTGGTGATTGTTGCTTTGATATTGCATGGTACAAAAAAACGAAGCAAAGTTGATTTTCTCAGGTAAAACTTTTAATGAATTGAATGGCTACATTAAAATACAAAAGCTGTTTTTTTTTTGTTAAATCTTAAAAATCAAGACAACGTAAATTATTTATTGTTGGCAAGGCGGCCAAAAATTTTAGAAAACAAGACAAAAGTATGTAGGCCTATTACTGGCAGCGTATGTAACCGAGAAGGCTGTTTTTACCAAAAGCGCAGCCAGGATCTTTGATTGGGAAGGGGGGCCATACCACAACTCACATGCAATGACGTTATCACAAACTTTCGAAAAATAAACTTTTTGTGGGACAAAGATATCGGAGAATGGAAGATCAAAAGCCGTGGCCTGGGTTGGCACTTAACCAGGATTTTGCTGAGGGGAGAGAGCTTAAGCCAGAAGTTAAAAAGTGAAAATGTCTGAATTGGGAAAAGTCAAGTTAAACGTATCACAAACGGGGTCTGGGGCGAAGCCTCCAGCCGCTGGGCAATTTTTTGTTGTTTTTTTGTGTTGGAAAAAAACCTATTTTAGTGCCATTGGATTACATTTCGCACATGTTCAGCGCTTTTTGAAAGAACTAGATTTTGAACATTTAAAAGCCAATTGAAAAAATTGAATTGTTCAATCCTCCTTTTACTAGCAATCTAAGTCTAAACCATGTTTAAAATTTTGCATTTTGGTATTAAATTTTGTTAGTGATTTAGCTCAGGTAGGGGAAGCAAGCATAGGCGTAGCCAGGATTTTTGATTGAGAGGGGCCCAAACCACAAAGCACGTGCAATGACGTCATCAAAATTTTTCAAACAAAGAACTTTTTGTGGGGCAAAGATATCGTAGAATCGAAGATCTGAAGTTGTAGCCTGTTGGCACTTTACCAGGATTTTGGTAAAGGGAGAGGACAAAATCTAATAGTTAGAAAGTACAAATGTCCAACTTAAGAGACGTGTTGAGTAAGTTAGAGTACTCAAACGTATCGCAGACGGGGTCTGGGGGCGGAGCACCCAGCCGCTGGGCAATTTTTGTAAGTTTTTGGAAAAAAAAAAGCTATTTTAATCCGATTGGATCACATTTTGCACGTGTTCACAGCCATTTGAAAGAATTAGATTTTTAACATTTGAAAGCCAGTCGAAAAAATTTAACTGTTCAATCCTTCTTTTACTTGCAACTCAAGTCCAAAACACGTTTAAAATCTTGCATTATGGTGTAAAATTTTAATTGTAAATGATTTGCTCCATGTAGAAGTAAGTAAGGCGCATTGCCTTCTGCAATATTTTAGCAGTGAATAGTAATCCACTCGAAGATTTACCTTCAAGATTTTTGTTTTGCCATGAAGTTAATCAGTTATAGGAATACATGTACGGTCAGGAGGCCTAGACCTCCTCAATTCAAATTCAATAATTTGTTTAATGAGCATTTTCCCTAGCTATTTTTTAAAGTATTTTGTGCGTAATTCTGGCGAGTTGGAGGTGAATCGTTATTGAAATATGGTACAATAGATGGTTACACTTACTAAACATGCTATTTCTGGGCCGGATTTACATTGCACTGGGCCCCTGGAACTTAGGGAATTTTTGCAACATCTTCTTGCCAAATATAGATGTAGACCAAAAAAGTTTTACCATCTGGGCGCTGGGCCCTGGCACTGTGCCATATGGCAAATACGGCGCTGGTTATTGCATTATGTTCATAAAAAATTTAGATAAGGACCTGAGGTAGCAACTTTCAGAATGAAAACTCTTGATTTCACCCAGGTTATACGTTTAAATTGGTTGGAAAAAATTGAATTAAGGGGGTGCGCGGGGCCTTTTGGTTGTCAATATTATTTATTGTTAATTACTGTTGTACGTGTGTACTGTTGTACGCAAAGATACTAAAAGAAACTGAAAAAATAAAGTTTTTTTGTTAAATTTTTGTCATTAATGGCATTTCAATTAAGGGGGCCCGTGCCCCCTGGGCCACCTCTCTGGCTACGTCTATGATTTTGAGATAAGGTCACGCCCTTAAATTCTTGCATACAAAATAAAAAAAAACATTTGAAGCAAAATTAAAATAACTTTTTTTTCAAAACGTGGAGGACTCGAGTCAAGTCATTTGACAGTTTTTGAAACCTACAGGAATTGCATGACATTATTATGACGAGGACAGGTGGTTGCCGTTAATATTTCTTACTTTTGTACGCGTAAATTCTAAATTAAAGAAACTGCTATTCCGGACAAGGACAACATACTTGCTATGCTCTCATTATATTTATCATTGGTTGTATTTCAATTGGGGGTTTGCATTACCGTCTGTGTTATAGCATTAAGTTCATAATAAGGTTAAACGAGAACCCAGGCCCCCTTAATTCAAATTCAATAATTTGTTTAAGGAGCATTTTCCCTCGGTAATTTTTTTTTCAAAAGTATTTTTTGCGTACAAACTGGCAAGGTGGATGTCAATTGTTATGGAAAAATGATACACTATGGTTACGCCTACTAAACATTTTATTGCCATAGGCGTAGCCAGGATTTTTGATTGGGGGGGCAAGCCACAAATCACATGGAATGACGTCATCAAAAACTTAGAAAAAGAATTTTTGTGGGGGCAAAGATATCGTAGAATGGAAGATTAGAAGCAGTGGCCTGTATTTGGCACGTAACTACGAACTCATTTGACAGGAAGGGCTTAAAATCAATGATTAAAATGTGAAAATGTCTAAATTGGGAGACGTGTCGAGTAAAGAAGTGTACTGTGATTCAAACGTATCAAATATGGGGTCTGGGGGCGAAATCCCCAGCCGCTGGGCGATTTTTCGTAATTTTTTGAAAAAAAAGCTGTTTTCACCAAGGATGGCAGTACGATACGGTACGTTCAGAATTTGCGTACTACGTACCTCGCACCTTGAACCGTACCGTACCAGCGCACCGTACTTCAGTTCCATTTTGGAAGCGTACTGTACCAACGTACCGTACCCGTACCATTACAAAAACGGCGTACCGTACCAGCGTACCATTACTTCTTAGCAAAAATTGAAGCGTACCGTACCGTACTGCCATTCTTGCTTTCAACTACTCGCAATTTTAAGTGACTTTGAAATCACTAGTCTATAAATCAACGATCTCGATTCACGCTTTTAGCGTCAGCTTCAGCTGTATTTTGTCTCTGCAGACAAAAACCCGGAGCAATGTGCGAAAAATTTGGGTTTTTAATTCAAACAGCGTACCAACGTACCGTACCCGAACCATTACGAAAAAGGCGTACCGTACCAACGTACCGTACCCGTACAAAAAAGGCGTACCGTACCAGCGTACCGTACTTCTTAGCAAAAATGGAAGCGTACCGTACTGCCATCCTTGGTTTTCACATTTTTGGATCACATTTCGCACGTATTCGGAGCTCAGGGGCGTATTTAAGGGGTGCATTAGGCCATGCCCCCCCCCCTTTGGGTCGCCAGGATAGTATAACTAGCATAGAATAGTGTGCAAAATTGCGGCAAGGCCCCCCCTCCTCTGTAACTTTGGGCTGAAGGTTTGAGCACTGGTTGGCCAAAAACTGGACCAAAGTTTTGAGTAATTTGAGTGAAGACCTTTTTTGGTCTTCACCTAATTTTGGGCAGGAAAACGGACTTGGTTTTGAGCTGATAAATTTTTATTCTGGTCTTCATTATTCTCAAATTTTTTGAATTTTCTGGCCCCCTCCCCTTTCGAAAATCCTGCGTACGCTACTGCCACAGCCCCATTTGAAAGTACTAGATTTTTGACATTTGAAAGCCAATTGAAAAAATTAAGTTGTTCAGTCCTCCTTTTGTTTGCAATTTAATTCCAAAACACATTTAAAATCTTGCATTTTGGGGTTAAATTTTGTGATTTGGTCCAGGTAGGAGGAAGTAAAGTCATAGGTGGGCAAGTTAATGCAAAACGTTAGCTTCGTTAACCACTAGTCCGTTAATAAACTTCACACCTCCGTTAACGTTAATCCGTTATTTTCAGCTTTAATTAACGGAAGTTAATAAAGTCCGTTAATCCGTTAACATTTTGCGTGTAATTTACATTTCGTTTTATTCACTCGCTTCTAGAACACGTATTGACGCTGTTGAGCTGATTGTAAGGAAATATTTATTGCTATGGTTGTCTTTTTGTGTTTTGAAAGATACATTTTACAGTCTAATCTAATTTCAAGATAAAAACAAGTTCAAATGCACAACGAAGCTGCAAGATATATTTACGATAAAAACCTTAACGGAAGTTAACAGAACTTAACGGAAGTTACTTTAGTCCGTTAACAGCACTTAACGGAAGTTAATTTAGTCCGTTAACATGAAAAAACTTTTTAACGGATTAACGAGTTAATGAAAAAGTTAGCTTCGTTATTAACGGATTAACGATTAACGGACTTGTGCCCACTTATGAGTAAAGTACATTGCCTCCTGCAATATTTTAGCAGTAAATAACAATCCACTCGAAGATTTTCGTTAGAGATTATTGTTTTGTCATGAAAACAACCAGTTATAGGAGTACATATACGGCCAGGGGGCCTAGGCCTCCTCAATTCAAAAATTTGTTCAATGAGCATTCCCCTTACTGTAGCTACTTTTTTTCAAAAGTATTTTGTTGCATAAAAACTGGCGAGGTGGAGGTAAATTGTTATTGAAAAATGTAGGCCTACAATAGATGGTTACGCCTACTAACCATGTTATTCTTCGGGCTGAATTTAAATTCAGTTGATCCCCTAGCACTTTTGGATTTTCGCAATATTTTTCTGCCAATTACAGGTGAAGACCAAACATAAGTCTTATCTGAGCGCGGGGCCCCTAGCACTGTGCCATATGTTAAACCCTTTCCTGGTTATTGCATTACGTTCAAAAACAGGTTGCAAGAGGGTCTGAGTTGGCAACTTTTAGAATAAAAACCCTTAATTTCACTTGGGTTATACGTGTAAATTGGTTGGCAAACATTAAATTGAGGGATTCCGGGCCATCTGGATCAATATTATTGTTGGGGGCCCATTTAAATTGGGGGCCATTTAAATATTATTGTAGGGGCCCATTCAAATTGTTTGGCAAAAATTAAATTGAAGAGACCCGAGCCCCTTGGATCAATATTATTGTTGGGGGCCCATTTAAATTGGGGGCCATTTAAATATTATTGTTGGGGGCCCATTTAGATTGGTGGGTAAAAATTAAATTGAAGGGGCCCGGGCCCCCTGGATCAATATCATTGTTAAATACTGTTGTACGCAAAGATGCTAAAACAAACTGAAGAAACTATAGTCTTTTTTGTGACATTTTTATCATTCATAGCGTTTCAATTGGGGGGTCCCGGGCCCCCTCCCCTGGCTACGCTTATGGTTATTGCCCGGGCCGGATTTACATTGTGCAGGGCTCCTGGCACTTTGGGAATTTTCGGAACATATTCGGATCCTGCCAAATGTAGGTGAAGACCAAAAAAAAGGTATTACTATCTGAGTGCGGGGCCCCTGGCTTTCTGCCATACAGAAAGGTTAAATGAGATCCTGAAGTAGCAACTTTTTGGAGAAAAATCCTTCATTTCTCCCGGGTGATACATTTGAATTGGTTAGCAAAAATTGAATATTTAGGGGCCTGGGCCCCCTGGTAGTCAATATTAATGTTAATTACTGTTTTACGCGTGTACTGTTGTACGCGAAGATGCGAAAAGAAACTGAAACTGAAGAAAAAACAAACTTTATGTCACATTTTTATCATGGGTGGCATTTCAATTGGGGGGCGGGCCCCCTGTCAACGCCTATGCAGCAGACAATAGAGTTTGTATAGTTTGATGTGATGTCTCTGGAAAATGACTGTGCAGTTTACTAATATTTACAGTACAGTACTGCAAGTCTGCAATTAGAGCAAATTAAGCTCTAATTTAGGTAGTTTTTCATTTGAGTTTTTCTACTATTACTATATAGAATGAACAAAATAATTATCAGCAGAGTTGAAGATTGCAACCACATAATTTATAATACTGTATTGATAGGCATTCGACAAGTCGTTATCGATATCCAAGAAGACCAAGCTTGCACGATCATAAAAACGATTATGTTTTCAAGTTCAGAAGACCTACAGTAGGTAAGAAGTCCTAGAATGCTGTTTACGATAAGAAATTATAAATTCCAAAGATTTAGTTTTCACAACGAAAAGTCCGTAGGACAGACTGCAGTAAGATTATATCCCAACTCAACGTCACAATGTCAGAAACGAGCTACTATATAGTCGTTCCAAACGAACTTAAACGAACTCAACGACTTTATATGATCGCTTATCTCTGATGCGATTTTGGAGTTTGGTTAATATAGGGTGTTTCGAAATTGTTGAGTCCCCCTTCCCTCTGCAGCATAAACTAAAATACAAGTATAGCATAAACTAAAAATAATAAAATTATACAGATTTAAAATAGACATTTATTCAAGTTTTTCACCAAATCGATGATATTTTGTAGGGCCTTCACCTGCCTGCTCTATAACCTGCATTCTTGAAGAGAATATAGCCTAATCTTGACAAATCTCAGAAATGTGGAAAATCAAACTTTATTTTCCTGAGCATTTTCGCTACAAATCGTCATTGGCCGATAAGAATAACGTGATAAACCGTTGCAATTTTTTGTGCGTCCATGAAAATAACCCTTTGGGATGACTACGCAAGCTTTTAAGCTTTAGGTCAGAAGTACGAAGCATACCCTGCATTTTTGGCTTTGCCCAGATTTGTCAATCCGTCTAATTTTCCCTGAATTAATAAATATGTGGGTTTATCATAACTCAGCAGTTATTTGACATGAAAAAAAAAAAAGAAAACAGCTCGATAGAAACTTACGCTAATAAACTTCAAGGCTAATTTCGTTTCACCCTGTACTGCTAAATTTCTACTTAATTTTTGCTTTGTTTTGTTTTGTTTTTGATTGTTTTTACAAAAGCAATTATTTTTAGTGTCGCCGACATTTCCACTCAGTTCTGACTCCAATAATCTTGAAAATTCTGATGTACGAGTATCTTTAAATGTAAATGGAGATAAAAGTACGTCGTACGATGCCTGCAGCAGCTTTGAAAACCAAAAACAACGACAATGCGTTTATCAAGTGGATAAACGGGGAGCCAAGCTTACCTTTGGAAAAGAAAAACCAGCTACAGACGTAATGCACTACGGGCGCAAACGAGATGGTACAGGCCGATCGACCCTAAAAACGCACTCGAATACCATTAAAGATTCTCGCTTGCCGTGTAAAGGTAATTGCGATGATTGCGGTCGTCCTACAGAAAAAACTACATTGTAGAATGTCGAGTATCAATAAATTTAAGGGAACTTTAAAATGAGAGATTTGACTGGCTCCCATTTTAAAGTTTTTTAAAATTTATGTATTAAATTATTATCATCTCTTGTTGTTGATGCATTAGCGACAGTTATGATTTGAATTAACTTTTGATTGCATTAAATAAAGTAACTTTTTTGCTGAATTTTGCTGTCTTTGAATAATATTAAAAAAATAAACTATAAACAAATTTTGAATCGTTGCAGTATCAAGACTACTGTATTATTATTTGGCAAAAGTTGAAAGGATCGCGTGTTGTATCGATCAGAACCAATAAATCTCTCTTGATCTTAATTCTCATTTTGTCACGAACGTTTCATTTTGGAACCATTTGAAAAAAGTTAATATTATTGCCCGAAAGAACTAAATTGCTAAGATTTGAAAGCTAGTTGCAGAATCATTATTGCACAGCCCCTTCAAGTCCTCCCTCATTTACAAATCGGCAGCGTGGTTGAGAGGGTAAAGGCGTGGTTTTTTACGGCGATCCTGATCGCATGATTACAGGTTCAACCTGCGCCCTGGTCACGTTATTGCGTCTTTGAATGAGACGCTTTACAATGATTATCTCTGTTTGGTGGCTTTGAACAAGCTGCAAATTTACACGGAAAGAAGTCCAACGTCAACTGGAAAGCTTGGTAACAGGTATCCCTTATTCCCCCTTCCCCCTGGTTAGCTGGTTGCGCCACTGATGGTAGCCCAGTCTGAAGAAAGACTTGCAAACAAAACCTGAAAAAGGTGCTCTACATTGGCGTGGTTATACAATACAGACGCAGAGTGCTCGGTTTATACACATAAAATTACCACAGCTTGCAGTATGACCGAGAAGGTAAAAGACGTCCCTTGCTGGACAGTCCTGTATGCATGATTGGTTCAGTTCAAGTCAACCAGTATCAGTTCTTAAATTGTAGGGTGGACGCGTCCCCCGTCGAGAACTAGCGTCCCCCATCGAGAATTAGCGTCTCCCTATCGAAAATCAGCGCCCCCCCCCCCCCCCCCCCTAGAAAGAAAACTTTCCGGACACAATTAGAACGCGTTCTTCGTCGACTTTCTAAACTCATTTATTGGGCTGAAAAACCGATCGCTTCAAATAAGTTTTTTCTCTTTTGCAGTATTTCATTAATCAACAAATTTGTGTTTAAGGAAATTAAATTTCAATGGACGTAAATTAATGACGTAATTTATTGGATTGACCGTCAAACCAACGACTATAAAAATTGGTCGTCCTAGCTTCCCTACTTTACGTTTAGTAAAAAAAGAGAACAGTCTGGGATCCTCCACCTAATGGACTAACAAGGAAGCTAAGCTTTCCACCAGAGGTGGAGTTGAGGACACAAAACTCGAGGCCAAGGACACAAAAAATCCGAGTCCAAGGCCAAGGACAGCCTTTCCGAGGACAGACCCTCTCGAGGCCAAGGACAGGAATGCTTGCGGCCAAGGCCAAGGACCAGGGACACAGCCGCAAATGTTCTCCAAAAAAAAAGATCTTCAAAAAAGTTTTTCAGACGATCTCTAATGTATAGGCTTGGCCAGAATTTTTGATTGGATGGGGGGCCAAACCACAAATCACATGCAATAACGTCATCAAAAAATTTTAAAAGAGGAACTTTTGTTGGACAAAGATGTCGTAGGATGGAAGATCTGAAATCGTTGCCTGTTGGCACTTAACCAGGATTTTGCAAAGGGAGAGAGGGAGAGGGCTTAACGTAATTGTTGAAAAGTGCAAATATCTAACTTTGGAGACGGGTTGAGAAAGCTAGTGTAACTCAAACGTATCACAGCCGCCGGAGGCTTTGGTTGGGGTTCTGGGGGCGAAGCCCCCAGCTGTTGGGCGAGTTTTTGCAATTTTTTTGGAAAAAACAGCTATTTTAATGCCATTAAATCACATTTTGCACGTGTTCAGAGCCATTTGAAAGCACTAAATTTTGGAAATTTGAAAGCCAATCAAAAAAATGAAATTGTTTAATGCTCCTTTTACTTGCAATTTAAGTCCAAAATACATTTAACCTCTTGCATTCTTGTGTTGAATTTTAATTCTAAGTGATTTGGTCTAGGTAAGGGGAAGTAAGGTGCATTGTTTCTTGCGACATTTTAGCAGTAAATAATAATCCATTCAAAGATTTTCCTTAGAGATTTTTGTTTTGTCATGAAAATAACCAGTTATGGGAGTATGTGTTCAGCCAGGGGGTTCAGGCCCCCTCAATTGAAGTTTAATGATTTGTTCAATCAGGATTTTCCATGGCTAAATTTTTTAAAAGTATTTTGTCCGTAAAAACTGGCGAGGTGGAGGTGAATTACTGATTTGTTATAGAAAAATGGTACAATGGAAGGTTACGCCTACTAACCCTGTTATTGCCGGGCCGGATTTACATCTCGCTGGACCTACTGTACTTTGGGTATTTTCGCAAGATCTTTCTGCCAAATATAGGTGAAGATCAAAAAAAGTCTCACCATCTGAGCGCGGGGCCCTGCCACTGTGCCATAGAATAAATCCGGCCCTGTTTGTTGCATTACGTTCATAAAAAGATTACATGAGGGCCTAGGTAGCAACTTTCAAGAGAAAAACCCTTAATTTCACCCGGGTTATACATTTAAATTGGTTGGTAAAAATTGAATTGTGGGGGGGCAGGGGCTCCTGGTCTTCAATATTGTTGTTAGTTAGTGTTGTAAGTGAAAAGTGCTAAAAAGAAACTGAAACTGAAGAAACAATAGGCTTTTTTGTCACATTTTTGTCATTGGTGAAATTTCGATTTGGGAGGGGCCCGGGCCCCCCTTCCCTCCCTGGCTACGCCAATGCTCCAATTGAGAAGAACAAAAAGGTTGTTCGCAAATTTTTCGCGAGGCTTCTGGTGTTTTCAAACAAAATTTCAACTGTTCAAAAAATAGTGCTGTCCTCGAGCCGAGGACAGGGCAATTTTTGAGGACTTGAGGTTTCGAGGCCATGGCCAAGGCCAAGGGCTTGACCTTCGAGGCCAAGACCAAGGCCAAGGACTTAAATGTGTCCTCGAGGATGTCCTCGAGGCCAAGGACGTCCTCGAGGACTCCAACTCTGCTTTCCACTGCGCCAAGTCACTCAAAAATTTATCCCCAATGCGGCATGCTTTTAAGCGTGTTTTGAGCTTGATCAGGAAGTAAGCGAAGAAACTAAAGTGAATAAGTAATTTAATTTTGCAAAAAGCTTCCCAAATCTTCGCAATTAGTTCTTTTACATAGCTCTACTGCACAAATAACGTGCGAAGTGTCTTCTAAATGGGTTGAAGAAGATTTTTTTTTCTTCAAAAAATTGCATAAATCGCTCAGCGCTTAGGGGGCTTTGCCCTTACGCCTTGGTAAACACCGACGGCTGGAGCAGACTCAGACAAATTTTGGCTACGGAGGCAAGCTTTTCCTACTCACAAAAATTTTGATTACGCACCTGCCTCCACCGAGTGTGGCAGACAGGCAAGATTCCCTGCCCAAAGACAACTAACCGTAGTGAACAACGATGTTATTGGAATTACGTTATTTTACTACGGTGTCTCTAAGTCTGGCAATATGCTACCCAAGCTTTAATTCTAATGCAAGACTCTGCAGGAAAAAATACGTGGCGCGAATCGAATTCGTGCGCAAAGCTTGTTAAGGGCGCGCTCTACTATTAAGCCTCAGAAAAGAAACAATACTGTCAATTCGTCAAATAGCGTATCGAAGGAGCATCACAAAAAGCGATTGATGGTAATTGCTTAATAGAAGATAATTGATCTCAACAAACGTGACAGAGCGCTCAATAACAGTAGCACTCAGAGCATAATGTACAATAGCATCACTAAAATAAATGATTTAAAACCACAGCAGCGCTTGTATCACGGAAAAACAGTTCCTCCTGGGATAAGTCCTAAACGCAACTGTACAGGAACTTCTGAGCAGATGGTAACAACAGTAACTTATGATGGCACAACTATAGTATAGCTCATTTCATACCCAATTACATTTCGGGGTTAGTGTGCTATATGTCCTTCATTTGCCATTTCGGGCATGTCATAAGCTTAAAATCCTAAAAAATCTGTAACCACCGAACATTAAGGAGGCATTTTCCATACCTCTCCTAAATAGGTCATAACTCATGACTTAATGCACGAGCAGCTTGTAACGCTGCTGCACTTTAAGCAGCCAGTGGTGGGACGTATTTTAGATACTTTCCATCCAGTATCGTAACTGTAGCGTTTCTTGTCTAGCTTGTTGTAACTTAACTGTCAAATGTAATTAAATACTTAGGAAAACTCTTATTTTTCGCTCATGCATAAAGCAGGAGCACAGTAAAGGATAGCGAGAGAAATAGTTTGTGTCCCTTACTTGTTCTTGTGCTTATTTTGTTTGTTTGTTTTGCTCTGATAAAAACAAGCCTTTTAAATAAAAAATTAGACAAACATAATGTCAAAATTGAGTTATTTTTGTTCTCTATATGCTGAGGGCCCTACCTCCAGACCCTATTTTGCCTTTGGTGCTTTATCTCCGGCCAACAGGGAAGCCCCTCAATCTGTGATCCACTTATTCTACCCCATCGTTGCCCCTCACTTTTGAAATTCTTGTTTGTGCGGCTGAATCAATTAACACACAAAAGTTGATCAGAGTAGTAAGTCGGACCGAGCTTTTTGAGTGGGGTTTCTGCTTAATTCAGGCTTGACGTACGTACTATAACTTGTCTTGTGTTTTAGCCTCTTAGATGCTATAAAAACACAATTTAATATAACTTAGCAACACTGAATGACAACTTTATTTAAAGATCAATACAATTATTACTACATAATCAATATTATTTCGTCACACTCACAGTTTTTCAGCAGTAGTTGTATTTTTACCGCGTCTGAACAAAAATTGTACTCATTTTTAGACATAACCTAACTTTCGGGCCTGGTTTTGGTTTCAAATCACCTTTCGGGTTTGGGCCTGTACTAGTTGTCCCTTTTAAAACTCTGACGTTGATCGCGGACGGGGGGAAGGTGGGTAAGAGGAGCGAAGCCCCCAGACGTTGACAAGACATTTCCTTTCCTGTCTATGAAAAAGGATAATAAGTAAAAAATCGTCCCCAATCCAAAATTTTACAGAAATACTGCTCGAAATCGGTTTTATTGAAGAAATGAAAACTACTTGAGGTAATAAAGAGCAGATGTGGAGTCCTCGAGGACACATTTTGAAGTCCTTAGCCTTGGCCTCGAAGCCAACAAGTCCTTGAAAATTCCCTGTCCTCGGCTCGAGGACAGCCTTATTTTTTGATTGATTAAAAAGGAAAATAATGAAACAAAAGACCACGTAACTACTATAATAACCGAACAAACAACTAAATACCTGTCAATTTATTGTTTTCTTTCCTCATTTGAAATAACGCAATGTGATAGCCAACTAAGCCATAGGTGGGCACAAGTCCGTTAATCCGTTAATAACGAAGCTAACTTTTTCGTTAATTCGTTAATCCGTTAAAAAGTTTTTTCATGTTAACGGACTAAATTAACTTCCGTTAAGTTCTGTTAACTTCCGTTAAAGTTTTTATCGTTAATATCTTGCACCATTCATTCATCGGATCGGTACAAACCAGTTTGCACTGGTAGCACTTGTTGCGTATTAGCACGAGTTTTATAGAAAAAAGCGAAGAAAGGAGCTCTTTTTTGGGACAAAAAATAAGCTGCAGCCTCAGAGGACTATTAATTATCGCTGTTCACCATTTCCAAAGATTTTCCGATCGCAGCCTCGTTAGTGCATTAGAACTTACTACTATCTAGAAATTAGATTAGACTTTAAAATGTATCTTCCAAAACACAAAAAGACCATCATAGCAATCTGCTCAACAGCGTCAATACGTGTTCTAGAAGCGAGTGAATAAAAACAAATGTAAATTACACATAAAATGTTAACGAATTAACGGACTTTATTAACTTCCGTTAATTAAAGTTGAAAATAACGGATTAACGTTAACGGAGGTGTGAAGTTTGTTAACGGACTAGTGGTTAACGAAGCTAACGTTTTGCATTAACTTGCCCACCTATGCCAACAAGCATGAAATAATTAGAACCGATAGCTTCTTAACCCTACAGACCAGGGTTGATTGATTGATTGATTGATTGATTGGTGCATCTTTATCCTCCTATCACGAGAAAGCGACGGGGCGCTATGTTTTGGACGAATCCGCACCCGCTTAGGAGTTGACCATTTTCCAAGCTTTCCTGTTGATGTTTTGACTTCTTCCCACGTAAATTTGCTGCTTGTTCGAAGCCACCAAGCAGAGATAATTATCGTAAAGCGTCTTATCCAAGGACGATATAACGTAAGCAGGGTGCGGATTGAACTCATGATCCTGCGATCAGAGTCGTCGTAAAAACGACGCCTTTACCCATTCGGCCTCGCTGCCGACCAGTTGTCCGGAACTCTAAATCTTTGTTCCTATTCCTTTTCGTTCCTATTCCATTCCGTTCCTAATGGCTTTTGTTCCTATTCCTAACCTGTTCCTAAATTTAACAAAAACATTATTTCAAAATTCCTAACTAAAAAAATTGTACCTGTAAAATAACAAAGCTTTATCAAAATATCGATACCATATTGACGTGTAACGCATTCTAAAAAGATTTGAAGTTTGCATGATGGTTTGAAAATACAAACTATTTCAAATATGAACTTTTACCTTTATCAAATACGACTTCAATTCATTTTGTCTTTTGAAATACTGTCCGTGCGTGAGTGTGACGTCTGAACTGGGGCGACATGACAGAACAAGCTAGCGAGCTCGTAAAGGCCATTCTCGCTCGCTAAAAAGCACTAACGAGCAAAAAATCTTCGTAGACTAACTGCCATTTCTGAGCCGTCTCGCCCAACACGCATTAAAACGGCTCGCTCGAATTTCTTTGCGAGATGTTTGTAACTTGTGTTAGTACGTCATAAATATCTCATTGTGACGTCAGATGCATTTCTACTTCAAAATAATGCGTTCAAGCGTATTGTATGTACTGCATTGTTACGGAAAAAGATATTTTAAGCTATGCGTGATTATTCTACGCAAGCAAATTCTTCAACTGATAACAATTAGTAAATGAACGACAGAATTTGATTATATTTTTGGATCAATGTAAAATAAGAACTACTTTTTCCATACTATAATTTTTTAAATGAAGTAAAGCGCCCTTGAGGTTGTTGGTGGGTAAACTCATATGTTAAGAGTAACTACAGGTCTTAAGGTTTCAAAATTTTTCAAAAGTAAGTAAGTCGAAGAACCCTTCCTTTTTAGAACTGGTAAATCTTGAGTTTAGACTGGCTGTTTTTAATTTTTTGCCGACATTCATTCTCATTAAGTTGTTCTTGATTTTGTAAAACTTTTGAGAGCATCGATGTCAATTTCTGCCGGCATGTTTGAAGCTCTATTTAATTCCTATAGCTCTGTCAGCTTAAAGGAGGCCTTCATTTAAAATAGGCTATTATTTAAATAATCCGGAATATTTTTCTGAACACGTTATCGAAAGTTCCGTCCAGAAATTCCTCACCGTTCTTGAGATATCCTCTGAAATCCACTAATACTCAGCTAATCCGTGACGTCACTTGTCCGAGTTTGGCTGAGTTTGTATGGGTTGTGTAAGGTATAGAGTAGGTAGGCAACAGTTTTGAATAAAATAGGGTATAATTCACTTAATTTAGACAAGGATAAACATGTTGCCTACCTACTCTATACCTTACACAGCCCATACAAACTCAGCCAAACTCGGGCAAGTGACGTCACGGATTAGCGGAGTATTAGTGGATTTTAGAGGATATCTCAAGAACGGTGAGGAATTTCTGGACGGAACTTTCGATAACGTGTTCAGAAAAATATTCCGGATTATTTAAATAATAGCCTATTTCAAATGAAAGCCTCCTTTAAGACTTAAGTGAAGACTTTTTTCTTGCTTTTGCAGTATCCTAAAATTGCAAAAGCAAAAAAGCAAGCTTTTTTCAACTTGAACAACTGCCGAAAGAATTTCTTAATTGCTTGCGCAGAGCAACAGAGCTTTATAATCTTGAATAGTTGCAATTTTGCTTGCAAACACAAAAAAATCACTGAAATTTTATTGTTTTGAATCAGCACGAATTTTAGTTTCTTTGATTAGTTTGAATTTTTTTTGGTTTGTTTTGCTGCCGAGGCTGGCAGTGTTTTTAATTTGTTCTTAAATTTTGAGCAAAAATGAAACTCGTGTTTTAGAAAATCGTTCTTATAAAAGGAGTGTGTTGCTGTTTTTGTCAACTTGCACTACTTAGCATTTCTTTATCAATCGAAACAGGAAATGGTTCCCAATGCAATTTGCTTTTTTTTAGCAGTCTAATAGCAAACATGGCTACAATTTTAATTAATTTTCAGCAAAAATTCGCTTTGGTTAGAAGTTTTCAACATTTCGCCATTGAATTTCTAAACCAAAAAGACTTCTCGCATGCTTAAAGAGTGGTTCAAGATCCTCTTTAAGTTGGCGAGGAAAATGTGACGTTTTTTTACTCGAACTGCTTTCAGCAATCGCTCGAAGAAATTTAGCGAGAAAGAATGACGTAACAGATTTCACAAGGCTTTACATACACGTGCAAAAATGACCTCTTACGTTCAGCGAGTATTTCGTTCGTAAGCGCCTCTTAAAAAAACTCGTTATTAAAGCGAACGAGGAAATGTCTGTCATGTGCCCCTTGATTCGCAAATGCAAACTCGTTTGAGACATTTAGTAATCGCGCACGCTGCAAATAAGGTACTTGAAAACTGTGCGATTAATTGCAAAAAACCTTTCATGAACAAAATTAATCTGAGATTTAGGAATTCCTGTTCCTGTTCCAGTAAATGAAAAATTGATTCCAAACCGTTCCGATTCCAAAAAAAAAGGCAAATTCCGCCTGGAACTTGTTCCTAGTTCCGGTCCATGGACAACCCTGCTACAGACCATACAGCATATAGGCTGCGTAGTCGAGCCAGTTAACCGCAACTGGAGAGCTCCTGTTTAAAGGCGGTGAATCATCCAGCCAATTCCGGTGGTTTACAATAGCTAAAATTGAACTATAATTTTTGATATTTTTTGTTTTGATTTTGGGGCAGCGTTTGCAAAGATATTTAACAAATACAAAAAGATGTCCCCCCGAGAAAAGTTTTTGGAAACTCTGAGTTTTGGTTTTCCCGCCAAAACCACAGTAGGCCTAATGGTTTAGAGAACTGTGGTAGGCCTAATAGTTTAGAGATAGTTTATTTCTAAATAGTTTAGGCCTAATTAGGCCTAACTATCTCTAAACTATTAGGCCTAATAGTTTAGAGATAGTTAGGCCTAATAGTTTAATAAGATTACAGTAGGCCTAATAGTTTAGTGAACTGTGGTTTTGGCGGGAAGATCAAAACTTAGGGTTTCCAAAAACTTTTTTCGGGGGGACATCTTTTTGTATTTGTTGAATATCTTTGCAAATGCAGCCTCAAAATCAAAACAAAAAATATCAAAAATTATAGTTCAATTTTAGCTATTGTAAACCAACGGAATTGGCTAGATGATTCACCGCCTTTAATCACTACTAACTGGAAGATAATAAACAAATCAGTGGTAAAGTCTAGAACACCAACAGAATGCAGTCAGAATCGGCACGCTTGTGTGATTTTCGAATTTTAATTTTGTGCGTGTGTTCGAAAGTTTTCGGAAAACGTAACAAAGACATTTTTTAGTAAACAATATGCAACAATAAAAAAGTTTTGTGAATTTAAGTCAAGCATTTATCAAGAAATCACTCAAGCGTGTCGATTCTGAGTGTTTTTTTGTTGGTGTTCTAGACTAGAGATGGCGCGGATAACAAAAAATGCATCCGCATGCTGTGCTGCATTCGCAAACTTTGTCAGCATGCTGCACCGCACCGCATTCAAACACAACTAAGTTCACGCTGCACCGCACTGCACCGCAAGTTAAATATCTTTTAAATTTTCACTAACATCAGAAAAAAATTAGCTCTCTAGCTTATGACATATAAAAAGATTGATTTTTGGGGTATTATTTTGGAGAGTTTTCAAAAGAGTTGCTCTCTCAAACCATGTCAAAATATTTGTTTTTTAAACATCTGCCGGTATAAAAACAAGTAATGCCCTAGCTTGAGTTGTTCAAAAAGCTAATTTCTTGGGAGTCCATTTGGGGGCTCCTGGGGGGTGTTGGTACCTCCATACTATGTCAAACTATTTGTTGCTTAAATATCTACCAATATAAACAAAAAACTATCACCCTAGTTTGAGCAATTAAAAAAATTAGTGTTTTAGGGCCCCATTTTGGGGGGGGTTCTGGGGAGAAGCCTCAAAAAAATTCAGGAGACAAAATTGCATTTGCAGCCTAACAAATTTACACAAAAATTAGATATAGATGTTGTGTGGTTTAGGAGAAGAAGAGTGCACAAAATTTAGAAAGCAAAAAATGAAAAAAGAAAAAAAACTCAATGCGGCTAAAAGTGTAGGCAGAAATGACAGAGTATCTTACGAGTTTACGACATATAACCATGTGAAATATTTTTTGCCGTATTCAAGCCGTTTTTGAATAAGACCGCTTTTTATACCAAACTTTTGAAGTAGTTTTCAGGTCCTAAACCTGAAGTTACGGGACTCTTTGCCTTGAAATTTGGCACGCACAAATAACTTATAAATCTCAAACTGCTGTCAAAATTTCATGCAGCTAGACCAAACCATTCTCGAGTTATAAGTAAAAGTCTGACACTTTGCACTCGTTAATTTTGAAAATGGCCGAGTAAAAACTAAAAAACATGCGACGTGAGATCAGCGTTTCAATTATAGGCTTTCAGGTTTAATCTGCCTTGTGTGTGCTTGCTATCAGTTTTTCTGCACCATGTTTTGGCAATCAAAAACAATCTACCCTGTACCAGTCTGCCTGATGGTTTCATGCAACTACTGTACTAATCCTGAACCAGTAGCTCAATTAATGAAATATAAGGTATCACGTGCTCTGCATGCTGTCACAAGCTACTACACGTGTATGAAACTACCCTATGTATTAATACCTTTGCCGTTTACATGTGTGTTGGATTGTGGAATAAATTTTGCTACTACGTATATGAGATAGGCTCCAGACATAGGACCGAAAGCCTAATTCTTGATGCCATGACCTGTTGACGAATAGGCTACACTGAACTAACTCTTTCACTCTGAAATGCAAGCGCATGTGTAGTAGAAACTGTTGTCTAGCCTTGGGCTTGTACCAATACTATAGGCATAAGCCTATTGCGTAAAGGGAGGGTGTGTCGCTAGGCTTTGTTTTGTGCCTCTACTCTGATGATTGTTTCCAACAAATCTGTTTCTTCAACTTTTGTCTGCCTTTGTTTCATCTTCTCACCGACAGGGGTGCCGAAACCCAGGGAGGTGGGGAAATATATTCCCCCAATTTGACTGTATCCCCCCAATAATTTGAGTATAGTCTGCACCTGCATCCCCCAATAATTTGACTTTGGTGTGCATTTGAGCGCAGGTCTCCACTAGAATTTGGGGAACAAAGTTTTCTTTCTTTAGGTGAAGACCTTTTTTTTGGTCTTCACTTAATTTGCTCACCTGAAAGAAATCGTGGTCAAGGTTCATCCCCCAAAGTTGAAAATAGGGCAAAATTGGGGTAAAATTGCAAGTTATCCCCCCCAATGTTCAACGAAGATTGGCACCCCTGCTCACCCAACTTCCTAAACCTTTCCTAGTCCAGCCTACTAAAACCAAAATCATTTTGTTGGTGTCAAAAAAAACACGTTCAGCCGATCAAAACTAAGTTTTTTGTAGCCAAAATAGCCGATTCTAGGATGCTCCGAATTCTGAAAAAATAAACTTGAACTGAAGGCACCTTTTCCTGTTTTAGTAGCATGCATTGTCTTCAATTCATACCGTATGATAATAGTTACATCCAGACTAACCATTATTGTTCATAAAGAGAAAATCACCAACAAGAATTGTAAAAATAATGTAAAAAAATTTTTGTACGCGGCGCTGCGCTGATGCTGTGACGTAATGCAAATTTAGTTGCCACGCTGCGCGGCGCGGTGCACCAACAACAGCGCGCGGCCGCGTACGCTGCGCTGTTGCCATCTCTATTCTAGACTTTTGCTAAATCATTAGCGCCGCTTGTTTGGCGCAACAGTTTGGGGAATCTCAGGGCCAGAATAATCTGCGCAGTGGGAGCTGGGTGGTTATGGGCAGTGATGGGATTCAAAATTTTAAGAACAGGTTCTCTTTTGTATCGTACTTACTAACAACAGGTTCGCTCATTTCCTTCTAAAACTAATTATCTCATCATCTCTACTAAATTGTCTTAAATGCTTTGTTCTGCGTACCACACTTCTGTAGAAATTCGGGCTTTGTTTCACGTCACAATGCTGCAAATTACTGAACATGTAGTTTTCAACCAGCTTTGAATTTTATGTTTTATTCCGTAATAACCGATGAGCCTTACAATTCTGCAATTGAGGCGTAAACTGGAATATTTTTGGCGGACAGGCGATTGAGAAACCAAGGTCTAATGTCTGTAAAGAAAACAAGAACGGGTTCGCTGATTATCCTGACATTCCAAGAACGGGTTCGCGCGAACCCGTGCGAACCCCCTGAATCCCATCACTGGTTATGGGTTACTGTACTAACTGGTAGACTGGGTATGACCAGCCTATGACTGGGTAACAGGGTATTGTGCGGTGTTTGCGGTGCAACATGCAATCTTTCCGACTCCACGCTAAATTTCGAACGATAGATTAGCCTACGATAAGATAAGAGAAAGAAATTATAGATAACGGAATACTGTAGCAGGCTTCAGTAAGTTAGGCCTACTTGTAGCAGTCTCGGTACTGGTTAGTACTGGTACTAGTAGTAGTAGTCTACCGGTAATAAATTTAGAACCAAATTGCCAGTACTGTGTAGCTAAACTAATTTATATTAAATAACATAACGGAGAAAAAGTTTGGAAAGATAAGAACAAGAGTGCAATTGGCCTACAAAACTCAAGACTTGAAAACAAGTTGCCCATTAATTATTCAATTACCAGCGCACTACAGTGACTACTGACTAAGGACTACAGTAGCCTACTAGTTTTTTTTACTGAAGTGAACCTGATCTGCTTGCTCTGTGCTGTGCAGACTTTAGCCTATCTAAGTTATTATACAATAAGAAATGTATTGTACTTGTAGTCTTACCCAGGGCTGCGAACTGGAACTCAAACTCGAAAAAACTCAGTTATTTTGCCGAACTCGAACTTGAACTTGAAAAAATAATTTTTCTGAATTGAACTCGAACTTGAACTCGAATAAATTTGTTCGAATTCACTAAAAAAAAATTTTAAGATTAAAAATCTGTCGGAAAAATATTTGTTGTTGATCAAGCTGTGTAAATTGAGATTGCATTTTTTGTAACAGCTGCATAAGTGCATATCCTTCACTGACTTGTTTATGTTGTGGCGACGTAGAAAAACAGCTCAAATATCAGTGCTGCAAACTCAAACTTGAACTCGAAAAAATTAAATTTCAGAACTCGAATAAAACTCAATCGAGTTTGCAGCCCTGGTCTTACCAGTCATTAAGTCAGCCAGTAGCCTACGTACGGTAATTCCAAAGTTCAGTAGGCCTATATTATTATCACTGATCAAATTTGATGCTAGTTTATTACAGTACAATACATTTGTTTGAAAGCTGCCCAAAATCGAAATGTCCAATTCCTAGGCCATATCACTTCGAGAAGATTCAGAATTCAACTTCGGTTACAAATTCATAATCAATCAATTTACGAATTCATTATCGTTTACAAATCAATAAAATCATGGGGTAGGGAAAATAAATAAGGTTTTAGCCAATCTCGCTCTTCCACGTATTGCAAAAATGCTAGACATTTGGGCATGTTCTGACTATTATGTTCCACTTGGGTGGTAAACTCTGTTTCGATCAAAAAATAAATTTTTTTTACCTAGGACGTTTCGAGATTTTTCTGTTTGAAAATTGGTGATTTTTGCGTTTTGGTGGGATTTTGGGTATTCTTCTTTCAATCAATCCAGCAAACAAAGTTCATACCAGAAATTGTTTGGAGTATAATTTTCCGATTCTGCAGTAAATTTTGCTTCCATCAACACCAAAACTGTAAAATTTTACCCACAAATTTTTTGAGATATCGTTGTTTGAAAATTGTCCATTTTTTACGACTTGTTCTTTTTCACTCGCAAAACATTGCGGGACTTGAGATTTTCGTATTCCAAGAAATTTTATTACTAAACTAGGCAATGAGGCATGATTTGATTATGATTTTGTGATTCTGCAGACAATTAATTCCGCTTCAATCAATACCAAAACAGTGAAATTTCACCTTGAACTTTTCGAGATATCGTCGTTTGAAAAGAAGCAATTTTTTACAATTTTTTCATCATGTGTAAAACGTTGCAGGATTTTAGATCTTATCATTTTAACGGATCATGCAATTAAACTTGGTCTTCAACGTGTTAAGGTTGTGATTTTTTGCTTATGTGATAACTTTTGATCATCAGTATTAAGCAATCCTACTTTTATCGTCATGTCTTGAGCATTTTTTCACGCTGAGAGGTCATTAGCACTAATGACGCTGTTAACACAAGATCATTTAGAACAAATCTATCAAGCTTTAAAAAACCAATACACACACCGCCACAAAGTAAACTAATTGTTTGTTTTTATGATTCACGCTGTTTTTTCTTATTGTGCTGTATGCAAGAAGTGTGAAAAAATAGAAAATCTGAAAGTCACAGTTAATAGAAAATAAAATTAACAACTCAGTTGATTGAGTGGTAATGCCTTCGTCTCTGTAGCGGGAGGTCTGTGGTTGAAATCGGACACAGTGTTGCTAACGGTTCGCCACCGCTGTGACATTTCTTTAAAAAAAGCTGTGTTGCTTTGGCGCAATGACCCGGAGATGGTCCGTGCAAACTCGTTACACACTTTGGCGCTATACAGCGAGTATAGTAAAAGATTTGATTTAATAAATTACGATCCAAAAAACAAACAACCGTTTCTCAGACAAAAATAATTGATATGCTGTATGTTTGCAATGCTTATTGGAGGTGGCTGTTAGTAATGTTCTAGCAAATTCTATAAAAAAAACATTTTTGAGAATACATTAAAAGCATATGGTAGCTACACACAATTAAACATGGAGAAAAAAATTACGTCAGTAACAGTACATATTAGACAATACTGGTAGCTTAACAAAGTTTAGAGTTATATAGGTCAATGCATGGTGTTGCCTAGAATATTATGTGCAATTTCAGGAGGCGTAGACAGCGCCGTAGCTGCTTTGTTGCTAAAACAACATGGTATGATGCTATACTGTATCTAGCATAAATCTTCTTATCAAATTACTAATTATATCATGTTAGTGAAGATGCTTTTCTTGTATGAATTTGCTTTAGTTTAATTAAGTTTTTTTAATCGATTTTCTGAACTGTTAAAATTGTATGTATTTGTGACCCACATTCAAATTAAAAAGTTCATAGGTGCTGGATAAGTTTGGCACAAAAGTAAAAGTGTTGATACCGTACAAAAATCAACCAAAATGTTGTCTAAGACAACTATGGAAGGCTGCCGATTTTTGCACACTCAGGAATTAAAAACTTTTTAGAGGGCATTCTCTGCAACAGAGATTGTAAAAAAGTTTAGCCTTTAAGTTTTTTCATTTGCAAGTTTTATCCATTTTGATGGGCTTGGTGCAAATGTTACATGTATTATAGATTGGCACAAATATTTGAACTTTTCGGTTTGGTCTATGAATGTACTGTACTTCCTACATTCTTTTTCTCCTAATCCAAACTCTTATGGCAAAGTTTTGTTCTCAACAGTGAAAAATAAATGAATGAACAATTGATAATAATCATTTCTATTGCTACGACAACATACCATATATAGTCATTGAATTAGAATCTACTGTGAATGGAGTCTCTTTTTGTGCCTAAAAACCATTTAAGGACTTTTACTGTACTTAACATTCAATTGTTCATGTAAAGTTTGTGATGAATGTGTGGAATAGATTTTAGTGTGAATTTTGAATACTTACTAAGTTTTTGGAAGTCTCTGCAAAGTCAGCCATAAATTTAAAAATAGCTTTGTCAATTACAAAAACACTCCATAAATTTTTTTTTTAGGCTTTAATGTGAGTGGCATTTTTATGCGAAACTGGGATCTTCGAGATGAAGTGGGGCATTGTGATGTTGATGAAGATTGTGATTATGCAATGAGAGTTTGTAAAACGCTGAATATTCCTTTTCATGAGGTGAGTCCGATTTGGTAATCGTAAATTTCAGTTTAACTAAAGATCAATTAATAATCAATAGCATTCTCATATGAGTATATTAAGGTTAACATATTGCGTGTGTGTAGTGTTCATGTGGCTATTCATTACTAACTTTCAAAAAAGCATTAGGTTTATCTTCATTCGGTTTGGGATTTTTTTCTTGTCAATTGTCATGCTTCCAGCTCACTGAATGCCAGCTTTACCAAGCCATTGATGACTTAACCTTTTTTTTTAGATTAATTTGGTCAAGGAATACTGGAACCATGTTTTTGAGCCAATGATAGAAGAATATGTCAATGGAAACACACCAAATCCTGATGTGTTTTGCAACCATTATGTCAAATTCGATGCTATGCATAAGAAGTGTCAGAGTCTATTTGATGGTCATCCATTTGTTGTTGCAACTGGTCATTATGCTCGCACTTCCTTAGGAGTACAAGTTCTGAATGGATTGTGCACTCAAGGTATCGGAAGTGAAATTTTATACAATGTTGGCTTGCAAAATTGAATGATCATTGCTAACAGAGAAGAAGTTTACTATTTTAAGTTTTTCAACAGAATTAGCATATCATTACATTTCATCGTAATTTTTTGCAATTTTATTAAATTTCTGAGAGCTAATGGTATGATTTCTGTGGTTTGTATGACTGTATGTCAAGTTTTCAGCTTGTGTATGATTTGTAGTATCCATAGTAGTAATGCTCATACTTGTGATTCTCGTGGTTGTAGATTTACAGTGCTTCAAATTGCACTGTAGCATCTGTGAGAAACGCTCGTGCAGGAATTGATTTTTACATGTAGATATTTTTCTCTTTAGTTAGATAAATGCAAACTGTAAATTGCTGTTATTTTTTCGTAATTTTCGGGTGGAATTGAATAATTTTCTCTAATGGGCTTCTTTTCCAAACTTACCCCAGCGTAATATCAGCCAAATTTAATAATTGCTATGTTTTTTCAATTTATTTGATTCCACATACCTTACAAACAAACTGCTGTATTTTTCTCTTTACTTTTCAGATAATGCATTGCTGACAAGTGCTGATGAAAATAAAGACCAAACATTTTTTCTTAGCAAGGTAAGCCTTGAAGAAGTAGGGTCAATTTATTCTTCTTCTACTTAACCGCGAAATATTCGGTATATCAGTAAACTTGGGATGTGAAGTACAACTTAAATGCACATTGTCTTGCGGTTGTAACAGTGGCGATTTCATACATAGTTAACTGCGCTCGCCAAAATTGTTGGACGTTGAACTGCTGCTAATGTGAAGTGATTTGGAGTGATTAGTTACTGACTATAGTACGTACATTTTGACTCAAACTTAAATTTTTGATAAACGATTGAACTTTATAGCTTTTGTTGTTGTACTACTCAACTGAAATTCTTCCCTTTATGTGTTTTTTCTTTTTTGCAGATGACGCAACAGGCTTTGAGACGTACATATTTTCCACTTGGAAATCTCTTGAAGTCTCAAGTGAAGGAAATAGCTAGAAGCTCGGATTTGTCCTACGTTTTAAAGCGGAAAGAAAGCATGGGGATATGCTTTATAGGAAAAAGAGAATTTTCAAACTTCATCAAGGTACGATTATTTGCACTGTTGTACTAAGAAATGGTCAACTCATTAAGGGAGAAGAGGGGTTTGGTTTTTGTGCAATGTGCATTTTATTTTTGCTTTGTGGAGATATTTCAGTATTTTCGTCTGCTGCGTTTAAAAGTACAAAAACGAAGTAAATGGTAGCGCTTAAACTTTTTGCGATTTTCCTTGAATGACAGCTTCACATACAATCCTTTTTCCAAATGTGGACTGAACAATTTCTTGTTTAAGGAATTGAGTTGTTGAAACGCAAACTACGCAGAAATTCGTTTTTGATTTGCTGATCCAGTTTGGCTATTGTGGCCCGTACTAACATACCAAGAAAGACATCACAATTGTATTTATTTCACCGCTATTAAATACATTTTAGGATTATTTACCGCCGAAGAATGGAAGATTTATATGCCATGAAAGCGGGAAAGTTTTAGGTTATCACAATGGATATTATGGCTACACAATCGGTCAAAGATCGAAGTTAGGGGGAATGGATGCCGCGTATATTGCTGTTCATAAGGATATTGAGAGTGGAGATGTTTTCGTGGTAAGAAAATCAAATTTTTCTGGATGTTTCTCACTTTTTTCAAACTTTTTATCTTGTAGCGTAATTCAGAAGAACTGATTGAAACAACGAGTTTGTCAGTGCCGATAATAAATGATACTTTACGCTATCTACTGCTATCTTCTGTCTAGCCTTTTTCCAGTTTTCACTGCCATGACGATTATTTCCATCGAAACTATGACCAATATTGGACATTTTTTACTTAGTAATGCGATTTTGTTCTTAAATCATTATACATGTGACGAATCATGTACCAAAATTGCATTGACAGGAGAGACTGTGAAGTGAACAGTATTTTCGTGTCAAGCAGCCACTATGAAATTGCTCTGACTGAAAGCGACATACTGAAATTTGGCAAAGTTGCTTGTTAATGTATTATGTTGATAAAATAAATGTGGCAAATTAACCATAGCTTTCGAGTAATTTCTTTGTCATGTCCATCTTTGTGTATATTTGTTCTGGAGACTATTTGTGGTTTGATGGCAAGCATTTAAACACATTTTTCAGTTTTCATCGCACAATATGTTGCTACCTGATTAAATTATACAGTATTACGTTATATGAGATCATTGTAGGTGCCTGGCACCAATCACCCGTCTATGTACGCTCGAAGTTTGATTGTTGAACTTCCTCATTGGATAAGAGACACTCCAGATTGTCTGAAAGACTCTAAACCTTTTCCTTGTCAATTTCGGTTTATGCATCGAGAGGCCTTGGGTAAGACTGCATCATTTGTTGAATCTCATTAAAAAGCACAAAAGCAACCTCCCAGGATGAATTTACCCTCGCAATTCCACTGTATACTATGAATAGTTTAGTCGTAAAGCTGCATTCACACGGGCGACGTACAGCTGCGAGAATCGGCATTTTGCCTTTTTTTTCTCCAATCGAGGAATAAAGAAACAAGAGCAGTTGAGAAAGAAAAAAGGCAAAATGCCGATTCTCGCAGCAAAAATTCGCCGGGTGAATGCAGCTTTTTTACTGAAATTATGATTTGTAACAATATCATGAAAAGGTTAGCGTTGTTGTTTTTGTTTATTGAAATCGTTGATTACAAGTTAATGTCCCAGCGTTCGGTCGATCTTGAATAGGGTGTTTCATTTTTCACCTTTTTTTTTTTTTTTGAAATACGTTCGGGGTCGCATCTGATAGAGTTTTCGATATTGATCATATCTGTGAATTTTTTTCGATTATGACGTCATTTAGAGGTTTCAGCGCGCGTTTGAAATTACGTCATAAGGGTTTTTAGCGAAACATGCGTATCTCAAAAACGGCTCACGTTAGAAAGTTGTGAGTGGTGTCAAAATACGCAGAAAGGTCGGTTTTCTATCCCTTCACTGAAGACTAAAACTGCGTATCTGCAACCAAAAACAAAGTTATTTGAAAAAAAACTACATTTAAGCTGTTTTGAAAACCCTAGAGTAATCGTTTGTTTATTTTCTTGTTATTGAAATTTTGTTTGAACACAGGGCAAATATAAGTTTGATAAGGAGAACACAATATCACTTTTTTAACATAAATTATTTGCATGCGCTTGCAGATTAGACGATGGGGAAAGGGAATCGAACTCTCAACTTTGCTAGCCTGAGCTTGATAACTTAGTAATACTTTGCTTATCTAACGCGTAAAATTTTTCTGTCGAAATCTTTCTGCAAAACTTCATTAACAACTTTGTTTACAAAATTTTTACAGTAATCACTGGCCTTTTCAGTTTACATTCTGCATTCCACAAGAAAGCGCGTAATTGCATTTCAGTCACCTTCATTTGATCGGGTATATCACATAGTCTTTTGTTTATCACTCCTTTCAATTTGCCAATTCCACGTTCGTTTGGTCTGTTGTTGTTTTCAACTGTCTTCCAAAACTGCGATGAAACCTGGTATAATGTGATGCAAGGTGCTTTTTACTTTGGATGGTAAGAAAATGCTTCAGATTACTGCTTTTGTTTATTAGACAGGTTTCGATGTTTACTTACGGAAGCAGATAGCCGGTCTTGACTGTTTCTGTAGAATATGGAACATTTGCATTTACACTCAAAGCAACGTTTTGGGTTGACAACCATTGTGATGCATGCTTCACGTAGTACTTCCACAAAACATCCACCAGTTTAGGTTCAGTTTCACGCCAAGCGAAAAGAGGGTGTCTTTGGAAAAGAGTAATGGATACACCGACAAAATAATAAGAGGCTATTTTAGTTAGTCTTGCTCTTTGATCAGGTGTGATTTGTCCAGTGCCAAATATAACCGCACGCTTATATCCTTTGGCCGTTGTAATTTTTTCAACTATTTGCCACTGACCGAAGCTGATCGGATTGTTGTCGAATAGAAGTTAAACGTCTATCCGCCAAGATACAACTAGTTTCATTCACTAAAACAAGCTTTCTAGTATACCCTTTTCCGCCAATCACTTCCTTTGATTCAAACTGAATCTCATCTTCTTTTCTCCAGTGTCACTAGAATCATCTTCATTAGCGGTACTTGTAATAAGTTTAAAGCCTCTCAATTTGCTTAGCACAACCAAAACTTCATCATCAACTGTCACGTTAATTTTGCTACTAGTTAGTTGCTCTAAGTTTTCTACTTCGCCTCTTCGTTTCAGCTTATTTAAAGATACTTGCTTTTTTCTGGAATATATCATGTCTTTGTGACTTGTTAGAATCATCTTTCTCCGTTCGTTGGTCTATCAAAAAAGATGTATCTTTGGAATTCGATCTTCCCACTGGCTGCCACATGAAACCTTGTCGTTGAATGTTTTCCGAAATATTACTCTTGCATTTGCAGATATCAAAAAGTCTGTTCAACCTATCCTCCGAAATTCGAGTAGCCCCACTTTTACTAACTTCAACTCTTTTCTTTGCTCCTTCGAACTTTTTTACCAAATCTTTCAGTTTTGTCGGAACTTGATTGTAGCTGAGAATTGGTAAGCTTGCAGCTTTCTATATGTTAATAACGTCATTGACTACCTCATTTCGTAAGTCATTAAAATCAGGCATTTTCTTCAATAACTCTGATCTCGATTCGCTGTAAAGCCTACGTAAATATTAGTAATGATTGATCACATCTATACTAAGGGGAAGCTTATTCTCTTCCAATTCTAGATTCTCAACCAACGACTTTTCTGCATCTGATCTTTTCAAAGCCATCTTTTCATTCCTTTGCCTTAGTTGGGTCACCTTCCTTTTACCGCAATCTAACTGTTTAACTCTAACAAATAGCCTGCTCAGCTATGATATTAACATACTCTTCTACAACATTCAAAAATTTGCTTACTAATGCAAAATAATTTTATTAATGCATAAGAAAGCATTATCGCCCAGTAATTTACATTATGATTCTATAGTCAAAAAGCCAACAGCTAGTCTTATAACGTACTAACTGTGTATTTAAAATAGCGTTAATGCCTAAATATAGTTTTTTTCAAATAACTTGTTTTTGGTTGCAGATACGCAGTTTCAGTCTTCAGTGAAGGGATAAAAAACCGACCCTTTTGCGCATTCTGACACCACTCACAACTTTCTGGCGTAAGGCGTTTTTGAGACACGCATATTTCGCTACAAACCCTTATGACGTAATTTCAAACGCGCGCTGAAACCTCTAAATGACGTCATAATCGAAAAAAATTTACAGATATGATCAATATCGAAAACTCTTTCAGATGCGACCCCGAACGTATTTCAAAAAAAAAAAAAAAAAAAGGTGAAAAAATGAAACACCCTAATCTTGACTGAGTAAAGAGAGCGAGAAGATCAATAGGCTTAGCCTACAGTTTACAACTAATTTTTACTCCCTTTACCGTACTACTCACTCAAATGTTTTTGATTTTACAAACAACCCAACAGCAGACCAGTTGAAGTGACTTATGTTAGACGTTTAGACGTGCTGTAATGTGGCTGTGGTTAAATTGACGGTTATTTTCAAAAATGCATTTTTGTATTATTGCGTTTGTCATCCGTAGTTTGAGTAGTTTAATGCCCTACTGTTTGTTGTTTTAGTAAACTGCTCCATACACAAACTGAGCAATGCGAATTTCTTGGTTATTCTCGACCAACCTCGAAGAGCTATTACCGTTGGACAGGTATATATATGAAAATTTGGAACTGCTCATACAGCCACATTATTGTTGCAGGTTAAGCGGCTTTTGCCGATCAGGCGTATTTACCAGCGGAAATAAGCGTGATATCTTTTTCAAAGTAAATGCAAAAAAAAAGAAAAAAGGCAAAATGCATGCAGTCAAATGACAAGCGTATTTCTGCCGCGCAAATACGTGTTATCGATAAAAGTAGCCTTAAGCGATAATAATATAGAATGATGTGCTAATTGAATTTGTTCTGTCGCCTTATCAGAATTTTTAATTGCTTAAACAAGAACAAATATCTTTACGCAGCACAAACTCCTTCAAGAAGACTTTTTTAACTCTTGCAATCGTTCAAAAACTTAACCCTGTTTTATTGTTTCATAGAACGCGGCATTTTACGTGGGAAATGAGTGTCTGGGCGGGGCTCGCATTTGTGATGCCGGTCCATCTATGTACGAATGTTCGGCTAATGGATTACAGTTGTTAAAATACCGAAGAAATCGTGAAACATGGCAGAAGTTGGCTGAAGTTTATAAAGAACTGATTTCTTACGAACAATGGGAGTCCATTGAAGGATATAATTTGTTTAAAAGTAGAAGTGTTTTGAGATAATAAAACGCCCATATTATTTTAGCTGTTGCTAATTAAAATATATCGTAATTACTTCTGTAGCTTGTAATAGATGTTTCTATTATAAGGACGTTCAAGTCGAGTTTTTTTACTCTGGACCAAAATGTTGGAATAAGCGTAAAATGCATTCTCACTAAAAGAGGAGTTTCTACGCCTTACCATTTTCAAGATATTGCAGTTCAAAATAAACAATTTTGCTCTTCAGTGTTGCTATTTTGTCAGTATTGTTACAGAAGATTAGCTTTTGGAAAGCTTTCTTACATTTATTGAAAAGCAGCGAATTTCACTAATCTAAATCTTTAGTTTGCCTTACAATAACTCTGTCGCAAAACATTGAGAATCAGTAACAAGCTGCAACTCTTCGAAATTTTGTTTGTAATTGGCAACCCTGGCAAATTTCTCAGGGAAAAAACCTTTCTACGAAGAGATGTAATCTGTTATATCTCGGAAAAGGTCGCAGAAAGCTCAAATTTGGTGAAGCTAGTCTGCATATCTGTCAATAAATTTTAAGAGAAAATCGAGCAAAAAATTTCCGACTTGAATGCCCTTGAGATTGTAGGAGGAGCTACTTTTGTCGCTAAACCCAAGTGCGCGACACGCAAGATCGTAAACAAACAAAGGTGTTTTGCTTCATTGTCATTGTAGTTCGTGAATTTGATGAGGGCGATTGCGTGTAAAATGTAGTCATAGATCGTGAAGGACGGAAAGTCAATTTTTTCGAAAGTGAACTGTGGCGTCGCTAAGGAGGGGCACCCTTGGTGTCACCATTTTGAGGTGACACCATTTTATGATACCAATTATTATTATTATTACTGGGCAGCGGTGCAAGGGAATCTGCTACCGTTAGGTAGAGTCCACCTACACGTTGCGTAGGCCTCGTTTGGGCCCATTGCAACAGTAGCTGCTGTTATTGTTATTTTGTTTGCTTACTGGTCGAACTCAGCCTCCCAGCTTTCTTTAAGTACGTGGCCAGTTTGTTAATATTACATTTCGTTACCACATTGTGAACAGTGGTTTTGGTGATTCCAAAATATTTAACACGAATATCTTGGTAAAGCTTGCAATTGCCTACATGATGATTTGGTGTTTCATCCTCTAGGCAACATTTTGGACACAAAGAAGACTCAGCACGACCTGTAGTTTTCTTGTGTCGTTGTAGATTGCAGTGCCCAGTTAAAACTTGCACTACTCTATTTAAATGAGGCCTCTTAAGGTTAACCCATATCACGCCTGCGTCAGTTTAAACTGACGCTAGAAAAAATTGATTTTCGATAGGTTGACAACATCAAATTGAGTAATGTTTAATTTTGTCATTTCATGACATCCTAGACTTTTAATTCCAAACATTTTTTTATTTAATTTTTGTGTAAAAAAAAAATTATAATAAACATAACAAGAAAATGCATAATTTTTGTTTTTTGCTGCATGTCATTTATTGATGACGTCACTGCAACTTACCGTGAGAGAGCAAAATTTTCTAACCTTGAAAAACAAAGAATAAATTTATACCTAAAGATGACAATAGCTGAAAACTTGCGAAAAAACGTTTTTGACTTGCTTTATGTGGGAATTTTCCTGCGTCAGTTTAAACTGACGCTGGTGGTAAATGGGTACGTGTGAAATTTTTTCGCTAATTAGATTTTGAGATTAAGCAATCTGTAATAGTTTGTTTTATTGTACCTAAATCGTTTCGATGAAAGATAATCCGCATTTTGTAACAATAAATTAGAACTTTTGTGGTTATTTTATTGCACGGAAATCTTTTTATAAAAGGTAATCCTCATTTTGTAAAAGTAATTGGAACTTTGTGGTTGTTTTATTGCACCTTAATTCTTTTCTGGAACAATGACTGGTTAATCCGCAATTTTGTTTTAGCTTCAACTTTTCTCTAATTCTCACCACGGACAATTAATGAAGTGATCTAATTTCTAGTACAAAACAATATTTGTCAAACAACAGTTGTGGGTCTTGCATTTTTCGAGAAAATTTTGTTACGAGTAAAATGAGTGTAGCCGCTTACCGAGTGTGACAAATTGCAATTGCAAGCGAAGTTGCGTTGTGAATCAAAAGTTAAGATAAAGTAAATTTAAATGGTTTCATTGTTGAAGTTGAGATATTTTGATTAAATTTTGCGCAAGTATTTCTTCAGGTAATTTTACAGTGTTACCGTGGTAATATTTACTAGATTATGAATGTTTATGAAGCCTTAGAAGCATTGGAAGAGCTAAAAAATAACGGATCTACAGCTGAATTGGTTAATGATCCAAGTCTTATTTTATTTCCTCCGGAAGATGATGGAAATGAAACTGAAGAAGATGATGGAGGTGACATGACCGGAGTGCCTGATAACCTCAGTCCCCATCAACTTCTATCAAGAGCTGAAGTAGAGTTGGGCGAAATTGGAAGTAGTGAGCAGGTACGTCTAGAGATTTTAGATTGCAGCGTTTGGAACAATATTTCAAAAATTCATAGAAAAAAAGCTTCAAAATGTGTATAAAGTAGTGCTACAACTTTCTTTCTGCAGTATTGTCATAACTTCAAATAAGCAAAATCGTACAAGGTATTTTTCTCTTTTTATTAAACTGCAGTAACTAAGAATTATAGTTAGCTTTGATATGTTACTAATAATTAGCTATATTTTGCAGTTGGAATCAACAAACCAGACGAGCAGAGAATCCACCACTGATCCGCCAAAATCCAAAAAAGTTAGTTTTACATTTGACTATACTATAATTATTACTCAGTGGCCTGATTATTTTTGCAAAAACAGCTGTTGCTAAAGTTGAGCTCTCGTCCTGTTATGTTTCATTTGTCAGGGTGTTTGGGCCTACGTAAGTACTTTGCCGACGAGCACGCAGACCTCGCATCTTTTAGACGGCTGTTCCATACCGATAGAAGAACTATGTTCGTTGCCTTTTAACAATAAAAGTTATTGTTGAAGTAATCATGTCTGTTGTTTTAGAGAAAAAAGACATCCAAGTCTACAAAAAACAAAAATGCATCTAGCAAAGACAAACCAAAATGGCAACACAAAGATGTTAATTCGGACTCTCTGTTGAACAAATGGGATTTACCTCCTCCAACGTTTGATGAAAATTTTTTGCCACATCAATTATTTGAAAGATTTATTAGTAATGAGGAGCTGGAACGGATATGTGATGAATCTACAAGATATGCACGACAAAAAGGCAATCACAATTTTATTATGACCAAAAGAAAATTAAAAGCGTTCTTGGCGATTATTATTGTCAGTGGCTATGCCAGTCTACCCCGGCAAGATATGTATTGGCAAACGCGCGATGATACGAACAATCGTCTGGTGTCATCCATGATGTCTAGAGGAGAATTTGAAGAATGCAAAAGATATCTGCATTTATGTGATAACGATCATCTGGATAAAAATGATAAATTTTCCAAAGTCAGACCTTTGTTCGATTCTCTTAACAAACAATGTTTGGAAAACTACATACCAGAGCAACACGTCAGCGTCGATGAGTCCATGGTTCCATATTTTGGAAAACATGGAGCCAAGCAGTATATTCATGGCAAGCTCATCAAATTTGGCTATAAAATGTGGGTTATGGCCAAGCCATTGGGATACTGCATCCAATTTCGTCCATATGCTGGAAAAGACGCGGCTTTTACGGAGTATGGTGATATTGGTCTTGGGCTGGGTGCCGCAGTTGTGGCTCACTTGCTAAAAATGTTACCACCTCACCCGGGATCGAATTATCACGCCGTAATGGATAATTTTTTTACTAGCACAAAGCTAATTCGGTACCTTCAACTGAAATCGATTGCAGCTACAGGAACTGTACGGTTGTGTAGGATGGAAAATCCACCACTAAAAGACGTCAAAATGATGGAAAAAGAAGCTCGAGGTGCTAGCGATGTTGCAGTTGATGCTAATATCAACATGGCAGCTGTTCGTTGGAAGGACAATAAAGTTGTTAACGTTCTGTCTACATTTGCAGGCAAGGATCCTGTACAAAAGGTCAAGCGATATAGCCAGGAAGCGAAAAAAAGAATCGATATTCCCCAACCAAAAGTTGTGCATGTATACAACCGCTACATGGGTGGTGTAGATCGACTGGATCAAAATCTTGCGGCGTACATGATCAACTTGCGAAGCAAAAAATGGTGGTGGCCTTTATTTCGATTTTGCATAGATGTGGCTATTAACAACGCTTATCAGCTTTACCGCATAAAACAATTGAATGAAGGCGAAAGCAGAATGGATGCTTTGGAGTTTCGCCGGGTAATTGTGGAAACTTATTACAAAAACTATAAAACAAAAAATGATTCGGTTGCATTATACCCAAAATCGGCAACCAAGAATCATGTGCGAATGGCCGAAGAAAATCACCACTGGATTAGGAAAGGAACGCAAAGACGCTGCGCTAAAAATGGATGTAAAGGAACTTCCAAATTTTTCTGCATTAAATGTAATGTTGGATTGCACCGTGAGTGTTTTGAAAGTTTTCATTTTGAATAAATGACTGAATTTTCTTCAATTCCTTTGTGTTGTATACTAATATCTACGTCAATATATTGCAGTAATAATTTGCATGAATGCATATTATCGGCGACAATTAATATAATTTAACATAATTTACTTACACTAGTCATTAAACAAAGCGCAAAACAAATAATCAGAATCGTACGCGCAAAAAAAAACGGACGCATCATGTGCTCGTAGTTGAGCGCTATAACATTCTACACGTACCCGCCTACCGCCAGCGTCAGTTTAAACTGACAAAAATTGTTTTCTTTATAAAATCTTTAAAAAAACTTTTTTTCAAAAAATTTTTTCAGTTATGATCTATTTGTGACCTAAAGAACCTGCAATATCAAAATCATCAATTTTTTCGGGGTTGGGGTGATATGGGTTAAGAAGACGTATTGTTAGTCGTGAAGACGTCCAACCTACAGACTCCTTCATCCTTAAGCAGTCTTTCCGTTTATTCCACATAGATTTCCATCTATCTGTGGACCAGTCCTTTACCGTGCTAACACAACTGGCATGCGGGACTGTAATAAAAGGTTCAGGACCATGTATTTTTGATCTAGATCCAGATTTGGCAACATAGTCGGCCACTTCGTTACCATAAATCCCTGCATGTCCCGGAATCCAGGCAATACTGACGTGGTTTTGTTTACCTAATTGATTTAGGTTTCGAATGCAGTTGAGCACTGTAGTTGATGTTACAATGCACTTTATGAGTGCTTTGATAGCAGCTTGACTATCAACCAGCACAACAATACTTAGATTGTGCATTTTATCCAAAAGCAGGTTCTTTGCCACTTCTGAAATAGCTAAGACTTCTGCCTGGAACACAGTGCTGTAAATTCCAAGGTGGAAAAATGCTTGTTTTGGAGAGTTGTTTGGGTATTCGGCATAAAAACCCGCTCCTACTCTCCCATGTAGTTTCGAGCCATCCGTGTAAACCTTGACAGTGCTCTGGTTCAGAACGCTTTCAAATCTGATGGCATTCTTTTTGTCCATAATTTGACATTCGAAATTTCTCTCAAATACCTTTGTTTTCTTTATTCGGTCAGCTGGCATTTGCATCAGAGGTAAGAATTTCCTTGCCTCATTGCAAACATCAACATGGCTTTTTGTTTTCCCAAAGGAACCAATTGGGTTGACATGCCAGAGGCCACTAACAGTGATTCTATATGACCCTCGCACTGCCTCAGCCAATAGAAATTCCTCAATGGGAGTTATGTTGAGCAATATTTCCAGAGCACCAGTAGGGGTGCCAGGAAAAGCTGATGAAATCATCAGGCAAGCAAGTCTCTGCACCTTTGTGAGTTTCCTCACTAGATACTTTTTGTTGAGACCGCCAGCCCAGGACACACATGCATACGACATGATTGGACGTATCATAGCTGTGTATATCCATTTCATCATAGATGGTTTTATTTCCCACGTTTTACCCACAATTTGTCTACATTGCATTAATGCTGTAGTTGCTTTGCGGGTAATTCGGGTAATATGAGATTTCCAAGTTAGCTTGCTGTCTAGAGTAACACCTAACAGCCTTGCTTCCTCGGAAAGTTCAAGTTTTGTACCATTCATTGACAAGGAACCCAAGTCTGGGTTCCGTTTGTGAGTGAACAGTACTAACTCGGTTTTCTTGCTGCTAAACTGTAGCTCTTGTTCCAAAGCCCAATTTGCAGCAATATTTATTGCTTTCTGGGCCATTCCTCTGATCCAAAGCATATCAGCACTAGTGACCAACACTGCTAGATCATCGGCATAGGCTTAAACATAAAAGCCTCTGCTACGTAACTCT
The DNA here is from genome assembly GCA_963965965.1 of Trididemnum nubilum. Lineage (NCBI taxonomy): Eukaryota > Metazoa > Chordata > Ascidiacea > Aplousobranchia > Didemnidae > Trididemnum > Trididemnum nubilum. The sequence goes on along the minus strand of OZ014478.1, from coordinate 14,460,745 downwards.
AGCAACAGGCTGTTTAAGACACAGTTTCATAGAAAAGGGGACAGGATACCACCTTGTGGGTTCCCCTTTACTACTTCTCTTTTAACTTTATCACCATATAATTCTACTTGGACTGTGCGATGTCTTAGTAGAGTCTCTATCCATGAGGTGAGAATCTTAGACATGCCCAGCCCTCGCAGAGCCGCAACAAAGCTACGGAAGGTGACATTGTCGAAGGCGCCGACAATATTCAGGAAAATACCCAAAGCCGGCTTTTTTCTAACAAGGCAATGCTCTACACGGCGTACAAATTCATGCAAAGCAGTTTCCGTAGAAACTCCAGCACGAAATCCATACTGCGATGCAGAAAGCTTTGCCTGCACGTTATTATCTTCATTAACATGATACAGAACTAGCCTTTCCAACCATTTCAGTTGAAAAGAAGTTAGAGTGATCATACGGAAGGATTTAGCTTCAAAATAGCTTTCCTTTCCGGGTTTGGGGAGAAATATACCTGTGCCTTCTTTCCATGCCAATGGCACATAGCTGTGTCTCAGGCATGCTTGAAAAAATGACATGGTAATATCCTTTCAGTTGATTCCAACCTTTCTGTAGCAGTACAGGATAGAGCCCGTCTGGCCCTGGTGCTTTGAATGGTTGAAATTCGTTAATAGCTGCTTCCATACACTCAAATGAACATATGTTTGCAATCATTTCAGTGTCTTCAGGTCTCATGAATGGGTTCTCCACTAAGTCGGACCTGGTTGCATGATTTTCTAACTGCTGGCTACCCGGTGATAAGATATCCAGCAGATAGTTTAAAGTTTCTAGTGGAGACTGTGAATTCTCCGTTGTGTTTAATTACGTTGCTAACACGCACCGTTTCATTCCTTCGAATAATCTTAACCAGGCGAGCAGTTGGTGTTTGACTATTCATGCTTTCTACAAAGCTATGCCATGAATCGCGCTTTGCTTTTTTGACAGCTTTTTTGAAATGAGATAAGGCGAGCTTTTGAGCCTCCCAATCTTTTTCTTGTTTTAATGGCTTTTCTCCAAGCTCGGCGAGCCTCTTTCCGAAGACTTGCAAGCTCAGAATTCCACCAAATGTTATCTTTCTTACGAAGCGACTTTCGCATAGGGCAAGCAGCTTCATATGATTTCGTCATAACGGAATGAACCTTGTTTGCCAGCACATCAATGTCTTCTTTTGAGGAAGGCACTGGTACTGGTCGTAAAGTTCGTTGACTTAATTTTTGTTCGAGTTCGTTTACATACTTGTTCCAGCATGTACTACGAACATTACGAAACATTTTAGCCTGTTTTTGGATCCTGCCTTTAACCTGGAACCTAATATACATGTGATCCGAGAATGATGGCACGTTGCTAACATGCCAGCCAACCACTCGGTTCCATGCACATCGGTTCACTAAGGTTAAGTCTAGAACCTCTTCCCGCGTTTTAGTTCTGAATGTTGGTTTATTACCCACATTACAGAAATTTAGGTCTGCACTAGCACAATATGCTAACAGATCCTCTCCTCGAGGGTTTATATCAGAGGATCCCCATATAGTGTGAAGTGCATTTGCATCGGTTACTACAATAGTAGGAATTTGTTCATTTTCTGTGAAGACCAACAAATCCCTCAGTAAATTGGGCGGAGCTGGTTCTTCGGCTGCCATGTATGCTGATACGAAAACAAAACTGTCTCCCTTTCGGCACACATTGTTAACTCTAATTGCCACTATATCCTCATTTGAAAACATCGGGATTAGAGAACAACAGAGATCAGGAGTAGCATAAATGCACGCCCGAGGACGATTACCCTTTTCAATTCCTTGAAAGAGGTTCCATCCTCGTAGCTTACTTCTGATTTTAGTGGCATATGTCCATGGTTCTTGAGCCAACACTAACCCGGAACGTACGCTTTTTGTAGCTTCACACATGTTATAACTTGCTGCTTTACATCTGTGTAGGTTGATTTGCCAACACTCTAAATTATGTAAGGATAACTTAGGTGCCGTAATGGCTTTATTTCATTTATCAAGTTGTCCGCTGTAATCCTGAGCCATTCTTATCTATATGATAGATGTACTCAAGTATAGCGCTTTATTCTTAGAACAGCTGATGTGGCTACTTCAATACAACAGAGAAAATCTTTGACTTCTACGAACTAGAAGTCGTCGGCTTCTCTGTATCTGCCGAAGTGCCAGGCTCAGCTGTATCCATTATTGCCTCACAGGTTTCATCACCCTTTGGCGATCGTGATGACGTCTCCAGGTTCTGAAGCTGCTTGGCACTTTTTTTCTTTTGGAACTGAATCCGACGATAACCAGCGTATGGGTTGTAGTTCAGTTCCTTCAGCGTGGTTAGCGAAGGTTCCCGAACGGATACTACATGTAGCATCCCTCCGTTCCCCTTCGCTGAATGCTTTGTTTCCAAATCCCTACGACTGATTTTCGCATAACAACGGGAAACCAGCGTAAGGGTATCGGAAATGCTTAAACCTTCATCCTCTGGCAACCAGATTGCAAAGGTTTTTGCTGGAGGCAAGTCTTTAGGGCCTTTTGCATCGTAGCCTTGATGAACTACCAAGGACGGTACAATAGCCTCAATCACTTGTTTTGCCTACTCCAAGGTTTTTTCATCCTTGCATATCAGCACCTTACCTTCAAAGATAAAAGTGCGTTCGATACGGACAAGAAAACCCGGATCGGTACGAAGAATCATTTTGGTGATGGCACTTTGAACTTCACGTAGATCCATGTTGTCCATACCACCATCCCCTTCTGACTCTTTTCTTGAGATGGTTAATTTTTGATTGCTGGCCTTCACAGCCGCAGCATAGCTAGCTGGGGTGCTTGTGCCAGCCATCGTTTTCTTGGCTTTGCCTCCTTGCATATCATGAACGACATCATGTCGCCCACGCTTCTGCGGGAGGTTTGTTGAGGAGGACAGAGAATCCGAAGATTTCCTGGCTCGTTTAGTTTGGCCGTAGGAATGGTCAGAGGACTCAGGGTCATGGTCAGCAAGTGTCATACCAGACAGACCCCTCATTACCCGCTTCTTTTCCCTTTTCTTCCGTTTTTTTTCATAGTTTTCCCCCGTTTCACCTCAGACTTGCAAGCAACATCCGAAGAATTACTTGGATTCTGAAGCTCCACAGGGGGAGTTGAAGTGGTATTCGGTTTTACAACCGACCATGCCACTTTTGCTGTACCCTCAGCTTCTGAGACGAACTCCTTTAGCAAAGGAACCTTCTCAACTTGAGGGCTCAGGTTTGATGTTTTTTCGGCATCTGGGCTAGAAGGCGCAGATGGCCGAGAGTTTTCTTTGTTGGCATTGTCACTCAAGAATTCACTGATTCTTGGTTGTGACAGTGCCACTTCTGCTGAATTTAGGGGTGTAATCCGTGTTACTTTCTTTTTTCTATTAACTGACATAGTTCATTAAGTTGGTTTTCTTAAAACTGGGAAAAGTTCCAAAGACCAGATTATTCAGACAGACAGAAAGCTACGAACTTCTATTTCTAGCGATGGCAACAACCCAACACTGCAAATGACGGACTTTTCTCTGGAGTACTGGCCTCGGCGGAGCCCCCCCAATACAGCTGCAGCCCCCTACCCAGGTGCCATCTGGAACTACAGGTGCACGGGGATTTTCACAAGCTGATGGACACGAAGTCCTATGTTGGCTAGACTAGGACCAGCATCCTTTCTATCTTGTGGCCGCGACACGGCAGCGCGTTTTATCCGCTGTACCCTATACTCGCATTGACATTCCGCCGCAATATTGACCCATTACTACCGGTTCCATATCAGCCCGCAACCTCCTGCTGGCTTTAGAGTCAGGGGTTGGAAATTAGAAGGCAGGACTTCGCAGTATCAGGCCTTCGCTTGCGCTATTGCCTGGTTGCTAGTTCCTGCACTTCTTAACCTCGCCCATCCTCATCGGCCAGTTGCCATTGCCTCAATTAGCCAGTGTTTCCACCCGACACCACGTGGAGGTCTGAGGTTGGACTTTGTCGGGCTTATGATACCAATCAAACAAAAAAGAAAAGAATATGTTTAACATCATTGGAAATGTTTAGCACTCTGGAATAGACTTGATTATTTAAAGCATGTTTAGAAAGATTTATTTTGAAGGGGTGCTAATTTGCAAAAAAATATAAATCACAAAGCAGTAAAAACTTCGAAAAATCGCCTACAGTAAATCAAATTTGATCGCTTGCTGAAACATGCTGAACATAGGCTTCATAAAAAAAATTTAAGCTCAGGAATAGAGAGCGGACCGTGACTATTAGGTGCAGACGTTTAGGCGCTGCCGATTATGCACCGGGACTTTCCAAAAAAGTTTTTTTTTCCAAAAAAAGAGTTTTTTTCAAAAAAACATTTTTTTCTACCAAAAACTGGTTTTCTACCCAAAAAAAATTTTTTTTTTCAAATGACAGTCATGTTTCAAATAAAAACTTTTTTGACAAAAAAACTTTTTCCAACAAACAAATTTTGCTTTGATTAAAATGTTGATATTTTCGAAGCTTTTCATCAGTTGTTTGTCAAGAATAATCGTCAGCATAGAGAGCGCAGGAAAAGGAATGGCTATAGGAAAAAGCCGAACAGTGATTGGCTGGAAAAGGATTGCTGAGAGGGCGTCATTTGTGTACAACCTTTAAGCTGAACAAGAATTCTTTTTGTCAGCTGAGGGCGGGGTTAGAAGTTCAGTGTGGAGAAGAGTCGAAACAATGCAAGAAATTTTTGATCCCTGAATTAGGCTAACTCAACTGGTAAATTTGAAAAACCAAGCTGTCGAATTAGGCTATCGTCTTCATTTCGTAACTTCAACTACTAAAATTTCAGACCATTTTTTTCAATTTTAGTCAGCCTATTTTACTTCAGGAATAATTTATCTTGTTCAAGTTGCGTATTATTTCGACTCTTTTTTTAGTACTTACTGAGTTTTTGCATTTTCGTTCATAAACATGCAGTATAAGCACTGCTCGCTTGTTTTGGCGCAGCAAAAGCAATCAATTGCTCCAAAAGTAGCAAAAGCAATCAATTTTGAAGCATAAATAAAATGAGTTTTAGTCAAACGCAAACTTCGCTTTCAGGCTGATTTCTGAAGAAGTTGACTTCAAGAATTTAACATTGTTTTTACTATAAGTGTATTTACAACAAGGTGTAAAGATTAAGCTTTAAAATATCGATTTAAACATTGCTTTTACTATATTTACAATAAGATGTAAAGACCATAAATAGGAATCTGCCGAGAGATGAATCCTTAGCTCCTGAAAAAGTTTGCACTGTATTGTTTAGTAGAGATAGACTCAAAATAACCATGAAACGTCACACGGCTTGCTGCATGTGCCAATATTGCACAAGCAACTCGTGTCTGTGCGCCGCAAAATTTGAGACCGCTGGCTGGAGATCGCATGCGTCTGGATTAGGTAAAAAAAACTTTGCAAGTAACCTAAGTAGTGAAAAACATTCTTTGTTATTGAAAAAAATGCAATAAGAAATCAATTTTTTGTAAAACTTTTTCCGCTCTGCTTCCATCTATTTGCTTTTGAGGTCACTTTTATCAAAACTTCAAACCCCGCCCTCAGCTGACAAAAAGAATTCTTGTTCAGCTTAAAGGTTGTACACAAATGACGCTCTCTCAGTAATTCTTTTCCAGCCAATCACTGCTCGGCTTTTTCCTATAGCCATTCCTTTTCCTGCGCTCTCTATGCTGACGATTATTCTTGACAAACAACTGATGAAAAGCTTCGAAAACATTAACATTTTAATCAAAGTGTTGGAAAAAGTTTTTATTTGAAAAAAGACTGTCATTTGAAAGAAAAAAGAAATTTTGGGAAGAAAAACGTTTTTTTGAAAAAAAAACTTTTATTTGGAAAAAAACTTGTTTTTGTGAAAAAAAATCTTTTTCTTGAAAAAAACTTTTTTTGGAAAAAGAAAATTTTTTTTTGAAAAACCTTTTTTTGGAAAAAAAAATTTTTTTGAAAAAATTTTTGAAAAATTTTTTGAAAAAAATCTTTTTACCTCTGGCGCCTAAAAGTCTCGGCGCCTAAAAGTCCAGGCGCATAAAAGTCCCGGCGCATAAAAGTCCCTGTGCCTAATCGGCGGCGCCTAAACGTCCCGCGCCTAAACGTCCGTGCCTAAAAGTCGCAGACCCGATCCAGGGGGCCCAGGCCCCTTCAATTAAAGTTTGCCAACCAATTTAAACGTATAACCCGAGTGAAATTAAGGGTTTTTATCCTAAAAGTTGCTAACTGAGACCCTCATCTTACCTTTTTATGAATGTAATGCAACAACCAGGAACGGATTTAACATACGGCACAGAGCCAGGGGCCCCGCGATCAGATAAGACTTTTTTTTGGTCTTCACCTGTATTTGGCAGGAAATAATCGCAAAAATCCCAAAGTGCCAAGGGCCCAACTCTATGTAAATCCGGCCCGGGCAATAGCACGGTTTGTAGGCGTAACTATCTATTGTACATTTTTCAATAATAATTCACCTCCACCTCGCCAGTTTTTATGCAACAAAATAATTTTGACAAAAAATTAGCTACAGTAAGGGGATGCTCATTAAACAATTTTTTGAATTGAGAGGGCCTGGGCCCCCTGGCCGTATATGTACTCCTAAAACTGGTTGTTTTCATGACAAAACAATAATCTCTAACGAAAATCTTCGAGTGGATTGTTATTTACTGCTAAAATATTGCAGGAGGCAATCTACGTTTCTTCCCCCCACCTAGGCCAAATCACTTACAAAATCTAACCCCAAAATGCAAGATTTTAAACGTGTTTTGGACTTAAATTGCTAGTAAAAGGTGGACTAAACAACTTAATTTTTTCAATTGGTTTTCAAATGTTAAAAATCTAGGACTTTCAAATGGCTCTGAATACGTGCGAAATGTGATCCAATGGTATTAATATAGCTTTGTTTTCCAAAAAATTACGAAAAATCGCCCAGCGGCTGGGGGTTTCGCTTCCCAGACCCCCATAGCCTCCGGCAGGTGGGGGCTCGGCCCCCATACCCCGTCTATGATACGTTATTTTACAGTGCACTTCTTTACTCAACACGTTTCCCAATTTAAACATTTTCGCATTTTAAGTATTGGATTAAGCCCTCTCCTAGAACGAGTTCCTAGTTACGTGCCAACACCAGGCCACGGCTTTTTATCTTCCATTCTGTGATATCTTTGCCAAACAAAAAATCCCTCTTTCGAAGTTTCTGATGACGTCATTGCATGTGATTTGTGGTTTGGCCCCCCCCCAAATCAAAAATCCTGGCTACGCCTATGATACCGGTATTGTTTTTCTTGATAATGCAACAAAAAACGATCGGGTCTCAGATAAAATAAACCAACCAGGAAAGAAAAATAACAGTAGCAGCAGCAATAACAGCAGCAAAACAGTTAATTAACTTTTGTTGACCCCAATCTCTAACTCAACGAATGCAAAACTTGTGAAAATTAAAAATGGCCTGCCAGCAGATACGCCGAGAATACTAGCAATGGCCAACCAAAAAATTCAGCTTGGTGTGATGAAGTATAGCCACGTGGTCTAATTCTACGCAAGCTAAGAGAGGAAGGCGCTCAAAAACTTGCAACAGAAGAGCAAATTTTACAGATTTGCAGTAATTCGATAACTGCGCAAAACCGGTTGCTATAGACAAACTATCATGCTGGAAACTTTAAGATAACACCAACAGTGTGAAACTGTTGATGCAACTAATTATCAGAGGTGGAGTCGAGGACGCAAGGCTCGAGGCCAAGGCCAAGGACACAAAAAAAATCCGAGGCCAAGGCCAAAGACAGCCTTTCCGAGGACAGACCCTCTCGAGGCCAAGGACAGGAATGCTTAAGGCCAAGGAGCAAGGACACAGCCGCAAGTGTTTTCCACAAAAAAATGGTCTTCAAAAAAGTTTTTCAGGCAGTCTCCAATTTATAAGCGTACCCAGAATTTTTTTTGATTAGGGAGGCCCAAACCACAAATCACATGCAATGACGTCATCAAAAATTTGCCTGTTGGCACTTAACCAGAATTTTGCAAATGGAGAGAACCTCAACTAATATAGTTGGAAAGTGCAAATACGTAACTTTGGAGACGTTTTGAGAAAACCAGTGTAACTCAAACCTATCACAGACGGGGGTCTGGAGGCAAAGCCCCCAGCTGTTGGGCGATTTTTTGCAATTTTTAGGAAAAAAAAAGCTATTTTAATGCCATTGAATCTCACTTCGCATATGTTTAGAGCCATTTAAAAAGCACTAGATTTTTGACATTTGAAAGCCAATTAAAAAAATCAAATTGTTTAATCCTCCTTCTAGTTGCAATTTAAGTTCAAAACACGTTTAACATCTTGCATTTTGGTGTTAAAGTTTAATTGTGCGTGATTTGCTCCAGGCAGGCGCGTAGCCAGGATTTGGAAAAGGGGGGAAGGGTTTTTTTGAAAGAGTGAGAAAAGTGCAAAGGACCTTAACCCGAATTTTCATTATTCTTGAATCAGTTTCACATGGTTTGTCCGAAATTTGAGACGGAATTTCTCGGAAAGCTCTGAAATTCAAACGTTTTTTCCGTTCAAAAACAGGTGGTCTCCAAAAAAAAAGGTCTTCACCGAAATTGAGTCTGATTTTTCGGCCAAAATCGGAAATTCAGACTCTTTTTCACACGGAATCACGACATCTACTTTCCAACTTCGGCACCCAATTTCCTTTGGGGGGGGGCTGTTTTCAATTTTTCACCAAAAATCGGCCTAAAAAGCAACAAAAACGTGCGATTTTGCATACTTCACAAGCCAATGGGGGGGGGGGGCTCGAGCCCCCCCGCCCCCCCTGGCCACGCTACTGGCTCCAGGTAGGGGAAGTTAGGTGCATTGTCTCGTGCAACATTTTAGCAGTAAATGAAAACCCCCTCGAAGATTTTCCTTAGAGATTTTTGTTTTGTCATGAAAATAACCAGTTTTAGAAGCGCACCTTAGGCCAGGGGGCCCAGGCCCCCTCCACTGAAGTTCAACAATTTGTTCAATCAGCATTTTCCTTGGCTAATTGGTTTTTAAAAGTAGTTTGTGCGTAAAAACTGTCGAGGTGGAAGTGAATTTATGAAATTGTTATTGAAAAATAGTATAATAGATGGGTTGTTTCGCTTACTAACCATGCGTCAGGCGCGTAGCCAGAAATTCGCAATGGGGGGGCTGTGTTTGGGGGTCTGGGGGAAAATCCCCCAGCCGACGGAGGCACGGGGGTTTGGGGGCGGATCCCCCAGCGCTCGCAAATTTTGCATTGTTTTGCAAATAAAACTTAATTTCAGAGCTATTTTGATTAAAAATAATGCTTTTAAAACGTGACATAGAACTTGGCAGCGCAACATGATTCTACTGGTTGCATTATTGGGCTATGTGGGAAGTGGCTAATGAAAACATTGCAGTTCAGTTCTTTTGTTTACATGCTGGCAAATCATAAAATCCTATTATTCAATAAAACTCACGCGGAGTAATCTATTTCGTCTGTATTTTATAAAGAAAAGATATTTGAGAGAAGTGATTGGTAATTAACTAACACTAAATAGCCCCCCCCCCCTTATTCCTGAGTTTATAATATATTTGCAGATAAAATCTATGTTTGGCGTTTTTACACTAGCGATCAAATTTGGTTGCTTATTTTTGGGCATTTTTTAAAGTTTTCATTGATTAGTGACTTTAATTTTTGACGAATTAGCCCCCTCTCTGAATATATGTTTCAAAAAATGCTTTAAATCACTTTTTAGTCAATTCCAGCGCAAAAGACAGTCCCAGAAGAGCTTAAAACGTGGTGTTTTTCTTATTCTGCATTTTGGTTGACAGGCCAATGGGGGGCTGTAGCCCATCCCGCCTCCCCTCCCTGGCCACGCTACTGACCATGTTATTGCCAGGCCGGATTTACATCGCGCTGGGCCCCTGGGACTTTGGAGATTTTCGCAACATCTTTCTGCCAAATGTAGGAGAAAACCATAAAAAGATTTGAGCGCAGGGCCCTTAGCTGGTACTGCGCCATATAGTGGTAAATCCGGCCTTGGTTAATGCATTACGTTCATAAAAAGGCTAGATGTGATCCTGAGATAGCAACTTTTAGGACGAAAACTATCCATTTCTTCCAGGTTTACGTTTAAATTGGCTGGCAAAAATTGATTTGAGTGGTCCCGGGCCCCTGGTTTTCAATATTGTTGTTCGCTACTGGTGTAAGCGAAAAACGCTAAAAAGAAACTGAAACTGAAGAAAAAATAGGCTTTTTTTGCCACATTTTTGTCATTGATAAAATTTCAATTGGGGAGAGGCCCGCTTGACTAAGCCTGTTCTCCAATTGCGCAAAATAAAAAAGGTAGCCTATTTACAAATTTTCCGCGAGGTTTCTTGCGTTTTCCGACAAAGTTTCAACAGTTCAAAAATAGTGCTGTCCTCGAGCCGAGGACAGGGCAATTTTCAAGGACCTAAGGCTTCGAGGCCAAGGACTTGAGGCTTCGGGGCCAAGGCCAAGGACTTCAAAATGTGTCCTCGAGGACGTCCTCGAGGCCAAGGACGTCCTCGAGGACTCCACCTCTGCTAATTATGTGACCGTAGCAACATTCACCAAATATAGCTTGACAAAAATTAACTTCGGACACATTCGAAGAAAATAGTAGTGTAAGGGGTGAACTCTGGTGTAAGTGAAGATGCAAGTGAGGATGAAGAGAAACATTAGCCCTAATATTGCAACAGAGATATTGGCGGTTATACTGTTAGGACTGGAAAAAAGGAGTAATTTTTAACACCATTCATTTTCATGCATGTTTCTCCTAAAACCAAAACTTCTCAAGCTAGCTATAAAGAAAAATGACAAATAACTACAGTGATAGAAAAATCCGACGCATAATCTTTACTATTTGCATAACATTAACAAATAAATCTTTTCGGATTACTAATATTCGTGAATAATGATAAAATAATTTAAGAAACTTTATTGGCAACACAATCGTTACCAGGTTACAATAATGCATTTGTCGCGCTGCGATCGCGTGTTTTGTCAAAAGAATCTAATGTCACTTTTGCATTTTTGCAGTCATGTCAGTGGATAGTCTAGTCTGATAGATAGTCAGATCTTTTTAACTTAGTTTCAATTCATGTTGAGATTATGTGTGATCTCAGTCAGTTAATTATTTTTTTAGTGAAGGGAGGGGGAAGGCATGAGACAATACAAAGCTAATTTTATTGTCATTGTTATTATTTATGTATGTAGGTAGTTATCGGCCCTCTCATAAAGCACGACTTGCCCATCATATTTGTAAATTGATGTGTATGTTTTGAAGTGTTTGTTTGTTCATCTTTGTAAGCCATTGCGACAAATTTTCCTGTGCAAGTTTCAATGCGATTGGGTGCAGCAGACATTAGATGACCAATTGGTCTTTCGCTGCAACCCTCCTGCGCTTGGTTGCGTTTGGGAAAATGAATTGAATTGAATTGAATTGATAAGAGAAGTCGTTCAAGCCAAACAACACAAAAATTCAAAAATGAAGATTATTCAACGCTATAGCTGTATTAGTTGGGATGGTACGAACACATGTTAATAGGCTTATTCCCATAGGTGGGCACAAGTCCGTTAATCGTTAATCCGTTAATAACGAAGCTAACTTTTTCATTAACTCGTTAATCCGTTAAAAAGTTTTTTCATGTTAACGGACTAAATTAACTTCCATTAAGTGCTGTTAACGGACTAAAGTAACTTCCGTTAAGTTCTGTTAACTTCCGTTAAGGTTTTTATCGTTAATATCTTACAGCTTCGTTGTGCATTTGAACTTGTTTTCATCTTGAAATTAGATTAGACTGTAAAATGTATCTTTCAAAACACAAAAAGACCACCTTAGCAATAAATATTTCCTCACAATCAGCTCAACTGCGTCAATACGTGTTCTAGAAGCGAGTGAATAAAACGAAATGTAAGTTGCACGCAAAATGTTAACGGATTAACGGACTTTATTAACTTCCGTTAATTAAAGCTGAAAATAACGGATTAACGTTAACGGAGGTGTGAAGTTTGTTGACGGACTAGTGATTAACGAAGCTAACGTTTTGCATTAACTTGCCCACCTATGCTTATTCCCAATTCCTAATAAATAAGGCCTACTACCGATTGCGTGATACCAGATACTGATAGATAAGGTAATCGAACATTCCTAAGCAGTGAACCTACCAGTACCTGTGTCGAACCACTTGAAATCAGTGGTTATGTTATTTTATGAAAAATGACGAACTTAAGCAGTTGTGACCGGTCAGTTGGTCGAGCAGTAGGCCTAATGTGTTCGTTTTTGGAGGAGAGGTCTGAGGTTTAAATCTCATGCTGGTCAAATCGGATGCAGAGTTGCTTACAGCTCCACACCGTTGCAACATTTTTTTGAAAGGAGCTGTGTTGCCTAGGCGCAATGACCCGGAGATGGGCCTTGCACACTCATTACATTATTCAGCGTAATACATCAGGTTATAATGAAAGATTTGGTTTGACATTTAAGCTGTTTGTTGCTAGATTTCATCAGTTAGTGGGCCATAATTATGTTTGAACAGTTTGTATGCATGTTTGATGTGCATAAATTGTAAAACAAATTGTTACCTAAATTTTGACTGATGTTTTTTTCTTTTCAGCTTTAAAGATTGATCTTTTTAACTTAGTTTGAAGTTTGTATAAAATTGGTTGTTAAAATAGTTTGCACAAAACAGTGAAGTAGCAGGCCACACATGAGGGCCTTTAATCTATTCATATTCAGCTATTGAACAACTTTGGATTCATACTGTCTAACACTGAACAGTCACACTGCACAATGGCATCTACATCTAAAGATAAAAAAGGGCCTCGAGTTGCTGCTTTGGAATCAATGATAGGACAAAGAAAAGTCCTCCCTCCAATTCCCAAGAAAAAGGACATCAATTCTGGAGCAGGCACTCGTGATTTTTCCAAGAGTAAACTGATGAAATATAGACGAAGCAAAGAAATTCAGAAAGCTTTAAACAACATAATGTAGGTACTTTGAAGATGCCATAGATTTGCGTAAAAGTTCAAAAATCAAAAATCAAAAAAAAATCAAAATCAAATTAATTTTTTTGAAGATGCAAGACAAATACGCTACGGCAACATTGCGTATAGCAGAACATTGTCAGGAAAACATGGCAAAGCCCAAAGGCTTAAACCATACAAAATTATTAGCATTATTGTTGAGATAAATTACGTCATTGCTGTATGGCCATGAAACCTTTTAGCAAAAAACAAGCAGCGCTTATGTACAAAATGTACAATTATATACAGCCATAAAAATAGACGTCAAGGACAACTGGTCTAACAGCTGGATACAAAACACCAAAAAAATAAAAAGTAAAAAAAAAAATTTTTTTTTTTTTTAAATGAAAAGCTTTGTAACACCAAAAAAAAGTAAATGATGTATATGTGATAAGTTATGTTTCAATGATGAAAGGCAAGATAATAGTGTAAGAATTTTCTGTTGATAATGTTGCGTTCATTATAATTGTTGAAGTAATATTTTTACTGATCAAGTACGAATTTGTTTCGGTCTGCTTGTCACCTCAAGTGTGAAATTCTTTTGCAATATTTTTAAAGCTTTTTTGAGCTTAAGGTCAGTTAAGATCTGTGGTCATACCTGGATATAGCATCTGCAACTGTGATTGTAAACTCAGGTTTCATTTCTAGTCAAATCAAACCAAAGCTTATAGAAATAGATATTTGCAGCTTTCCTGTTTGACCTTCAGCTTTAAAAAGGGCAGAGTGAAGTCTCCACTATGTGGCGCAAAGACTGAAAGGTCCCGTTTTTGTCTCTTGGCCAAGGCAACTTGATAAATGAAGATGTAATTGCAATTAAGCTACATCAAAAACATTTACTCTTTGTAAATAAAGTTTAATGGGACAATGTCAAGTATGAGCCATCTGTTTTTTTTTGGAATCTCTGTGACTCGTGTATGAGCATGCACACGCTTTTGCTCCTTTCATGCAAGCACTCATTAGGGTTAGGTTTAGATTTGAGGAATAGGTTACATTGGAGAGAAGGAAAAAGTGCAAGCGTGCTCATACACAAGTCGCAGAGCTTCCAAAAAAAAGTGACAGCTCATACTTAACGACTCGTATTTAAAAATGGTATAAGATTAACATTACTGACAAATAATAGTAATATCTATGGTATTCTTTAAAGTTGCTAATTAATAATGTTTGAGCTAGAATAATCTATATCACTTAAACTGTCGTGAAAGTGAGGCTCAGTTTTATTTTGTCAACCAGAATGTTTTTGCTAACGATTTTAATCATAATAAACATGACATAGTCTTATAGATATAAGATTAAATTTATTTTCATGCTATTTGCTATGTTGATTGAGTTCATTCCTTATTATTTTCATTGCAGTGTCAGAGATGCTGAAAAAGCATGGGAAGATACAGACGATTATTTAAGATTTGCTCCTACAAAGAAGTCTGAACCAAGCATGCCACTTGCTGTATGTGTTGCATAATGATTGTGGTTTTGAATTTACTTGTTGCGACTTGTCCAAGTGTACAAAAATGAGACTTCTATGAAAAGTGTACAAAATGAAAATGTACAAAAATGAGACTTGTCCAATTTTTGTACACTTTTACCATTATTTCTTTGATGCTAAAGCATTGATAGAGAAATGACGGTACCTAAAATTATACAGGATTGATATTTTGCAAAGTTTAGTTAGATTTAAGACATTGCCTCTTTTGTCTGTTTCAAAGAATCTAAGACACCGTAAGCATTGCGATATATTGCATAATGATCCTGTGGTGTCTTTTTCTTTTCTCCAGGTCTGCTTTGAGACTTTTCAAAACCACATATTCCCACTAACTATGATGCAAGTTTATTGTTTAGGTTTTGGTGGTTCATTTTGGTTTCCATTTTAAAAAGCATGATAAAAAAGTTTATCTCGAAACAGCTAGTCTCTGGCAACCTTATGGCTAGTTTTGTTAAGATTGTAACTTTACGCATAGAATAAATTAAATTTACACCAGTATATTATTTTTTTAGATGATGAGTCATGAACGAAAAAGAAGGGTGAGTTTGTATGATTTTGCTATTAATATATACTAATGGAATGTCTCTTTAGTATTTTTATGTGTTGGTTTATTGATTTGTAATTTGCATTGAATTTTTTGAGTTGTTTGATTGCATCTAACATAATGCAATTTTGCTGCTTTTTCTCGTTTAGTAATTGTGCAGTACAATTGGTAATCAAAACTCACAGACAATTATTTTATCAACTACAGAATGTCTTTAGCACAGGTTCCCAACAAATTTTACTTGGTAGATTAGCCCAAAAATTCACATTCGTGTTAAGCTGTTATTCTGAGTGGTAAGAATTCTTTGGTATTAATTATTTCTCGTGGATGTTTTAGTTCGTTGAGTTTTGTAGTGAAATAAAACCTGAAACAGCTTTGTCAGGCTCTTTGAACTGCTACCAACGTGACTTAACATTCCGTTTTTCTTCTTTTAGCAAATGTACTTGTACATGAAGAAATGCGTTGAATCGGGGCCAGTTGTTCCCTTGCAAAACCACTGGCTTGAATCAATGATGAGTAAGATTCCGAATCACTTGAAATCTACAAACAAACAAAAGGAACAAATATCAGAAATTGTAGACGAAATCAAAGCAAATTATGAAACCAGCACTCGTAAATCAATGGGTAAAATGCTTGGTTTATGCACTAATGTAGTTTTCAATTAATGGTTGAAAGCGTTTTAGGCAAACGATCCACAATGATGTATAGGTACTGCCTCACTTTTCAATCGCAACAGTAATTGTGAAACTTCAAGATCTCTTGTAAATTGCAAAAAAAGATATATTTGTCTTGGAATTTATGATAGCAGTCTTTATATTTTTTTCTTTATTTTTGCCTAATTTCCATAAACCAGCAATACCTTCACCCAATCCAATAGTAACATTGTACCTGCCAATATATACCGAACTGTTATTGAATTGATGACATTTTGATTGACATGTTCTGTTATTTTTCAGTTCAGCATGTTTTGCTGAAGCCATCCGTTAAAGGTCTGGAAAAAGATGAAGCAGGTCCACCGCCCTCAGAAGCTACGTAAGTTGCTAGTACTGTAAGTTAAAAATATTTTGAATCAATACGCTCATGCATTCACATGGCCACTTTGGTTGTCATTTATCGTTATCTTTTTTTTTTTTCTAGCCACAAAGAAACAATAAGTACTATTATATTAGCTAGGAAATTGTTGACAGGTTTTATGTACAAATTCAATTATAGCCTGCACTACTTCTTGTGCTAATGCGGAAATTGTTGTAAATGGGTATGTTTATGATTTTTTTAACTGCCAAATTCACCTACTTAAACGACAATGATTGAATGAAACTTTACATAGCATTTTTGACCTTTCTGGTTCGTAAAATTTAGCTCTTTGTCAGACAATATCTTCGACAGACAAAAACGTTTCAAACACGCCTTGAGTATTAGCAAATATTTCACAATTTTAGAGGCCTTGATTACTCCAGTCCATGGCATGAGGGCTTCCTAGCCTCGCAGAAAGCCATCCAAAACAACTTGTGGATCACACACCCCTCGATGCCAACCGTATTACAGATGTGCCATTCTCACCTTAGTAGCATATTGATGGTCGATCTATCCAAGCTAAGGTGAGAGAAATAAAGCTATTGTAATTGTAATTGCATTTTATTCACCAAGTTGTATTGGCCAGGAGACAGCGAAGAGACCTTTTGGTCTCCGAGTCAAGCTGCCACCAGCCCACCTGTCTACCATACGCGGCGAAGGATTCACGCTGTCCCTTTTAACACTGAACTTCAAGCAGGGAACCTGTAAATACCAATTTTTTATGGTCCTTGGTTTGACCCGATCGAGAATCGAACCCAGGTCTACCGTTTCAGTTGCAGACACTCAATCCACTTGACCCTGATTGGTTGATTTAAAATTTAATTTTTTGATTTACTAATTTAATATAATTATTATTCAATGTTAGGTTAGGCTTTCCCATTTATCTGCCTAGTTACCTTACAATAGACCGCAAAGGGACTTTTTAATGGATCAGGACTTTTGAATGCAACCGGTTTAATGCGATATATTTTGGCGTGGCTGTGTTAGAGTTTTGAGTCAAAACTTCCTTGAAGCAAAACGCCAGTTTCGTGTAATTCCGATTGTGTCGAAAACTTGCGAGCTTTCTCTCAGTATTCGAGTCCAGATGCAGTCCGATTGATGCCTATCTGACTATCCCTCCAATGTCAACCAAACATAGCGGAAGTTCCACTGTGTTTGTAATTATAGCTGAACGTCAAGAAGTAAGGTTTTGTCAAACCAAGCCTTCGAATAGTCTTTGGTTTGACTCGACCAGAGGTGGGCAAAGCGCAATTAGAAGCACAAAGCGCAACCTCCGCAATTGTGGAAGTTGCGTTGCGGTTTAATTTTTTATTTTTAACATTACGGAAGTTGCGCTGAGCGCGGACCGACCAGTCTTTAAAATTTGTTGCGCTTTAATTGCGCTTCGCTTTGAATTTTTTTTTTTTTTGCGGTTAATAGCGCAATTGTATACATTGAACCTAATTTTGTTCCATTTTGACCGTAATATTGACAAATGTCGGCCTTCTTTAGCAAATTATTTGCTTTTTTTCTGCCTAAAATCGCAAAAATGCGGTGCATGGCCATGTGCAATGTTTGCATTGTGTTGTGAAATTTCAATTGCGGAAGTTGGGTTGCGCTTTAACTTGATACGAAAATGCTGTTCCGCAATTGCGTTGCGCTTTAACTGAATTAGAAAAGTTCATTGCGGAAGTTGCACTGCGCTTCAGAAATTAAAAAAAATTAAATTGTGCAATTTGCGCTGCGCTTTTACTGGTTGAAAAGATCGTTGCGCTTTGCTGCGCTGCGCGTTTGATATAGTGTTATTTGTGCCCACTTTTGGACTCAACTGACCATTGATCCCAAGCCTAGCGCTTCAAACTAAGACGATTTGATCTACTACACCAGAAATCAAGTGATAATCTCAATAATGTATTTCTGTTTGTCGCTACTTTTTAGAGCGCAAGGTCCAATCGAAATTGACAGCTTGCGAAATCATGTGACGCTCGAATGTGAAAAAACTGAGGATCGCTTGATGCAGCGATGGTATCCCAGAATCATCAACGTCTTCAGCGACGAGCTGAAATTTAAATCGATTGCAAAAGATAAACTGGACTCTTTTTATGCCTGTGTCACCACTTTGATATCTAATCAGGTTAGAGACTTCTACATTTTTAACCACGCATTCTAGAGACGACTTCTAGAAGCTTCTATATTTTTAGCAACGTATTTGATATTTCGTAGTTTTGCAAATGGTTCAAAGAATTAACAGTTTCTTTATTATTCATTACAAAGTACCGCCTCACGGGCGCTAGAGTACTAGGGCAGATACACACTGGGAAAGGGGCGCGGATTTAATGAGTGATATTTGAGAGTATGTGTCCGATGAACGCACACCATTTGCCGGAAAAAATTGTCTAAGACCAACACCAAAAACTTGCACATTGATGTACGCTAAACGCATACTGCAATAAAAAATTGGGAAGACTTTTATCCCAATCTAATTTAAGATCTGCAAGACCCTTTTTAGAGGGGGATACCCGGGCAAAAACCCCTGGTCACTCTTTCAGTATGGTACCTGCGGAATCGCTAGCTTCAATAAGTAAATAACAGCCGATTAGCCGAAAAATCACGATAAAGAGCTACGAAATTGGCATATAAATGCCACAATATCTTCTCTTTAACATTTCGTCTGATCCGAACGTGTGCAGCGTACAGATTATGTTACGTTTCTTGAATTTGTTTTGTTTTCTAAATCAGTTAAGTTTTGTTTAAAGCACTGCTAGAAAGTAATGAGAAATGATCTCGAGAAGCTTCGACCAAATTGCTTTTTTAACAAAAGCTAGTTGTGACAAAGTCTTTCGATTGTCACTTAAATGGGTATTGTTTCAGTTACAATGGAAAGCTGATGTCATCAACATTTGTTGCAATCCTTTGTCAAAGCTCTACGGCTTCTAGTAATTAAAATTGCCCCATCTTTCTTACATTACTACAGTTTGGCACTTTGAACAATTTTTGAGTTTTCAAAAATACCTCATGTGAAGTGATGTCTATTGTTTTATCATTATTCTCAAGACGTTTTAGATACCAATCGTTCTACTCAGCTTATCTGTATTCCCCCTACCGATACGAGTACACACAAACTAGACACTAATTACAATATTTTCCAACTATTCTAATTTTTTATTGTTGATACTTTCCATTTCTGATGTAAAAGGCAGCCCCTCTCGAAATCCTTTTTTTTCTATCTACAAAAAAACACTCATTTTTTATTGATTATGGTAAATTGTATTATCATCGTTTTGATCTCTATCATATTTTTTAGCTAAAATCCTTGGTGAAAAAATCGTTAGACCACTGGATGTCGCTATTTAATTTGGAAGACAAGCGACAACTTCCGATTTTCAAAATGCAACTGACTTTCGATGAAGGCAAAATGGAGTTTTTCCCAAATTATCAGGTACGCTTTGACTTTCACCACTTCACTTCAAATCAAAATGCCTAAGATTGCATTATAAATTGTGAAAAATTGTAAAGAACCTGTAAAAGCCCGATTGCATAGAAGTCTATTCCAAAGCATTTTTGCTCATTTTCTCATTAGAACAGAAGTAAGTGTGACTAAGCCAGCCAAAAACTAATAGCCGCGTGCGAATTCGTCCAAAATAAAAGCGCCAACATCGCTTCCTCGTGAGTGGTGGATAAATATGGATCAATCGGATTGATCGAGATTTTGACAAATTTTCAAGCCTGACTCTATAGTCTCGGATGTAGGCTATTCCACCATCCAAACTAAGACACCTAGGCTTAACTTTTTTGATTTTTGCTTTCGCTGCTACCAGCGCTAAAACTGTTTCTTTTTTTTTTTCAGGACTTAGAGGAGTGCATTTTGTCGGTCGTCAACACGATAGGCGGCAGCATGCACAGCGTCCCAACTGTGCAATCTTGGCTTTCCGGCGCTGCTACCACGATTAACATAGATACGAACGTTACGGATGACTTCACTGCACTAGTACTTAAGAATCTTCAACACGCTGTCAAGACCAACTTTGAAGAAGTTCAAAAACACATGGATTTTTTCGGTAAGGTTTTGTTAGTTTTTTTTTTTTTTGCGTGATATTATCTACTTGTTAAGAACAATGTACTGAAAAAATTGACAATAAGCTATAGACAGTATACATAGTCTTGTAGGCACAATCAAATCGTCTTATAGGCACAATTGGAAACGTAGACTAATATTACGTCTTACTATACAGAGTCTTATTGGCACAATTGGAGATGCAGCCATTTTAGGCGAGCTGCGAGGAGAGCAAAAGGTATTAATAGCGTTTCATTTCTAAAGATTGTTAGCCTAGTTTAGCTCTAGTCTGAATTTTGGCACTAGTTTTGAGCCTTTCAGCGTACTGGAGACGTATCCATTTAAGGTGAGCTATGAGGAGAGTAGAGAGTTAGCTAGCCTATCGTTCTTCTGAGAGATGTAAAGTAAGATTTGTACTTTAGTCGGTAAGATTTGATTTATAGCAATAGTTTCATTCGGAAAAGATTTAATTAATTGCTCTAGTTTTAGTGGGTAAGGATTTTTCAGCTAAGATTTACCTATTTTGGCTAAAATTGACTGAATGATGGGTAGAGATTTATGTATTATAAACGTCATCGGTAAAGATTTATTCATTGATTGATAAATTGATAAAGATGCATGTTTTGAAGATTTTTATCACTGGTGATATTTGTTCTTTTGACCTTGCTAGCCTTACTGATGAGCCCTGAGATTAGGCGAAACAGCTGTCTAAGGCATGCTATTGGAAATTATTTTGCCTTGAACTATTAAAATTATCTCTTGTAATATTGTAATTACTTTATATTTTTGGAAAATAAATTGTATCATGATCTGGTTAATTTGCGATTCTTTGCCTTTCTACGCTCATGTTCATACCTGTAGTCCTAGCTATACTGACGAGGAATAAAAGACGAATGTCGATTCCGAAACACTATTTCTTAGGCTGTTAATCAAAGGTTTGATTGTGCCTATAAGACTTGGTATGCTGTCTATAGCTTATTATTAATTATCTACTTGTATTATGCATATTGTTCAATGTTGTATTAATTTTGCTTTGCTTTCGTGTATGGTGTTTTTTGTTGTTGTTTTTATCTTGGAAACATATAATTTTGGCAGAGGTCGACTTTTTGTACCAAGCAGTAGCAATTTACCGCAATCACAAAATCTGGTGCAGTTTTAGGCTTGTTACTTGTTGTTACATTATTTACAATTAAAAGAAAATTACTGAGCGAACGTTTTCGGCACTACAATTAACCCTCTTCAGGAGTATCTAAAATAGCAATTATAACTTTAAGGAATCCTGATTAATTAATAAACTAATCTGATAAAAAGGTAAAACATTTGCTGTACTGCGCATTGTCTACTAGCCTACGCTAAACTCGATATAAAAACGAAGATTCAAATTTGCAGCGATTGAAATTGCAAGAATTAGTAATTATGACAAAACAAGCATTATAGTTATAGAATTGCTAATTCTTGCCATTTCAATTCTTGTAAAGTTGAATCTTCTTTTTTGTATTAAGTTTAGCGTAGGCTAGTAGACAATGTGCAGTACAGCAAATGTTTTATCTTTTTATCAGATTAGTTTACTAATTGATTAGGATTCCTTAAAAGTTATAATTGCTATTTTAGATATTTCTGAAGAGGGCCAATTGTAGTGCCGAAAACGTTCGCTTTGTAATTTTCTTTTAATTATGAATAATGTAAATACACGTAACAAGCCTAAAAATGCACCAGATTTTGTGGTTGCTGTATATTGCTAATATGTTTGAAACGTTGAGAAATTATGAATTGAGATTGGTAAAATTTTGGTGAAATTTGTTTCCGACATAATTTGGTGAAGATTTTATCACTAACAAATTTTTTTCGCAAAATTTTACTAAAACGAAAAACATTTTTCAACATTTAGTGGACAAGTACAGCTATCTGGTCAATGGAGAAGCGGCAGAAGACATCCAACAATTTTTGCAAGGCGAACACATCTTTCAAGAGTTTTGCGAGCAAGTTGAAAAGTACCGCCAAGTGGCAGCGGAGATATCTGATCTGGACAGCATTGTGCATTTTGACATGGTAATTTTTCGTGCAGGTTTATTATTACTGTTAAATTACTGTTGCTTCTATTTTTTGTGTACTAGTATCATTGGTATACGTTGCAAGTGCCAACTGGTAAGATTACCTTTAACAAGTGCGTACTGGCATTTCGACTTTTGGTTCGGACTTCGTAGTGTGGCGTGACTGTTGGGTTTCCGCGGAGTTCTTCCGTACTTCCATCCCTCGAAAGGGGTTCGTTTAGCACCACCACCTTTACAAAGTTAGCTTTGCGTTATTCAAATGATGATATTATTTAATCGATGTTATGTAAAATATTTTTCTTTGTTTTTACGAAGATTCGTCTGGATTGTGACGACATTAAACGGGGACTGGTTGATTTCGCGCGCTCACACACGGACACACTACTCGAACGGCTGACTAGAGACCACAGAGAGGATAATGAAGAGTAAGCAAAGTCATTTTTTCATTTTCAAAATTACGAATAATTAACAGTATTTTGTAATGCTGTTTTTAGGATTGTTTTGAGCATTTTTTTTTCGAATAAATCGTAAAACTGTTTTAAAATTTGCTGCTTCTTATCAAAAAGCTAAATCTACTTCTTTTGTTTCTTTGTATATGAGTAGAATAGACAAGTAAAATGTCCGTGAAACCATATACGTGTTTGATCATGCAAGTTGAAGAGGCTTTTTTTTTCATTTGGGGTGTTTCAACAATGATGTAGTCAATGGTTGGATTTCCAGAACCGCAATCACAGTTCAATGAAGCGCATTAACTCTGGTGATATTAGTAGAATATAAATCAATTTTTTCAACTCATATGTTATGAACTAATATTGTGGACAAAAGAAAAACTTTTTCAAGTAAAGACTAACTATAGCCCAATTCTTCCTTGCAAGTAAATTGCTGATTCTGTTTGTAATTATTTATATTTTTCATTTTTTAATTTTCAGAATCTGTGCTCGATTTGAAGCGATTAAAGAAAGATGCTTGAAGGTACCAGACAATAGTGAGGAAATGATGGATATGATTAACTTCGTCAAGGAGGCGAGAACTGTTGGTAAGTGTCTCTCTTCTAAAAATGTTCTGTTTTCTGGTCAAACATGGATCCATTTGGGAAACGGGTGGAAAGAGCGAAGTTTTGATAGTCTACAGCGGCTACAAAATTTCTTCACGTCTCAAAATTGTTTTTGGAAAAGTTTATACGAGCAGTTGCCTCAATATCTCCTTTTTCATAGCTGTTAGGTTTGTGTTAAATTTAGAACTGAAAAAGGTTTAATCAGATTTTTGTTGCACTGCGGTTTTCAGTCAGCTTGTACGATGCGGAGTGCCTTGGAGTGGAGTCATTATGCGGTCGATTTTAATATGCGAGTGAATTCTGCTTTCTTTAGGATTAAACGAGCTGAAAGAGAGGATCAAAGAGAGTCAGAATAGACTTGATTATCTCCTGGACGTTCATTTGTTCATCACCGAAGACATCCATCTTAACAGTACTGTTCTAACATGGCCTCAAGAAATTTTACCGATATTCTTAAGCAACGACGAGGTAATGGCATTTATACCCTTATCTTGATCGGTAGTGTAACGAAATTTTTGTTCTCTTTTTACATGCAATGGGATTTACGCTTGAATTTTTAAGTGTTAACGTTTTCTTCTTTATTTTGTAATTCGTATAACTCCTACGCGTAGCATAAATTTCTCTAAAACTTTTGGAAACTTTCATGAGCAGCGTTATTTGCTGTTAACAAATTTCATGTCAATTTTACGTCAAAAAAACGAAAAATAACCGTTGTTTGGTATAGTGCGTGCATGGTCAATCCAATCTCTGCACTGCTTTCTGCGTCCAATGACACAAAATCTTGCTGAATCATTAAACAGTTCCAATTTTTTAGATCGTTGAAGAATCGAAACAAGCAGGAGAGCGCGAATTACTGGCAAAGCGAGAACGAGTCAATCTCGACCTGGAGAAGCTGGCTCGACGCGCCACCGAGTTTTCAGAATGCGGTGAATTGGATATGATGCAACAATACGTGAACGACACACGAACGGTGCTGAAGAAAGTGGCAGACCTGCAAGAACAGATTACCTTCATCAATAAGGTAAGATGATCGCAAGCCAACATCCTTGTCTCTCATGCACAGAGCTGAACCACCATGTTTCAAAATATTACCTTTCATCTGCAGCCCTCAGCACATCTAAACCAAGAGTATGCCTCCTCTCGGACAAACTGAGCAAACTCTAATGATTTTCTAAGCTGCAAAGGTTCAATAGGGAATAAAAGAGAAGCTAAATAGGACGTCAAGCTTTTTTTCGTTTTCATCACTTCTTAACCTAGTATTAGAGCCAGAGTGTGGTAGTGAAACTTTTTCGTCTTTTCAGTCAGGCTCTACCTTTGAGTGAGTCGATTGCAGCCACCATATGGTACATGCAAAACTTCTACTTTCTTGTTTGTTTGTTTTTCTTTTTTTTTGGTAGGGGCAATACTCTTCAAGATATTTTTGTGCACTTTTTGGTCAAATGCCAACTCCTGCGCCTCTCTCTGCTGTGTCAGATTCTATTGAATGCATTCTCTCCATATTTTCTTAGGTTAAAATTGAATCAATTTCGGATTGATTGAAAATAACTAACGGTGCTGGAATGAATCAAATCAGAAACACACCTGTTTTCATGGCTGCTACTGCCTTCAGTTTTGAACAAGGTTTTCATCCTGTTTCATTTCAAAGGAGGAAGAGCTGTTCAAGTGGGATGTCACCAGTTATCCAATCGTGGAACACATCCAGGAGTCGGTGGAGCCTTATCAGAAGCTGTACGCTAACGTGCTCCGGTGGCAGCGCGCGGAAAAGAAGTGGATGGACGGAGAATTCCTCAAGCTGGAAAGCGAGGCGATTGAAAGCGAAGTGGATGACTTCTGGAGGGAAATCTACAAAGGTTAGTTTCTTCAAAGCACAGTGATGGAGTGATGTGTAAAATTTTTGTGACATTTTTATTCAATTTTGAGGCAGATCAGTATTTTTGCTTGCATGTTTTCTAACTGAATTCCAACAAAGTCCGTTTAATCATACTCTAATAAAGAATTTGGCGTTTGAATTAGTTTAAAAATTATCAATTTTAAACATGTTGGGACGAGGTTTTAAACTGTACGGGAAAAGAAAGGTTAAGCGTCTACCAGTACATCGTAAAATACAACCAACTGGCGCTCATCAGCGATAGCCTCCCGTGTGGTAATTGAGTGCCACTCTTTGAGTAGTTTAGAAATGACTATTTTTCTCCCAGGTTCTCAAACACAATGCTGAGGCTCGATGGTGTGGCTTTCCGTGGCACCATGCACTCAATCGCAGGAAAGAGTCTCAAACACATTGCTGAGGCTTGATAGTGTGGTATGCCGTGGCACCATGCACTCAGTCGCTGGATAGAGTCTCAAACACATTGTTGAGGCTTGATGGTGTGGCATTTCGTGGCTCCCTGCTTTCATTCACAGGAAAGAGTCGGGCAAATCATGCTATTTAATAACCTAGATTTGAAGTCGAGTATGTTTTTCAGCCAACAAAGCTTTCAATCTAAAAAAGAAAAAAGCTGATGAGGAGAAGCGAAAAAATGCGCCTCGAAAGAGAGTGGGAGAGCAGGACGCGAAAGAGGACGAAAAGAAGGACGTTTTAATCGAACTGTGCGAAATTACCATGAACGACATTAAAGATTTTAAGGTAGCTAACGAACAACCATTTTTTTCTCTAGAAGCATCTGCTCTGCTTTACCAAAATGACTGTTGGTGTGTCGAAAGTATGGACTGCTAAGATGAAGTTTACTGGCGTTGTGCTGTCGTGGGATTATGGATCTGTTTTGGAGCTACCAACAGCATCCAATCTCTGTTCTGTTCGAAACTCAGCTATTCTAAATCCAAGTTGAGTTAAGAACTGCAATACAAGACTACAAGAGTAGAAAACAAAACTTGTCAATGCAGACGGAATCGTCGCGCTGTCTTGAAGCTCATCAGACATGTCTTGTAACTGACTGTAACTACAGTTGATTAAGAGTTTTTTAGTTGGTGAGACTAAAGATTTTTTCACCGCAGCCATATATTTTTAGGAATACATTCCTCTCATATCTACTCTGTGTAATCCTGGTATTCGGAAGCGGCACTGGCATCAAATGTCAGAGATTTATGGAGACGATTTGACTCCGGATGCTGGAACCACACTCCGAAAAATGCTCAAGAAGAACCTAGAGGCGCACATGAATGAGTTTGAAGCGATTAGTGGAGCTGCAAGCAAGGTTAATTCCAAAGAATTTTCGATATCATACACCCCACAATATTTAGTCATGTTTTGTCAAAGCTTTTTCGCTTTACGTCTGCATTAAAAGGGAAAATGTGGATGGACAGGTTGACACTGGGCAAGTAGCAGCTTTTTTCATAAAGACTGCCAAATTACTACGTTTTATCCTGACCAATAGAAATACGACTAACACTGACCTTTTGTAATCTAAATCCGTCGAAGAAATACTTTCGAAGTTGTGAAAAATTTTAAAGCTTTTTATCTTGTTAAAAAGATCAGTTTGTTTTATGTTTCTGACTATATAACCTTTGTTACGAATTCGTTTTCTTTTCAAAGGAATTCTCATTAGAGAAGGCTCTTGTCAGAATGAAAGAAGATTGGGAGCAAGTTGTGTTCAATACATTGGAGTACAGAGATTCGGGAGTATCAATTCTGTCCTCCCTAGATGAAATTCAAACTCTTCTGGATGACCAAATTGTCAAGACTCAAACAATGAGAGGTTCTCCATTCATCAAGCCTTTTGAAGAAGAAGCGAAGGTAGTTTTTTGTGGTAATATCGCTTTTGGAAAGTGAAACATAGTTTTCGTATTTGAACAAAATTTAACTTTTTAAATTTTTTCGAAAACATTAGGAGAATATTTTTTTGTATTTAACAAAGCATGCACAAATTGCACATTGCGTATGATTGCTGATACGTAGTTGACTGTCGTGTTTGTATTGTTAAAAGTTTTTCTTTTTGTCAAATTGCTCACGGTTTCTGTTTTCTTAGAGTACTTATAGCATCATTGTAACCAAGGCTTTATATTATAGCCTAATATCCTTTCAGTGATTGGCAAGGGTTTGACCCTTGTTTAGAAATATTGCTAGTCAAAAACAGTATAATGCTCAAATGAAATTTAGTGTATTCGAACGTTTCAATGAAAAATTTTCATATTCTCAACTTCTATCAAAGTATTTCCATCCCACAGGCTTGGGAAGAGCGGCTCCTTAACATCCAGGACACTCTGGATGAGTGGCTCAAGGTCCAGGCCCAGTGGCTCTACCTGGAACCGATCTTTAGCTCTGAGGATATTATGCAGCAGATGCCAGAAGAAGGGCGGCTCTTCTTGACCGTGGACAAGAACTGGAAAGAAATCATGAGATTTACAATGAGAGATCCACATGTAAGTTTCGTGCTCAAGCTATAAATATAAACAAACTTCCGGGGACGTTTATCTACATTATAACCCCCTAAAATAGTTGCTTCGACAAATATTGCTACTCAAATGGTGTCATACCCAGTGATGCTATTTAGATTTTGCAAGAACCGGTTCTCTAAACTTAGCAACCGATTCGTTCAAGTCAAAATACCTAGGCCACGACTTTTAACAACCGATTCTCTAAATTTAGGAACAGGTTTGCGCGAACCCGCTGAATAGTACCGCTGTTCATCATTACTTTTATGTTTGCTATATCTTCAACAAAATATTTTTATTTTCCGTTTAAAATCATAGAAATAAACGTGAACAACACATGTTGCGGACTTGCTTCGTTTCTGAATGACGAAAAGCGAAGCAAAAAATAAATTACTGAAAATGAAATCGAAAAAAAAATCAATTTACGTTACCACATAAAATACTATTTCTGGAGAACACTAACTTCATAGTTGACCATCTGATTTAGGTGATGGCTGCCACATCAATGAAAGGGTTGCTTCAAAAGCTTGTTGACAGCAACGGTTTGCTCGACAAAATTATGAAGGGGCTAAACGCCTATCTGGAGAAAAAACGTCTGTTCTTCTCAAGGCAAGTTGTCCAAAAAATGTATTTGTACCACCCTTTTTGACTTAAACTCTCATTTTTTTCGTACAAACTTTAAAAAACGGCAAAAAATATACGTAATTAATTGCTTGTTGTTTGCCAAAATAATCCGTTGAGGAGCTGATCAGCAAAAGTCGAATGAATCGTTAAAAATCAATGTTGACGTTGTGTTAAATCAATCACCACCAGCTTTTCAGCCTTCTACTGTTGGCCTCTTTTCTCTATCTTCGATATTTAGTCATACCTTGGAATGAGTCGGCTCCTAGACATCCGCGAAATTTTTCCTCGCCCCCATTTCTCGAAAGGAGTTTGGAAACATCAACCATCTTCTCTTCCATTATACTCGCTGTATTACGCCAAAGCGTGTAACGAGTTTGCTGGGCCCATCTCCGTGTCATTGCACCCGGGCAACACAGCTCCTTTCGAAGAAATGTCGCAGCAGTGGCGAGTCGTTGCCAACTCTGTGTCCGATTTGACCGGCCCGAGATTAGAACCTCAGACCTCGCGCTCCAAAGGTGAACGCCATGCCGCTCTTCTAACTGGCCGGTAACAAAGTATATTATAGTTGTGTTAAATTAGTTCATTTCTAGCACAATATCGTTTAGAGTTGATATTTCCAATGCTGTAGCAGGCTCTTAATATTACATTATTTCTTCAATAATAATAATATTATAATGACATTAAACGTAATAGAATTGTTCCAGGTTCTTCTTTCTTTCGAACGACGAAATGCTTGAAATTTTATCCGAGACCAAAGATCCCACTCGTGTGCAGCCCCACTTAAAGAAGTGCTTCGAGGGAATCGCGAAACTCGAATTTCTTGAAAACCTCGATATCAAGGCGATGTTTAGCAGTGAAGGGGAGAAGGTAGAACTGGTCGACCTTATTTCGACGTCTGCAGCTAGGGGACAAGTCGAAAAATGGCTGCTCCAAGTAAGCTGACTTTGTTAGCACCTATCTGTTTGTTTGTTTTTTTTTTGTTTATGGACGTGAAATATGTAGTAGTTTGATTATGGACGTAAAATTTTGAAACATCCATCAATTCCATTTTTTCTTCGCTTTTACAGTAATTATACCCCAACTTGTCACTTTCATTGAAACTACAGCAAATTAATACATTACATAGAACAGTTTAACAGACATTAATTACCTCTTCTTGAATAAAAGTACAAAGAAATAATTTTTCTACCTACATATTTTCGTTATGATTTCTTATGTTGTGTTGCTAGTGTTCCAAATCACAATACTAATTGAAGAAGATTTTTTAGTTTTTCAAAAACATGTTTATTTCCACAGGTCGAAGAAGGCATGTTAAAATCAGTTCGTGATGTCATCATCAGATCCAGTGAAGCGTATCCGGAAGTGGATCGTCACGTATGGGTCACGCAATGGCCTGGACAGGTAACTTTCTGGCTTCTAACGAACATTTTTTCGCTTGTAATTATGTTAAAAAGAAGTAGATTTTGCTTCACTTCTACATGATACGGTTCGAAAAGGCCAGTGTCATATTATTTGAACTCATTTTTATAAGTGAATCATCACATGCTAAACTCTTAAGTCCTGGTTTTTCACTTTTCTATTACAACAATTTTATCAGAACATGAAGCTTATTTCAAAATTTAAGAACAAATTAAGAACAACACCAGCTTTGGCGTAAGAGAAATTAAGAACATGGACTAAGTTTAAAAATCAAAACATTAAGTTTCTTGAATGATACCGTATCATCATTTTGCTCCAGGAGTGTATGTCTTTTTTCTATTTCTGGAGCCCAGCAGGTTTTTCCCGCATGTAGGGGTCTGCCGGTTAAATGCTGTATCGTAATAAAATAACCTGGTGTTAGCCATCATAGCCAGTGGACTTTAATATTTTGTTCAAATTGTAGCTTTGAGTATCGACAAAATTTTATACAACACAAATTTTAACTAAGCAAGGATGATATTACGTCACTTTATTCCCCAACGAAATCTATGGACAAATACTGGAGCCGAATGTTCATGTTCAAAATTAAAAAAAAATCTAATTGCAGCTACAAAACACCGATTCGAACTTGTTAATGATGCTGAATAGAGTGCTGGTGAATTGCTGAAATTTTGCTTATGGTTTAGGTCGTTCTGTTCGTTTCTCAAATGTTTTGGACGTCCGAAGTACACGAGGCCCTTCGTACGAATGGTTTGCAAGGTCTGAAAGACTACGTCGAAGTGCTCAATGCGCAGGTATAGTATTCTTCAACTTTATTAAAGCAAGTAACAGTCATTTGTAATATTTTTAATTACTTGAAAATTTAGCTAGGTACTTTTGCTAATATATTTTTGGTAGTTTGAAATCATTAATTTTGAGCGGAAATACTATTAGCATGTTCAACTAATTGATATTAAAAATACCTTTCTGAAATGCTGAAAAGATATTTGGAAAGACGTTTTGGATTACTACCTGCAATCATTGTCAATTTTACGCAACAGAACATACTCAAAAACATTACTTGCTTTTGGCTGATAAATATTCTGTTTCAGATGAGCCATATTGTCAATCTCGTACGTGGCAAGCTTTCAAAACAAACTCGAATTACGCTTGGTGCTTTGGTAACCATTGACGTACACGCCCGTGACGTCATATCTGAAATGATTGGTCAAGGTAATGACGTAATATTTGACTATTATTGCATTTTGAACCCTTTGTGATATTAAATGAACAATTTTTCACTTTCTTAGCGATATGACGTCATAATCACCGTTCACGACGTCATGCTTACTTTTGTGACGTTTTAGGTGTATCGGCTGAGAATGACTTCAACTGGCTGGCGCAACTGCGTTACTACTGGCAGAACGACCAAGCAAGAGCGCACATCATTAATGCTGACGTCAAATACGCGTACGAATACCTAGGAAACTCACCAAGGTGACGTCGTAGAACTACAGATTTAATTTTTGGCCATAAATGAGTGATTTTTTTTTTTTTTTGATTCATTTTTCTATCATTGTCACTTCCAACAGTAACGATAATTTGCCTGGATTAAGGGCAGATATTTGGTCCTTTAGCGCTTTTTAAAACAGAAAACCGT
Organism: Trididemnum nubilum; assembly: GCA_963965965.1. Taxonomy (NCBI): domain Eukaryota; kingdom Metazoa; phylum Chordata; class Ascidiacea; order Aplousobranchia; family Didemnidae; genus Trididemnum; species Trididemnum nubilum. Next base: position 14,429,430 of record OZ014478.1, on the reverse strand, counting down.
TCTCTCTTCTCAAATTTATAAGGATATGATGCTAGAGAAAATTATATTAAGGCCAACACTGTAAAATTTTTATTCTGTCTTGCTTTAAAAGTAATTTCCTTGTTATCGATTTAATAAGTTGCTTCCAACGAGGTATGTTTTATTAGGTTGGTTATTACGCCACTGACTGATCGTTGTTATCGTACACTAGTGGGCGCTTTTTATCTTAATCTCGGTGGCGCCCCCGAAGGACCTGCCGGTACCGGAAAGACAGAGACCACCAAAGATTTGGCCAAAGCATTGGCTGTGCAAGTAAGTTGTACTAATATGCTGCTTGTTTGCAACATGTAGTTGATTCTAATCTGAGAGCGTCGGAAACAAAGAATTGGAAAAGCATTGCTAAGATCGCAGTTTTTGCATCACATTTGGAAGTAGCCATTACTTTAAGTTCTGTACCACTAACCAACTTTTAAGTAGGCATTGTTACTGACCTCCTAAAGATCTCCTTCAGCTGTCTCAGTGCCTTGGAGGAGGGAGCTACAAAAAACTGGCTCATGGAAGTTTGGAGGGTTGTCCAATTATTTTTCTGAACTTGCCCTTAGCAGCAGTTGCAGCTTCAGAAAAAAGCGGAGCTAGATTCTGATATCATTTTCTAGCTTTTTAAAAATTTTTTGTTTTGTAATATATTTCATTAATTTTTAAATCATATTTTCGCTAGTGTGTCGTCTTCAACTGTTCTGACGGTCTGGATTACCTGGCTATGGGCAAATTCTTCAAGGGTCTGGCCTCATCCGGGGCTTGGGCATGTTTTGACGAGTTCAACCGAATTGAGTTAGAGGTGCTGAGTGTCATTGCACAGCAGGTATTATGCAGTTTTTTTCACAAAATTAAAGCTTTTGCCATAGCTGTAAATTAATAATAATTATTGAGCACTAATAATTTGTGTGTTATTTTGTTATTTAATTTGTGTTATCTTAATGATCACTGATAATTTGTATGCATCAGCGATTAACAATCTAAATAATTAACGATCTAAAAGTGTTAGCCAATCAGTGGTTAAGAGGATGGAGCTTCTGATGCTGAAACGGTTGGCTCTGGTTTGATTCTCGGTCAGGTCAAACAATAGATTAGAAAAATTGGTATTTATAGCTTCCCTGCTTAACGTTCAGCATTAAAAGAGAGAGTGTGAAGCCTTCACGTTGTGTGTGGTAGACAGGTGGGCAGATGTCTGCTTGACCCGAAGACCGAAAGGTCCCTGGGGTATCTCCTGATCAAGTTCACTTGGTGAATTTAAGATGCAGTTACTTATTAAACTATGCGATTAGTTTTTTCTTGAAGTTACTTTGCTTTTTCAAAAAAGATACCAACTTTTTTTTGATAGATTTTAACATGAAAATGTTTTCCAGATGTTGTGCATTCAAAGAGCGATTCAACAGCATGCTGAGACGTTCATGTTCGAGGGAACTGAGCTGGTTTTGAAGCCGAATTGTTTTGTTGCCATCACCATGAACCCTGGCTACGCTGGCAGATCAGAACTGCCGGACAATCTAAAGGTAGGTTTGTACCAGATACCTAAAATGGCTAAAAAAAATAAAGTTTAACGATGCTGTTCCATTCAAATTTTAATGAGAAATCTGTTTCGAAACCTCCAGAACATAAAATGAATGGCTATGTTTTTAGACCTTTGCATTTGGTCAGTTTTTTTTTTCTACTAGACAAACAATCGTAATGCTCAAAAGGCTTAGACCCGAAAAGTGAACAAACTACTACAGGAATGTACCTCTAGTTGCTTTTACTTTTAAAGGCGGCTGTAGTATTATGCCAAGTTGCTGGTCTTTACCTTAACATATTTTACTAGTTTAAAATTTCTTCTGGTTAAATGTTTCAATAATCTTTGTGTTAGGTGCTGTTCCGAACCGTCGCTATGATGGTGCCGGATTACGCTTTGATTGCCGAGATTTCATTGTATTCGTGCGGCTTTTTGGACGCCAGAAATCTCTCTGTGAAGATCGTAATGACTTACAGGCTGTGTTCGGAGCAGCTTTCCTCTCAGTTTCACTACGATTACGGAATGAGAGCTGTCAAGGCTGTCTTGATTGCGGCTGGTAACCTGAAGCTGAAGTTCCCAGATGAAAATGAAGATATCTTGGTAATTTCAATTGATTTTGTAACAGGAACAGTTTTTGTAAAAGTTATCTTGTGCTGACTGCAAAATTTTAAAATTCTTTGGTTTTGCAAGTTTATCACATGATAAAACATTCCAAATCCGAAAACTTGACAGTAAAACAAAATTTCATGAGTTAAAATAATAAATTGTTAAGCCGTTAGCTCTATGGATTTGATTACAATAGCACTCGTAAAATTTGGCAGGCTTTCGACTTTGAAGTAGTTGTAAGAGTAGCTTCGATCATGTTTACTTCGGTATTTTCCACAAAATTAAACTTGGTTATGTGCTAGTTTTATTCTCTATAGTCTAGAGACTTTGTAACTTAAACCAAATCCGGGTCTTACGCTTTGATATTTCTTTCTATTCCAGCTCCTCCGTTCCATTCAAGATGTGAACCTTCCCAAGTTCTTATCGCACGATGTTCCACTTTTCCGCGGCATCACATCCGATTTGTTTCCGGGAGTCACGCTTCCGGAGGCCGACTACGAGCTCTTCCTGGACGCGGTGCGCGACGCGTGTGGGAAACATCACGTCCAGCCTGTCCCTGTCTTCCTGGAAAAGATTATTCAGACGTACGAGATGATGATCGTCAGACATGGGTAAGTTTTTCGTTTTTGACTTTCAGTGAAGGGATTTTTGTTTCAAGAAATGTTTGACTTCATATAATTGGGAAAAATTTTTGGATCTTAAATTTAAGTTTCATCTGGTTTTCGCTGTGTTATTTGCGGCATTTTCCCACGTCTGAAAGACTTAACTTACCTTTCTTTTTCTTAAATTTTGTTTCCAAACTGGTCTGATATTATTGTTGTTGTTGTACAGCATATTTGTCCTCCGGTCTCCGAGCACTGTCAGACGCTAACTATTGGACGATCCACACGTTTTGCATTGCTTTGACTGCTTCTTGGTAGGGGAAATCCGCACCTGCCTAGGAGTTTATGGTAATCCAATGCTCCCATGGATTTGTTCGAATTCTTGTCCACTGAATTTGCTGATTGTTCAAAGCCACCAAGCAGAGATAACCGTCGTAGAGCGACTTATCCAAGGATATAACAAGGTGACCAGGGTGGGGGTTAAACTCAGATCATGCGATCAGGGTCGTCGTAAAAACGACGCCTTTACCCATTCGACCCCGCTGCCGTCCAGTTATTACCCTAAAATTTTGCTGCTATAGTTTTTGGTTTACTGTATTTCAACTTTCTCAGCTTTATGTTGGTGGGGGATCCTTTTGCTGGAAAAACGAAATGCCTCCACGTCTTAGCTGATGCTTTGACATTGATGAATGAACGAGGACAAAACGAGGAAGAAAAAGTCACGTACAAAACCATCAACCCCAAAGCCGTTACTATGGGTCAATTGTTTGGTGAATTTGACCCTGTATCTCACGAGGTAAAGCATTTTCAAAAGCTTAAAGTTTTGGTTTAGGTTATTAACGATTGCACTGTATTGTTTATCGAAGCATTAATAGACTATTATAGAGTATTCGGTAGAATCTATATCAATATTCATAGGTACCTGACTAGCAAACGCTAAGAAAGAAGTGGTCCTCTTCGTGATTGACTTCAAAAATGCTGAATTTTTCGTTTTCTGCGAAATAAAAACTGCTTTGGTTAGCTTAAACGCTCTTGCGTTTAAACCTGGAAAGCTTAGGAAAGACCATTTTTTCCGTTCAACTGTTGGATTGCAATTGACTACTAGCTGGTATACCGCTTGTGCAGCATGTTTAGTTACGCTTAGGTTGAATTCAACAAAATGATTTAGACGTACAAGTAATCCATTAGGATCTATATTTCCAGTACAATAATGTTGGCTCAGTAAAAGCTATTTCTATGGCAATTTTATTCGCTGCGTATTCAAAAACTTCACTTTTTTCAGTGGACTGATGGTAATGTGGCCAACACCTTCCGAGAATTCTCAAGTACAGACACGCCAGACCGAAAATGGGTTGTATTTGACGGGCCCATTGACACCCTCTGGATTGAGAGCATGAACACTGTTTTAGATGACAACAAGAAGCTCTGCTTGATGTCCGGCGAAATTATCCAAATGTCCCCTCCGATGAGTCTCATTTTCGAGACCCAAGATCTCTCACAGGCATCAGTAAGCGTTCTGTGCTTTTCATAAGGAACGTTATCTACAGTTGTGAAAGATCTCTTCAAAATAGCCAAGATAGTTTTGTTGATACCTTAACTTTTTTGAACTCTAGATCTATGATTCACATTATTCTTGTTCAAACTTCTCTAGAAGTTCAAAAGAAAAAAAGTGAAAACTACAGCCCGCTTTATTTTTGATATTATTTGTTAGGGTTTCTGTAAAAATTATTTTTTAATTTTGGAAATGCATGGGCTTTTTGACGTCTTGGTATGCAATCATCTATCATCAGTAAAACCTAAAAACGTCATAGAATCTTAGTCATACAGGAAAGTTACTAAAAAGCACTTAAAGAAGAACACCCAAAGTGCTGTGCTTTTACGGTTTTAAAAGCTGCGAAATTAACTTAAGTAAAATTAATTGATAGATTTTTAATATTTTTGAACTTTGTTTTTTACTTTTAGCCTGCCACTGTCAGTCGATGTGGTATGATTTACTTGGAACCTCTTTCTCTTGGTTGGAAGCCAATGTTTATTTCTTGGTTGGAAACCCTGCCCCCATCCCTGAGTGAAGACAATGGGAAATTGATCGAAGCACTTTTCGAAACGTTTGTTCCGCCTTGCGTTAGATTCGTGCACAAATCTTGCAAAGAAGTTAGTCTTTCTTAAATAATCTTTCTCATCGTGTGTAGAAGCTTCATGCACTAGCATTTCTGCTACTATTTGACGCAAAAATACACTTTTTTGTTCGTTTGTGAATCTCATTACTTTACAGCTTATATGTGGTATTAGCGAAGTTCAAAATTTGCTTCTACCTTGATATTTTACCCTTAAATAGAGTAAGAAAGAGATGAAAAATAAATTTATTGTATTTTTATAGAATTTTTTTTTAAGTTTTACAAAGTCACTTCAAAATGCCAATTTTTTGATGCTAGTATTTGCTAATTTTTTTTTCCTTTTTGTCTGATTGCCTTTATTGTAGCTTTTTCTCGTTTGTAATACCATAAACGAATTGTTTATATGACCGGTTGTATGCACAATGTAGATTAACTTTGACCCGCGAATTAACATGTTTTATCTTTTACACCGATAAACTTATTAGATCAAAACCAAGTGAATTTGGAAGTTCAGAGTCGCTATTCTTGAATTGCTTTATAGTTACAGCAAATTGCCCTGCCACTTGTTCAAACTTTTTCCTTAAAATTTTGTTAATCCAGGATCAAAGTAAATCCACGTTGTTACATACCATATGTATTAAATTGTAGGTGATCCCCAGCCAGGAATCGAATTTGATTCGCAGCTTGATGTACATGTTCGAGATGTTGCTCATTAACGCAGCGAATGAAGAAAATGCGAGGGACAACAAGAATCTCAAAATATGGGTGCAGGTAAGAAAAAGATTTGTTTTACTTTTGTTTGATTTTATTCCGATTCGAGCATTGAGTAGACAGAAAGTTGTTACGAAAGTTCTAGATAAAAGCTCGTATCCCGACCGGGTCAAACTAAGGACTTGAAATCGGTATTCTTAGCTTCTTTGCTTGAGGTAGAGCATTAAAAAGGGCATTATTTCACCAGAATATTCTATCTGAATTCTGGTCTAACTCTAACCCAAGCTTAAATCCGTGCTCTCTTCCAACCAAAACAAACCCTAATCTTTATCCTGAAAATGCAAGTGAAAAAATGCTCGGATGGTAATGTCTCATTTCTTGTACTCTTTTTAGCTTATAATTTTCCGGTGATTTAATCACTTTTGTAAAAAAATGGCAGTGTGAAACCATAGGTGACTAATAAACACAATATAGATGACAGCTGGACTCAAAGGTTGCAAGTTTTCTGCTGACTTTTCTGCAGGTCAACTGCTGTAAATATACTGCAAAATAAATAAATTGAAGTCTACAAGCTTAGAAAATTGTTTGTTTTTCTATTATTTTTGTATTGTGTTTTTCAGAGTGAATTTCTTTTTTCTGTCATATGGTCGATTGCCGCTCTTGTTGATTTGGATGGCCGACAAAAATTCAGCGACTATTTAAAGGAATTTCACACCAACAAGCTACCTGATCACCAATTACCCGCTACCATTGGAAAATTTGAGTCTGCCCTTCCTGAAAGTGGACTAGTATACGACTATTTCTTCCAGCAAAACGGTAGAGGAAAATGGCAGCCTTGGACTGACCTTCTGAAAGGTCGTGACCTTGCCCCAGACAAGAGCGTAAATGTCCAAAACATCATTGTACCGACCATGGACACCGCCAGATCAGCCTATATGCTCGATCTGTGCATTCATAACTCCAGACCTTTGCTATTTGTCGGACCTACAGGAACAGGTGAGTTAAAATTGCAATGATTTTGCAGCTATTGGCTTAATCTTTTTCCCCGCTTAATAATCGAGCAGAATTCAAAATGGGTGCTCTCTGTTGATGTGGTTGGACAGAGGCAGAGAGCCTGGATCATTCACGCAAATGAAAGGAAAATATCAAGATGTCTTTGACCTCCGAGTCAGCTGTGTAGTGGTTATTACTTTTTTAGGCATTTTTGAAATGCACTTCTATGGCAGCGAATTCTTATAATCTCTTAGGGAGTAAAGTAAGCGCTTCCATCATTGGTAGACCGCTGAAAAAAACTACTAATTTTTACATCAATCGTATGAAAATCTTTGTTGTCCGTTAAGGTAAAAGCGTCTACGTGAAAGACAAGCTTATGAACAACCTTCCTAAGGACAAATTCATACCAGCTTTCATCAACTTCTCGGCCAAGACAACTGCAAACCAGACCCAAGGTCTCATCATGTCAAAACTCGACAAACGAAGAAAAGGTATTTTTGCATCTCTTCCGTCTCAAAGTTTCCCCATTAATCTGCTAAAGAGATGTTTTTCCTTTTTGTTGATTTGGACAAGGTATCCGATTGTGCTTTCTTGAGTCAGACGCGTTAACACGGAAACATATGCTTCATGGTTTCTTTTTTCTGTAAACTTATCTTCTTGTATTATACAAACGAAAAAATGAAAGAAAACTTGGCATTTCAGTAAATTAAACTACCTCATTGTGCTTAATGCTTTGAAAAAGTCTTGAAAAATTTCTAAAAAGTACAAGGTTTTTTTTAAAGTAAAAATTTTCAAAATAATTTCGTTTTGTGAGTCTAGAGAACCTGGTCACTTCATGTCTGAGCAAAAACCATCCAATTTAATGAAAACATACCGAGAAGGAGCTAGAAATCTAGACAACAATATAGTGCATTTTTACTGCTTTTTCCAGGTGTATTTGGGCCTCCGATGGGCAAGAAATGTGTGATATTTGTCGACGACATGAACATGCCGGCTCGAGAAGTATATGGCGCCCAACCCCCTATCGAACTGCTTAGACAATACTTTGATCACGGAAATTGGTAAGGTTTTTGTCCTGAAATCTCTCTTCTTCATCTGCTGGAGGTTTTTAGAATCTGCCCATGAAATCTGCACCAATATAGCAAAGTCTTTTTTTTGTCAGTTACAGCAGTGGACTGCGATTTGCTATACTCGTACTTGCGATGGTACTGCTGTGAAGTAGCCAGCTGTAACTAATCAACAAAACGACAGCGAAAAAACAATTTAAGTAGCATTTAGTCAATTTCAAGATTTGCCAACAACACCAATTAAAAACCTTTCATACTTCAAGTTAATTTCTATACCACCGCATATTTTCATCAATTTAAATGTTCATTATGTTTAGGTATGATTTGAAGGACACTAGTAGGATCGCTCTTGTTGAAGTAATCATAGTGGCCGGTATGGGACCACCAGGGGGCGCTCGTAATCCGGTGACTCAGCGTTTTTTGCGCCACTTCAACATCATAGCCACTCTTGACTTCAATGATGAGACCATGGTGAAGATCTTCTCCACTTTAATGTCCCTCCACATGAGGGCGCACGAGTTTCCCACCGATTTGATCGTGGTTTCACAACAGATCGTCAATGCCACAATGAACGTACGTAAGATTAGTTTTGTGTCAATAGTTGTTTAAAAAGACTTTTAAAGGGAAACTTCATCTCTATTTAAAGTTTTCGAAGTCAAATTTGAGTTTTTCAACGTTTTCTGATTAATGTTTTACTTTCTAACCTCAGAAAATTTTTACCCTAATCAGAATAGAGCTCATCTATTCTCATAATTATGATGTTGTTCGTGTTTTGTAAACGTAGTCTTACCAGAAATCTACCGCGATTCATCAGCGAATTTGAAGACTAAAAATGGTCTTGCTTGCATTTTAGCGGCTGTGAATAAGGTGCCATGGTGTGTTATTAACGATACCGCAATTGCATAAAGTTGGACCACTACTTTCCATTATTCCCCTAATCTTCTTATTAAGGCCGTTATTCTTTCGATTTATTTCGTTCGTTTAATTTCTTTTTTGTTGCGGAGTAGTTTTTTATGTACATTTATTTCAGATTTATAAAGAAGCGATGGCTAACCTACTTCCCACTCCTGCTAAGTCGCATTACACTTTCAACCTCCGTGATTTTTCGCGCGTTATTTTGGGCTGTTTGCTCATAAAAAAACAAAGCATTGAAAATAAGAAAACGTTTATGAGGTGCAAATACGTAAAATGACTTAAGTTTGTTTTCATAAAAAGGCGTAAATGTTAGCTGTAAGTAAGGACCGCAGCATCCAATACGAGGATCTATCTTGATAAAGCTCATCAGTCATCCACCTAAGTTGAGGCTGTATAAACGAACGTTCTCTTGCTGATGACGTAACTCTTTAATAACAATTTGCAATTTTCGATACTGTTTCTAATTGTTATTAAGGTACATCTTCGTTTACCTAGTTGCTTTGGTCAAGAGACAGGCAAAAGATCTTATTGTCTTCGAGTCAAGTTGCCGCGTACCCAACTGTCTACCACTCACGGTGGAGACTTCACGCTGTCCTTTTTAATAACGTGAATGCCATTTTTATAGTCTTTGGTTTGACCCGACCGGGAATCGAATCCAAGTCTACCGTTTCAGTAGCAGACACTCTCTCCACTCGGCCACTGATCGGTTATAGCTTCTGTATTATCAACAATTTGTTGCTTCCAAAATGTCAATGATTTTGTCCTTGCTTGGTCTTCAGAATTTTTTTTTATTGCAGGCTTTTTGTCCACGAAGTATTCCGTGTTTTCTACGACCGGCTTGTGGACGATAAAGATCGAGAATGGTTGTATAAATTAACCAGGACCATGGTGAAGGACCATTTTAAGGAAAACTATGATACCTTGTTTGAACATTTGGCCCAGACAGCGCAACCGGTAAGTTTTAGGTGAAACTTTGGCTTGTTCTATCATATTTCGTTGCAACACGTTAATACTGTATAGTCGTACTACAATTCTACTGATACGGTAACCTTGCAATTGAATTTCTAGAGCGGTTGCTAGACTTGGATTGGATTTGGTAGGTCTGAATTTGATGAGTTTGAGTCAAACCGAGGGTTTTAAAAGTTATTTAAAGTCCATGCTTCTGGAACTTTTATGGCGTAGGTAGACAAGTTGTAACTTTAATCGAAGACAAAAAATTCGTTTTGCTTTAAGCCAACTGGAAAATACTGTACTCTAGCCGTACAGGAGCAAGTATGCCGATTTTAATATTAGCGAAAGCCGACTAAGATAAGAGAGTCCCATAAAGATGTCCAAATTTGTACTCGGAAACAAAATTGTTTTTTGGTTTAGCTTTGCGAGGACGATATGCGGTCCCTTGTTTTTGGCGACTACATGAACATGGATGCGGAAGGAGAAGATCGTTTATATGAAGAAGTGCAGTCGATTGATGAATTCACTAACATCGTGCAGCTTAGTCTGGACGAATATAATCAAACACATAAAGCGCAAATGAATTTGGTTGTATTCAGGTGAATTGGGTTGGTATTTTTATACCCAGTTTTCCTTCATATTTTCAATACCTAACCAATTTCCCGTACGGTCGAGTTATTTTTGTGGATTAATTTGATTTGGCTTTGTCTTCGTATATGATTAGATTAGACTGGAAGAAAATGACATTTTAAACGCTATAGGAGACCGAACTCTTAACCCTTTTGAGTTAGAATCCGGTAACTTACGACTATGCTAATTACATGTCGTGTTAATCATAGTATCATGATACAATTCATAAAAAGAAAAAAACTTTTAACAAAAAATTTTTTTAGATATTTGTTGGAACATTTATCTCGTATCTCCCGTGTTTTAAAATCTCCTGGTGGTAATGCCTTATTGGTGGGCGTGGGTGGCAGCGGTAGGCAGTCTCTGACTCGGCTAGCTGCCGCAATGGCCGGTATGCTCCTCTTCCAACCAGAGATATCGAAGAATTATGGAATTCCTGAGTGGAAAGAGGATCTAAAAGTAAGAAAACCTTATTAATTTAATTAAAAAATACGATTTTCTTGTGGTTATGAATGATAAAATGCAAACGTGGTTAACAATATTTAAGCGATTAGTGTTCGAATGAATAGAGCGTCTGCTGTGTAAACGGTTGATTTGGGTTCGATTCCCCATCGGGTCAACCACTAAATTAAAAATTGGTACCTATAGCTTTCCTGCTTGACGTTCAGGAATTAAAGAACCATGTGAAGCCTCCACCGTGTGCGGTAGACAAGTTGACAGGTGACAGCTTGACATAAAAACGAAAGATTTCTTCTCTGTCTTCTGTCCAAGGCAACTTGGTAAATGAAGATATAATTATTTTAAACACCTTTATTTCGTGCTTATTTTCTGCTGAGTAGATTTTTACAAAAATAGAACACGAGAAAACTGCAACTTTAGGAAGCGCTTGAGCAACATTATTTCCACTTTTGAAAGTTTGAGGTTTTGTCACAAGCTTAGCATTTTTCTACTTAATTTTCAGACGGTTTTGAAAGGAGCAGGAGCGCAAGGAAAGAAAACCGTCTTCCTCATCACGGACACGCAGATCAAAGATGAATCGTTTCTGGAGGATGTTGACAGCTTGCTGAACACCGGAGAAGTCGCCAATTTATTCGCTGTCGACGAAAAACAAGAATTGATTGAAGTGAGCACTAAAATGCAAAAAATCTAATCACCTGAAACTGCAGAATTTTGTTTATTGTAGGTCTACGGGTGAAGGATAGACTATGAAGACGCTCTATACACAATTAAGTTCAACGTCAAATTCGGCATTAGATATGGGCAAATAAGTTAATGGCTTTTGCAACCGTTTGTGATTACCCATTTTTTGTGTTTTTCACCGTAATGAAAGTAATCAGCCTAACATTTTTTCATTACCATTTGGTATCAAAAAAAAAATGCCGATTGTGATCACAGATCTCTTCTTTAAATTCTCTGTTATGACAATTTAAGGTAGATCTCTTTTTTTTCAAAATTTTTGATTTTGATGCCAGAAAAAAAATCGTTTGATGGAATTCAAAAATGTATTTAGTGTAAAGTATATATCATTCTGGGTAGTTGAAAAGTTGCTATAGGGCTTTAGAAATTTGTTATAAATTCCAAATTTGGCTTAACCTTTAATGAAGTATAAATTATAATGAAGCATGTTGAATATTATACGGAAAGTAAAATTACTCAGTTGAATTACTTAAAAGTTTTAAAATAAGATCAAATATTCACATTTCAACGCATGCACCATTGGTTTTAACTAGCTTCATTAAACGACCGGAGATAAAACGAGCAACTTTTAAAACACTGTCTTTTGGGATAGCTAGCAGAACTTGCTGATTTTTATTTCCAAATCTTCCTATATACGAGGTTTTGTCTTGACACTTTCTCTTTTGTGGAATTCCGCAGTTAGTCTACGTTTATGAGCCTCTCGACAAATTGATATTTTCGGGCTCTGGTCAAACATTTCCTCCACTTTGCCACCTTATCTGGCGTTGGACTTGTGGATAGATACCTGCTCCTTCATTTGTCATTTACCTACCGCTATCCTTTTTGGTCTTCAATTTTGCAGGACAACTTCTTTATATCTTCGTACGTTGTGTTGCATACCTACCTTTCAACGCTTGCCGCCATCACAGCGCCTCAACAATTGAATTCCACGCTTTCGCATCACGTGCTGCAATTTTTGCTCGTTCCTAAATGGTCAAGCGAGGGATCATTTTCAAAAATGTGATTATTACAAACCATTAAAGAAAACTGAAAAACATATAATCCCAATCAGTGTTGTTTTGCCTAAGATTGTTGTTTTTGACTGAATTCTGCAGTAAGAATAATAACACACAATTTTTATTGCCTGGTTACTTTTCAACCACCCTGTAGATATTTACAAAGATTTTCAATTTTTTTCTGTTTAAATGTTTTTTTAGTCCATTCGACCGGCTATGACCCAACAAGCTGGCCCCAACGCTGATTTCAGTCCCCTTGCCATGTTCGCGTTTTTCGTCAACCGATGCAGAGACAACCTCCACATTATAATTGCCTTCTCTCCTATCGGCGATGCTTTCCGTAACCGTCTGAGACAATTCCCATCTCTCATCAACTGCTGCACCATTGACTGGTTTCAAGTCAGTAGCCAGTATTTGTAACTTATTTAAGAAAACTCGTTTAAATAGTTGCTGGTTCCAGTTGTGATTCCCGCGAAAGCTTCTTTGGTCTTTGGGAAAGACGTTTAATTTTTTTTCTTTCTAACGCCAAAGGTCAAGCTGCCGATTCATCGCTGTGGCTTAGTCTAGCAAAACCCTAACAATCTGAACCTTAAAGGGACTAGACAGTAATTGTAATTACATCGTATCAAGTTCCCTTGGCAATGAGACTGCGAAGGAACATTTCGTTCTTCGTGCCAAACTGCCACCTGTCCCTTTGTCTACCACACCCGGTGGAGACTTCACACTCTCCCTTTTAGTGTTAAACATCAAGCAGGGAAGCTGTGAATACCAATTTTTATAGTCGTTGATTTTCCGGCTCGAAATGGAACAAGACTTTACCGTTTCAGCAGCATACGCTCTGTCCGACTCGATCATGTTAGCACGCATGGATAAGCAAAAAACGGAATTTTTGGTTTTAAATTCCTTTATTGTTTCGTATACTGATATTAATAACGCTGAAATTATTGGCAGCCATGGCCAGCGGATGCTCTTGAACTAGTGGCGAACAAGTTCTTGGAGAATCTTGAACTTACAGATCACGAACGAACTGAGATTGTTCCGATCTGCCAGCATTTCCACACGTCGGCCAGAACATTATCCGAATCGTAAGACTTTGTTGCTGTTTAATTCGATTTAACTAGGGTATTATGGTTAGTTTTTTTAATGTTACCTACCCGCATACGACCAATGCGGCAAAGAGAATTTCCACCAAAGCCTAAAAGACGGGAACACGCTAATGAACGTGGACCGAAGGTCTGGTACCGTAAGAAAAAATCCATCGATAAATTTCCTGAGCGAGTCATAATGTAGTGAACAGTCAGAGAGGACTCGTATGTGCTTCCGAATTGCCGTCTGATTAGCCGTTCGAAGTTTTTAATATTTGGTGAAACTTCGCAAAATCCAGGAAAATTTTAGCATTTCCGCATTTTTCAAAAAAAGTGATGACTCGGATCCAGATGCATTCAAAATCCGAAAGGATTTAACAGAAGCACAAAATTTCAAAAGCTCCAAACTTTACATATTAGGTGATTAACAATTTGCTTTCTTTAGCTATTTGAACGAAATGGGACGTCACAATTACGTCACACCTACGTCATATCTCGAGTTGATTGCTTCGTTCAAGAAACTGCTGAACGAAAAACGAGACACGGTGGAAAAAGCGCGAAAACGATACTCCGGTGGATTGGACAAACTGAAGTTCGCTGCATCACAGGTTAGTTGAACAAGCCTATAGCACAGCGTGTATAAATCTGTAAATTTACATGCGATTAGGCTTCTTTGCTTAAAGCGTTGACACTGTAAATAGATATTACTAGGAATACATTACATGTTTTGTCGCAAGTGTGGCACTGTTAGTTTAAGGTGATACATTTATTCGCAGTAAAACACCACTTCCAATCCGCAGTAAAATGGTAAAATGCCACTTCCAATCTCTTTTCCTTCTAATCACTTTTTTCTGTCTAATTGCTTGGCGCGATGCAATCAATTTTTTTGAATTGATGCTCTTATTCTCCGAGTTTTTTTTTAAGACTTAGCGGAGCAGTGACGGATTTTAGAAGAGATTTTGAAAGCATGTAAGGTTTCTTGAACAGAATCAAATTCATTTCGGATTGAGTTTCATTCTTTTCTCAAAAATTCCGGTTGTGACTACGTAGATGCAGATCGTAATCAATTGGTTGCGTCACCGTTTCGTTGTATTTAAGGTTGCAGAGATGCAAAAAGAATTGCAAGACCTCCAGCCTCAACTGATTGTAACAGCTGAAGAAAACACCAAGCTTTTGGCGGTTTGTTGAAGTTCTTTTTTAACTTGTAGAAATGCACGTTTGCAAGTGTTACAACCAGCAAAAGTTATCACTTTTGGAAAATTCTATGGTTGTTTTTAGTTTTGGTCACATTCCATTATTACTAAATAAGTGACAGCACGACTGAGCCACTATTCGAGTTGCCATTTTTCAAAACGTATGCTTTATTACTTGTAGAAATCTGCCTGGTTTGGGTTCCCGTAATTATTTTAATTGTTTTATGGTAGAACCAGTAGCACTGGCATTTACGATGAAATTTTAAAAATACCTAAACTTTCTTTTGAAAAAAAAGCAACATTTTTTCAAGATACTACTCCGTAAATTTTGTGATAGTTGAGACCAAATACATCAAAAATTTTATTTAGTACCCCTTTAATTCCAGGTAATCGAGAAAGAAACAGTGGTGGTCGAAGAGCGCACCAAGGTGGTCCAGGCAGACGAGGCAGTGGCGAACGAACAAGCAGCTGAGGCTAAACTGCTAAAAGAAGAGTGCGAAAGCGACTTGGCCGAAGCTATTCCCGCTCTTGAGGCAGCCATGGCTGCTTTGAAAACCCTCAAGGTAAGATTTGTCGTTGTTGGATTAACATTAGCATCTAATAGAGATTGCAAATTGTTAAAAATGGAGTAGAATTTTCGTTTTTATTACTTTCAGTCTTTGTACTGTATTTTTTGCCTGTAACGCTCGCAAAAAAGATTTGAAACAAGATTTAAAGGTTACTTTTGTGATTAATTTCACGCACTTAACATAAGAGGAGCTGTTAAAATGTTGATTTTGCAACTATGACCGTTTTTGACCATATAGCAAAGCTAAAAAAAAACTAAGCCTCACAAAGAATGTATTTTCCAATATACTCCACTACACTAATTAAAAGCTTAAAATAAGTTCAAAATATTTATTTGTTTATTCAGCCTGCTGATATTACAATTGTGAAGTCCATGAAACAGCCTCCCGCCGGCGTCAAACTCGTCATGGCGGCCATCTGCGTCATGCGTGACGCCAAACCCGAGAAAATAGCGGATCCATCCGGAAAAGGCGAGAAGATCTTGGATTACTGGGGCCCGAGCAAGAAGTTGTTGGGCGACATGAACTTCTTGCAATCTCTTCAGACCTATGATAAAGACAACATACCAGTGAGTGTTGGATGTTTTTTTCGTCTATTGGAATATTTAAGCTGTGCTAAAAGTGAAACGATATTGCGCTTAAATGGTAGGAATGCGTAATATCTCCTATCGGCAACTTTAAGAACTTTGAAGTTGGATGTTCAGTTTTATCCTGGCAATGTTTTTTGTTTTTTTCATATGCCTGCACTTTTCTGTTATAAGTTACTATATTGCATATAAAGATAAATATGCATTTTTGCAATCCTAAGGCTTTCATTATTTCTATTCACCAGACCAGTAAAAGTATCTCTGATTTGTAAGCGTATTAGGATCTTAACTTTGGCTGATAAGTACAAATTTGAGGTTATTCAACTTAAGAAGTTTCTACTGAGACTATTTAATTACCTATGTTTTTAGGTTCCGATTATGAAGAAAATCCGCACGGAGTACATTACAAATCCCGATTTTGATCCGGCGAAAGTAGCCAAGGCTTCTTCAGCAGCTGAAGGCTTGTGCAAGTGGATTCTCGCCATGGAAGTCTACGATCGAGTAGCGAAAGTAAGTTAGTATCCAACACCCATATTGCTGCAGTTAACTGATATTGGCTTAAGCAAAAATGCGAGATGAAAATTAAGACTCGGCTTCTTTTAAAGTTTGAATTGGTGTACTTGAATTATTTTTTCAGTCTCTTCAAGCTCAAATTAAGGACTTCAAAGTAGGTATTCACAGCTTTTCTAAAAATTCAAAAGTTGTTGAGGCAGGTGAAAGTCTGGCTTGAAGATTAAAGGGAGCCTTTTCTGTCTTTTGACCAAGATAACTTAGTAAATGAAAATGAGATTACAACTCACTTTTGTTTCCAGGTCGTAGCTCCGAAGAAAATAAAGTTAGCAGAAGCTGAGCAGTCTCTCGCTTCCACCATGAGTGTGCTCAACGCCAAGCGAGCCGAGTTAAAGGAGGTCCAAGACAAACTCGCCGAACTACAATTTAACTTTAAAGTGGCCACCGATAAAAAGGAACAGCTTGAGTTCCAGGTAAACTAAAAAGTCCCTAGTTTGAAGTATTACGTGAATGAATTTGTTGAAAAAACTCCGAGCAACTTTTTTTTAATTAGTTTTTTCGCAGAAAAAAAGATTGGTATCCCTCAGTTCTTGTATAACTTCTGGATGCCTGTCATATCCGCTCTTGGCACCACTGTGTTTTTTTTTATTTAGAAAGTTTAAAAAATGCAAAACTAATTCGCTGTTTTTAGATTCTAGTATTTTTATCTGTTTTTTAAGAATGTCAGATAGTACTATAAGACTGCAATATTGATTTTTCCATAGGTCGATCTCTGTTCAAAGAAACTCGATCGTGCCCAGAAGCTGATTGGCGGTCTGGGTGGCGAAAAAGCACGATGGACTCAAGCTGCTCAGGATCTGCAAATTCAATACGATAACTTGACAGGTTTGTACCGACAAACGCTTGTCCATTGGGTTTGATTTGCTTGTAGCTACTTTTATTTAGCGTGTTTGCGTAAGTGACTAGAAAACAAGGCTATTCTCCACCCGCATTCAACTTTTAATACGATTGCGTAAATTTAATAAGCTAAGATTTTTTATAATGTACTTAATTGAAAAATGGCTCCCAGCTACGTAATTTTGGATCACTTTTTGTTAACTTGGAGAAACTAGATACTTTTTCCACCATTTGTGTACCTCAAAATGTGCGAGTCTGTCTCAGAGATATTACTACTACCTTGTTACTAAACTTCAAAACCTGTTAATCTTCATGTAAATGAAAACAGCAGTTGTGGGTTTTGTGCCGTTTCGTTTAGTTTTTGTCATTAACGTCAGTTATTATTCTTAGGTGATGTTCTGATTGCTTCTGGTGTGATCGCCTACCTCGGAGCGTTCACAGCCGCCTTCCGGAAGAGATGCACCGGAGACTGGACCTCAACTTGTAAGGTAAAAAAAGTTGATTTCAATGCCTTAATTTTTATAACTGAAAAGTATAACTGAATAAATACGAGGTCATTATTGCACTCTCTCAAAATGTTTTGTTGGCATCATGAAGACCGTTTTTGTGCGGTTTTGTGCCGCAATGGCACCCTAGGTAATAACTTCAGAACAAAGACTACTTGAATAGGAGTTGAGGAAAAGTTTTTCCCGCACAAAACTCGATTCCGTTGTGTATGCCTTCCATCCCGCGAAAAAATGTAATCATACAGTTCCAAAAATCATCAGCACGCAAAGTTCAAAGCACAGATCCCACTTTTACAAAGTACTTAGTTGTTAATGCCAAACCTAACTACAATCAAGTATCAGCACAACTTAGAAGTAATTTGTTGCTTACTGTTAAGAAACACGACATCACTTGCTCTGACTCGTTCAGTTTAAGTACGACTTTGGGAGATCTGATCAAGATTCGAGCATGGAATATAGCTGGGCTGCCTAACGACAACTTCTCCATCGACAACGGTGTGATTGTTGACAACTCCCGAAGATGGTACGATAAAAAGTGACTACTTGATTAAGTAGATTTCATTTTCTCTTTCTTTTTTGTGTTGTTTCTCTACCGGTATCAATAATTTGCTGAAATTGCTTTGAGGATTTGAGTTATATACAGTGTTCTTTTCCAAAGCTTACGTTTATTCTTAAAGTCCGTTTGTTTTTTTTTTCGGTATTACTCGTAATCCGAAAAGTCTCCGGGCCCATTTAGCTACAGCTTGTTGTATCCAATTGGGATCGAGGTTATTTGATACGCGATCCACTTCTTGTAGCCAGATATTCATTTTAGTGTATCTTTTTAGGCCTCTAATGATTGACCCGCAAGGTCAGGCCAATAAATGGGTGAAGAATTCTGAGAAAGAGAACAAGTTGAGCGTTATCAAACTGAGCGATTCCGACTACATGCGAGTGATGGAGAACTCCATCCAGTTTGGCACTCCTGTTCTCCTGGAGAACGTTGCGGAGGAGCTCGACCCTTCTCTGGAACCTCTTCTGTTGAAACAAACGTTTAAACAAGGTCGGAAAATGTTTCATTAAAAAAATCTTGCTTTTACAACACTGTGCTTTACACCAGTGTCATTGCCAAGGCAACTACGACTCCTTTTAGTCCGGAACTCGCACAAGAGGTGTTGCTAGACAGACTCTGTAAGAACTAAGCCCTCAATTTTAATATTAATTGTGCAACTTCAAATTTAATGTCTGCATGATCTGTTTGGTTGCTGATTTTGTTAAGAATTTCTTAGTTTCTCGAAAGATCTTGTAGTTGGAAACACGACAAAGTAATCGTTTGATCAACTGCATAGTGCTTATACAATATACTCGTATACTGTGTTTATAAGGTTGTATTGCAATTTAGCTGGTGTCCTGTGCATTCGTCTGGGCGAGAATGTTATAGAATACAGTACTGATTTCCGCTTTTACATCACAACTAAACTTCGCAATCCTCACTACCTCCCGGAGTTAGCGACGAAAGTATCTCTGCTCAACTTTATGATCACTCCCGAAGGATTAGAGGACCAACTGCTTGGTATAGTGGTAGCGAAAGAGAGGTAAAAAGATATGAACTAAGTTGTTAAAGCTCATAACGTACAACATTAAACTAATTTCAAAAAATTTAAAAACTAATTTAATTTTAAACTTATGGAAACACTTTGACGACCTTATTTTGTTGCCCCGCCTTCCATTGGGTTAGTAGAATAGTGAAGCTTTACTCATCAGATTGCAAGATGTGACCAATGAGCAAATGAGCACCCATCAGCAATGCGGAGTGGCTAATCCTTTGAGTAATGTAAAAATAACCAGTTTATTCCGGAAACTTCCGCAGGTGGCTGGATTCTATGGTGTGACATTTGCTGCGCGTTGTTTATATTCGAAAAGTTCTAACCAGCGCACAAAACTTCGTTCGGTAAGCCTGAAATTTGTATCTAAAAGCGTAATCTCATTTCTTCCAGACCTGAACTGGAGGAGGAGCGCAACATTTTGATCCTCCAGAGTGCGACAAACAAAAAGCAGTTGAAAGAGATTGAGGACAAAATCCTCTACACCCTTTCCTCCTCTGAAGGCAACATCCTGGAAGATGAAAGCGCCATCAAGGTTCTAGACTCCTCCAAAGTCCTCTCCGATGAAATTCAAAAGAAGCAAAAAGTAAAAACTTTGTTTCAATGAGTTAGTGTGAGGAAAAAAATTGAAAAATATTCAAATATTTGGTTCTTAGCTGTTGACCAATCGCAACGCAATACGTTGTCGAAAGTAATGTGAGACTTCATGTTGATGCAAATGTTGCGTTACTGCATTGGGCGGTGGGCTATAAAGTGCAGTTTGCAGCAAAATTTCAAAAGTATTTGAATAGCGCAGCCTTAGTCTGTGTTCGTCTGAATTTTGACGCTTTGTGAGCGACAACTGTGGCATGAAGGTTTTTCAGTCTTTCGAAAATCTGGCGTTTTTCCCGCTTTAACTAGGCAAACGCCTTGTGTGTAAAAAGGCTTTTAGATTAAAAAGAAGCTGGGTTGCTATTATAATTATTTTAGCTCTAACGAAAGTAGGAACCGACCAATTGGTCGAGCGATAACGCGTTCGTCTCTGGAGCGGGAGGTCTGAGGTTCAAATCTCGCGCCGGTCAAATCATACAAAATGTTGCCAAGGCTCGCCACGCTGCGACATTTTTTTAAAAGAAACCGTGTTTCCTGGGCACAATGACGCTGAGATGGGGTTCACAAGCTTGTGACATGCTTCGGCGTATATAAGTGATACAGCGAGTATAACGAGACTTCATTTGGTATGAAGTTTAAGTACTACAAAGAACCTGGAGTCATTCTGATACTTACCTGATACTTAATATTTAGTGATTTGAGCTTCATGGCATTACCTCATTAGTTTTATAAGTCTACAGTTTAATTCAGAAACAAACAAATTTTTCCAGATTGCTGAATCAACAGAGCTGAAAATTGCCGAGTCACGTGAGGGCTATCGACCAATCGCGAAGCATTCTTCAATTCTGTTTTTCAGCATTACAGACCTACCCAATATCGACCCGATGTACCAGTACTCGTTGTCATGGTTCGTTAACTTGTACGTCAACTCTATCATGGACAGGTGATTAAATTTATTTCTGTTGTAATTGTGCGGATATTTTGAGTGTTGATCCAACTGATTTGACTATTTTTATTCATTTCAGAGATTACCAATTTCATTAGACTAGTTTAGATGTCTTTTATCCTACTTCATTTTTTTGTAGAGGTAATTTTTATAAGAACACGAGTCTCATTTTTGCTTAAAATTTAAGAACAAATTAAGAGCAATCCATCCTCAATAATTAATAGCTCAGGCTTGCGCAACGCTTTTGGCCTTTTCTATAATGCTGTTGTTGATTTGTCCAAAGGTATCAGGATCTGGAACCAGGACAACTTTTAACCGAGGAAAAATAAATTTTGTCACTTTATTCTCCAATAAAGTTAAGAATTAATGAGGATGAAAATTCGTGAAAAATTAAGAACATCCAGCCTCAACCCAAAATTTACTGGTTCTTAAAAAAATAACACTAATCTTTAACACGAATGTTGCACCTTGCCATTTAAAAACCTTAAGGACATGAAACATAAAATCCCAAACTCGTCTTCAAATATCTCTTATCCTATTACTTATTTATCGCATTGATTTATTTTTTCAGTAACAAATCGAAGATCCTAGAAAAACGGCTTCGGTACCTGACCGATCACTTCACTTACAATCTCTACTGTAACGTGTGTCGATCTCTGTTCGAGAAAGATAAGCTTCTCTTCTCACTCATTCTCTGCACCAACTTGACAATGTAAGCTACTAGTAACTGCCAGACGCTGCTGTCCTGGCGGTATCAGTGGGACCAATTATGGTTTTGTTGTTTTTGTTGTATGTATAAGGATTTAACATGATTAATTTTCATTTTTATCAATCAAAAATGATATAGAGTGGAGTATGTTCGGTTATCAAACACTACATCACTTTAGCATTGACCTTGCTAGAAAATGATTGGTTTAGATTTCTTCCAGTTGCTCGAGCGGTAACGCGTTCGTCTCTAGAGCGGAAGATCTGAGGTTCAAATCTTGGGCCGGTCAAATCGGACACAGTGTTGCCAACGGCTCACCACCGCTGCGACATTTCTTCGAAAGGAGCTGTGTTGCCTGGGCGCAATGACACGGAGACGGGCCCCGTCAACTCGTTACACGCTTTGGCGTTATACAGCGAGTAGAATGAAAGATTTGATTTTGACGTATTTACTTACTTATATACTGAAATTGTATTTTTTTCCTGAATTAGAATGAAAAGCGTCTTTTCTGCAGCAAAGTGAGCTGCTTCTGTTTATTTATATGATTTTGACCCGTTTTTTCTTACACATCAAACTTTAGTTCCAAGTTTCATTTTTAGGGCGAAGGGAGATTTGAGCCATGAGGAGTTCATGTTTTTCTTGACTGGCGGAGTTGGTTTGGAGAACAAGCGGCCAAATCCGGACTCATCCTGGCTCAGCGACAAATCATGGGATGAAATTTGCAGAATGAAAGATCTTCCGCCCTTCCAGGGATTTTTGTAAGTAATTTTTCTCCTAATATAAACCACACAATTTGTGTAGCTTGTGAGAAAGGATGTTGGGGCATGTGGAACGAATGGATAAAGAAAGAGGCGCGGTAGAGGCACTAAACTTAGAATTTGATTGGACAAAAAAAGAAAGACCGAAAAAGAGATGGAAAGAAGTGCTAGAATGTGACATGATTGCCAGAAGTTTGCAAAGGTTGGATGCTCAAGATCGTGAAAGATCGCGACCAGGCTGCAAATGCCGGCTGACCCCTGTGTGCGGGAAACATCTGTTGGGCTCCAGGAATAGAAGAAAGCAAATTGCTGGAGCAAAATCATGATGACACAATTTTTGTAGTTTTGTATCTTTTGGCGAAAGTAAATCCTTAGGGCACAAAAGGTCATTATCTTCTGACTCCTTGAGATGAAAATTATGACTATTCTATTGAGACGAAGCCATGTTTACTTTGAACAACTCATTGGAGATATATATATTTTTTTTAATTAAGGGATCACTTCCAAGATAAGGTGACTGATTGGAGGAAGGTTTACGACCTGAAGGAGCCGCAAAACGCCCATCTTCCATCACCGTGGGATCGGAAATTGAATGAATTTCAGCGAATGACAGTGATCCGTTGTCTCCGTCCTGATAAGGTAAGAGTTATGAGAGGGAATTACATTTTAACTTATCGTTACCTTGACCAAAAGGCAGCCAAAGGATCTTGTGATCTTAGTAATATTGTTTTTCAAACCTGAAGACCGTGTTTCAAAACTATGACGGAACAAACAGTGATGTTCACCCCAGAATTAAGTTTTGGCTGTGCTTGGTTTGTTGAATTTTGCTCTATGCGTTATTCCTACCTTATATTCTGATAATTTTAAAGTATGGAAAAGTATGAAAGTTTTTTTTTTTTTTCAGGTCATTCCTATGGTTCGACAATTTGTGTTGGAGAAACTTGGCAGAAAATTCATCGAACCCCCACCGTTTGACTTGGCTAAGTCGTATGCCGACTCCAACAAAACAATCCCGCTTATTTTCGTCCTTTCTCCAGGAGCCGATCCCATGGCTGGTAAGGATGCGTTTTATTTTGACAACTGTAAATGAAGCTCTTGTACATGAAGCGCATAACTACACTACGCTAACGCGGTCAGGATGTTGCTTTTGACTAATTATGTTTTTGGCTAAATGCTTCGAGATAAATTTGGACCAAATGTTCACTGTTTTGTTGATCGAAAAAAGTCTATAGAAATTGCCTAAAATTCTTCCTTAACACGATTTATTTTTAAAGTAGAAGCTAAAAAACCGAATGCTTGTATATTTTTTGAGTTGGAATAGAGCCGAGATAGTCCAAATTCTCATTTTTAAGGCACGTATTTGTTATAACATAGAGCTTATTTTCTAAACTTACGTTATACGTTTCACATGTTTCTATTTTTAGCGTTGCTTAAATTTGCTGCGGACAAGGGCTTCGAGGGCGACAAGTTTAATGCCATTTCCCTGGGTCAGGGACAGGGACCGATCGCAGCGGAGATGATCGATAAGGCGATGAAGGACGGCAGTTGGGTGGCGCTACAGAACTGCCACTTGGCGGTGTCGTGGATGCCGGCCATGGAGAAGTTATGCGAGGAGTTTAACGCGGACACAATGCACAATGACTTCCGATTGTGGCTCACCAGTTACCCTTCGGACAAGGTAGGTCTTTAAGACCAGTTTTTGAGTGATTCATTTTTATCTTCGTGTCACGAAAAAGCGACTGTAGGGCTTCCCTTTTGACGAATCCGTATCCGCTTTGGCGTTGACCACTTTCCAAGTTTTCAGGTTGACTTTTGACTTCTTCCATAATTAAATTTGCCGCCAGCACGCAACAACGTGAGCGATGCCTCTACCCTTTCAGCACTCTGCTGGCTAATCAGCCTTGAGCATTTATTACCGAAACGGTATAGTAGGGTTCGAAGCTTTTCCCGGTCAAATTAAAAAAATTAAAATTAATGTTTATGGCTTCTCTGCTGAACATTTTGCATTCTTTTTTTTAGTGCGTTCTTCAAACAGTCTTATTTTCATGGTCTCATCTCCTATCCATAATCTTGTCATTAAAAAAAATACAGCATGGATATTAAAATTCCCCGTTCTTATATTCTCCTACCGATTTTTACCGCAGAACCTACGCTATAGTGGTTTCTGTTGCTGCTAGCGAACACAAAAGAAGAAAAAGTTGATTGTGGTCACTTTTTGTCGATTTCAGTTCCCAGTAACAGTCTTGCAAAACGGAGTGAAAATGACAAACGAGCCGCCGACTGGACTCCGCATGAATATTCTTCAATCTTATCTTACTGATCCTATTTCGAATCCGGAATTCTTTGGAAGTTGCGGGGATAAATCTGCTGTAAGTTCTTATGATAAGAAGCAACTGGTTTTGAAATTTTTAAAAAATAAGCTTGGAATTCCTTTTTGTGTGAGGGGGTATATTAGTTTGTTCTTTTTTTTTTCATTTTTGTGACTTTTGTGCAGATTTTCGAGAAACTTCTTTTCGGGCTTTGTTTCTTCCACGCCCTGGTGCAAGAGCGGAGAAAGTTCGGCCCTCTGGGTTGGAATATTCCATACGGATTCAACGAATCCGACCTAAGGATTAGTGTGAGACAATTGCAAGTAAGTCTTCAGTTTCGATTGATTTCAAACTTTAATTAGTTTTGGAACTTGATGCTTACATGTACATTTTAAAAATGTCGTTATAATTTGTCATTTTGATTGTTGATACTGATTAGTGGTGAAGTGGATAGAGCGTCTGATGCTAAAACGGTAATTTTTATGATGTTTCGGTTCGATTCCCGATCGGGTCAAATCAAACACTATAAAATTTTTATGATGTTTCGGTTCGATTCCCGATCGGGTCAGATCAAACACTATAAAACTTGGTATTCACTACTTCCTTGCTTGACGTCCAGCATTAAAAAGGGACAGTGTGAAGCCTCCGCCGTGTGTGGTAGACAGGTGGCAGCTTGACTCGAAGACCGAACCACTCTTTCGCTGTTTCCTGTCAAGGCAATGTAGCAAATAAACAGACGTTACAATTTATGCTCAATTATTCGATGAGCCTAGTCAGCCTTTTGGTTTAGATTTTCATTAACGAATACGAGGACATCCCATTCACCGCTATCACTTATCTGACCGGAGAATGCAACTATGGGGGCAGAGTAACAGACGACTGGGATCGGCGTCTGTTGCGAAGCATTTTAAAAGATATCTACTGCCCTGCTCTGGTACACGAGAACAAATACAAGATGTCGCAAAGCGGTAATTACTTTGTACCACTCACAATGTCGTACGAAGAGTACATTGATTTTATAAAAGTGAGTATATTTAAGGTCTTTGGAACTTATTGATGAACTCGAGTAACCCTGTGTAACGGGTATAACTCAGTAATTCAGTGTCTAACAAAAGTAATAAAAATAGTTAAAGTTTGATGTTTAATGGTACTTATAAATTATAAACAATGAGAAGATGTCAGCTTCTCGTTGTGATTCTATTTTTAAGCAGCTTCATTTGGCTTTCAATTGATTTGTCGGCAGCGTGGCCGAAAGGGTAGAGGCGTCATTTTTACGACGACCACGATTGCATGATCTAGGTGTAACCCGCACCCTGATCACGTTGGTGCGTCCTTGGATAAGACGCTTTGCGATGATTATCTTTGCTTGGTGGCTTCGAACAAGCAGCAAATTTACGTGGGAAAAGGTCAAACGTCAACTGGAAAACTTGGAAAACGGTCACTCCTAAGCGGGTGAGGATTCGTCCAAAATAAAAGCGCCACCGTCGCTTCTTCGTGAGCGGAGGATAAAGATGCATCAATCAATCAGGGGTGTAGAATTTTCGTTGTAACCAGTTAAAAATCAGATTGGCTAGTCTTACTGTATTACGAACGCTTAGGGTAAATCGGAAACGACTAAGTAATTTTCAGTACCTCAACTAGTAAGCATATGGCAAGGGTCGGCAACCTTTATTATACTGCGGACCCGTTAAAAACGGAAAATTTTTGACGGGCCGGCTTTCAAAAATTCTAAAGTTTAGCAATGAAAATGTAAGTCTGCTGCAATGGGGAACGGCAGCAAATTTAAATGTTGGCTGTTACCATGCTGTTACTTGAAGATATATTTGCATTGTTGCTGGAACAAAGACGAATAATGTAGTACTTCATGTAAACTGGAGTTATTTTATCGCAAGATGTTACAAATATATTCCAAAGTATTTAACCTGGAAAAGTATACGGCCCGGTAACGAACTCTCCTCGGACCGGCCTGCGGACCGGTGGTTGCTGACCACTGGCTTATTTTAGTATCTGAAAACTCCGTAACTATTCTAATAATTTTTTTTTAGATTTATGCAGAAATAAACACACAGGCTAGTGTTCGTTCAGAAAAGTTCAATACTTTGCGGTATCTAAAAAATATTAAAATTTATTTTTCCAGGATTTCCCTACAGTTCAGCAGCCGGAAGTGTTCGGGATGCACGAGAATGTCGACATTTCGAAGGAGCTGCAAGAAACGAGACAGATATTTGACTCAGTGCTGCTAACGCTAGGCTCGCAGGTTAGAAGCTTTGAATTTTGCCCTACAATAATATCATACTTTTGATTTTCAGTCTTAACGTTTTGATGTTCCAAATCTTTTTAAGCCTTTCACTGTTCCATAACTTTTCGTCATCAGTCAAACTTTGAGTTCTTTTATTTTGCTTACCTTAGTTGTGAATGTGTTGCATGATATTGTAAACTCTGACCTATTATGATCATTTTGTGCACTCGAATATTCTGGTTGATTTCACAGTAGAATTGCAAATAGCATATACGTTTATTTTGCACTTCGATAATCACTTCAGACAAACACAAACATTTGTTTAAAATGAAATGTAGCAGGAAACTGCGAAGGACCTCCCGGTCATCGAGTCGAGCAGCCACCTTATTATTTTAAATCAATTACTGAGGTTTGCTGTTTTGAATTAGTAGAGTCAAAATTTATTAACTTTGAAAAACTTTATCAACCACTATAATATATTGTGATCAATAACTCCTTTTTGGTGCTTAAAATATTCATTTATATTTTGAGAGTAAATGCTTTTTGTACTTTGTCTTGAATCGATTAAAGGGTAACTGTTTTAGGTCTTGTGGTACCGAGTTCCATATCTTGACTCCCTGATATTTAAAACCTTTTTGTAATTTTTGAGATTTGTATCTGGGTAGGTAAAGGTTTAATTCGGATGATGCTAAACGAGTGATTCGTGTGTGTATCGCTTTGACCGGGGCAAAGAATGTGGAAAGACTCATGGGTAATTTCTTACGCGTGTGCTTATGCATTAGCTTAGCAACTTCGTATAGATTTCAGCTTTGGAATTTGTAGCTTTAAATAGGAAGGTGTAACATGATCGCGCCATTGGGCTCCAGAAATTAGTTTAACAGCTTTATTTTGTACGGTTGCTAATCTTTTTAAGTGTTTATCAAAAGCATTTCCCCAAACCGTGATTCCGTAGAGCAAATGAGGGTGAATCATTGAATGGTATAAGTAACGTAGTGCTGATTTAGGTAAAATATGACGAAGTTTGCATAGGACTCCTAGTGATCTAGATATTTTTGTAGCAAGCGCATTAATGTGTTCTTCGAAGTTTAATTTATTATCAATTGTAATACCAAGATATTTTACTGTGTCATTAATTTTTATTACTGAGTCATTAAAATATATTGAAATATTTGATATGCGATGATTCTTTTTTGGGTGGTATTATTAAGCAGTGAGATTTTTGGGGGTTTACTGTTATTTTGTTGGCTGTAGTCCATTTATGTACAGTAGTTAGTTCTAAATTCATTTTTTCGCTCAACGTAGCAGGGGTAACCGCGTTGATGTTTAAGCTAGTATCGTCGGCAAATAATCTTGGATTTGAATTTAGAGCATGAGGGATATCATTAATATAGATTAGAAATAAGAGAGGATCTATATTACTTCCCTGTGGCACTCCAAATCTGTTTATTAAAGTATTTGATGACGATTTGTGGTGAGAAACAAATTGAGAGCGATCTGACAAAAACGATTTAAGGAGTTTGTTTGCGACTCCACGAATTCCGCGGTGCTCTAGTTTATAAAGAAGTATTGAATGCGAGACGGTATCAAATGCTTTTTTGAAGTCCAATAGTATTAGGCCGGTGTATTCACGGTTATTTATATGTTCATAGGCTGTCGTCAATACATCTAGTGTGGCATGAGAGGTTGACTTACCAGCTTGAAATCCGTATTGTGTTTTAGCAAGGATCGAGTGTTTATCAAAAAAAGAAGACAATCGTTTGTGAATTAATTTTTCGATTATTTTAGAAAAACAAGTTAAGATAGAAATTGGTCGATAATTAGTCAAATTATTGGGTTTTCCGGTTTTGTACAATGGAATAATTTTGGCTTTTTTACAATTCTGCGGGAATATTCCTAGTCTAAAAGCATTGTCTATAAAATAACACAAAACTGGAGATAGAATATCTGATGCAATACGTAAATAATACGATGATATGTTGTCATGCCCTACTGATTTGCGTAAATTCAAAGAGTTCATCAAATTTTTCACTTCATTTACCCGAGGCGGTTCCATAAATATTGACGATTTTACTTTATTGCGAAGATATAGTTTATACGTTTCAGGATTGTCAGATTTAAATTTGTCCGCTAGATTTTCCCCAATGTTAGAAAAGTATTTGATAATTCTTCCAAAATTGATTGTTTTTCAGTTATTTCCTTTTCGTTCACGCGAATTGAAGTAGGCAAATTTGATGATTTCGGAGATTTTCCGGGCAGTATCGTCCGAAGCAGCTCCCATGTTTTTTGCGAATTACTTTTGTTTTTTTCAAGTTCGTCTGCGTAATAATTTTTTTTCGCAGTTGCTTTAAGTTTTGTTACTTAGTTGGAAAAGATTTTGTATTCCTGTTTCATGACTTCATTGCCATTTATATAATGTGATTTGTGCATCCGTCTTTTAGTGCAAATTTTTGCATACACATCTTTTGTAATCCATGGCTTGATTTTTAGTTTTTTTTGTTTACGGGATAGTTGTTTCAAAGGTGCATGCTTATCAATAACTTTTTGTATTAAAGAAGTAAAAGCGTCAAAATTTTTGTCAAAATTTGCTTCAGTTAATTCGTTTACGTTCGATAAAAAAATAGTAATGGCGCTACTCAGTTCATCACAGTACAATTCTGCATCGAAATTAGATTTGTCTCTAATGACGTAATTCGTTTCTTGAGTTGGAGCTGAGTTGTATCCAATTACCTTGCAGAATATCACTTAATGATCTGAAAGGCTTTTGTCGCAGCGGATTACGCCTGGTTGTATAACGTGCGCTGCATCGTTGGTTATAATATGATCAATAGTTGTTGAAGTTTTATCTGTTACACGCGTCGGTTTAGTAATTATTGGGACGGATCCACAACTCGTCAAATGATCGATGTACATTGTTGCCGCCGGTGTCCTTTTGTTAGCAAAAATATCGATATTCATATCCCCGAGAACGTAAAAAGTACATTTGCGATTATTTATTTTGTGTACAGAGTTGCTTAAGGCTTCAGAAAATGTTTCAATGCTATTGCTAGAAGGATTAGGATGACGATAAATGGCGCCTAAAATGAGTTTTTTTGATGGTTTTTCTTTTTGGGTCAAGTTTATCCACAGATCTTCGCAGTATTTTATATGCATTTCAAGTTCACGATCTACAGTAGTTCAAAGTCAAATTTAGATGATATGTAAATAGCAACCCCGCCTGCCTTTGTAATAAAATCAGCATGAACAAATTTGAAATTAGGTATTGAAATGTTAATCAAAGGTTTGCCTTTTAACCGGGTTTCGGATACACACACGATGTCAGGGGAAAAAGAAAGGTCAGTTAAAAATTCTTCAAACGTGTCAAAATTTTAAAAGTTATTAATGGACCGTAAATTCACATGCAGTAAGGATAATGTCTTTTCACTGCTTTCAGTTGAATTTCTATCAGAAGGGTCGAGATTTGGAATATCAAAATATTGCTCTCAGTAATGTTTTGCAATAGCGAATTATACGTCAAATCACTAAGATCACAAGATTCATCAGTTTCATGGTTGGCTGGTCGACTTGCGCCGAGAAATTCTTGCAGCTTCCAATTTTGAATCGGCGCTGCAAACGTGGAAGTAATTGCAAAATTCGCATACTACTATAGGTCATCAGCGAAGTAAACAAGCTGTTGGCTACAATAAGCGCACCGAGTTAACACTTCAATCTAGTTGCAACACGTGCTCGTAAGTAAAAAAACAAAACAATTCAGTATAGCAAACGCATATTAAACTTTGATCTTGATTCATATTAAACCTCTGCAGGATGTGTGAATATCTGCGCTAAAGCAAAGTTACTAGTCCGATGGTTTTTATGTGAAACAAGTAATATTTTATTGTGTACTTCATTATAATTACCCGACTACGCTCACAATTGTTTTTGGTTTTATAAGTTTACAGGGTTCGATAGTTTTGCAGTTTCATTTTATAACTCTAATTCGCTAAAATTTGATCAATAAATTTCAACAGTAATCAGCAAGCGTTTAATGACTTAGTTTAAGCTAAATTACCAAACTTAATCCGAACGACAAGAAACCACGGTCGAATAATGAGAAATAAATTTAACCTTTTATCGAGCAGTATAATCTTAAACAGATCTCGCCTAAACCTTCCAAGTCTTGAAATACGGTTGTGTTACAAAGCTATGTGTTACCACCTAAAGATTGCACTACTATAATACGAGCAATTAGTTTACAGTATAAAAAGCTGTGAGGAATACTTTTTTAATATTGTAAATGCACAAATTTTCAAATTATCACATGGTCTCAAGATTGTTTTGAATTATCAAACTTTTCATCAGTCTCAATAAGATCAACTTGATTATCGTCAATGAATAGCGCACAGTTACCGTTTAAAGCTTTCCAAACAGCTTTTTGCTTCTTCTTCTTTGCTTCTTTGAATTGTGGCAGCAAAAGTTTCCGTTGTTGTTGAAACTTATGTGGCAGGTGTTCAGTGATGTAGACGGTTGGATTGTTGGAGTTGTCTTCTTTTAGTTGATTATTGTAATCTTTTAAATTTTTTGCATTTTTGAAGATTTCGTTTTTGTCGCTCATGGTAAGGAGTTTAACAATAATTGGCTTATGAACTGTTTTGCCGTTCCTCTTGACAGGATGTTGCGGCAACCTGTGAATATCAACATATTCCACATCATTTGGATCTGCAATTTTTAGGCCATTCTGTAGAAATTGTTCAAATTTTTCGATAATTCTGTCTCTTTTTTCCCATTGTCACTGTCTTCTTTCACGCCATGAACCAAAATATTTAGTCGTTTATCATACGACTCTTGCATTACCTTATCATTTTCATAATTTAGTTTGAAAGTTTCAAGGAAGACAATTCTTTCCTTCAGTTCTTCACCACTGGCAGCTTCAGCTTTAGATATTTTCAGTTTGTCAATTTCTTCGCTTTTGGTTTCAAATTCTAATTCTAACGAATCTAGGCGGAAGCTGACATTGTCCAGTTTTTTGTCAATATTGCTTATTCTTACATCAATATTTTTCATATTGTAGTCGATTTTATCCAATCTTTTAATAATCTCCTCTAACTTGTCTTCTAATGTCATTTTCAGCTTGGGTTCTAACGATTTGCTGCAAAGTTTGTTGATTTTGCGCTGACTCGCGATGACCTACTTAACTGTTGTTTTTCAAAGAGATGTTGCGACTAGCATTGCAAACGCAGAATGAGCATTGCAAACGCAGAATGAGCATTGAGCATTGCAAACGCAGAATGATTGATATTGAAAAATTGATTTTTCATTGTTGAAAAAAATTGATTTTTCATTGTTTACTGGAGAAGCAATTGAGTACCAAATAAGAATTGCAAATTTGTTTTGTGCTGTCACAATCTAATTGCTTAGACAAAGACCATTTCGGAAATATTTTTGCAATTTATGATCTAGATGTCAGAGCTGCGGTAATTAGTTCGTATTCTCAAAAACAATTAACTTCACCATTAAAGTACATATGCTAAAAGATGTGACCACTTCAGTCTATTCCTTGGTAGAGTCTGTAACAATTCCATTTACATTACAGTCTGGTGGAGGAGGTGGAGGGAAGACGGATGACACGCTTAATGAGATCGCTGTGGATATCCTTGACAAGCTTCCGAAAGATTTCGATGTTGAGGCAGCGTTGGAGAAATACCCGGTCACGTACGGAGAGAGCATGAACACTGTGTTGGTGCAGGAAATGGAGAGATTTAATAAGTATGAGTTTAATTTTAATTCGCAACATTTTTCTTGATTTGTTTGTTGCTGCGTTTGCTGGAACGATACAACCAGGAATTTTTTTTTCTTGCTGCGAAAGATTTTGGAAATCTTCGGCGAAACATCATAAATAATTTGCGGTTTTGTGCTGCTGGAAAAGCAACGCCACATAAAGACTACATTAGTTCTTAAAGATGACGCGAAAACCACTGCAAAATTAGTTTCGTTAAATAACTTATAACTTTATTTTATGACGAGAATTTGAAATTTCGATGATCAGTATCACATAACTCAACGATGTTAGACACATTTTTAATTTCTTAAAAAATAAACCATTTATTTCTGTTGGAAATTAGTGTTAGAGATATAGCCAGAGGGTGAGTATGCGCATGAATAAAAAGAGATATCTGTTTTGATTGGTGTTGTTGTTTTTTTTTGTTTTCGGAGATAGGATAATTCATTTTTCAGGTCTACTCCGTTCTTCATTGTTTGTTTTTCTTCCTTTTTTTTAGTTTACTCCGTGTCATTCGAACCACTCTGATCAACTTGCGCAAAGCGATCCGTGGTCTGGTGGTGATGAATGCCGAGCTCGAAAACGTAGCCGGGAGCCTCCTGATCGGAAAAGTGCCTGCTCTGTGGATGAAGAAATCATACCCAAACTTGAAGCCCCTTGGTAGCTACGTCAGCAACTTCTTGTCAAGACTGAAGTTTTTGCAGGTAGGTAGTAACTTTTGCAAGTACCAATGATTTAGAATGATCAATGATCGAAACAATCGTAAGTTCTGATTTCTGGACTTTCTTTTATACAAGATCCTGACTGTTTAGAATAAATTGATTTTTAACTATTTTTATAGCTAGTTGAACTGCTAAAAGTCAGGTAAACACTTTTAAACTGACGTCTATTTATAACCCTAGAGGTGGGCAAAGTGCAACATTTGTAATTGCGATCTAAGAGTCAAATCCATACTTTGTTCGTTATCGTTATGAACCATTCATGTTTCGTAGTTATGAAACACTTTTTAGTGTAAAACATATACACATTATGTTACACTGTAGTGAACTACTAATTTTGTGATGGCACGAATATGAACTGTTTTTAGGATTGGTTTGACTTCGGCAAGCCAGACGTATTTTGGGTTTCGGGATTCTTCTTCACCCAGGCTTTCCTGACTGGAGCGCGACAGAATTATGCGCGAAAATACACGATTCCGATCGACAAACTCGACTTCGAATTTGAAGTTCTTCCCTTTGACGAGACTAATGAAGGGGCGCCTGCTGACGGCGTCTACGTTCATGGTCTGTTCCTAGATGGCGCTAGGTGGGACCGACGAAGGTAAATGATGTACACAAAACTTCACGACTTTTTAGCTCGATTTACAACTTTCAAGTGAAGGGTTTTTAAGTTAGTTTAACCGGTTATATTTTTTTGCGTTTAGTTTTTGCTAACCCAAACTTCTTTCGCAACTAGTGATTAGACTCAAGACCGCTCATTTAAGAAACTGCTTACGTATGTTTTTCGATAAAATTTAACCAATTGCATTTGGCTTGCTGCTCATTGCCAGCAATGAACAGAATTATCAATTAATGATATTTTAACCATTACCATCCTATCCGCAGTATACCTTATCAGCAATTGGATAGCGAAAAACTTGCTGGGCAACTTTTCACTTTACTTGTTTTGCAGAGGTGTTTTGGCCGAGCAACTCCCAAAAGTTTTGTTCGATACTGTTCCTATTATCTGGTTGAAACCGAATAAGCTGGAAAATATAAAACCAGGTAAGAATGGGCGGTTAGCTAGCTGATTACACTTATAAGCATACCGATCAAGTAAAGCAGTGATTAATGTTTTAAGAGTGCTTATTAGACAATTGGCCTAATGAGTGGTATATCAATGCAGCTTTTTTTTCGAAGATGACTGTCGCATGCACTTGACTGTCTTGGCCTTTCGAGGGGAAGTTAAGTTCAAAAGGTAACCATGGCTTGTGAAAATTTATGCACGTTTTGAGTTTAATCTTGAAGTTTTAGGTTTAGGATGGCCAATTTTAACGCAGTTCTATTTCTGCTGCTGCTCAGCAAGAGCGAGGTCGAAAACGGTTACCAATAAAAAAATTTACTGTAATGATGTTTTCCCGAGGAAAGTTGCGGCGAAGAGGTTGATTTTGAATATGTCAGTTGATACTGTGAAGTTGCAAATGCTCTTGCTTCCTAGTTTTTCCGCTAACTACACTATAACTTGCAATTCATTTGATGCTCTATTTCCGACGCTTGTTACAGTTCTTTTATTGTTTGGTTTGACAAATCACATGTTATCTTTTTAGTTTTACTTCAGTCGCTTGACAAATCAAACTGTTTTCAGGAAAAGATTACAACTGTCCAGTGTACAAGACCAGCGAGAGGAAAGGAACGTTATCGACCACTGGCCATTCCACAAACTATGTCCTGGCCATAAAATTGCCTTCGGACAAAGTCGAGTCCCATTGGATCAAACGTGGAACTGCCCTTCTCTGCGCACTAGATGACTAAACTGCACGTACCTATCTATGTTCTATGTAAAAACGACAAAATGCCCAGAAAATTCAATGGCGCGTAAAGTAAGGAATTCGGGGGCTCATCCATTCACATAAGCTCATCCTATCACTCTTTGCACTATATCATTCCACAATCTACATCAGCATTAATTGTCATCTTCTGTGTAAATTTGTACAAAATAATGTAGTTCTATTCATTGCATTGCATTTATGTTTGGTACCGTTACAGCGCCGTCATTTTTCAATGTCTATTCGCTCTACTTAATTCACTGTAAACTATAGCTTAGATTTTAGTACAGTTCAGTTTAACGCTTCACTTCCTTATCTTCTTTGTATGCTTAGAGTTTTGGTTGTTTTTTTACTTTTATCCCAAATACTGTACATTTTATGGCTTTTTCATATTTCGAGAGTAGCGTGTGTAGTAGCATATCACATAACGAAAAATTAAAATTTTCGCACTTTGATCTACTCATTCTGTAGTTGTAGTTTGTGTGTTAAGATTTGGAAGTGATTTTCAATGCGTTTTTCAAGTCTTTGTCATTGCTTGCTTTTTATAGAGTTCACAGTAGTTTTACAGAGTAACTGTAGTAACCCCCTCTTCACGGATGACACCCTTGTCCTTTGCGTCTGATCTGCATTGGGCATAAGATCGAAACGTGCCAGTGTAACGTTTTCCAAGTGCAGCTTACATCAAGCGTACTGCTGATGAATAAAACAAAGCATACACTGGTGTGGTTACGATTTTGTGCCGAGTGTAGACCACTTGTACGTGAAAAATCAGTAGTTTTTGCTGTGGTTTGCCGTGCATTTTGGTTATGGAGAGTCTGTTTAGCAGGTCTGAGTAAAGTATCTTGGAGTTTCCGATGTGTGTTAGATTGACGTTGATTTACTGACCCATAAAATTTGTTTTCCGTTGTTTTTTGTTTTTACTTTTGTGATTTTTTACACTGTGGCTTCAAAAAGTAAGCGTTACAAATATAAAATACCTGTTTTCAATGTTTGAATTCCGATTTCAAATTTTGTGAACAAGAACCAGTAGTAAGTAACTAAGCACAGATTTACGCCCCTAAGCGTTTTAGGATACATACACGTGCTGCATGTAGTCAGAAGCCGATGCCTACATGTTTGAGACAGATATGTCGCAGAGGCAAACTAGACCCACGAAAGCTACAAATTGCGTACGTTGTACTTAAACTTAACGTATCTTACACCAAGAAAACTCCTTTTACCAATTTAAGCAAGTGATGGATGAAGGCACGTGCAATTTACAGATCTTTGAGAAAATGGCAAAAACATAGGCGACACTACATTATTAATATTCAATATACTATTCTAATGCTTTTTTATGCAAGCGAGGTAGATCAAACCATAGTCCATAAAAATATAACTCTTTTACTTTAAAATGCTTTTAACACAACTGCAAACATTCACTTCTATTAAAATTAAGAAGCAAAACACTCAGCACATTCTGCTTGAAATGCAGAAACTCGTTATTTATTGCTGTTAAATAAAGCTGATGTTTACTTTTAAATTTTACCCGAAGAAAGGTAAATTAGGGTAGTTAGAAACAACTCCATTCCTCAAAACAGTATACAGATCTTTGAGTACACGGTTGGTGCTCAAAAACCCGTTTTGCTTAGAACCACTTAAATTCATTTTTGATGAAAACTCTTGTAAGTTACACTTAAGTGCGATCTTGAAAAATAACGAAACTCAGCAACCAACTGTATTAGGTTTACAAACATCAGAATGATTAATGGTTTTGCAATCCACAGGTCTATAAATCTTCTAGTTGCACCAAAATGCAGAACTACCAAGTATTGCACATATCATTTGACAACGAAACTAAGAGTCTTAGAGAACATTTTACATTAACCTTGTTTGAGTCGACTGAGTTTAACTCACGAGTCTTGTAACTGGATTTGATTTCAGAATTATCCATTAGGGTGGAGTGAAAAAGAACTTTTTTTCGAAATCGAAAAAAGTGTAGTTCTTAAATCCTGACAAATACCCTAAAAATCCGAAAAAAATTGGTTTGGGGCTGTTGCCACTTTAGGGGTGCTAGCAACACCCCCAAATCTGTTTTAGGGGGGCCAATTTACCCCAAAAGGCCATAACTTGAGAACCGCTTATCGTAGAGACTTCATTTATAGCTCAAAATTTGCGTAATTGCCATGTTTATATCAGCTCTAAGAGAAAGTTTTAGTCTGTTTTGATCGCAGAAAAACTTATGACCAAAAATGTGGTTTTTCTGCCATTTTATCGAGAAATTATGTCAATAAGCTTGTGTTTATGCACTTATCTGCCCATATAGAATCTAGATTACAGGCATTATTACAAATAGGTTGAAGCTGGTTTGATAGCCACTGGTTTCCTTAGCAAAACCAAATCTGTGAGAAAAGAAAAACAGAAATCAGTTGAAACATTTTGCGCCCTAGCATAAAATCGTCTATTGTATAAATTCTAACATGACTTTTACTTTTACTGTATTTATTTTACAGGATTTACCTAAAATATTTTCAGTTAAGCCATCACGTTGTAGTATATAATTGACTTGAATTCTAAAGAATGCGAAGAAGAAGTTCAAATACAGTGAAGACATTACATAGTGGCCATACATTTACAAGTCGCGACAGCTTTCCTCCAGGTGTGTTGCCTACAAAACGACAAGTGATAGAGCGAATTCTTCATTTAAAAAATTTTCGGACTGAGACCGTAGCAAATGACATAGCTGAAGAAATTCATGACAGATGGATTTGGTGCAATGTGTATCCGGTTCATAAGTACACAATATCAAAAAAAGTTCAGAACTTAGTCGCTTCATTTAGTTCACTTGACCGTTGGACAAAATCAAGACGAGGAAATACGTTTTTGCAAAGAGAATCCGAATTTATGCAGACAATTGATAGTTTGTTTGATGTCTTTTGTGTTGATGATCAACAGAGAAAAAATCTGGAGAAACAGCATGGCTTACGAATGGCAGAAGCAGATTATGCGTTTTACCAAGATCAAAAAAGTGAACGAGTTGGCAAATGTATGGATACTGTTGTTCCTTTATCTTCTTCTGACAAGATGTTTTTAAGGCGCCACCCTCAATCAACAGAACCGACGTGTTCTTCTACTGAAACTGCCGCCCCTTCCACGTCAGCTTGTGGTTATGTCTCAGATTGCAGCTCAGTGCAAACAGAGCATTCACAGTCTTCTACTACTTCCGAATTCGTTCCGGATGCAGAGTCATTTAGTCAAAATCGAATGAAGTGGAGCAACCTTGCTAGAATGAGCGAACGATTTCAAGTATCAGACAGAGCTGCTGCTGCGATTGCCAATAGTGTAATGCAGGATTTGGGTTTCATAACGGAAAACGACAAGACCTACGTTATTGATCGCAGCAAGCTTCGACGAGAACGAGAGCGATGTCGGACTGAAATCAGGGAGAAGGAGCAAGAAAATTTCAAGCTAGTGAATGCCATTTACTTTGATGGCAGAAAGGATGCCACGCAAGTCACCATCCAGGGACCAAATGACAAGTATTACAAATCGGTACAACTTGAAGATCATTATACACTGATTGGAGAACCTGGCGAATACTATCTGACACACTTTTCCACCGAGGATGGCAAAGGAAAAACGATTGCACAGAAGATTTTCAACAACATTGTTGACACGGAATTACATAATAAGCTTGCCATAGTTGGCACAGATGGCACTGCATCGATGACTGGCAAATATAATGGCTGCATTCGAAGTTTGGAAGAGCTGCTCAACAAACCACTGCAATGGGTGGTGTGTTTGTTACATACCAATAAACTTCCATTGCGGCATGTTTTTACCATGCTTGATGGTACCACTAAGAGCCCCGACTCGTTTTCAGGTCCAATTGGAAAATCGCTAAATGGAGAAGTTTCAAGCTGGCCTGTTGCTGTTCATTTTAAATCAATCCCAAATCCACATTTTGTAAAGTTGCCTGTATCTGTCATAGAAGATTTGAGTGCTGACCAGCATTATGCGTATAAGATATGTTCTGCTGTAATCGAAGGAGTTGTTGACAGCGACTTGCAATATTTGAAAGTTGGTCCCATAGTTCATTCGCGATGGCTTACCCTCGGTTGTCGCATTCTTAGGTATTACATTTCCATGGATAATCCCTCCTCTAACTTAGAAATCTTAGCACAGTTTTGTCTTCAAGTCTACTTCCCCAGTTG
The DNA here is from genome assembly GCA_963965965.1 of Trididemnum nubilum. Taxonomy (NCBI): domain Eukaryota; kingdom Metazoa; phylum Chordata; class Ascidiacea; order Aplousobranchia; family Didemnidae; genus Trididemnum; species Trididemnum nubilum. Next base: position 14,390,176 of record OZ014478.1, on the reverse strand, counting down.
GTTTGAAATCAAGTCAAATAGTCAACTAACTCGTGGTTCTAAAAATTTGTTCAATTTAGTCCAAAGAATTCTTAATGTTCCAAATGAAATCGTTAGGGAAACTGCATTAAAAGTGGTGCAACGAAACGGATTTTTTGCTCACCAGGAAAATATTTTGGTTGGAATGTTAGGAGATGATGATGAGAAAATTAGAATGCTAGGAGTGAACAAAGTTCTTTCAATTCGTCGAGAATTAACATCAGCTGATTCGTCGAATCTCCTTGCTATGAGTGTTAATAAAGAGCATTCTTCAGAATTAACCTGTGATACATCCTCAGCTCTGTCGGTACGCCCATTTAATGTGCCAGTAATCAATCTAACCGCCACTTCGTTTGACAAGATGGTGGACTTGACTTCCTGGCAACATCAGCCTCCTGCAATTGAACACTTAACGGATACAGAAATTGAACAATGCCGAGCAAGGCCATTGAAGCTTGACCATCCATGTCATAATCAGTCTGTGGAACGCCATGTAAAGTTGGTAACAGAGGCATCAGCTCAAGTTGAAGGCTTTGCACGAAGAGATGGGATGATTCGGCAGAAGATTAAATCTCGTAAACTTCTAAAAACATTCAATACTAAAATGCAGTTTTGACATTTTTTATTTTGTGTAGGTAGCGGATAATCGAAAACTTAAGCGGGCTTACTTATGTTTAATGTTTGTGGGCGGCTGGGCGGCAATGGAATGGTGTAAACTAGAGAAGGTATACAGTACAGACAAACTTGCGTGGTATCTTTTCGGACTAGTGTTTTTTTTTATTAATAGAACCCTTGTGTGTGGATTATAAAATTTTAAATTGCAATGAATCTTGCTTTATAATGGGAAAATTCTTTATCACTATGCCTCTGGGTTTACATTTTAGATTCAATTGATATTGTATACCTACATGGGTAAACGTCATTATATTATTGAATATTGCGTAAAGTTTATGTTGTTAAATGTAAGTGGTTGTAATTAGATAAACGTTATTTGAAATGCATTTCGGTACACCAAACTGCTTCTGTTTGTAAAACTTATTACATCTTGCTTCATAAGAAATGCAGACAAAATGCTTGGGTGAAGAGTTTCTCTGCTGGTTAAATAGCTATTTTATATTCCACATTTATCTTAAGTTTAGTCTACAGCATGTTGTAAAATATACATCAGCGTTAACTGGTATCTGTCCTATTTCAATCTCATTTGTAATAATGGCGGTAATCTAGATTCTATGTGGGCAGATAAGTGCATAAACACAAGCTTATTAACATGATTTTTCAACAAAATGGCAGAAAAAACACATTTTTGGTCATAACTTTTTCTGTGATTAAAACAGACTAAAACTTTCTCTTAGAGCTGATACAAACATGGCAATTACGCAAATTTTGAGCTATAAATGAAGTCTCTACGATAAGCGGTTCTCAAGTTATGGCCTTTTGGGGTAAATTGGCCCCCCTAAAACAGATTTGGGGGTGTTGCTAGCCCCCCTAAAGTGGCAACAGCCCAAAAACATTTTTTAGGGGGTTTTTAGGGTATTTGTCAGGATTTAAGAACTACACTTTTTTCAAATTTTTTTTTCACTCCACCCTATTATCCATTATATGCATTGCAGCATGTTGGCTAGCTACAGTATAAAACATTATAATTGTAGAGCTAACTGCAACTCATTGTTGAATAAGGTTTTACAGTCAGTACGGCACAATCTTCCTGTGAGGAAGCTTGTAACAAATACGGTAGAATTCGTCTTAATTCGACATCGTTTAATCGTCAGTTCGCTTAATTCACCACATTTTCGTTAATCCCGGCAAAAGTCTTATCTTTTACGAGCATTCCAGTTCGCCTAACTCGCCATCGTCTAATTTGTCCGTTCGCTTAATTCGTCACATTTTTGTATCCCCGAAAAACTTTTTGTTCGGCTTATTCGTTATTTGCAGGTACGATTCAATTTTCGAGTGATATTCACAGCTTTGTTTGTAACTGCATGATGGATTGATGCACGCAGTCGCAGTGGTTAGTTCAACACGTGTGAGATTTCAAACAAAGAGTCCCAATCGGATTAATTGTCTACGGGAAAATCTAGCTGCAGCAGCACAAAAGGATGAGGTGCGAAGAGCGTTTTAAGGACAGAGCATTAACTACCAGTTTAGAGTCTAGAAGAGTTTAAATGGAGGACATTGAATATAGAGATAAACCGTAAAAAAAAGACCAACTACAGTTTGAATAAGAGTTAACGGTATAACTGCGCTTTTTGCGTTTCATTTCAAGATTATTGTCAGAGCAAAGTTACAGAAAATCATTGTCAAGTAAAAGATCTAATTACGTTAGTTTATATCGCTTTGTAGTCAACAATAAACGTGCATTATATTCACCAACATACGTAACAAACTGCGTTAAAAGCAAGATAAGAGACCCGTAAACAAGCCGTTATGGACTTTAACCTATTCGCCTAATTCGTCGTTCTTTTCTAACCCCCTTGAGGTGACGAATTAAGCAAATTCCACTGTAGTAAAGGATACTGGGTAAAAGACAAAGAATCAACCAAAAAATCAGTACCTTAACCTCTATACAGTTCATTATAGAGATAGCATTACTATTTTTTCCATTCCATGACAAAAGATGCACCCAAACTACTGTAGCACAAGCCAGGATTAATACTGTAATTGAAAATTGAATAATTATTCCTAAGAATCTGGAATGGTTTGATATAGTTTTTGCTGCTCTTTTAATTTTTCTTCTAGAGCTTTTCTTTCTGCTTGCACAATATCACAAGTTTCATCAAGCCCTTGAGTTGATTCGTTTAATTCCTTTTGGCCTTCAATTAAACTTTTATGCAATTTAACAAATTTTAAGACTTTATTATATTGTTCTTCAACTTTAGCAATTTGTTTAACGTCAGGCTTCACTATCTTTTCTTCCGAGTTTATTTCAGTTTGTGAAATGCCTGGCTTAAGTTCAATATCTTCAAATTTTTCACCAGAGGAGAATACAAAATCATCATCCAATGAGTTTGTGATATCAGCTTGAATTTCCTCAAGAGTTGGGAGAGACGGCCTAACAGGCAAAGTACCTTTGTCACTACGTTTCTTTCGTATCATGTGCATTTGAATATCAGCACAAAAACTGTAATAGTCACAAAAGCGAAACTCAAATATTTCTTTTCGACAGTTTAAGTATGAGTTCAGTTAATTTGCAACCTATAATATTACATAAATTAAATTCAAATACAGTACTTTGTGCACTATGCATTTAGCAGTATTTGTTGCAGCAAAGTCAGAAGTAAAAAAAGTCTTCAAACTAGCAGTACAAGTTGTATAAAAATTTTGAAAACCAACAAAATGCTTCACATTAAAACAAAGCAGAACAAAATATCACTTTATTTTAGTGACAATAAGGACTGTAATAAAAAAATAGATATCATGGTACAACTGCTTATTGCTAACTTTGTTAGTAACATAAACACCAATATGCAATACAATAATGAAACATTAGAAAGAAGGCTAAACATACCGGTAGTACTTAAAGTTTTCCACTACCTAGTTTTCTCAACATACTTTTTCTTTGGTAGCAGCAATCATTATGTAAGAACTATTATCATTATAAGTATTGCTAAGACTAAAGTATCATAAGGTGTGGTACTCTAACTACAGTATATTTGGAAGCAAAACTTTTTCAAGCACAATTTAGTACCACTCTCAACAGAGTAATCATTTGTTAAATACAGTACATAATATTTTGTCCAACTGATGAAGTAGCTTTGTTCGGTTATAAGTACTAATGCAGAATGGGGGGAGCATGGGATAATATTTTATACTTTAATTTTAGAATAATCCAGCAAAAAATGCCTAGTGCTTTTCTAGTTCTGTTCTTTGTTCTGCTAGGTCTAGTGCTAAGTGCCATAAGTGATGCATGTTTGGCAGCTTTGGTAATCATGACTCGCCAACAGTAACACTTTCAATTTTGTCGTTTTTTTAGTACTCGCACTACAGTATTGGTTTATATCAGAGATTCCGCTATTCAGTACTAGTTTTCAACATGGCAGAGGCTGCTGTTACGTTATCTAAGAATAAGAAAATCGCCATACTAGCCCTAACCCCAACCCTAAACCTAACCTAAACTCTTAATCCTAACATTCATCCTAAACCAAACTCAAAATCTAACCCAAATCCTAATAATAATTTAAAAAATGAAAAAGAGTAAATGAGCAATGACTCTTTGCTCTCTTATTCTCTTGATGGGTGTTACGTAATGTAACACTAACACTAGCCACTTCCTTTTAACAAAGTTTGGCAAAACCAACAACCTACGGTACAATGTATACCAGGGCTGCGAACTCAAACTCGTAAAAACTCGGTTATTTTGCCGAACTTGAACTTGAAAAAATAATTTTTCTGAACTCGAAAAAAATTCTTGGAGTTCATTAAAAAGAAATTTTAAGATTAAAAATTTGTCTGAAAATATTTGTTGTTGACCAAGCCATGTAAATTGAGATAACATTTTAAATAACAGCTGCATAAGTGCATATCCTTTACTGTTTTGTTTACGTCGTGGCAACCTAGAAAAACAGCACAAGATATATACAGTACAAAATCAGAGCAATTAAAGAGTATTAGAGGAAAAGCGATGCAACGTTCTCTCAAGTGACAAAAAATTAAGGTTGCCTTGTAGCGAAGACTTTTAACAGTACAAACAAGAAGAGAGCAATTGCAATGTTCTTTTTTCTCGAGTAAATTAAGTGACAAAGAAGTTGGCCTCGTAGCAAAAACTACGCCATTAATGCATTAACAGACTGTAAGTTAATTGTCTCTACTTTCCAGTTTGTAAAAAGCCACTTAATTAATTAGAATAAACTAGCAAGTTATGTTTTTGACAAAAAAGTTAGCAATTGAGAAATGAGTTTGTGGTTAAAAAGATTCACGACGTAAGAAATATGGTAATGAGAATTTCTTTCTTTTAGTTTGCATATTAGTGAAGTAGCTAATTATACTACTAACAAAAATAGTTTTGGGTTGCACAGCATTCAAATTGAAATCTTCATGCAAAATTTTGTGTCATTTATGGTAGTACCAAGCAGGGGTATTCTAGGAAAACTAGTGCATACTGCATACAGACTAATCAAGTAATCGACTAATCGTGTCCGAAAAGTAAAGTCTGAAATTGTTTATTGCAGTTGGTAAATTCATAACCTATATGTTACTTTTAACAGAATATTCAACATTAATTTTGCATTTATTTATCTATCATTAATTGTGTAATGCCAAATAATCAGTCAAATTGTGCATACATTGAATGTTTCCGGCATGGCAAAAAAACTGCAACCTATACCGGTATATCAAGGCTGTGAACTCAAACTCGAAAAACCTCGGTTATTATTCCGAACTCGAACTTGAAAAAATTAAATCTCAGAACTCAAACTTGAACTCAGAATTGCTAAAATAGGTTGAACTCGAAATTGAACTTGAACTCGAATAAAAATCGATTGAGTTTGCAGCCCTGATGTATACTGTACCAGTATAGGCCGACTTGTAGGATAACACAAAGTAGGGTAAACAATTTCCAAATATAGTCGGCAGCATGGCCGAGAGGGTAAAGGCATCATTTTTACAATGACTCTGATCACATAATCTGGGTTCAACCCGCACCCAATTCACACTGTTGCATCCTTGGATAAGACGCTTTACGACGATTATATCTGCTTGGTGGCTTCGAGCAAGTAGCAAATTCAGTGGATAATAATTCAAAGAAATTTAAGGGAACATTGGTTCATTCGCAACTATCAAGCAGGTGCAGATTCCTCCAACCATGAAGTACCAGTAGTCATTGCAATGAAAAGTGTATGGATCGTCAAATATTTAGCGTCTGATGCTGTCTGGAGACAGGAGGATAAATATGCGGTACAACAATATATATCAGATATTACGCTAGTTCAGTGGATAAAGTATACTCTAGGCCTACCAGTATATACCGATAATGAGATAATCTGCAGTCTGATGCTGATTATAGTTTATTGTATTGCCTTGTATCATCAGGTTTTCATTACAGATTAGGTTATTTTGTTGTCTCAATTTCTTCAACCTGGAAATTTGCAAGACTAGTGCTTTGAGGTACAAGAATTTCAATTACAGTAAGTGCTTTTTCTTGTTGCGAAAAAACATATTTTATAGGCCTACTAGGCTAGCCAAGTTACAACTGCTGACATTGACAGCATGAGCAACACTAATTCTTCTTTTTTGCAATCAAATTTCGATTCACCAGTAGTCTATGCAGTTTCTAATGAAATTGATTATTCTAATTTTGTTTATTTACAATGGTAATGCTGTATGTTTCCTAAACTGAAAAATTGATTTTTTTTTATGGCAGTGTCTAGATCACCGACACGGTTTCCAACACCAAACTGCTGCTGCGCCGGCAGCCTGTTATATTGCTTTTTTCTCATTGATTCCACTTTACTGATCGGTGGTCGAGTGGATAGAGCGTCTGCTACTGAAGCAGCGTGGCCGAATGGGTAAAGGCGTCGTTTTTACGACGACTCTGATCGCAGGATCATGAGTTCAACCCGCACCCTGGTCACGTTGTTGCGTCCTTGGATAAGACGCTTCACGATAATTATTTCTGCTTGGTGGCTTCGAACAAGCAGCAAATTTACGTGGGAAGAAGTCAAAACGTCAACAGGAAAGCTTGGAAAATGGTCAACTCCTAAGCGGGTGCGGATTCGTCCAAAATATAGCGCACCGTCGCTTTCTCGTGATAGGAGGATAAAGATGCACCAATCAATCAATCAATCAAGCGGTAGACTCGAGTTCTATTCCCGGTTGGGTCAAACCAAAGACTGTAAAAATTAGTATTCACAGCTTCCCTGCTTGACGTTCAGCAATTAAAGGGACAGTGTGAAGCCTCCATCGTGTGTGGTAGACAGATGGGCAGGTGGCAGCTTGACTCAAAGACCAAATGGTCCCTTCGCTGTCTTCTGGCCAAGGCAACTTGGTCAATAAAATGTAATTATAATTACAATTACTAAATACGGCACTTTGACACATCTAGTGCGAAGTCTCGGTAGTGTAGTGGTTAGTGCATTTGCCTGCCTAACCGAGGGTTCGGGGTTCGATTCATGCTGGATTTGCATGCTATATGTAGCGCTAGAGTGCAATTTAGCTACATAATTCTTTTTTCCTCTAGATCCTAACGATTAGAGTTAGGGTTTGGGCAGCGATGCCACCTTGAGAGATAGTAAATTGAACTGCAAAAAGAAACGATCAGTAATGCCATTGCAAGTACAGCAGCGATTAGATGTTGGAAATCGGGCCGGAGCTGCAGACACTGCCTTTTTTTATTGTCTTATTTAGTTACAGTAGCCTATTACACGTATTACGATTACTTAGGCTACCAATAACGAATATAAAATCATAAGCATTGACTCTCCATGAATACATGTACCAGAAGCGAATAAGAATACCCGCAATTACCGTAGTTCTCTTGGGTAACACTAAGTATAAACCAGTCCCATTGATGCTAATAACCAATACCGGTAAGTCTTTTCTCAGTAGGCTACTGTAGGTTACTATTACTTGTGCAACTGATCGTCAAAATTAATTAATTTTGTTCAGGTTTTCCCTAAACGTTTGAAAACAAATCTTTAAACTTCTAGAAAGAAGTGTTTTATTCGGCTAAATGTTATATTACATCGCATTGGTGAATAACCGCAGTGGATATTATTTGTGTACGTTCTTAGACACATTTTTTCTTCTTGATGTATATATATACTTGTGATGTTTTCAGATTTTCTTTTCCTTATTTTTGGCGCAGAAAATAATGTCTTTTTAATTTTTGGCGCAAAAAATATATTCGGCGCGGCGCGAAAGCCTCTCAATAACAGTAAAATTACTCAGTGACTATGATTATATAATCAGAGGTGAAGTCGAGGACACAAGGCTCGAGGCCAATCCCAAGGGCACAAAAAAAATCCGAGGCCAAGGACAGGAATGCTCAAGACCTAGGCCAAGGACCTAGGACCCAACGGGCAAGTGTTCTCTGAAAAAAAGATCTTCGCCCAAAAACTTGCAAATTTTCCACGAAACTTCAGACGTTCTCCAAGTAAAAAAAAGGTTTTTGCGCAAAAAATCGCTAATTCTCCTCAAAGTTTCCGGCGAAGAAAAAAAGTCATGATCTTAAGACAATTTTTGACAAATCAAAAAGTAGTGCATGTTACAGCACGATCGTTTTTGGTTGGATTCGAACTTAGGTTTTTATGTTCTGTTGTTAACACGTTCATTTACCTAATTTGCATATTACTTTGTGTTGCGCGTCTTTCATAATTTGCACGGAAGAAACTTTGCAACGTTGCCTGAAAGACGCGCCGTTTTGCCTTTTTGTTGATCACTTTTTTGTAGCAATGTTTTATTTCGAGCACAGCAGTTAAGTCAGTCTTATTTTTTAGCAGTAGCGTCAAGAGGTTTTTTATTTTTGTTGGTGTAAAATTCAGTGTTTCAGTTTAAGTGTTTTCCGCCCAGCCGGGCAATCCTCGATAAATTTTTGCTGGACTGGTGTTTTTTATTTGCTTTTTATTGATACAAGTTTATTTCGGAATATCCTCTGTTAGTCTCTTGAGCGCTAGGACCAGACAGCGAAGACCTAGGCATTCCGCCTAGGACATAGCCATCAATCTATAACATCAAAATTTATCGTCTCCTGACCTGGTTGGATTTTTGGTTTTTGGATTCATTGGTGATTACGGCTTAGAATCTCGCACTCATCGTTTCTTTGATTTGAATTCCTTTGGCTGATAGCGGACTGCTGCATTTTGTTGGATACCCTCAACTGTACGACGACTGTACTCTGGTCGAGAAAGATCCATTCTTCTCAATCCGTTGGTTTACTGCGGCGACTTGAAGTTTCTTCGTTTTGGTTGGTCTGCAACTTGCGACCCCCTTTTTCTAGTTCCTGTCGCCTGCATTTCGGTTTCGTAGAGAATTCCAATCCTACGTTCATCGGTTTCTTCTTTCGTCGTCCTGTGGAGGTGGAGTCATCGATCTTCGGTCTGCTTCGGTGGAATTCAAGCGTCATCTACTTTTGGAAGAACTGAAGTCTTTCTTGTGATCTTTAAGAACTGTACAAGGTGACGTTGTTTATATATATTGAGTGCGACTTAGTCTTTGCTATAATTATCTTTGTGCTTATTTGTTTTGTTTTACTATGGCCACAGAAAGCCACACTTCTAAGGCATCATTGACTGGGACGCCTAAACGTAATGGGGGTGTAGATACGATACCCACATGTACGAGTACTGACAAGGTTGCTAGGTGGCGGTTAGAAGCGGCCCAGGAAAACTTATCTGACCCCGAGGGAAACCGTGCTAAACCCGACGCTGCTAACGCTGGAGCTACGGAAACTGGGCTAGTCGCGGCAACTGCCCCTCGTAAATTGCTTACTGTTCATCGACGATTAATGTTAGACACTAAAAGACTGATTAAGTCGCTTGAATCATGCGAAACTAAACGTGAATTTGATTTTGAATCACGTAAATTTAACTTACTAAAATCTGAGTATGAAAATTTCGCTATTCTGCGTCCGAGCTAAAGGATGTCGAATTAAATCAACTTTTATCTGAAATTGCTGATAAGTTTGAAAAATGTGTTAACTTGTTTGAAACCGTAAAAGACAAGTTTTGCAATAAAACTAATCCGTTAAATGAAAGCGAAAATGATTGTAATGATGATGATATGGGACCCGCAGATAGTGTGTCATTAATTGCCGCAAGTTCTACGAGTGTGACGTCAAGCAAATCCTCAATAATAAAGCAAATTGAACTTGAACGCAGGCGCTCTGAACTTCAGGTTTTGGAAGATTTGGCTAGGTCTAGGTCTCGTAAAGCTAAGGCGGAAGCTAAAGTGAAAGCCGAAGCTGAGGCCGCTGCTGCGGCTGCTGCTGCCGAAGAAGAAGAGACTTTGGCTAAGTTGCGCTTGGAAACGATTGAGCTAGAAGCTGAAGAGAAGCGCATTGCGTGCGGCTCGGAAGCGGGCTCTGTCGTTTCCGGACGCTCGAGACGCAGCGTTCGTTCTACTTTAAGTGCCGTGAGTTTTAAAAGTTCGTTAATCAAAAATGCTGAGTTTAAACGCAGTGCTGAGCCTACCCATGGTACCGAGACTGGTTCGAAACCCAAGGTCGGAGCAATGCTCTTAGAACACGAGGCAATGGAGCTACGCTCAAGACGTCGGGTGACGGAGCCACGGCCAAGGTCAAGCGAACCTCAACCTAATCAACTTGAACAAAAGCGTAATAGTGTTACTAATGTTACTAACTCTATCAATGAGAAGTTTAATGCTATGTTTACAAATGACAAATCGACTGTTTTGAATCCCCAAGCTCGGGGCTTTATTCCGCAGCATGTGTCTGGTTCAAGGAATCACAACAGCGCTGCCTATCATAATGATTATGCTGAGAACTCTGAAAATGTGCAGAGATGTGTGTCTCGGCGTTTGTTAGATGCAGAAAATCAACACACTGTTTTACGTACTGCTGAATACGGGAACTCGGGAAATTCAAATGTCGGACCCGATCCTTGCCCTCAATTCCGAGTTAATGCGGCTACTTGGCCGAACGTGGATAACCCTGTTGCTTCGGAAAGCAACCCTAATGCTGCATTGAGTGCTTATTTAGAGCGCCAAGGTAGGAATGAATTTATTAATCTTGCTACCCAAGTAGGGTATGATGGTGCAAATACCGGTATTGCCTTTGTGTTCTTCGAGAATCAAGTGCGTCGTCTTATGAACGAAAGTCCTTACGACGAACGTAAATTAGAAGTTCTTCGAGCAGCATGCGTTGGTCAACCGCGCAAAATGGTGAATCTGTTTTGCGCCCCCATGAAAAGCATGACCACTGCTCAACGTATTGAAAAGGCTCTTGACCGATTCCGTCAGCGTTACGGTGTGTCGAGTGGTTTAACGTCAGAGCCTAGAGTCATTGCTATACGGCATGGTGCCAAAGTAAATTTTACTGCTTCTTCACTTAAAATGTATAATGAAGACTTAAACACCCTAGAAGTCTTTGCTTACGCCCATGACGAGTACAACCAACTCTCTGGGCAATTATTGCTTGATACTGCTAACCGTTTGCCGAGTGCTTTGAAGCGGCGGTATCTTGACTTCCTTGACAAAAATGGTATAAGTCTGAATCAACCTAGCTTTGAATCATTACGTAAATTTGTGGTGCATGAAATTAACGTGACTACGTCTGACTACGCGCAGGCATTCTTCAAGTCGGAAGACAAGGAAAAATCACGTGAACCTCAAAGTGGTCGTAGTGAGTTTCGTGTCCGCCAGTTGGCCCTGGATTCGGGAGTAGGTGCTCGTAATGGTAGTGCCGAGTCTCCTGGGTCTGCGGCTGCCGGTGGGCGTGGAGCACCTACAGATCACAATCGTGGGACTAAGAAGGCTAATGGGCGCCCTCCTATTTGTTTTGTTTGTACGCAGGCTGACAGTAGACACTACCTTGTCGAGTGCGAGAAGTTTATGAAGTTACCTCCTCAAGAACGACGTCAGACTGTGATTACGGCAGGAAGATGTCTTAATTGCTTATCGACGAAACATTTAGCTCGTAACTGCCCTTCTCGGTGCAAGTGCCGAAAGTGTGGTCCTAATTGCCGAGTTAAGCACTCTAGTGCTATTCATGATTGCTATGAATCTCAGACCGTTGGGGCCGCTGGCGAGACCAAGGCCGCTCCTGGCAGTCCTGTTGCATCATCTGTCGCTAACACACCCACTAATAACGTGAAAAATGTCCTTAAAGTGAGAGTTGCTGAGGAAGGTACAGTCTTGCTTCGAACTTGCGCAGTTAGAGTGATCAATCAGACAACTGGTTGCTCGACACTGGCGTATGCTCAGCTTGACACTGCCTCGCAAGCGACACTCATTTCGGACTCGTTAAGAGAAGAACTTGGGCTTGAAGTTACGACAGATCCTTTTATAACTATTCGTACACTTGCAGACCAAACTGCAAGCTGCATAGGTAAAACTGATTTCAGTCTAGAATCTCTAGTCACGGGTGACAACTATAAGATTACTGGTGCCCTTGTGGTGCCAGCCTTTTCTGACGATAAAAGTACTCTTCCACATGCAGTGGATACCAGTAAGTTGAAACATTTCCATGGAGTGGAAATTCCCGACATACCCGAACGTACTGTAAGTGTGTGGACATTTTGATCGGGCAGTCTGATAAAGCACTTATTACTGTTTTGAAAGAGCTTGAGGGTTCGAACTCGAATGAACCCAACCTGGTGATCACACGGCTTGGACCGATCGCTAGCGGAGGTAGAGTTCAAGGAAGCTCTAAATCTGTGAGAGCGTTGCGAGTCGAGACGATTGCTACTGACCCAGACTGCGGACTTTGTGATAAGTTGCAATAAGAACTTCTCACGGTTAATAATGCTTTACGCGAATACAAGCTGCTTGATTAGGAGGTATTGCCATCAAAAAACGATGAGCTTATCTGCAGCTTGGTTGAACCATTTATTCGCGTTGTAGACGGTCGGTAGGAAATGCCGGTTCCGTTTAAACCTGATGTTTGTCATTTATTGTCTTAAATAATTTTTTTGCAAACGTGTGCGAAAAAAATTGTGCCTTACCACTTAGAAGCCTCACCGCACGTCACTGAGAGCGTATCATCCGATGAAAAGTACGGATGCAAAAAAATTTTTTGCTACGTTACATTATAGTACGGTACGGTAAATTTTTGAAGTACACCGTGGTCAAATTTTGAACGTACCGTAACGTACTGCCATCCTTGGCCGCAACGAAAGGGCCGCAACTAGGGGGGGGCAAAAGAGACGGCGCCTCCTAAACAAAAATTTCGCCCCCCTAAAATTTCCAGCTTGCCCACTCAAAGCCCCTTTTTGTTGCGAGAAAGCTACAGAAAAGTAGGAAATATAAGTGGAACAATTTGGCGAGATGACCTTTTTTTTTTGGAGAACAACAGAAAACTCGGAGAAAAGTAGACCAATTTTGTGTGATGACCTTTTTTTTTTTCTTTTTTGGAGATCAACAGAAACCTCGGAGAAAAGTAAACCAACCCAAAAATTTTGGCCGCCCCAAAATGAAATTTTGCCCCCCCCCCCCCCCCCCCCCTGACAACAGCGTTCTAGTAGCGGCACTGCGCAACGACCAAGGAATACGCCGATTTAAACGAATAAAATTTGCTTCCAGATTTTCCGCTTTTTCTAGCGCTCCGACTTGAACTCTGAAAAAAGATAATCACTCCTAGGGATCGCATTTATCAGATATTTTCTTACCGTCCTACGTTACAATCACCATAGGCGGAGTTCTCAAGGACACATTTCGAAGTCCTTGGCCTTGGCCCGGAAGATCAAGTACATGGTCTTGATCTCGAAGCCTACATGTCCTCGAAAATACCCTGATCTCGGTCAAGGACTGCACTGTTATAGATTGATGGCTATGTCCTAGGCGGAATGCCTAGGTCTTCGCTGTCTGGTCCTAGCGCTCAAGAGACTAACAGAGGATATTCCGAAATAAACTTGTATCAATAAAAAGCAAATAAAAAACACCAGTCCAGCAAAAATTTATCGAGGATTGCCCGGCTGGGCGGAAAACACTTAAACTGAAACACTGAATTTTACACCAACAAAAATAAAAAACCTCTTGACGCTACTGCTAAAAAATAAGACTGACTTAACTGCTGTGCTCGAAATAAAACATTGCTACAAAAAAGTGATCAACAAAAAGGCAAAACGGCGCGTCTTTCAGGCAACGTTGCAAAGTTTCTTCCGTGCAAATTATGAAAGACGCGCAACACAAAGTAATATGCAAATTAGGTAAATGAACGTGTTAACAACAGAACATAAAAACCTAAGTTCGAATCCAACCAAAAACGATCGTGCTGTAACATAAGCTGCCCCTTTGAAATCTTATTCATGGGTAAGCTTCAAACAAAAAACACAGAGTGAAAGTACAGATCGCGCTTCAACTTAAAACCTTACTAAATGAGTAAATGCAGTAAACAAATTATGAAGGGGACTTGAAAATAGTGAGTAGCATCACAGAATTATGACATCAGAAGAACGTAAACAAACAGTGCAACAGTAGGGTAGAGGCCTAGAGGGCAAACTTTTAAACAATAAAACGTTTATGATTAAAGTTGGGAGTTCACAGTATAATATAGCCTGTCACAAAAATTCACGATCACGAATTAATTGCAATAAAGTTTCACGAAAAACGACGTTAAATTCATAATCACAATTCGGCTATCACGAGATCACGATAAAATCACAAATAAAAATTCACAAATGAAAAGATTAAATCAGACAGGAGCTATTTTGGCCAGATCACGAAGAACATATTCGATCTCACAGTTGCCAGCTGTAGAGCTGTTTTTCAAAACGGTCACAGTTGCTCTACGGACTATTTCTTTTCCTTTACGCAACTGTGGATGCAGACTATGAATGCGTCCCAATCTATACGCTCCTTTAGAGGCCAGGTCTTCGGCATCCCCTAGAAGGTCTAACTGTCCAGGCTCAAGGTTTGTTTGAAGTGTACGCCATTTGTTACGGCCCTGGAGACTGGGTAAATATGATTTCATCCAAAGAAGCCAAAAACGGTGGGCTAGCGTGGAGTTATACAAGTAATCGTTGCGAAGGTCCCCCTGATCATGCAACCCACAAAGAGGAGTGTTAGGGGCCAAGTGCTGTCCCAAAAAGGACGAAGGTGTGATAGGGCACAAATCATTGGGCTGATCGCTAAGTGTCGTTAGGGGGCGGTCGTTCACAATTCTTAAGGCATCGGTGAAAAAAGTCTGTAACTCAATAAGAGAAGGTTTACGGCGAGTCTGTTCCATAACCCAACCCAACGCAGTTTTAAACAGCTTCACCATGCTCTCCCAACTACCACCCTGGCTAGGAGCATACGGAGGAATTTTTACCCAATTTATATTTAACTTACGCAACGAGTTAACAAATTCAGAAGACCCCAACAATTTTGGCAACTTATCAGATGCGGCACGGAACGTCGAAGCGTTGTCCGAATAAAAAGTGTCCACTGCCCCGCGCAAATTAACAAAGCGAGTGAAAGCAAGGAGAAAGCTGTTTAGGTCCAGGCTTGTCACCAGTTCTACGTGCAAGCAGCGTGTACAAAGACACGTAAACAGCAAACCCCAGGCTTTGCAATCACTGCGATTCTGTCGAAAAATATAAGGGCCTAAGTAGTCAAGTCCGGTAAACTTAAAAGGTTTGTTGCAAACAGCAACTCGGCACGATGGCAAATCTGCCATTAATTGACGAACCGGTTTAGCTTTTAACAAAGCACATTTTCCGCAGTTTGCGATGTAAAATTTTACACTGGAAATGCCATAAATAATCCAAAAACGTTCGCGGGTTTTCATTAATGTATATGCCGAACCACCATGTCCAGCCTGCTCATGCTGATATTGCAAAATAAGTCCAGTCAAAGGATGCCTTCCAGGTAAAATTAAAGGGTGTTTAGAATCAAGTGGCAAGTCTACATTTTCTAGCCTGCCTTCAATACGCAAACAATTTTCCAAATCCACGCAAGGGCGCAAATTACGCAAAGTTTTTAATTCATTTAAGCGGCGTTTAGATTTAGGATCATAAGTTTTGCTGCCAAAACGTTTAAGAATAGATTCAAATTCATCAGGTGATTCTTCACTTAAAAGTTTAATAGCGGCCCCAAACCGCTGAAATTGAACATACTTAACAATATTAACAAAGGCCTTCATCCAAGTAACTAGCATTCAGAACAGGTTTTTGAAAAGCAACTCCTTTCGCCTTCGCAACGACAAACTCCGAAAATGCAGCCAGATAAGCATAGCGCTTCTTTAGCGTATACAGACTTGGAGAAGCTTCGATAAGCCGATCCAAAGCTGCGTCGCCAGAAGACAAATCTACGCTGCTTGCCAGAGTTCTGCGCACGATCACCGAATGCTCAGGAGGCCTAGCATCCACCGCTCCTGCAAAAGAAAGGAGGGTCCTTTTAACCACAAATCAAGTGAACTAGGCTGTTTACAGCTTTGCGCTCGAGTGCCCACGTCTGCAGGGTTTAAACTCGTATTAACGTAGCGCCAACAGCTAGCTTACACCACAAGAAGAATCCTGTCGACACGTCGTTTAACAAAGCGAGCAAGTGACAGGTTGGGGTTCACAATCCATTTAAGAACTACCTGTGAATCGGTCCAACCAAAGATTTTACGGTTAAGATCGTGTAAAGCTTTAGAAGTTTGAAGCATCAATTCACTTAACATCTTAGCTGCTTCTAACTCTTTGTGAGATATAACCCAGCCTTTTTGATGAGTGAGAACTAATTTAGATTTTCCAATCACAAAACTGACTTGTGCTTTACCAGCGCAAACGCCACGCAAATAGACAGCGCAAGAAAACGCAGAGTCCGAAGCATCACAGAACCCATGCAGTTGATATTCTGTGTCATTTCTGAGCTCGGTGTGTTCCAAAAGAAGTTCCGAGGAATGCAAAATTCATTTAGTATATTCGAAGTTTTAAGCCACTTTTTCCAATCTTTTTTAACTTCATCCGATACAGCGTCGTCCCAGTCAACTCCAGACGCAGCGACTTTTAGCAAAATCAACTTTCCCCCCAGAAGCAGCGGCGCCACTATACCCAAAGGGTCAAATTGACTCGCAAGCTGACTCGCCATCTCGCGTCTCGTGGCTGCCTCGACAAACGTGCGGCCACTTATCTTCAGTGTGTCACTTTCTGGGTCCCAGGAAAGGCCCAACGCTGTAGAGTCCGACAAAGGCTGCGACCCAATGTCAATCTTGCCAATTGAAGGGGCATGATCACATTGGGGAACCTGACGCAAGACAGACTTAGCGTGGCCATTGGTCACCCATTTTCGTAACTTGAATCCCTTGCTTTCAAAGAGCTCAATCCCTTCTCTAGCAAAGGTCTCCACGTCTGATAAAGTGTCGCCAGCAAACAGCAAGTCATCCATATATCTGTTTTGAGTGATTGCATTTAAGGTCACCATACTTGCATGCGTGGGGTTGTCAGCAGCCAGCCGATTGAGCGCCATGAGTGCTACATAAGGGCTAGAGTTTATTCCCCACACGTGCCGAGTAAAGCGAAAGATTTGAATTTCACCACTGTCCATATTATTATCCTTAAACCAAATAATATGGAACCAATCTTGCTGATCCCGAGGAAGCTTAATTTGAAAGAAGCACTTACTCACATCAGCTACGCAAGCGTATTTTCCCATACGAAAGCGCATCAACACATCGACCAAGCCATTTAAAAGGTTTTCACCGGCTAAAACTGCCCGATTTAATGACTCGCCACCAACCGTAGCAGCGCCATCATAGACAACTCTAGGCTTAGCCGTCTTAGTAACAAAAAATGGTACGTACCATTTTTTTTAAGAATCGTTTTCATTTTTATCCGCAGGCACAATCCAATCATGCTTCAGTAACTCAGCAAACGTATCTGTCAAAGTCTCTTTCAACTGCGAGTTTTTAGCAGCAGTACCACGCATCGACAATGTTCGCTTTAACGCAATATCGTAATTATTAGGAAGTTTTTATTAGGAAGTATTAAGACAAGCAAATAACTGTTTTCACAGCCATTAAACGAAGACCAAATTTTTCGATATATAATTATTCGTTTAATCTCTGCTGTTCACTTAACGCTAAATCAATTTTTGAAGTTTCGAAAATCTATAAACGTAGCCTACAGTGCTGGGCACAGCGGCGCTACTAGCGCCGCTGCTTTTTCGGTTGCGGTAGCGACGATGTTTTTTCAGTCAAAAAAGCGGGAGCGCTTCAGCGCTTTTTTTTAATTTTTTGCCGCTGCCGCTACTGCTAATAAGCTCCTTCCAAAAATTTTTACACGTTTGGAGTCTTTACTTTTTTTTTTCACTCTGCTCTTGCTACCACATTATTTTAGTTTAGTAGAACAAACAATGCTACCTTTGTGACGTTTTGTCATTGTTATACATAACATATATGTAATTGTAATTGTAATTACATTTTATTCACCAAGTTGCCTTGGCCAGGAGACAGCGAAGGGACCTTTCGGTCTTCGAGTCAAGCTGCCACCTGCCCATCTGTCCACCACACATGATGGAGGCTTCACACTGTCCCTTTAATTGCTGAACGTCAAGCAGGGAAGCTGTGAATACCAATTTTTATAGTCTTTGGTTTGACTCGACCGGGAATCGAACCCGTGTCTACCGCTTCAGTAGCAGACGCTCTATCCACTCGACCACTGATCGGTCAAATTTTGGTCAGGTCGAGCACTCTCGCTGGGTACGAAAGTTACCACAAGTGATAATTTTAGTGCAGGCTTTAAGACCCTGTTTTTCTGCCAACCAAGATCATACTATCTAGTCGCTACTAAGCAAAGGACAAACCCATGTCAGGTGAAAAACTAAAACTGTCACCTCGTAACTCGATTCCACAAGTGTTTACACAATCTGAATTTTGTAATCGATTTCTCCACGTATTTAATTCACATAACCTTGGTAAAAATGAAACTTAAACAATGAACCCTAGACAAATCTATTGTACGATCATTGGAAAAAGAAAAAGTCAGAGATTGATCCCTTCAGTTCCTTTTTCCATCCCAAACATGTGGAAACAGATACGTAATGATATATTACCGAACTATTTGAAAACCTTTAATTATAAAATAATATGGAACTTAATGCCAATAAAATCTAAACCGTATATTGCTACATATCATGGTACAAGTTTGTTTTCTTTCTGTAATCAACAAGATAAAACTGAGTCCCAATTGTTTTTCCGTGAATTAAGTTACAAAGTGTGTGGAACTTCTTTATGTTTTTGATGTTTAAATTAACGGTGTATTCTTCGCCCTCGGTGTCTTTGAATTTATGTTTGCTTTTTGATTTTAGTTTCTTGACGGCCCAACATTCTCGTTTGCAGTTAATCATAAATGGTATTGTTTTCATGATTAGTACGACAAAATATTGTAGTTGGACACATCGAAATAGTATAGTCCGTAACATAGTTAATTTTGATTCAGACTGCATCATTGAAGAAATTAAAAGCATGTTATTTTCTAGGCGACGAATTGAAAACTATCGATTAAATAAAAAGCATAGTCAAATTTTGAAACTTTTATGTAATGCTCTCATGTATTAAATTTGATTAGATAATAATTTGTGACATTTTGTGTTTTTGTTTCGTTTTTGTAATTTTGTTGCAATAAAAAACATTACTCGTGAAAGTAATAAAATAACTTGGTTAAGATATAAAATTTGAATAAAATTGAAAATAATTGTGACGTGTTGTGTTCTGTTCGTTTTCGTAGTTTTGTAATAAGAAAACTTCAACCCTGAAACGACAGGCCGTACAGCGATTGAGAGAATATATATTCGTTTAGGTCCTGCTTTTTCTGAACCAAAATTCAACGAATAATGTGATCCGGTAGCGGGCCAAATTAAACTCTGTGTGTAAAATAACATAAGTTAACAGAGATACTGTAGGTAGGTAAAAAAAATTGTTAAGGTTTCGCCAAAGTTCTCGTTTTCCGCGCTTTAAAAAACTGTTTAACTGCATATATATTCTAAAATAGAATTTATGAATAACTTATCAGTTTTGCCAAGTTTGGAGTAGTTCAACTCATACCTTTTGACCTTAATTCTCGGGGAAGAAAAAGGAGAGGAACAAATAATCAAAACTCGGTAGTCAAAACACGTGTCATAAGCTTAAATGATTTACAGATGCGAAACAATGCATCGTACTTACCAGAGATGAAGTCCTGTAGGGCATCCTTGGCCTCGAGGACACATTTTGAAGTCCGTGGCCTTGGCCTCAAAGCTCAAGTCCTTGGCCTTAACAAGTTCTAGTGCCTCAACTAGAACGTTGTTCCAGGGGGGAGGAATTTGTTTCTGGGGGGCCACAATTTTTGGGTTGGCCTAGTTTTCACCAAGTTCACTGTTGATCTCCAAAATAAATAAAAAAAAGTTTATCGAGCCAATTTGGTCTACTTTTCTCCAAGTTTTCTGTCGGTTTCCAAAAAAAAAAAGCCACCATCTTGAAACTGCCGCAAGAGAAAAGGAAGTTGGGTGGGCATGCTGAGCAGTTCGGGGGGCGAAATTTTTGCTTAGGGAGGCGCCGCCCCCTTCCCCCCCCCTAGTTGCGGCTCTGACTTGTCCTCGAATATGTCCTGTCCTCGGCTCGAGGACAGCATTATCTTTGATTGGTTAAAAAGAAAAATTACCTAACAAAAGACAACATAACTGCTAGTCTGTCAATTCGTTATTTCCTTTCCTTATTTGAAAAATAATACAATGCTATAGCCTTCTAAGCCAAGTCATACTAAAACTTATTTTAAATTAGGGTTACCATATTTTCATTACCAAAAACGACGACACCTTTTTAATGAAATTTATTAACAGCTAGTTGTCCAAATTTAGGTGTACTCAAAAAAAAGGTCTTCACCAAAATTGAGACGGTTTTTCTCTCCATATTTAGGTGATTTCAAAAAAAAAAAGGTCTTCAGTCAGGTTGAAACCCAGTTTTTTTGAACGAAATCACGTGAGTGGACATGTTGTATCAGTTCAAAATGCCGAAAAGGACATTTGGGCATTTTTTAACGTCCTCGGAGGACAAATTATTTTTCATTAAAAAAGAGGACATGTCCTCCCAAAAGAGGACGTATGGTAACCATATTTTAAATGGCATATTGTGAAAGCTTTAATCGATTGATGAGGGGTCAAAAAGCAATGTAGAAAATTGCTGTTTTTGGTTTTGCTAACACTTCCGGCTTGGCGGTACAAACTGCAAAGCTCTGAACCATCCCGAATTATAACAAGGAATCCGGGGGTCCAAACACAATTTTGTTTTGTACTCAGTACTTAAATTGTAAAATTTTGCATGGGGGGGGACGCTTTTTAAGCGTTGACTGAACTTAAGTGAAGAATAGGCACATAGCCAGGATTTTTTGGAAGTTTGTTCCGTAAACGAACTTGACCCAAATCTTTATTGTTCCTGAATTGGATTGGGGTGATATTTTAGTGAAAATTTGGTGATCTGACGTGAAAAAAAAAGATATTCGCCAAAATCCGAAGGCTTTTTCTGGCGGAATCGAATTTTTAAAGCGGTTTTTCCGGCCAAAAACAGGTGATCTCAAGAAAAAAAGGTCTTCGACGAAATCCGAAGGCTTTTTCTGGCCGAAATTGAAAATGTAAGCGGTTTTTCCGGCCAAAAACAGTAAATTTTTCCTCCCATAAACCAGCGCTCAAATCTCGACGGGGGGACGGACGCCTAAATCTCGATGAGAGGACGCTCAATCTCGATAGGGGGACGCGTCCCCCCCGTCCCCCTTATAATTTAAGTACTGGTTGTACTAAATAGTAGCAATATACAGCAACCACAAGATCTGGTGCATTTTTAGGCTTGTTACATGTACTTACATTGTTCACAATAAAAAGAAATTACTAAGCGAACGTTTTCGTCACTACAATTGGCCCTTTTCAGGTATATCTGAAATGACAATTATAACTTTAGTGAATCCCAATCAATTAATAACTAATCTGATAAAAAGTTAAAACATATGCTGTACTGCAGACTGTCTACTATGCTAATTTCAATATAAAAAGGAAATTCAAATTTACAACAACTGAAAGGACAAAATCAGAAATTCTTATGCAGGGGCGCCGCCACAGGGGACGAAAGGAGCGAGTCGCCCCCTCAATGCAATTTTGGCCAGTTTTCCTATTCGCCTAGAAGCGCAGAGTTTTTTTAAGAAAGTCGGGGGTGACGTCATCACTTAAAATGCTGGAACGTGGCTTTGGTCTTTTTGATCGATCAAAAGATGCTTGTGCGGCATAACCTTTTCGATTGTATCATAAGACATACTATTATTTTTGTTGACTCCTTAAGCTCATTAATTCACGTTCACCACTTCCCATTACAAATTATAAAAACTAGTGCAATTTATGTCATGTGCCTCCAGCGGATGTTTGTCGCTATTTCTAATGACGTCATCAAAGATGGAGTCATTTTACCCCCCCAAATTTTTTTCTGGCGGCGCCACTGTTCTTAGGATTTATGGTTGCTGCATTATATTGCTACTGTTTGGTACAAAAAGTCGACCTTTGCCGCAATTTTGATTTTGAGCTGCTAATGCAAAAATTTGACCAAGCCTATTCTGCGTGCGAATTCAGAAGAAAGTACAGTTGTGATAATGAAATGTAATACAGTATTACTATGAAAGGCATAATATTGATATTAATATTATACAACAGTAAATACTATAGTATATCTCAATATAACTAACAAAACGGATCTTGATAGCACCAACTGGTTCTGAAAATATGTGAGCTCGAAGAGTTAGTTTTGAGTTAAGAAAAGACAACTATAACCACTGGCAAGCGGTCTGGGGAGAGGGGGGGGGGCCAAAACCACATCCACTGAATAATTTGTGAGTTGAGAATTTTTGAGTTGAGTTGAGAATGAAAATCGTGAGTTGAGTGATTGTGATTTGTGAGTGGAGTGATTTGTGAGTTGAGAATGAAAATCGCCGCTGAGAATCCCAAATGACAAACTACCGTACTCGATCACAAAAAACGCTGCATGAAGAATTATCAAGAAATTAATTACAGTAAGTGTGACGTTGAATATGACTAACTATTTACACCACGTCATTAAGATGAAGAGGCGAAGCTTCCGCAAAAAATTGGGCATTTTTAGAAAAAAGTTAATGGTTCATTATTTTTCCGTTTCGACGATTGAGGACCCATTAAAAGGGGGGCCCGGGGTAAATTTCTCCGAAGCCTTCCTCCTTAATACGACCCAGCCTAGATCCTCAGATTTTTTTTGTAATTAAATACCTTATGTTAAATTCAACAAAGTGTCTTTTGGCGGCCGAAAAGTTCGCGCTCATTTATTGATAAGCATTAAATGTAAAAAGACAAAACACACTGAAACGTAAAAAAAAGATTGGCTTAAAATTGGAATTGGAAAATTGTTCGAAAACTAAAGTTTTTCTAGCTTATCATTTACGTTATTTTCTTTTCAAATTGCTTTAAAAATCTAAGCGTGTAATCTTCTTTAAAGCCACAAAAATTGCTATTTTTTTCATACATACTAACTAAAATTTTTTAAGGGGGGCATGGGCACATTGTCCGCGCCCCAGAACTCCGCATTTTTTCTATACCAAAAACTTTTGAGCTGACAAATATACCCGGTTCGGTACCTCAATTCACTTTGAAAACATAATTTCACAGTAGTTAGCAATATTTTTAGACAATATTTTTTTTTTAATTCCGAAAAAAGAAATGGTTGAACCAAATAATATAGTTTGCTTTTAGGAAACTACTAAAAATGTGGGGAAAAATAATCGGTGGACATTTGCGCCGGGGCCCTAACTGATGAAATTAAGGCCTTAAAATTGACCATTTCTTCGTTTATAATTTAGCTATACTCCCGTTCATGGGTTATGGCCTTGTTTTGTTACCACGATACAGCTGTGGTACGAAATCAACATCAGCTAATAACGTGTAAAACTTCAAAAATGGCGTTCATTATTATTTTTTAAAAAACTGCTATTTTCGAGTTAAACTTAACAAAATGCAATAACAGCACTTTCGCGTGTAAAAATCGTGGAAAATCTATCAACCATAAGTTAGAAAAATTGTGTCTTCGGTCCTAGGCCTCCACCATTCTTGTGATCCTGTCCTTGGTCTCGAGAGGGTCTGTCCTCGATAAGTCAGTCCTTGGCCTTGGCGTCGGATTTTTTTTTTTTTTGAGTTCTTGGCTTTGGCCTCGAACGTTGGGTCCTCGACTCCACCTTCGGTACTACCACAAAAACGGTAGGTAACGCCGTCTGCGAGTTGGAAACATTGTTACGTAACGTACTTGCATGGTACGGTACGTTAAGTGCCGTATGCATATTCAAACAGCGTACCAATGTACCGTACTCGTACCTTCACAAAAAGCGCGTACCGTAGCCTACTTTTTAACAAAAATTGAGGCGTACCGTACTTTCGTACCGTACCGTATTGCAATCCTTGGTTGCGGCCGCTTGCGGCTTGTAGCCTTGTACTTTGATCGAAGTGGCGCAAAAATTAATGTGGTACAAAATCCGGCGCAGTGTATTTGTACTTTGTAACCTAGTCCTAATACTGACAGCGACTTTTGCTAACTCAGACAAAGGATACAAAGCAAGAAAAAAGTTATTATTAAACGAATAAGCAGCCAAACACGTCTTAAACTGATAACCATGGTTTTGTTTGTGTCTCTTCAAAGAAAAAACTGTAGCCTACTAGGACTCTGTATACCAATTTATTGTCTATACTAGCTTATCTTGAGTTTTCCAGTAACACCAGTAAATTCATAACAAGGATGACAGTACTCTACGGTACGCCTCAATTTTTGATAAGAAGTACGGTACGCCTTTTTTGTAATGGTACGGTACGCCTTTTTTGTAATGGTACGGGTACAGTACGTTGGTACGCTGTTCCAATTTGCCTACTTAACGTTTTATGTGCAACGTGCGGCCGTCAATGGAGATTCGTGCCACCTTGCCCGCTGTGCACATAGTCTAGGCTATTCCCAAGTAATCATTACAGCCTCTTAATTGATCGTTAAAATTGTATTATGATGTCACAAGTCACAGCCACATTTATGTCAAATTGTGATGTCATAACTATTGTCTATAGATGCCAGAAGCCTAGGCCACCAGTTTAATCATGCATGTGGCATGTCATATATTGAAGAAAAATTTGAATGGAAACAACTGCGACACTTTAGCTGAATACGCAGTGGTTTAGAAATCCCAAACTTTTGGCACATTGCGCCGGCTTGTTGTTGTAGTGCATATTGGTTGTTGTTGTTGTTGTTGTTGCAGTGACGTCCCTGCGGGGGGGCAGGGCCAGGGGGGCCATGCCCCCCTAACGACTGCTTGTGCCCCCCCATTTCGGTGTACTCTGAATACGTTTTTGGAACATCACGTAAAGGTAAGACAACAGACAACAACGGAAAACGGAATAATAACGTTTAAACTTAATTCTAGTTTGAAGTTTTCTCGATTCTTGGCGAAATTGCTGGCCTCCAACTGCTCTACATAAATGTGACGCAATAATCCGTCTTATTAATACGCCTTTACGGATGTGTCGCGGAATAGGGATGTAAGCTTATACAATCGTTACCGTTATCGGTACTTCGTTGGTGGTTATGACCTGAAACAATGCGGAAAAAATTTTTTGAAGAGACCAACTGTTTTTGTTCTTTTAGAGCACACTCAAGATTTTTTTACGTTGCAGCTCAGTTGCGCAACCAGGAAGAAAGGCTAAGTTGGCTTCAGCCGCTTTTAGCCAAGTCATTTAGAAAATTTAACCCCAAAATACAAAAGCGTTCAAACGTGTTTCGGAGTTGACCTGAAGTAAGGAGGAAGGGGCTGAAGGGGCTAAGCAATTTAATTGTTTAAATGACTTCGGAATTTTAGCATTTTATAGTAGTTTTTCAAATCGCTTTAAAAACGTACAAAAAGTGAAAGAAATAGCGTTAAAGTCGCTATTTTTTGCCGCAAAGTCACAAAATTCACCCAGCGGCTGGGGCCAGTAGCGTAGCCGGGGGGGGGGGAGCGGGGGGGCTTTAGCCCCCCATTGGCATGTCGACCAAACTGCAGAATGAGAAAAACACTACGTTTTTTGCACTTTTAAGACTGTTTTATGCACTGGAGTGGACTAAATAGAGATTTAAAACATCTCTTGAAACATATAATCGGGGGGAGCTAATTTGTCCAAAATAAAACTAACAAATAAATGAAAACTTTGAAAAATGGTCAAAAATAAGCAATCAAATTTGATTGCAAGTGTAAAAATGCTAAACATAGATGTCATCAACAAATATACTATAAACTAAGGAATAGGGGGGGGCTATTCAGTATTAGTTAATTATCAATCATTTCTCTCAAATCTCTTTTTATTGCCCCCCCCCCCAATTATTTTTCTCTATAAACTGTATACGAAATAGATTACTTCGTGTGAGTTTTATTGAACTATTCGATTTTATAATTTACCAGCATCTAAACAAGAAAACTAACATTTTACCATTAGCTACCTCCCAAATAGCCCTTTTATGCCACCAGTTTAATCATGTTTGCACTGCCAATTTCTAAGCCACGTTTTAAAAGCATTATTTTTTAATCAATATAGCCGTAAAATGAAGTTATTTTTGCAAAAAAATGCAAAATTTTCGAGCGCTGGGGGCTACGCCCCCAGACCCCCAAAACAGCCCCCATTGCGAATTTCAGGCTACGCGCCTGGCTGGGGCTCTGCCCATAGGCGTAGCCAGGGGGGCCTGGGGGCCCGTCCCCCCCCCCCCAATTGAAATGCTATCAACGATAAAAATATCACGAAAAAGACTTTTGTTTCTTGAGTTTCTTTTAGCATCTTTGCGTACAACAGTACACGCGTAGAGCAGTAATTAACAATAATATTGATCTAGGGGGCCCGCGCCCCCTCAGTTTAATTTTTACCAACCAATTTAAATGGGTCCCTACAATAATATTTAAATGACCCTCAATTTAAATGGGCCCCCAAAAATAATATTGATCCAGGGGGCCCATTTAAATGGCCCCCAATTTAAACGGGCCTCCAACAATAATATTGATCCAGGGGGCCCGGGCCCCCTCAATTTAATTTTTCCAACCAGTTTAAAAAGGCTCCCTTGTGTAATATTTAAATCACCCCCCAGTTTAAATGGGCCCCCAACAATAATTTTGATCCAGTGGGCCAGGGCCCCTTCAATTTAATTTTTGCCAACCAATTTAAAAACGTCCCCTACAATAATATTTAAATAGGCCCCAATTTAAATGGGCCCCCTGCAACAATATTGATCCAGGAACCCCCTCAATTTAATTTTTCCAACCAATTTAAATGAGCCCCCTACAGTAATATTTAAATGGCCCGTAATTTAAATGGGCCCCCAACAACAATATTGATGCAGGGGGCCCAGGCCCCCTCAATTTAATTTTTGCCAACCAGTTTAAAAATGCCCCCTACAATAATATTTAAATGGCCCAAATTTAAATGGGCCCCTCAACAATATGGGGCCCGGGCCCCCGCAATTTGATGTCTGCCAACCAATTTAAACGTATAACCCGAGTGAAATTAAGGGTTTTTATCTTAAACGTTGCCAACTGAGGCCCTCATCTAACCTTTTTATGAACGTATTGCAAAAACCGTTAACCAGAAGGCAGGGACGGATTTAACATATGGCTCAGTGCCAGGGGTCCGCACTTAGATAAGACTTTTTTTCGGTCATTACCTGTATTTGGCAGGAAAATATTTCAAAAATCCCAAAGTGCTGGGGGCCCAACTCAATGCATATCCGACTCGGGCAATGACATGGTTTGTAGGTGTAACTACGGTATCTACTGTACATTCTTCAATAACGATTCACCTCCACCTCGCCAGTTTTTATGCAAAAAATACTTTTGAAAAAACTTAGCTACAGTAAGGGGAATGCTCATTGAACAAATTTTTGAATTGAGAGGGCCTGGGCCCCCTGGCCGTTTATGTACTCCTATAACTGGCTGTTTTCATGACAAAACAGTAATCTCTAAGGGGGCATTTTTAAATTGGTTGGCAAAAATATTCAACTGGATTGTTATTTACTCCTAAAATATTGCAGGAGGCAATGCACTTTACTTCCCCCTACTTGGGCCAAATCACTTACAAAATTTAACCCCAAAATGCAAAATTTTAATCGTGTTTTGGACTTAAATTGCAAGCAAAAGGAAGACTGCACAACATAATTTTTTCAATGGGCTTTCAAATGTTAAAAATCTAGTACTTTCAAATGGCTCTGAATACGTGAGAAATGTGATCCAAAGGTGTTAAAATAGCTTTTTTTCCAAAAAATTACAAAAATCGCCCAGCGGCTGGGAGCTTCGCTCCCAGACTTCCACGGCCTCCGGCGGCTGGAGGCTCCGCCCCCAGAACCCCGACTGTGATAGGTTTGAATTACAGCACACTTCTTTACTCAAACACGTCTCCCAATTTAAACATTTTCGCATTTTAACTATTGGTTTAAGCCCTCTCCCTTGGGCCACGGCTTCTGGTCATCCATTCTACGATATCTTTGCCCCCCAAAAAAATCCTCTTTCGAAGTTTCCGATGACGTCATTGCATGTGATTTGTGGTTTGCCCCCCCCCCCCCCAATCAAAATCCTGGCTACGCCTATGGCTCTGTCCCCCAGACCCCTCAGTGATACGCTTGAGATGCATTAGTTTGTTCAGCAAGGGGCCTAAGTTAGACATTTTTTTGCAAACAAAATTTACTTTTGGTTCAAGCCCCTCCCTCTGAGAAAAATCGTGGTTGCGCGTCTTGTTGCATTCAATGCTGCTGACAAGTTTTTCTAGCGATTATATGGGCCGCAGACAAAACGAGCTAAGAAACGCTGCTAGCCTTATACGTCTCTTTTTTCAGACATGAATGCAAAATTGTTGAAATAGCGCATAACTTTTAGCCGTGAAATATTAGTTTTTGTGTGCAAAAGTTCAGTCTATTTTAGTGCTCCCCACTTTCAGCTAGTGCCCCCTCACTTCGTTTGCTCTAGCGACAGCACTGTGTTGTTGTTGTAGCTTTTTGTATGCAGAGGCAAAAGAGAGCTGAAGCCTAAACCCGACATAAGGGCGCAGACAAAAGAGCGCAGGACATAAGGGCTCAGAGATGTAAATCTGCAGTCTGCGCTAACATTATCGTGCTTCGGAAAATAATTATGTAATCAAAGAAACGAACTTGACTAATGAGTATTTTTTTAAATTTTTGATAGTCAAGTTTTGAAAGAAGTTTTTTGAATTCGCTTCCTGCCTTCAGGGCTCCGCAAACTCCTCACACGAATTCGGCGGAATAAAGCGAGAAAATGAGTGATTTGATTTGGCTTCACACGGGGACAAAAGACTAATTATAATTGTTTGCTTAACGGATTAAGCACAACCGTTAAATGACTGTGTTTGAAAACAACCGGTGACGTGGATACGTAAAGCAAATAAACTCATTAAAAATAAACATTTCTTTTTAAAGTTTTGTTCAAGATTAGTGTACGACGACTTAAAAAGAGTTTAAGGGGTGGCCACGGTAGTGCTTCGTGCTATAATTGAGAACTGGAAAAAGGAAGCGAATTCAAAAAACTTCTTTCAAAATTTGACTTTCAAAATATGAATATAATACTCATTAATCAAGTTCGTTTCTTTGATTACGTAATATTTTTCGAAGCACGAAAATGTTAGCGCAGATTGCAGACTTACGTCTCTGCACGCTTATGTCCATGCGTCTTATGTCCTTGTGCCCGTATGTCCCTGGACCCTTATGTCTGTGCCCTTATGTCGTAGATCGAGCTGAAGCGAAGCCGACGCTTAATGTGTGAATTGAGATCGCTTATTTATAGGCTAGGGATTTCAAAGTCAGTTAAAGTTGCTAGTAGTTAAAAGCAAGGTTGGCAGTACAGTACGGTACCCGGTACTGTACGTAAGTACGGTACGGTACGCCTCAATTATTGCTAAGAAGTACGGTACGCCTTTTTAGTAATGCTTCGGGTACGGTACGTTGGTACGGTACGCTTCAAAATTGAACTCAGGCCTGGCGCCACGGGGGGGCATTCCGGGGCCGTGCCCCCCAAATGACTGCTTGTGCCCCCCAAACGAAAGTTGTGCCCCCTCCGAAGCGAGGACTGTGCCCCGAAGAAATTAATGAGCTTGGGGCTGCTGGAGAGTCAATCGAGGCCTGAGACTCGCAAAATAGTGCTTATTGCTCTAGAATTCGTGAGCAAAAACTGTTTTTTAGTAATTTTTGTGTGGACTCACACCGAATTTCAAGAAACATCGCGTATATTTTGGGATGAAGACCTTTTTTTTTTTGGTCTTCACCTTTTTCGTTTGATCCACACGCTCGAATTCACATAAATAAAGTTCTTGTGCCCTCCTAAAATTTATTTATGCCCCCCCAGTCACGCTATCCTGGCGCCGGGCCTGATTGAACTGAAGTAGAATACGCTGGTACGGTACGGTTCAAGATGCGAAGTACGTAGTACGCAAATTCTGAACGTACCGTACCGTACTGCCATCCTTCATTGATAGCCTAATGTACTTTTATCTACATTTTGTGCTTTCTATAAGTTTCTGTGAGTTTTTTTTGTTTTTTTTTTTACCGGTACAATGATATTGAAGTATGCATCAGTATCTCAGCGATACAAGACTAAATCTACTTAGTGGATGAATCTTGGATAAGGTTAGAAAATGAAAAGCTCAAATTGCACCTACAATGGCACAACCTTAAATGCTGATCTATTGCTGCACGCCACAGACCCACGATCACGACCGATAAAATTATTTCAGTTATTTATCAATACGAGTAGTGAGAGGTGGGCACTTGTGGCGCAAATATTGCGCCGCAACTATTTTACTTGCGATAGCGCTTGCGTTGCAACTTTTTTTAAACGGTTGCGCTGACGCAGTGGCGTCGCTAGGGGGGGCGGCCCGCCCCGGTGTCACCATTTTGGGGTGACACCATATTATGATGTGAAACCATAACTCCAGCGATTTGTGGTGAATACCTTACTTTTTTTGCTTTGTTTGGTCGTCCCAATCCTCATTTGGACTAAAAACCCACTGATTTTTAGGCGAAGACCTTTTCTTTTTTTGGTCTTCACATACTTTTGGACCGAAAACCCACTTATTTTGCAGTGAAGACCTTTTTTTTTGGTCTTCACCCATTTTTGGTACGAAAAAGGGTGCCACCACGAAATCCTGCCCCGGGTGCCACCATTTTTAGCAACGCCTCTGCGCTGACGCTTGCGCCGCAAGTATTTTAGCAATTTTGAGCACAATCGCGCAAGCGCAATTCAAATACGATTAAGAAAATTGTTTCCGATCAATTGTGATAAAAGTTTAGAAAAAACATTGAAGAGGAAGTTTCATAAAACTTCGTCATGGGAAATTGTATTCGTCTACTGCTTGAAAACTTTGATAGGATTCTCAGCAGGGGTATTCTTTCGCTAAAACTTTTTCTCTGAGATATTTTGCAAATTTTTCAAAATTTTTTTTCAAATTTTTTAATTGCGTATTTCAAAAAATGGTTGCAAAATCAAATTTTGAAGAGAAAACTATTTTTGTAATTGTCTCCAGAAATACGCAACTCGTTCCTAAACCATAAAAAATACGCTATACTACAAAACCTTAAAATATTGCTTGGGGCAAAATTTAACGCGTTACTTGCAACCGTCTTACTGTAAATCGAAAACAAAAACCAAAAACTATTAATTGTAACGTTTCTGGCCAGTCCGAAAAACTTGAAAATTATTGCTAACCGTAGTGACAGCATCGGTATAGCTCTCAATTAATATACTTATAGATAGTTCAATTTCTTTAAACAAAAATATCATAATATTTGTTATAACATGCTTTAGTCGTGAGAGAGTGATGCTAAGCTCTAGAAGCATAAGTACGCAAACGCATCGGTAGCTCTTAAGAAAATAGATTACATAAGATCACAATCTAGATCAGCTTCTGGTTGTCAGAAAAAATGATTATGGATGGGATTCGAACCATGCCCGCAACAACCAGAATCATACACTGATTTTGAAGTCGCGGCAGTCCTTCAACGCAGGACAGGCGTTAGACCACTCTGCCACCGTAGCTATGCGTTAAAACAAGTTTGCTAATATTGATTGGTTGCACTGAGATTTGAGCGATCGGTCACACTTGGGTTCCGATGCTCGTGTTGTGCGGTTGACGAGCACGTGAGATTGTTGAACTGCATTCTACTCGTCGGTAGCTCTTCGATTTCTTTGTACAAAACACAAGATGATTTTTAGCATGCTCAATTCGTCAGAGCAGAGTGATGCTAATTGCTCCAGAAGCACAAATGCATCGAAACTAGAAACCGATTTCCTTGACGAGCCATAAGAAAAAACAATGACTCCGAAGTCGTTCGCTTGCCACCACATGAAGAATTTATTGGTTGAATTTAACACCCCGATTCCTTTAACTGCGAGTGTTGAGCGTCATTTTTCGTTGTTCTTCACCCGAAGCGAAAGGAGTTAAACAATGCACATTTTCAAATGCTTGTATTTTTGAAACGAAATCAATAAATTTTTTTGTTTGTGCATAATTTGTTTCGAATATTGGTTTCGTACCTAGTGCAGTTTACTATTTGGTAGCAGTGCGCATGATTTGTTTTGAATATTGGTTTCGTATCGTAGATTAGTGCAGTTTGAACAGTGAGTCAATCACAATTATACTTTTTACAACGTTACACTTGCGCGTGCGCTAGCGGCACAATTATTTTTTGGGAATTGCCGAAACGCTTGCGCCGCAAGAATTTTAGAGCAGTTGTGCGTGCGCTTGCGGCGCAATATTATTGTAGCTTGCGCTGCCCACCTCTTCCGGTAGTCTGCACATTCTTTCGCCACGCTTAAAGCATAGTCGTATATATGAGTTGATGACTATGCTTAAACTCAACAAAAAAATAGAGAAAGAAAAAAAAGTTTTCACTCTAGAGCACGGTAATCGACAGGTTTTAGCTCCGTATGGAGTTTATGCAAGGGAATGTATGCTGTCTATTGCAGATTTTACTGCAATTCTGGGGTAAAGCGCTCAGCAACGCCTGAAATATTTTCAGATAATTACCAATAACAGTGCCGTATCCATTTTTTTTTTGAACCGGTAAAAGTCGACAAATATTTTGTAAGTGCGTGACAACTGTTCTCCAACATCTATCTTGAAATTTTCTAGGAAAGGCGGTGAAATATGTTTTTTTGGGGGGGCACGTCCATTGCTTGCAGCCCCGATTTCTGGGCGGTCAAATCGCACACAGTGTTGCCAACAAATCGCCACCGCAGCGACATATCTTTGCTAGAAACGCTACATGAGTTACCCAGAGGTCAGGCCCAACGATCATCAATGAACAAAAATAGGCTGAAAAGCTATGAAAAAATTATTGTTAAAGTTATTCTTTCCGAGACTGCTAAATTGTAATTTTAAGTTTTTTAACGCTGCAAACAGTAAAAACTGGTTATCGACAACCAGATCGTTGAGAAGAAGGCGGTTGTCATGCATGATTGTGATTGCAATATCAGCATCTTTTTTTAATTTTTTGCCTTTTTTTATTGCAACAAGGCGATAAAATGTTCAAGAACTTCGACTCCAAGCCATAAAAAAATGCAGCTAAATAGCATAATCGGGTAGCTTAATCAAAACATGGCATAAAATTTGAAGTTAATAAACAGCAAAACAGTAAAAAAATAATCTATAAGCAGTAAAAGAAAAGTGAAGCACCTACAAAAATAAAAATTAACAAGATCGCAAAAATGATTTTAATTTCTCGGGCCATTTTTTTTGCTATCCATGTATCTTGTAGCATTTTGTCCGTGATGTTATGCTTCGAACTTGCTTGGTTTTCACATGGAAACGGAATAGCGGGAACATCTTTCCCTAAAAACTTGCAGAGCGGCTCCCACCCCTAGATGCAAATAAGTTAATTAAAGTTGTAGGTTACACAATAAGTTGTAACATAATTGAAGTTTCCAATCAAATCTTTCATTATACCCGCTGTATCGCGCCGAAGCGTGTAATGAGTTTGCGGGGCTCATTCCACGTCATTGCACCCGGACAACACAGCTCCTTTCGAAGAAATGTCGATGCGATGGCGAGCCGTTGGAAACACTGCATTCAATTTGACCGGCCCGAGATTTGAACCTCAGACCTCCTGCTCCAAAGATGAATACGTTACTGCTCGACCAACTGGTCTTGAGATCTATAAAATAAACTACAAAAAAAGTATGAATATGCACGGCACAGAGAGCTAAAATTCCCGTAGACTATGGTCACAAGCGACTGCTCTTGGCGACGAAAAACCTGGAGATACGCTCGCATGTCAATACAAATATGAAAACTTGAAAAAGGTAAAGATTTATCTCCTTTCCGACCAGTGAAGTTATTTTGCATGCTTTTAAAATTGTGACTAAATCAAATGTTTTTTGATTTTACAATCACTACTAAAAGAATAAATTAAAGTTACAGTTTCGTAACATTCTTTAAAGCTCAGAGTAGACAAATCTCAAAATGTTTTAAAAATAAAAGTTAAAAAGATGACGTCGATTTTGATGTGTTATTTACACTGCACCTCTTTCACGTTGAATTCCAGCAGTTGTGAGTCGGGCACCACGGATCGAACAAAAGAATTATGTCTCTTGTACCAGGACTTCCAGAGTATTTCTCGTGGCTCCACAGTACCCTGCATAGAAACAACATTAGTGCTACTGCTTTTTCAGAACTAAACTTACACAACTTAATGTAGCCAAGTCAATACTTTGAACGCTATTTAAGCTATGAGTTTTGAAAAGACTTTTTACATTTTTAGTAGCAGTTTGGAAATTCCTTGAACAAAAAAAACAAAAACAAAACAAATATACATTATTACTAATGGCTTGAGTTATTGGCTTTGATTATTTAGATGTTATATCATTATTTCGATATCATCATGATTTGTTTGATTCTGTATGCCGGTACGTTACATAAATAAATACGTCAGCTTTTGTTGCAAATTACTTTGTAACTCGTAGGCTGGTAAGGTGGTATGTTTGGGTACTGGGTACTCTAAATTAGTTTTAGGATTCAATATTCTAGCCAGTCAAATCAAATCCTGACCTAATTTAATTGCGGACTGCTTGCTAAAACTGCAAATTTTGTTCATAAACTGAAACAAATATCTCTGTCAATGAGGTACAATATTCCAAAGATGGACTCCGCCGACAGGAGCGCAACCAAGATTTTGTTAAGGGGGCGGGTTGACCCCAAAGTTAAAACTTTTTTGTTCGAAAAATAACTCATTTAAACGTCGTGGCGAGCAGTTCCGTACAACAACGCACACCACAAACAGGACCTCAGATAGAAATATTTTTCGGGGATTCTAAGACTGCTGATTACACTGTGCAACAAATTTTCAGTTTGAAAAAAACTCAAGAACAAACAGATGTGCTGTAGAGTAATTTGCGGGCGCTAAGTCCGAATTTGAACTTGTTTTTTTACGTAGACGTCAGGATTTTCTGAAAAAGCATATGAATTTCTGGTGGGAAAAGAATATTCTTCACATTGTCAAGCACTATTGCCCATAGCCTAACTAATTTATCTAATATGTTCTTCTAATACGTCTTTTTATGAGTTGCAACAAGTCTATTATATTTGTAAAGAATGCAGTTTCCCAAGTTTAGGAAAACCTGGCATAGTTAGTGATGAAATATTCAAATTTCAACCAAAATGTATTAACAACTTAGAAGCGTTTTACCACAGAAGTTTGATTAAGGTTTTACTTCAACATTGTTAGTCTTTTTTTATAGTTTTTTTTTTGCTCTCCCACTTATTACAAGTTTCAGTATTATCTAATATGAAAATAAAGCTTTAAAATGGAGCAACACAAAAACTCGACAAGAAAATCACACTCTGTAAAAAAAATGAACAGAAGTTCAACGTCTTCGTCTTTTGTGTTCTTGTTCTGGCTTAATTCGTTTTTGTGACCAACATCAGCATTCGGCGAGCATTCCAGTTGATTACTTTCCTTTGAATCTCTTTTCAATAACAGCAATGTCCTGGTCAAATCTCTCGCCGTGCATATCTGCAACTGCTCCCAAGTTTTCATGAAAAAATGTTAAATTTGAATGTAGAAAATGAACTTTGAGTGACATCTTGCATCCCATTTTGAGGTAGTTGCGTAACAAGTTTCTAACACATCTTCGAAGTCTTCAGGATTATACAGGGTGTCTCAAAAGTAAATATACACTTTAAAATTTGAATAACAATCTAATGGCTAATTGAAATTTGTCAAAAGTTTACAAAAATATCCTATAAACTACTAGAAACAGATTACCATCTTACTATCTCGTTGAATTTACTTATTGACAGGATATTAGATCTCAATGTAAAAAACACCAATTTTGAGACGTTTTACCACGTTTTGATGCATTCTTGCCCGACACTTTACAATAAATCTTGTGTAGCTATAGTCCACATGATACTCTAATTTTTTGTTTCAACTCTTCAAGGTTTTGAGGCCATGTGGAGTAAACTTTACTCTAAAGGAAACCCCAAAGAAAAAAGTTGCCTATTCCAGAGGACATCTGCGCCCGATCCACCTATCGGGGAAACAACTGATTTAAGTAATCTCTGACTTTCCTGGCGTAATGTGCAAGAGCTCCATCTTGCTAAACAGTTTTTAACCGAAGCATTATTTCTCAGCTTTTTAACCGAAGCATTATTTAACATTATTTCTCAGCTCTGGGAGGAAAAACCTCAATTCCCTGTTAAAGAGGGGCTGAGTTTGCCTTACTGATTCATATGCTTCTTGTCAATCAGCAATTTTGCACCTCATTTCTTGGGTTAATCTCCTAGTCATTATGTGGATTGATGAAAAATGCAAACATTACCTAAATTTTACTGCTTATCCACGCTATGTTCTCTGAAGAAATGAATGCCCTATGATGAGTACTTAAAAAGCAAATCAAAATTGAAAGTGTATACTTACTTTTGAGACACCCTGTATAAACCAAGAAAATTTAGACATACTTGTTTAAAACTTTTCCACGCAGCCAACTCGGTTTCATTGAGCGTGTTGTCTTACATGTCATTCACGATAAGGTTTCGTATCTAAGACCCAACAAATACACCTTCTTTTATTTTGGCATTAGACAACTTGGAAAAACATTCATGCGAAACTTCAAATGGAGGAAAATCTTTTCTTAAGCCTTTAACGAATCGTTTGAATAGCCCAAGGTTAATGTGCAGAGGTGACAAAATGATTTTATTTTGAGGAACCAAAGGCAAAGCTACGTAGTTATGTTTACCTTTCTCTTCTTCTATGCTCTGCGGCCAGGTCTTCCCAATGTAATGCTTATTACGAGCTCTGGAATCCCAGAGGCATAGAAAACAGCAGTATTTAGTGTAGCCAAGTTGAAGGCCTCGTAGCAAAGCCACGACTTTTACGTCTGTGCACACATACCAGAAATGAGAATGGTAATTTAAGTTATCCAAAATAAGTTGCATGTTGTAGTATGTTTCTTTGAAGGTGGTTGAATATGCTACTGGTATAAATGGATAGCGGTTCCCATTAAACAGAAGTTCAGCTTTGATACTTTCCACCAAGCTGTCTATGAAAAGTCTCCTGTTCGTTTGATTGTGGATCATGCCAATACTTTGGAATAATGCAGAAACATCGTTGCAGTAGCACAGTTTGCCATCAGAAGAGAAATTGGAAATTAGGTCTTGGCTTCTTTGACGATAGAACGTTACCTTTGTGTCTGGAGCAAGCAAATTTCATCCTTGTAAGCGTGAAGCCAAGAGTTCGCTATTAGACTTAGTCAGATCTAAATCTCGCACAAGATCATTTAAATCTTCCGGACTAATTAAATGTGGTTTGGTAGCTTCTTAACTGAGTTAAAAGGTATTATGAGAATCACTACTCAAGTTGTTA
The DNA here is from genome assembly GCA_963965965.1 of Trididemnum nubilum. Taxonomy (NCBI): domain Eukaryota; kingdom Metazoa; phylum Chordata; class Ascidiacea; order Aplousobranchia; family Didemnidae; genus Trididemnum; species Trididemnum nubilum. Next base: position 14,352,696 of record OZ014478.1, on the reverse strand, counting down.
GAGTTCTCTGAAGACTCGCCCTTTAATTCAGGTAAACACGGTGGTCGGTGGAGGAATGGCAATGGGTAGATCAGCAGAATTTGGGACAGGACGGATAGCAGATGGTAAGTTTGGATACAAAATTTTCTTCCTGTTTCTTTGGTTATAGCCTTTTGTGGTGGTTAAACAGTAATAGCAATTAGTGATGTGGTCTCTCTGCTCTCGCCAGATCATAGTCACAGCGAATTCCATATCTACTTTTTTTCCCCGAAAACCATTTGCTTAGTTTAGCGCTACAATCTAAGCAACAATAGTGTGAAGACCAAACTTTATTTTGGTCTCCAACTGCACATCCAAAATAAGCATAATACAAATGCTTGATCTTGTCAATTAAGTTCCTTTAATATTTAGCAGAGTCAATTCTCCACAAATGTAGCAAAAAGAATCAGGATTATTTTTACGAGATCGTCTCTTTTTTGGCATTTTAGCTTCTTTATGGGCAAAATCAATGTCTAACTCGATAATATGTACAATACTATGAGCATATTTGTCTTACAGCTTGCTTAGAACATACCTAAATGCAAAAATTATGACTAAAAGAATGTCTGCAGTAGCTAAATCACAAGGAATATTGATTTCTAACTACTTGTAAGAAGCAACTATGACAGTCTGTTTCTGTTTAACTGACTGGATCATGGGTGACCAGAATGGCTATTTTTTTTGTATAGATTGAACAGCTTTCAGCAGTAGTGCAAATGATGGCTCATAAAGCAAGCAGAGAAAATTCAGGCCTGCCTTTTGGAATTAAAATGTAAAATGCTGAAAAAACCTGACGTGATAGAAAAAAATAAATGTCGTATTCGTGTTTAGCACACCAAAATTTACCAAAATCAACTCCTTTTGTCTTTGAGTTTTTTTTTGTGTTGCGCAGTGTTATTACAGTTGTGTTTCCACGGAAATTAGGTGAAGACCAACCAAAGTCTTTACCGGAAATTTTCTGGAAAAATGGCTATTCGCTTGTTTTTAGAGCTATTTGAAAGAACTAAATTACACAAATCGAGAGTTATTTCCAAGAATCAAATTGCCCAGCCTGTGCAGCCCTCCTTACTTATAGATTAAGTCCAAAACACATTTAAAACGCTCGAATTTTGGTTTAAATTTTCTAATTAACCTGGCTAAAGGGGGGCTGATGCCCCTTTCCCCCTTGGTTGCGCCATTGCTCACCAACTCATTTGACATTTTATCGTGACGCAGGCTGTAGGAGTATACAATATGAAATCTTGATTTGATAGGCCTATATACTCACAATGGTTGATTTTGACATGCCCCAACACCAGTCCAGTAGTCTACGAGTAGAAGGAGATAGGTAATATATGACATGGAGGAAAAAGTATTTGTTCATTGCCTTTTCAACCATTGTCTTGTAGCTTTCATACCATTCTTCAATATCTCTTACCATTAGAATAACCTGTAGAAACAACAGAAAAGTTTGCAAGTATAGGCTAAACATGTTGGCTGCAAGATGAGATTTAAATATTGATACAGCAAAAATATTTTTAAGAATACAAAAACGAAATTTATAGTTTATACCTTGGCTTTTGGCCATTCTTCTAAAAACTGATCGAAAAAACAAGAATGAGGAAAATCCACAACGGCTTCAACATCTTTTGCGTACACATTTCGAATGACCTGGTTCAAATCGGCAACACGCCCTTCAAATATGTCTTCCCAATCATCAAAGGCATACTCAATGGCTTCTTCAATGTCATAAACTGCAACCGCACAAAATATTAATGTTTAAACAATGATGTTTTTATTTGCAGTACCGTAACTTAAATTTTTGAGATTTTGAGGTACCGGCCAATTAGTCGAGCGGTAACGCGTTCGTCTCTGGAACAGGAAGCCTGAGGTTCAAATTTAGGACCGGTCAAATCGTACACACTATGTTGCCAACGGCTCGCCACCGTTGCGACATTTCTTCGACTATGTTGCCCAGACGCAATGACGCGGAGATGGTCTCCGCTTTACACAGTATCCGTTTTTCTTCCGTTTTTGTACGTTTTTTCTTCCTCACGAAAAAGTATGTTCTTTTTCATCCGCATTTTTATATGTTTATATATCTGCACTAGCCATTAACTAAAGTACCAAACTTTCACGTAGTACTGGATCAGAGTTTTCCGAAAAAAATTTTGTAAAGGAGTAGAGCTCTATTTTCAAAAATCGCTTTCAATAATTGCATTAGAATTGCTCATACACGAAATTTTTGAACAAAATTTTTACAATACAACAGTCTATTGAAAAGGACATTCAGGTCGGAAATTTTTTTGCTCGGATTTCACCAATAAAAATTAACAGATCTAAACTTCTCCAACTTTGTGCTTTCTAGAAGTACTACAACCTCCCGTTCCCCGAAATATAATAGCTTGACAGCTTAAATTTCCACTGAGAAAGACTTTTCCTACTTAGAAATTTTGCTAGGGTTGCCAATAACAATGATATTTTCGAAAAGTTACAGCATGTTCCTGATTCTCAACAAATGCTTTGCTGTCGAGTTATGTCTTAACAAAGTTTGTGATACTTTGCACTTTGTAGAATTTTCTGTTTTGTAATTGTTCGTGCTTTGTGATAGTTTGAGATATCTTGAATAGGTTTGTGCATATGGTAAATAATTTTTGTTCTGCAAATATCGCAATTGAGTTGCTTTTATTTGTTTTTTTTTAAGGAATAGCAGCCATGTATAATATTAATAACTCCGACCATACTTCCTTGACTTGATGCATGATATAAGGTTATTTGTTTTACTTCTTCTCTAATTTGTGCCAAAATATTGTTTTGCTATTGAATTGGCTACAATTGTAATGTTATTGACCGACTTAATTATTGCTCATTTGATTAAAATTGTATGTTGGTACAAATAAAATAAATGCATAAACAAAATAAAAAGTAAAAGCTCAGAAATACAAAATTAGCTGCTTTTCAATCAGAGATGTGGGAGCGGAAGCGTAGGGTAGAGGGTACCGCTTCCTCTTTTACTTTGGCCATTCATCAGATGTTGAAAACATATATGTGGCGTAATTTTTTGTAAAATATGACAAAAAGTTATTGTACGATAAACCAGCATTAGCAAAGAAACCTTTTTTAAAGTTTTGGTTCACTATCAAGGCCAGCCCCTCACCCCTATCAATTGAAAAATGAACCATGTACCGTACCAACTCATTTTGCATTTAAAAGTGTTTAAAAATATTCGCTGTTTTAGTCCTAAGATTTCGAAGATATTCTCAAAATTTTGGGGGCTCTGCCCATTTTTTACTGAAGGGGCATATATCGATTTTACACAGCATTCACTAGCTTAGGCAAACTTTCCAATTCCCACAGTTTTTTTACTGTGACAATAGGCCTATATTATTCTTAATAAAGTAAACAGAAGAGGACATCATACTGTCATCTTCTCTCAAACAAAGTATAATATTGTAGAACTTTGAAACATCATGTCTTATTGCAAGCTATAATAATATAAATTAATAAGTTCCTATCGTTGCTATATTAATATGGATTATTCTCGCATGGTATCTATAATTCTATTATCACAAAATTTTTGCAAGATTTGTTGCTTTGTAGTCTTAAAATTACTGTACGTGCGATGCTACGCAGAAATTTAGAGCAAAGCCATATATTAACTTATTATAAAAACGAATTATCTAAAAAAAATCTGCATTTGTTGGGGCTTTGCTTTGGGTAGCTAAATCACCCAAGTAAAGATTAGTTACACTTTATAGCAGATGCGATTGAAACGTTTCTATCCCGAGCGCTTGGAAATCCGTGCATAGAGACCCCAATATACTTAATCGCTCCTTTTTTCAAATTTTTGCCTGAACGGTTGAAAAATTACAGTCAGCTGACAATTGTATGACTATGCGTTTGTACGTTTCGCTTTGGGGCCGCTCCCAATTTGAATTCCTGGATACGTTTATGCTCAGATCCTTGCGATGACGAATTAACCACTCTCATATTTTGATTTCATATTGTGTTTTCAAGATGATAGTAGCATAAATCGTTTAATTTTGACATATCTGGAAAAAAGTTTTTGCAAAAAAGTTTTCGACATAAAAAATTTAAAACAAAAGTTACGTCATCAAGTGGTGGAAGCGGAAGCGATTTACAGTAAAAACTGGCGCTTTCACATCCCGGTTTTCAAAAAATGTAAGCCAGCTTTCCAAAAGGTAATCTTCAGTCACAATACTGACAAAATGGCAACACTAAAACAAGCGAAAATTTGTTAATTTTGAAATGAAATAATTTGTTTATTTTGAAATGAAATAATTAATTTTGAACTAATCTTGAAAACGGCAAGACGCAGGAAATTTCAATTTTGATGAGAGTGCATTTTAGATTTATCCCAACATTTTGGTTAGCAGTGAAAAACAACTTTTTTATGCTTTTTTAAAACTACTTCTAACTGAAAAGGCGCATTTTCGAAATGCCCATACTTTTTAATGAAGAAAAAAAAAACGTAAAAATACGGACAAAAGCGGACGAAAAAAGGATACTGTCGGCGAAAATCCTCCCTAATTTGTAACCAATCAACATTTGTGATAATTTTATTTAAAAGAATAAGATGAGCTATCTCAAATGTATATAGTTTATATGTCGATTAACAAGTCAAGTCAACATGATTGTACTCATTGTAGATGTAGTTTATTTGTCATCAATCAACATTACGATAATTTCGTTAAAAGAAATTAATCGTGATAAAAACAGAGTAAAAACTCGCAAAGCGCTGGCTTTGCTTGAGCGCGTTGCTTGAAGCAGCGCAAAATCCAGATTTGAATTGCCGTAGATTTTACAGCAATACGCTTTTTTTCTTTTTCAAAGTTTAAATACCACATTTTTACCGGTATGTGCAGCGGCGCCATGGCTTAGCGGCAAAGCGCCTGTCTAGTAAACAGGAGATCCCGGGTTCGAACCCCGGTGGTGCCTTACGTTTTGCTATTTTTGCACATGGTATAAATTCTTTAAGCACTTCCGAGTTGTATTTTTTTGCAAGTAAGTCCATGTTCTTCTAGTAGCGTAACCAAAAACACTTGGCTACCTTATTCACTAAATGTCTACAGACTTGCCTAAGTACAAAAGTAACCCTTCCTAATCAAAATGGGAGTGAGTAGAGACTAGGCTATTTCATCAATTAAGAACTTACCAGTATTGTCTTTTATAGTGTTGTTTCGTTTGTTGACAGCTTTTAAGTTTTTTTTAAAGTTTGCTATTGTAGAGTTGTTTTTTGTGTTGACAGTTGAGGCTTTTTTTTTTTAAGTTTTATTATGGCTGCAGACCTTGAGATGACTGTACTAAGTCTTTTCCAGAGGCGTCGCTTAGAATGGTGGCACGCGGGGCGGGATTTCGTGGTGGCACCCTCTATCGACCAAGAAATAGGTGAAGACCAAAAAAAAAGGTCTTTGCTGCAAAACGAGTTGGTTTTCGGTACGCAAGTATGTGATGACAAAAAAAAACCTCTTCGCCTACCAATCAGTAGGTTTTCGGTCTCAAAAGAAAAAAACACCCAAATGGTGTCACCCCAAAATAGTGACACCCGGGGCGGGCCACCCCCCCTAGCGACGCCACTGGTCTTTTCGCATGCCTAACTACATTGAACTGAAAGAAATACAGTAAAACAAAAATGAGAAATATTCATGCGCAAACTTTTTATTTGCTTTTTTAAAGGTCAAAATTAGGGTTTAAACGGTAGAGTTTGAGTTTGGGTTAGAGTTAAGGTTAGGTTTAGAGCAAGGATTTGAGTTTGGGTTAGATTTGAATCAGAAGTAATATAAAACGAGAGAGAAATTTCCGGTGCAACAATCTCTTCCAATCAAAATTAATTAAGCTTGTGTGCATTCTACATTGATACCATCAAACGGGATGACTTTGTTCGGGAGAGTGTCTTTGTTCACTAGGAGTGAGTTTGTTCGGTATGTAAAATCAGTGGCGTAGGCAGGATTTTTCAATGGGGGGGGTTGAAAGTGACATCGAAAATTTGTTTGCGATCTATACTTTGGCAAATAAATAACTTAGTGTAATGTCACTCACGACTCTCATCAAAGAATAACTACAGTAGAACCTCATTATTACGGGTAAGGTTAGAATGAATATTATCAACCTTTCCAGTCACATCACGTGACCAATCCAATTTTGATAAAAACACCATTTTTCGTTTAAAGTGGGGTTGAGGGAATCAAATAGAGTGTATTTAATCCCCCAAACTCTATTTCATCACCCCAAACCCAAAATAAATGAAAAAATGGGGGATTTACCAAAATTGGCTTGGTCACGTGATGTGACTGGAAAGGTTGATATTATTCATTCTAACCTTTCCCCACTATTACGGACACCCTTGGGACTTAGCTCAGCTGTCCGTAATTCTGAGGCGTCCGTTGTATTGAAAATCAATTTTTAATGAACACCAGAGGATTCTGTACAATTGTTCCGCAGTGAAAAAGACATTCCATGGGAATCGCAATTATACACTATGATCAGCGATGGCGGAACCATTTTGAAAGTGGAGGGGCCCAAAGTCTATCCAGTTTTTTCACCTACAGCGCATAACGCGCAGTTATAAACTTACAGCGATTTTCGTTGTTTTAGCACTAGCTTCTGCAAATGCAGCATGTCGCTAAAGGTTACCGAAACAACGCAGTTCGTTTTTAAACGTGCGCCCATAAATGTTATTCCAAGCCGTAATTAATCATCAAAAACTATAGCAATAATATTAGGCCTATCCAATATCCATAATAAAACAGTCGCAAATTTAGTCACAGCAAAAATGCTACATTGTTATTTGTTAGTAAACACACTGCAAATGTACACATTAAACTCGACATACAGCCCGATAAAAAGGAGGATACCTGATAAGCTAGGGCCTTGCCTCAATTTTTTTCTTGAAATGTATAGGATATACTGACCAATTTTTTCCCTTTGTTAACATATTACATTGCAGGCTTTTAAACTCCCGATATTTTTTAAAGTTCCGACTCCTGTACTCCACGAGTCCACAGTCTTGCTTAAATCTATGAGAACTTAATTTTTTTGTAGTAACGTATAGCTTATCAAAGATTTGCCAAAATCTCCAGTATTTGATCACTGTTAATTTTGCGACTGCGATTCCACTAGCTTGTCAGCTTGACTTAAAAATAAACTCAGCTTATCATATTATGGGTCTATAGCAAACCGTAAATTGTAAAAGGCAGTTTAATATTTCTATTCCAAACCAAGTCTTCAGCCCTCCGTTTAGCTAAATTTGCAAACTTACTTATCATTGTGGGAGTACAAGTACCGCTTCGACTATCATAGCTTGAACTTAAATCGCTGGCAAGGCCACTACCATTATCCTAATTTTCGTCGCTATCTTCCCCTTGGCTTATTATCGGCTGCTTAGATGGAGGTTCTGAACTTGACTGTTCTGCTAACGAACGTTTGCAAAAAAAACGATGTTATCTTTCTCGTTTTATTTCTATATTAGCATTATAAACGTGCTAAGCTCATCAGCAACATATACATATAACAGGCGCGTAGCCAGAAATTCGCAATCGTGGGGAGGCTGTTTTGGGGAAGATAGCCAATGGGGGTCTGAGGGCGAAGCCCCCAGCCGCCGGAGGCTGGGGGTTTGGTGGCAAAGCCCCCAGCCGCCGGAGGCACGGGGGTCTGGGGGTGGAGCCCCCAGCGCTCAAAAATTTTGCATTTTTTAGCAAAATTAACTTCATTTTATGGCTATTTTGATTAAAATATATTGCTTTTAAACCGTGGCTTAGAAATTGGCAGTGCAAACATGATTAAACTGGTGGCATAAATGGGCTATTTGGGAGGTGGCTAATGGTAAAATGTTTGTTCTCTTGTTTAGATGCTGGTAAATTATAAAATCGAATAGTTCAATAAAACTCACACGGAGTAATCTATTTCGTGTACAGTTTATAGAGAAAAAAAATTGCGGGGGGGCTAATGAAATAAGATTTGAGAGAAATGATTGGTAATTAACTAATACTGAATAGCCCCCCTATTCCCTGGTTTATAGTATATTTGTTGATGGCACCTATGTTTAGCATTTTTACACTTGCGATCAAATTTGATTGCTTATTTTTGACGATTTTTCAAAGTTTTCATTTATTTGTTAGTTTTGTTTTTGACAAATTAGCCCCCCCCTGAATATATGTTTCAAAAGATGTTTTGAATCACTATTTATTTAGTCCACTCCAGTGCATAAAATAGTCTCAAAAGTGCTAAAAACGTAGTGTTTTTCTCATTTTGCATCTTGGTTGACATGCCAATGGGGGGGCTATAGCCCCCCGCCCCCCTGGCTACGCTACTGACAACGCTTTTTAGAGCAAGCGTCGTTTGAGGCATTCCATTTTGGCTTCCTTCCAAAAGTTACTTGAAACGCGTGAGTGCAAAATATGAAGATTGCGTCGCTTCTTCCTTTTCCAGATTCAACATTTTACTTATTGCGTTAGTATCCATTCGCTATTTACTATTTTTGTGGTGGTCAAGAACAAAAAAAGGAATGAATTATCTGAGAAAATAATGTAGCATGGTACTCATTTTTTTTACACCACAAATTAACCTATAATTGTTCATCAGCCGCACACAAATCAAATTCGCTCCTATTTTGTCCGTGACGCTTATAATAATTACGTAACAATGCAAAGAATGGCGGCTGGGTACAATAACCGCGGTGAAGGGAGGTTATTTTTAGAAATTTAAAATCACTTTCATAATAACGTAAACATTGTATAGTCGCAAAAACGACAGCCGCACAGGTATTAAACCTAAACCGAAGTTATCGTACTCTTAACACGAGCATCACAATTGGGAATGGAATCGATCTCGTGTTAAGCTCAAGAGGAGAAATTACGCTACAAAAATTATTTTGAGTCATCGTCGTAAAAGTCAATGCATATAATCCAATGCCTTCCCACCCGGTTAGGAGTGTGAGTCTGCATTCTACGCCTTCTGGTTTCGACATCTATGATATTAAGTTGCAAAAACATTTTTCAGCCGTGTTATATTAGAAAAAAATCACATAAATTAGAGCCCCCTCAGGGCCCCCCCTGAAAAAAAAGTGGGGGGCCGGGGCCCCCCCGGTTCCGCCAACTATGAGTATGATATCCTTTACCTTTACTTTGAGCTCACTTTACCTTAGAGTAAATTTCTCTATGGTTAGACATTAGGCTACTCTATGGTCCAGACACTGGAATGTTGTTCCCTCGAGCTTGTTGAAACCACTTAAACGTAAGGTCATCAACATCTTGCATTCCCTGGGACTGGGAAATCTTGACTCGCTTTCTATTAGCTGGGGCATTTTCCTCATACGCCTCGCCCTCTAGGTACTCTGCCTTTCTATTATAATCTGCGACACTTGAGACTTTCCAATGTTGAAGATTTCAGCTAGCTTTCTGCAAGATTTTCCACCACTCTCTCTACCTCTTATCAGCCTACACTTGTCTTCTAGTGAAAGTTCACGTCTTGTTTGTCTGCTTTTGATCAGTACCATCTCTTTTTCTCTCTCTTTCTACAGTGTCTTTCGTGATTTCTCGTATTTTTAAAACATGGGGATTTCTCACTTGAGCAGCTCAAATTATTCTACTAGCTTAGTAGCTTATTTACCTTATAGCCTACTAAACTAAAAGGTTTAAGTTTGAAATTGCCATTGTTTAGTTAAAAATTGTCGAACAATTAAAGTAATTATTAATGTTTAATGAGTTATCACCAAAAACAACCTATGAAATTACTGCATTTTGTTACCAACACAGTCCACAATAGGTTAGATTGTGACGCACATTTTTCCAAATCACATGTCCGTTATCCTGAATAATGAGGTGTCCATAGCACTGGGTTAAGAATACAAGTTAATGGCATGGGAGAATTCCGTACATGAAGAAATTGTCCATTATCATAAGGTGTCTGTTAGGTGAGGTTCTACTGTACTTTATTCCTCGGAAACGGACAGATTTTGGTAAAAAATCGTTTTCTTTTGTGGGACCAAAAGTATGGCAAATTGTACCTAACGAACTCAAATTATTAACTTTCAGTCAAATTCAAACGGAAACTAAAGTTTCATTAGCAAATATACTCTTACTTAAGCTAAAATAAACGTGTCATTATCAGAGCATGATCAGTGTCATATAATGTAAATATCTGAACTATGATTTGCTTTTATTTTTTGTTGTGGTTTACTCATTTTTTTTTGTTTATTTGTGTAAATGTACTTTCTCAAAACATACTTTCACGCTACATGACTTGTGACAGTTGGTGGTTGACTTGAAGACCGGACGGTCATTTTCTCCATCTCCTGGTGCTTTATTTTTCTGTACTGTATTTTGAAATCTGATTATTTTGATTTGAGCACAAATAAACGTGATTGATTCACACAGTGCGTAATGTAAATAAAACTTCTCAAACCAAACAATTAAGTATTTGGCATACATTTGCAGTTAACAGCATAATGTTTGCATCTGAACGATGTAGAAAAAATTGCTCAAAGCAAAAGCTATACGAAAACGCCTATAATTATAAACAGACCAAAGTTGCCCGGCGCGTAGCCAGAAATTCGCTATGGGGGGACTGATTTGGGAGTCTGGGGCAAAGTCCCCAGCCGCCGGAGGCACGGGGCTAGCGCTTGAAAATTTTGCATTTTTTTCAAAAATAACTTAATTTTACGGCTATTTTGATAAAAAATAATGCTTTTGAAACATGGCATAAAAATTGGTACGAAGTGCAAACTTGATTAAACTGCATGCATAAATGGGCTATGTGAGAGGTGGCTAATGGTAAAATTTTAGCTCTCTTGTTTACATGCTGGTAAATCGTAAAATTCTACAGTGCAAGAAAACTCACGCAGAGTAATCTATTTCGTCTACATTTTACAGAGAAAAATAATTGGGTATGGGGGTAATGGAAAAAATTTTGAGACAAGTGATTGGTAATTAAGTAATACTGAAGAGCCCCCCTACTCCTGTCCTAAGTTTATAATATGTTTGTTGATGAAACCTATGTTTAGGATTTTTAAACAAGCGATCAAATTTGATTGCTTGTTTTTGGCCATTTTTAAAAGTTTTTATTGATTTGTGAGTTGTATTTTTGACAAATTAGCACCCTCTCCCCTAAATTTATGTTTTAAAAGATGCTTTAAATCACTTTTTAGTCCATTTCAGTGCAAAAACCAGTCGCAGAAGTGTTAAAAACGTAGTATTTTTCTTATTCTGCATTTTGGTTGACAGGCCAGTGGGGGGGCTATAGCCCCCCCGCCTACGCTACTGAAAGTTACTCTGACTCATAACACGACATTCCAGATTTTCCGTATTACACTTAGTCACTTACAATGTTGCATTAAATAACAAAAAATTATTTACAATAAGTAAATATTTCGTATTAATATGAAAGTAAAAAAGAGCTTGTTTGTTTTTAGCAATAAGACGATATTTCGAGTGATATACTTCGAATCAATAAGGAGGGTGGTTTAAATCCCCACCCCCCTGTGGACGCCTTTGCGCATAAGTGAGCTACGTGGGCGGTGGCTAATAGTAACATTTCAGTCCTCTAATTAACAAGCCGGTAAATCATAAAATCATAATTTGAAAAAACGTACGAGCATTTATATTCTATAGTTTGTAAAGTGAGACAGTTGGGGATGGGGGGGGTGATAGAACGAGATTTGAGTGGATTAATAATTAACGACTACTGATTAATTAATTAATACTGAAACCCCGTTTCCATATTTTTGATGAAACCAATGTTTAGCATTTTTACCGGTTAAATTTGCTATTTTGGCAATTTTTTGAAGTTGTTACTGATTTGTAAGTTTTATCTTTCACAAATTAACCCCCCTAAGAAACTCTAAATGTTTCCAAAATTGCTTTAAATCATGTTGGAGATCATGTCATTGCATAAAAACAGGCTCAGAAGTGCTAAAAACGTGATATTTTCTTTATTGTGCTTTTTAGTCGACAGACCAATGGGGAGGATCGAACCCCCAAACCCCCCTGCGTACGCCCTTGTGTAAAATAAGTCACACACTGCTGGCTGGGTCGATATATACAAATCAGTTTCTAAAATTATTGGTATGAAATTAAAAGTTAGCAGTATTTATGTTAATCATCAAAAAATAGAAAAGGTTTGATAGAGTTAAAGTTTTGATTTCTTGACGCAAATTCATCCATCTTTGGCTCTCAACAGTTATTTGCCGTAAAAGAAATGTTACCAAGGTGCGAAATATTTATGGCGCAGCTTTTTTTTACCAGGGTGTGGCGAGCTTGTGAAGGTTGAAGGAGCTAATCCAATCCAAAAATCGGATTAGGATAGGACAGTAGCGTAGCCAAGGGAAGGGCGGGGGGCTAAGCCCCCCCTCCCCCCCCATTGGCATGTCAACCAAAATCCAAAATGAGAAAAACACTACGTTTTTTGCACGTTTGAGACTGTTTTATGCACTGGAGTGGACTAAATAGTGATTTAAAACATCTTTTGAAACATATATTCAGGGGGGGGGGCTAATTTGTCAAAAACAAAACTAACAAATAAATGAAAACTTTGAAAAATCGTCAAAAATAAGCAATCAAATTTGATCGTTAGTGTAAAAATGCTAAACATAGGTGCCATCAACAAATATACTATAAACCAGGGAATAGGGGGGCTATTCAGTATTAGTTAATTACCAATCATTTCTCTCAAATCTTATTTCATTAGCCCCCCGCAATTTTTTTTCTCTATAAACTGTATACGAAATAGATTACTCCGTGTGAGTTTTATTGAACTATTCGATTTTATAATTTACCACATCTTAACAAGAGAACTAATATTTTACCATTAGCCACCTCCCAAATAGCCCATTTATGCCACCAGTTTAATCATGTTTGCACTGCCAATTTCTAAGCCACGGTTTAAAAGCATTATATTTTAATCAAAATAGCCATAAAATGAAGTTAATTTTGCAAAAAAATGTCAAATTTTCAAGCGCTGGGAGCTCTGCCCCCAGACCCCCAAAACAGCCCCCCCATTGCGGATTTCTGGCTACGCGCCTGGGGAAGGAGTAGCTTTGAGGGTGACTAGATACGAAATCTTTTATGTCTGGTATAAAATACAAAAAAAATTGTCTGAGATATCTGCGCAAACCCGCATATATCCCAGACAATTTTTAAAACGTGAAATTTGAACAAAGTCACGTCATAGAGGGATGACTTGGCTCACACAGTTTCTAACAGTCAAATGAATGCATTTTGTGGAAATGAAGAAAATCACCCCATTTCAGGGGTTACTTTGTTCATCACTTCAATGCAGTATACCCACGAAACGAAAGTAGAGAGCTAGAAGAGCGATGTGTGGTGTGATAGGTGAGACCTAATGTGTTATGTTCAGCATGTTAGTCCAAGCCTAGTTGTTGGAGGCTTAAAGCAGTTAATGTGAAGTGCCAATTTTGAGCAAAGCCACTCCGTCTGACGGTACCACATTGTTTCTCGAAATACATAAAAAAAAAACTGCTACTGTAAGTACTACGCACCAGAGGTGGAGGTGAGGACACAACGCTCGAGGCCAAGGCCAAGGACTCAAAAAAATTCAAGGCCAAAGACCGCTTTTTCGAGGACAGACCCTCTCGAGGCCAAGGACAGGAATGGTTAGGCCAAGGACCGAGGAAACAATTTTTCTAAATTATAGTTAGAAAATTTCAATAAGTTTTAAACGCGAAAGTGCTAAAGATGTTGCATTTCGTTGCTTTAGATGATAATTCGAAAATAGTAGCTTTTTAGAATAATAATAAATGCCATTTTGAAGTTTTACTCGTTTGCAGTTGATGTTGATTACGTGCCGGAGCGGTATCGCGATAAAGAAACTAGGCCATCACCCGTGAATGGGAATACAACTAAGTTATAAACGTAGAAATGGTCAATTTTAAGGCCTTAATTTCATCAGTTAGGCTCACATCAGTGGTTCTCAAACTTTTTATTTTGCGGCGCACTAAAAACCTTTAAAAAAAAGTCGCGGCACACTAATTGAAAAACCAAATTTACTTTAAAAACTTTATTCTGCAAACTTTAATGCGGTGGATGCGCTTGTTGTTGAGAACAAACAAGATCGAAACGAGGTTCCATCATCGTCAAATAAACCCTCATTTCATCGCCAATTCCAAGTTTTTTGCTTTTAATTTCTTTCAAAGCAGAAAATCCATACTCGCACAGCCGTAAAGATGCAAATGGCAGCATTATTTTAATGGCTTTGACACCGATCATTGAATAAGATTTGTAAACAGATAGCCAAAACTAGTCCAATATTTTTTTGGGAAACAATGCTTCAAAAAACAGGTAATTTCGTAAATCTAAGCTGCTCTTTTTTGGTAGAAAGCTTACTTGTTTCGTTGATTCCAAATGGGGTAACTGCCTATCTAAAGTTGTTTACAGTAAACTCGCGGAAACAGTTCCGAACTAACTGCTGTAATCCAGACAATGTGCTCATAATTTCAGGAACAATCTCTTTGCTTAAAGGGGATTCATTAAGTGTAGGGAACAAATCAAAGATTTTCTTTTTACAAAAATTTTGAAACATGATGAAAAATGAGAATAATTAGCATAGACTACGTCATAACTCTTACACGAACAATAATTAAGATTAAGAACATTAGTAGTCTATCACATGGTGTTAAGTTTAATTGAAATACTAGCATACTTTCCTAAATTTCAAAAAGCTACGCGGCACACCTCGAAATCTAGTTTGAGAACCACTGGCCCAAATGGAACGTTCATTGATTATGGATTCCCAGTTTTTTAGAAGTATCCTAAACGCAAACTATATTGTTTGGTTGAATCATAGACTCTTTACTACTATAGACCAGAAACAGACGAGCGGAGAAAAAGAGAAGAGGATTGAAGAAAAAAATTTTTCTCTTATAACAAAAGTTTTCTGCGCTCACACGTATTCGACTGATTTGATTGGACCATTTGGACATATCCGAAGCGTGAATGAACCGTGAAGAAAAAAAGACAAAACTGTCAGTTTCCAGTCCACTAATAGATAGTCTATGGTTAAACTAATTGGATAATGCAATTTTTCAAAAACTACTGTCTAAAAATATTGCAAAATACTGTTCATCTGTGTTTCTAAAATAAAATGAGGTACCGTACTGAGTATGAAATGTAAGCTCAAAAGTTTTTGGCATTAAAAAAATACGGGGTTCTGGGGCGAGGGCAAAGTCACCATGCAAAGTTAAATAATTTTAGTGATTTTTTCGGAAAAAATAGCAATTTTTGTGACTTTAAAGAAAATTACACGTTTAGATTTTTAAAGCAATTTGAAAAGAAAATATTGTAAATGATAAGTTAGAAAAACTTTAATTTTCGCACAATTTTCCAACTCTGATTTAAAGCCATTCTTTTCTTTACATTTCTGTGTAATTCGTCTTTCTCCTATCTAATGCCTATCAATAAATGAGCGCGAACGTTTCGGCCGCCTAAAGACACTTTGCGAAATTTAAGATAAGGCATTTGATTACAAAAAACCTGAGGATCACAGCAGGATTGTATTACGGAGGAAAGCATTGGAGACAATTGCCCAGACCTCCTTCAAAGGGCCACAATTGTAGAAACGTAAAAATAATAAACATTAATTTTTTCGAAAAATGCCCAATTTTTTTGCGGAAGCTTCGTCTCTTCACCTTAATGATGTGGTGTAAAAAATTTATTAAGTACTCCAGGCATTCGAACAGTTATAGGTATATTTAACTTCACACTAACTGTAATTTTTTAATAGTTTTTCATGGAGCATTTTTTGTGATCCAATAGTTTAACTATAGCTTTAAATAAAACCGGGTCCATCTTTTATTGATTGGGTAGCCTTGAAAAAGGCTTTTTTAAGGTTTAAACGCTTTCGTCTAGATCTCTTCAGAAACCATCGCTAGAAAAAGATAGAATGAAAAAAACAAAAAAAACAATGCGGATTCATTTATAAAAGCAGAGAAAATCGCTGATTGGTCAAATAATCATCGCTGATTGGTTGATTTGTGTCGTTTCGTTTGCCTACAGAAGTAGCGCTTCAGTGTTGAGAAAAACAAACTTTCATCAAGATAGATGTTGATTGGATCAAATCGTTGTGTTTCGTTTGCGTAAGGAAAATAGATGACCTTGTGATGAATCTAAAATAAAACCTAAAACAGGATTTGGTTTGTTAAATTGTTAAGTTTCGTATGCGTTCGAATTATCAATGAATTAATTGAAGGGAATAAACAAATTCCTATGCCTGCACAATTCTGGTTTTGGAATCCGAATGAGTGTTGCTTCCAGTGTAGATAGGTGAATTCTAAAACCAGAATTATGCAGGCAAAAGGAATTTGTTTATTCCCTTCAATTAATTCATTGATAATTCGAACGCATACGAAACTTAACAATTTAACAAACCAAATCCTGTTTTAGGTTTTATTTTAGATTCATCACAAGGTCATCTATTTTCCTTACGCAAACGAAACACAACGATTTGATCCAATCAACATCTATCTTGATGAAAGTTTGTTTTTCTCAACACACAAGCGCTACTTCTGTAGGCAAACGAAACGACACAAATCAACCAATCAGCGATGATTATTTGACCAATCAGCGATTTTCTCTGCTTTTATAAATGAATCCGCATTGTTTTTTTTGTTTTTTTCATTCTATCTTTTTCTAGCGATGGTTTCTGAAGAGATCTAGACGAAAGCGTTTAAACCTTAAAACAGCCTTTTTCAAGGCTACCCAATCAATAAAACATGAACCCGGTTTTATTTAAAGCTATAGTTGAATTCTGTACCACCAATCAATTATTTACGTATCCAATAGTTTGTTATTTGGGATTCCTATAGCGGCGATTTCCAACTCACAAATTGTTCAGTGGATGTGGTTCTGCCCCACAGACTGCTTGCCAGTGATTTTTTATCTTAAAACAAATTATAGTTGCGCTCGCGTATTTTCAGAATTAGCTGGCGTTCTCAAGATCCGTTTTGTTAGTTATATTGAGATGTACTAACATATTTGCTGTAGTATAATATCGATATACCTTCCCTGGTAACACTGCATTACATTTCATTATCACAACTGCACTTTTTTCTGAATTCACACGCAGAATATAGGCTCGGTCACGTTTTTGCATTAGCAACTCAAAATTATAATTTCGACAAAGAGGTCGACTTTTGGTACCAAACAGTAGCAAAGCAACCATAAACCATAAGATTTGCTAATTTTGTCCTTTCAGTTGTTGTGAATTTCAATCTCCTTTTCATACTTAATGTAGCGTAGTAGACGGTCTGTAATGCAGCGTATGTTTTAGCTTTTTATCACATTAGTTTATTAATTGATTAGGATTTATTAAAGTTATAATTGCCATTTCAGATACAACTGGAGAAGGCCAATTGAAGAGCCAAAAACGTTCGCTAAATAATTTTCTTTTAATTGTAAATAACGTAAATACAAGTAACAAGCCTAAAAATGCACCAGATCTTATGGTTGCTGTATATTGCTACTTATGGTTGCTGTATATTGCTACTAATACCCTTGCACCGGAAGTGTCAGCAGATATAAAAACAACAATTTTCTACATTGCTTTTTGCCCCCTCATTCTTTAATTAGAGCTTTCACACAATACCATTTGAAATAAGTTTTAGTATGACTTGGCTTAGTTGGTTATCACATTGTATTAATTTTCAAATAAGGGAAGGAAACAACGAATTGACAGACAGCAAGTTATGTTGTCTTTTATTTGGTTATTTTTCTTTTTAACCAATCAAAAAATAATGCTGTCCTCGAGCCGAGGACAGGTCATTTTCGAGGACTTAAAGGCTTTGAGGCCAAGGCCATGGAATTGAGCTTCGAGGCCGAGGCCAAGGACTTCAAAATGTGTCCTCGAGGCCAAGAACATCCTCGAGGGCTCCACCTCTGAGTACTACAGTCCCTAATCCTTACCAAGTTTTTCTATTGCTACTGCTACAGCTAATTTACAAATTCCATGAGTTATTTTCATGTTGACAGCAATGCTGTTATCGTCTCTCTGTCCTTGCTTGGTAGGACTTCATTCAAATAACTTTTTGAAATTTTGTGTTTATTTTTGGCAACACTGGCATATTTTTTAAAGAGGCAATCAAGAGAAAGTTTTGATTGTTGACCAAAATGTTGGGATAACAATAAGCCCGAAATGCATTCTCACCAGATTTGAATTTTCTACGTCTTGCCTTGTCACCCAGCTGGTCGAGCGAAAACGCGTTTAAAATAACTTTTTGAAATCTTGTTGTTCTGTTTGGCAATATTGATAAAATTTTTAAAGGTCCATTGAAGACAAAGTCTTTACTTTTGACCAAAATGCTGGAATAAGCCTAAAATGTATTCTCACCAAATTTGAAATTTCTGCGTCTTTTCATACGGGCCAATTGGTCGAGCGGTAAGGTGTTCGCCTCTGGAGTGGGAGGTCTGAGGTTCAAATCTCAGGCCGGTCAATCGGACACAGTGTTGTCAACGGCTCGCCACTGCTGCAACATTTCTTCGAAAGCGCTGTGTTGCCCGCAGGCGCAGTAACGCGGAAATTACTTTAGTGCTACCATTCTGTCAGTATTGTGACCGAAGATTAACTTAAAGGAAAGCTGGCTTACATTTTATTGAAAAACAGCTAATTTTACAGTTCTAAACCTGCACTTTGTTTTACAATAACTCTGCCTCAAAATATTTATGAAAAATCAAGAACATGCTGCCAATATTTGAAATGTTGTTTTTATTGGCAACCCTGACAAAATTTCTAAGGGGAAAAGCCTTAAGGGGAAATCTAATCTGTTATTTCTCAAGGACCAAAGGTCGTAGAAACCTCAAATTTGGTGAAATTGGTCTTCAGATCTGTCAAATTTTTTTGAGAAAAACATCGAGCAAAAAAAGTTCCGACTTGAATGCCCTTTTAACCCTCAAAAAAGGAAAATATGAAAAATGTGCGGAAGAATACTTCTTATTTTGGTTTCATTCTCTTTTACCTGAGCCATACATATTTTAATTAAAAATTTTTGGTGAAATAAAACAGTCGCTATATAGCCAGTCCCATGCGAAATTTGCTCAAGTTTACAATAAGGTACCAGTAGTTTAGGCCTACAACTAGCCTACATAAGTAAAAGTATTATGTTTACACATCACATAAAGACAATGGTATAAGATAAGTAATAAATAAAAAACGGTCGTCTCCAACCATTGTTTTACAATGTTGTTTTTATATCAAAAAAGTTAATTATTTTCCATTCCCGTTAACTTCTGTATTGGTGTTTATACGATATATAAACAACTTTTATTCTTTTCGAAGTTATAGTTAACCTATATTATTTTCTGTGAATGAATTAAACCTTTTAAAGCCATTTTCGTCCTTAAAAATTTCAAAATAAATTAAAGTACTGTAGACTATGTCTGTTTTTTGTTCTTTATCGCAGGTGTGAAAACCTTACGTCAGTTACAACGAATAAAAGTGATATTAATAAATTTAATTTCAATTTTAATAACACAATAAACGAGTAATTTTTCAATTGACGTATGTAATCCAGCTGATCGCGCGTTTCATTTACTGGTTGTACACAATACCGCAACCCATTGAACCTAAAGATTAGCGCTCATTATTATGCTCTATATAGGTCTATTCATTATCTTGACGCTGATTTACAGTTGTTTTTTTCGCTGAGTGTCTTTGCGGGTCGCAGTTTCTATAAACAACCGAAAGCAACGTTTCAATAGTTGTTACGGTAATAATAGTGCACAGACTTATTCAGTTATTTCATTAATTAATCTTAACCCTTTAAGGGACGGAATTTAAGCAAACTAAATTTCTGAGCTTAAACGGTTTTTCAATCCATGAAATAATCATTTAAAGCTATTTTCACGGACAAAAAAATAATTTTATGTTTATTTATTATTTTGCAGTATGTAACGTATGTGTAACATTGTCCCTCGTATTTTCTCCATTATCTCTAAGATAATCAAGCCCGTAAACAAGACATTGTGACAACAAGAACTTACTGATAAAAGGCTAATATTCAAGGTTAAGTTTTGTTGTCACTAGAACTCTAACATTTTCCACCAGAGGGCGCTGTAATCTCCAATTTTTGTCGAATTTATTATTCATTCATTCATTCATTCTTTTTTTATTCTTGACCACCACAACAATAGCAAATGCATGGTAACACAATAATAACACGTAGAGTCAGGAAAAGAAGGAGCGATACAACGTCAGACGTTAAGACATGCAGAGGATACTGAACACAAAAAAACGATTTTTATTTGCATGGTTGCTACACCTGTCACACCAGCTTAAGTACATTGTAGGCCTAATCAATTACACTCGTCAAGATAGACGCAGGCACACAAGATGGAAGTAAAACTAACGGCTGGAGTAGTTGTTCGAATGATTGATAAAGAAAAAAGAGAGGGACAGTGACTAGTGCAAGGCCAGGCACGGTAACGTAGGTGGTCAATGGGTGGCGCAACCGGCCCAAAACTATGTTTAGCTCAACGGAGCAAGGTGAGGAAAGAAAAACCACCCTGAAAATGAAACCTCACCGGGTCCGGAAACCCTTTCAAGTAGCAGCTGGCCATAGCATCAAGACACTAACAATTTTGCAATCGATACATATGCATCAAAATAATTATACACAACATATAGCAATATGAGTCACACGTCCACATTGCGTCTAAATAAATAGCTGGTACAAAGTACCATAACTTGTGATCTCTCCGAGTACCATAACTTGTGATCTTATTACATTTTTTTGACACATTTGCAAACAAATTGTACCATCTAGCAAGACGTTTTTACTTCTTTCTTTTTTTTTTTATTGTTTATTGCGCAGGATGAGCACCTGGACAAAATCTCAGATAGAAAGCTGTTGATAATTACAATTACAACAATTTAGAATGATGCATGATATAGCCGAAAACAGTTTCTTCCTTTCACATAACAAAGGTGGACATTGCACTCCAGGCACTTATGGTTTGTGAGTGATGTCTTTTTAATGCTGGTGCAAAGCTTACATCTTTGGCATTTATCTGCTTTGATCATTGAAAAATAGCTGACTACAAGTTCAGCAAAAAGTAGCTGGTTGCAAGTTTAGCCTAGGCCCTAGAGATATCACACGTAAGACACGAATCGAACTTTTTCTACTACACTGCTTAAAAGTCTTTACTTTTAAAGCTAGATTCTTATTTTAGTTTATTATTTAGTATTTTGCAATATATATGACTTTACTTTTTGACTAACCGGCCTACACGGCATAATACTTATAAATCAGCACAATTACCGCTAAGGATCAATGTAACATACATGTTACATGAAATTCAAACCTAAAAACAACGTAGCTGAAAAACTCATAGAAGCTAAATCGAATTAGGAGAGTTTCATTGAGGCATATAAGACTGTTTTCAACCAAAACACCTAAGTTTAACTTCATACTCGCTGCGCAACTTAACTTCAACCCACAACACCTATATACCTGAATTTTCACTCAATTACTCAACCTATTTTGACAACTAAACAGTTTAGTGTTGTCATCAAATTTAATATTTGTGATAACTTTGTATCTTTTAATGTTTAACAAAGTTTGAAGCTTTCAAAAATATAAAACATATTAAGCACAGTTGCAATTATTTTTTATGTTACATTGTCCCATAAAAAGAGCAATAATTTCGATCATATAATAATGCAGCGTATTTTCGGTTCAGCTTAATTTGAAATCACGTTTTTCATCAAAGCAAAAAAAATTTTGGTGGGAAATGTTGACGTCGTCTTATTTCTGAGTCTAGCTAAATTTTATTCTAAACGAAAGAAAAAACAACTCGTTTTGATCCATTTCAGTTTCAAGTAAACAACAATAGCGAAAGAACAATGTATTTAGGCGTAATTTGACTCTAATAAGGAGGGGTTGAACCAAAAGCTAAACTTTTAGCTTTTTGTGCAACCCTCTTTTTTATGGCGAGTATTCAATTCCCTCTTGGTGAGTATACGTATACGAGGTTACCTTTCAGAAACTGCACTATTTTACAGTATTCAAAAAGTTGTGACAATAATTATACGTGATTTAAACGAAATCGATTTTTTAATTAGTTGCTTAATTCTAATACGTACAAATTATTATTATTATAAAATGATTATAACAAATTATAGGTAACTATAAGCGCCCAAAGCTGTTAGTCGGGCCGGGCTTTTTCACATTCCGGTCGAGTTCGGGTTTGGGCATAAAGTTGACAAAACTTAGGGCTAATTCTGGCCTGATACGTGCCTTCTGCTTTAGATAGCTATGAGAATATCATTAAAATAGCTTGGCTACACTAGATGAAGACTTCCCCTATCTTACACCGGGGGCATTTTTGCCCGCTCTCGTTTTTTTTGTGATGAATCCTTTCAGAAAAAAGATTTTTAGTTCAAATCAAAAACAACTCATGAAAATTTGAAATCCTAAGCAAACGGGAAGTTTCTTAATGTTGTGGTTTGCCGAAGTCTCCTTCCGAAATCTGTGCACTTTTTGTCAATATTTAACTTACATGACGTTATAAGATGTTTTTGTGACGCAAGCGTTACTTTTTCATCGTTTTGTATTCAGCCTTGCATGAAGTTCGACATGCAGATTCATATTTGTATTTATCTAGAGCCTAACGCTAACCAATCCTTATTCAAGTAGAAAATATTTAACTTAATGGCGTTATAATACGTTTTTGTGACGTAATCTCTTTGACTTTGGCATTTTATGAGTCTGTATAAAAAAACCTATGTACAAAATTTGAACCGCCTGTGACGTCGTCAAAAATGACGTCATTTTTCAAAAACATGGCCGTGACGTCACAATAATGGTGTCATCGTCTCAAAATTCATTTTCCTAAAAAAATTTGGTGAACACCAACCCGCATGCCAAATTTGGTGTTCTCATGACTTTTGGCTTAGAGGTTAGTTAGGGGGGGTATTTTTTTGCCCCCTCCCCCGCGCAAAATGCGTTGGTTAACCTCTAACAGGTCGAAATATTTTTCACACATTAAAAGTCCAAGTGGGTCTTTTTGACCATGCCTTAATTTTTCAAATATTTGACATATAAAATGTGGTTTCAAGCTATTTTTGGCTTAAAAGCTTTATTAACTTTTAAAAGAGTGAGAATAATTGATCATAATGAACCGAACAATTTTTTATTAGGAAAAGAAGGAAAAAAATCGAAACGAAAAAAGAAACAAAGCGCTTCCAGCAACAGTTTTTTCAGAGATTCACAGTCAAAAGTTTGATTCAACGTAGTCTTTGCAAGTTGGTGGCCCTTCGTGCTTTTTGCAGATCGGTTTGGAGCATTTGCACCAATAAATACTCGTCTTTCGATCATTATAGTGCGATATGCGCACCGAATTCTGGTAAAAGGGTAAGTGACATTAAGAGTCGAAACGGGTCAAAACGACCCATCACGCAAATAAAACATTGCTCATTAAAAAACTATAAACTACGAAAACCTTTCAAATGTGCCACAAGTCCAACCCATTAAAAGAGCCAGCTATACAGAAAAACAGACAATTTCGAGTACCAACAAAAAAGCTAACATTAAATACATAGCCTCATGGGTCAAAAAGACCCGTTTCGACTTGTTTAAAGTTAAATAGCACGTGCAAAATAGGTTTAAGCATCAATGCAATTATTGGTGAACAATACAATATTATAGTGTGCTGAGGATGAGTTTTTAATCACAAAATTAATTTTTGCCGGTAGTGTATTTTAGCTATTGATTTATTTAGTCTACCCAAAACAGGTGTTTTAACAATACTGTTTTTACTTGGCCGTTTTCAATCAACGTGGGAATTTATCTATCTTTCTATAAAGCGTTTGTTCAATTTTTGGCAACATTGAGCATCGTATTCATACAGTTAAGTAATTAGGTACAGTATAGGATAGGCTATCGTCAACCAACGTTCGTATAATAGATAAAAAATCAATAATACGCCAGTGTATACCGAAAATCACACCGAATTATCACGTAAAGAGCAAATTCACCGTTCGATTGATTACCGGAATTTTTAATTATTTTTATTAACACTGTAGTGTAATTCATGTAATTATGTAGAAGTAGCTTGATCTTACCGTTACACAGTCATCGCAGCCTATAATTTATTGCTATCTTGTACGTAAGTAGTAAACCGATATCAATGAAATAAAAGCCTCAGTTAAAGAAAAAAGTGACAATTATCACTATCACTTTGTCTGCTAATTGCAACGTTGCCCAAAGCATCACTTAAAGAAAATATTTTTAAGAAAAAAAATGCCAGAATCTTTGACCAAATCACCTTAACAAGCCTGCTCTACAAGACCCTCAAATCTTCAAGTATTCTGGTCTAGTATGAAACATCGATAATGGGAATACTGTACTATGAGATTTTCCAAACGCTCTTATAGACTGATATTTTCGTACAGGACCGCGCTCAAACATTGAAGAGCAGATCAAGTTCTTTTACGTATAAATCGATGAAACTATAAATCTGTATTTTTTTTTTCGCATGTTATGTTTTCATAATCGAGTGTTTTTTCTTTTATAGAGACAGACCAAATAATTTGCACTCTTTTTTTATAAGAACACTAGGTTCATTTTTGCTCAAAATTTAAGAACAATGCCAGCCTCAGCAACAAAAAATCATATTGAAAACAAACGAAAAAAAATTTCAAATCTGAAAAAAAACAAATTCAGAACTGATCCAAAATGATGGAATTTTTGTGATTTTCCAGTATTAACAAGCAAAATTGCAACAATTCCGAAATATACAGAGTGCTGTTGCGCATTTCGCAGGAAACTGAGACAATTTTTGGCTGTCGTTCAAATTGAAAAAAAAACTCGCTTTTTCGCTTTTGCAATTTTACGATGCTGAAAAACCATCAAAAAAGCGTTTACTAAAGCTGACACAGCATTCGAAATTAAACAATTTTACAAACATGGTCGCTAAAATTGACTTCCATGCTCTCAAAATTAAGAACGAATGAGGCTGAAAATTGACAAAAAATTAAGAACACCCAGTCTCAACTCGTAATTTACTGGTTCTTATAAAAATAGAGTGTTACGTTAGACACGAAATAAAAAATGCTGAAAAGTTGGTTACAAAAAATATTTAAAAAAGCAAAGTTCAGTTTCATTAGTGGCTTTGCCATTAAAAAGTCTTTAAAACGATTAAAAGCTCAATGAATTAACCTTGACCTGGTGTCCCTTTCAAAATCGTTTATTACTCCAAAAATTGAACCCCTTTGCATCAAGAATCGGTGTAGGAGGGTAGTTTTTTCATTGTAATAGGGGGTGGCATTTCATTTCAAAAAGATTTGGTATTTTGTTTAAGAAATATTTTGTTCGAAAAATAATGATGACGGATCAAGCAAGCATGATGGAGGTTCTGAATCTCAACGCAAATTAGAAAGGGACACCTGAAGTCTTGACTTATACAGTGGTGGTGCTAAACGGCATCACCTTACAATTTTGTATACCGGCGTCCATTTTTGAAAAGGTTTTCGTTCTCGAAAAAAAGGACCGAAAAAACAAAAAAGTAATCGAGAATCATCAGAACCCAGAATCAGACCATAGTTAGATGCTGTGGGCCAGGTGGGTTCAGCAAAATTTGGAAATTTTTGGCTCAATATTATTGTATTGCAGTTGGCTAAATTACAGATATGCTGAGGATCACCAGAATTTGCTGAGCCCAACCTGAACCATGAGTCTGGTTACGAGTCCTGCCAAAAGCTGGCTTGAAAAGTGGATTTATGATATGGGTGCAGGCGCGCAACCAGGAATTTGCTGAGGGGGGGTTTGAACCCAAAATGAAAATTTTTTTGTTCGAAAAATGACTCATTTGAGCGGCTTGCCGATTAAACCGGTACAGCTGCGCCTTTGGCGCAACCAAGGGGGCTGACAGGGGCGCTTCACCCCCTCCTCTTAGCCAAGTCAACTAGAAAATTTATGCACAGAGCTGGACAGCGCTGTTTCGAGCTTTTAGCTCTCATCGGCAGCCCTCAGCTATCTTTTATGTCATCAAGATTGTGTAGTTTAGAAAATTTATCCCAAAATACAAGCGTTTATACGTGCTTTGGGCATCACCTGTAAGTAAAAGAGGGGCCGATAATTTAAGTCTTGCAAATAATTTCCGACTTTAAGAATTTGTTTCTTTCAAATGACTCTAAAAACGTACGAAATGTGATCCAAATGGCGTTAAAATGGCTATTTTTCCGAAAAAAATGACAAAAATTGCCCAGTGGTTAAGGGCTTTGCCCCCAGACCATCCTCTGTGATGTGCCTAGTTGCACTTGTTTGCTCAGTAGGCTACGCCACTTAATAAAGACATTTTTCAATCCAAAACGTATTAACTTTTTTGGGGTCTAGCTTCCCCCTTTAGCAAAATCCTGGTTGTGCGCTTAAACTATGCGTACCACATACGGAGCCTGATAGGGGCAGACCCCCAGTCACTGTAGGCCATGGGGGTCTGTGAGCAAAGCCCAAGCGGTTGAAAAATGTTTGTGTTTTTTTTTCGTTTGTTTATTTTTGGAAAAGTCAGCGATTTTAACGCCATTCGGTCGTTTATAAAGCCATTTGAGAAAACTAAATCGCAAAAATTAAAAGTTATTTGCCAGAATTAAATTGCTCAGCGACTATACTAACTCCCCGGTTGCGCCACTGAAAGGGAGCCGTTGCTTTTAAACGGTTATTTACCGCGGTTGTAACCATTTATTAAGCATGCAAACCAATCAATAAAATTTTTTTAATGAAAATTTGGTACAACCAAGGCATTGAAACAGTTTAGTATCAATCACTTGTATGCTTTATGGCCTAAGCAATTAATGATTAATCACGTCTCACCAGCATCGTATCCGAGGAACCGCAAAGCCGCTGCCATTGATTTCGTTCCCGTTTTCGGTGCTCCTGCACATATAACTTTCATAATGATGTTACTGCGGTCAACTCTCTATCGCTCTTTTCTCATAGCACCAAATACAAATTACACCATCTTATTCTTTTTCCAATTGTGCCACTTTCGCGAAAGGAACATAGAACTAGATCTGATACTAATCTGCGCATTGTTTAAGAGCATCTCCACTTCAACGCCTTTTTCTCAGCATATAGCAAATAGACATAGCAATGTACTAATTTTAAAGTGTTTACTTTCTTTGACAGGCCTGTTGCGAGGTTTGTCCTGGTCGGGTAGCTACTGTAAATAATTTACAGTAGCTGCCCGACCAGGACAAACGTTCGGATAAATTTTATTTCGAAAACAGTGGTTTAGAAGAAGTTTCTCACAAGTATTAAGGTCATTAGGTCAACCGCAAGTATCTGCCACATAACGTCTTTACATGAGGTTTTGCATTAGTGTTGATGAAAATTCTCAACACCATTTCGTCATTAATATTGTTTGTTGCATCAACAAGCTTCAATCACGAACATAGGCGCAGCCAGGATTTTTGATTGGGGGGATGGGGCCAAACCACAAATCATATGCAAGGACGTCATCAGAAATTTTCAAAAGAGAAGCTTGTTGTGGGGCAAAAATATCGTAGAATGAAAGATAATAAACCGTGGCCAGGTTTGGCACTTAACCAGGATTTTGCTAAAGGAAGAGAGCTTGAACCAAAAATTAAAAAGCGAAAATGTCTAAAGTGGGAAACGTGTTGAGCAAAGTAATGTAACTCAAACGTGTCACAGACGGGGGCATGGGGGCGGAGCCCCCAGCCGCCGGAGGTTATGGGGGTGTGGGGGCAAAGACCCCAGATGCTGGGCAAGTTTTTGTAATTTATTGGAAAAAAAAGCTATTTTAATGCCACTGGATAGCATTTTGCACATGTTCAGAGCTATTTAAAAGAAATAGAACATTTGAAAGCCAATTGAAAAAAGTAAATTGTTCCAACCTCCTTTTACTTGCAATTTAAGTCCAAAACACGTTCAAAATCTTGCATTTTGGTGTTAAATTTTGTAAGTGATTTGGGCCAGGTAGGGGGAAGTAAGATACTTTGCCTCCAGTAATATTTTAGCTGCAAATAATAATAACTCAAAGATTTTCCTTCAGAAATTTTTGATTTGTCAAGAAAATAATCAGTTTAGGAGTACAAGTACGACCAGGAAGCCCAGACCCCCTCAATTTAAATTCAATAATTTAATCAACGAGCATTTCCCGTAGCTAAATTTTTTTTTCAAAGTATAAAAGCTGACGAGGTGGAGGTGAATTGTTATTGTAAAATGGTACATTAGATGGTTACGCCTACTAATCATGTATTTGTTTCGCCTACCAACCTATTAACCTAGGCCGGATTTACATTGCTCGGGGCCCCTGGCACTTGGGGAACTTTGCAACATCTTTCTGCCAAATATAGCGGAAGATTAAAAAAAAGTATTACCATCTGAGCGCGGGACCTGTTACGTCATATGATAAATCCGCCCCTGGTTATTACATTACGTTCATAAAAAGATTACATGAGGGCCTGAGGTAGCAAAGTTTAGAACAAAAACCGTTAATTTCACCCGGTTTATACATTTAAATTGGTTGGCAAAAATTGAATTGAGGAGACCCGGGCCCCCTGATCGTCAAATGGTTGTTAATTACTGTTATACGCGTGTACTGTTGTACGCGAAAATGCTAAGAGAAACTGAAACTGAAGAAACAATAGGCTTTTTGTCATATTTTTATCATTAGTTGGCATTTCAATCGGGGGTAGGACGGGTCCCCTGAACCCCCCTGGCTAAGTCTCAGGGTTGAGGTGAATTGTTGTTGAAAAATGGTACAGTAGATGGTTACGCTTACTCAACATGTTATTGAGCGGCCCGGATTTACATTGCGTGGGGTCCTTGGAACTTGGAGATTTTTGCAAAATCTTCTTGCCAAATATATCTGAAGACCAGAAAAAAAATCTTTCCCTCTGAGAGCTGGGCCCCTGGCGCTGCGCCATATGGTAAATTCGCCCCTGGTTATTGCATTACGTTCACAAAAAGGTTACATGAGAGCCTGAGATAGCAACTTTTAGGACAAAAATCCTTAATTTTACTAGGGTTTCACATATAAATTAGTTGGCAAAAATTGAGTTGAGGGTGCCCGAGCCCCCTGGTCGTCAATACTATTGTTAATTACTATTGTACGCGTGTGTGTTGTACGCAAAAAATGCTAAAAAAACTGAAACTGAAGAAACAATAAGTTTTTTGTCACATTTTTATCCTTGGTGGCATTTCAATTGGGGGGGGGGCATAGGCCCCCTGGTCCCCCCTGGCTACGCATATGATCACAAATACCATTACCTTATAAAAGTATTCATAGCAACCCTGATATCTTTTATGACGAAACGGTGTTCGTTTCTTTCATAAACACCATTACAAAACCTTACGTAAAAAGGTTGAGAGGCATGTGCCGAGATTAAGCGGATACAGCCATGTAAGTTGTAACACGGTTATATACGAGCTCGATTCTCTTATAGTATGACTTTGATTTATACTTTGATTCGTAGTTGAAAAAATGTAGGCATTGTGAATATTGTAGCCCAATGTTGCCAATAGTAATTGTAACTTTAAAATATCATTTTTAGCGATTGAAAAGACAATTAAAAATCCATGATATACAAAAATCTTATCTTAGTCTTTAGACGTATATAATCCAATCAATACCGACAATAGTCGTATTATATTGTAGAGTCTAAACTGCGTATAGTACCCATTTATTGTAACTTGTACCAAAAGTAGCAAGTGTTTGCACATCATCACCTAATGTATGTTACAGCCACATCCTACGTCTTAGTAGGGTTGCCATATCTTAATTTCCGTTTTTGCCTGAGCAGTCCTGATTTTGAAATTTTGTTCCAGCCCCTTTTGGTTGACCTTCCTGTCCCGGAATTCTTTGTTGGTCCCCGGACAGGCGCGCAATAAGGATTTGCTAAGGGGGCTTGAACCAAAGTTAGTTTTTTGTTTAAAAACAGGCTCACTAAGCAGCCTGCTGAACAAACTGATGCTACCCTCACACTTTGGCGAATTTGACTGCGACTCCACTGCGAATTGAACATTTTTCAGTTTTCAGAGTCTCCGCGCATTCGCAGCGTATTCGCAGGGCATTCGCAGCGAGTCTCAGCGCATTCGCAACTCAAGCGTGTTGCAGATGGGGACTTGTTACAGATGTTGCAGGCGTCAATAAGGGTCTGGAAACAAAACTACAAGCCGCTGGTCGATTTTTGTGATTTTTCGGAAAAAAGAGTCGTTTTAATGACATTCGGATCAAATTTTGTCGAGTTTAAATTCAGTTGAAAGAACTAAATTGTTAAGATTTGGAAGCCAATTGAAGATTTACATTGCCTAGCTGCAGCTCCGTGAGCTCCCCTGTAGTTCCTGGCCAAATCCAAAGCATGTTTAAACCTGGGATGTGGAAGAGGCAATTTCTGAATTGCTTCCGCTTCCACCACTTAATGACGTAATTTTTGCTTAAAGTTTTTTATCTTAAAATTTTTCGGCCAAATTTTTTTCCAGATGTATCAAAATTATACTTTTTATGTTATCATCAGTCGTGAAAAAGTACTCGAAAATTGTAATCAAGTAAAATCTTCGTTGCTGACGAAAAACCGCTTGAAGTAAAGCACAAAATACTTACCAAAACAATACTCTGAGTAAAAGCAAAAAAGCAGTTGTTTTAAAAGTACTCAAGCACAAGTATTTATGAAAGTATTTATGCAAAATAAACAAACTGTTCAAACGACATATGACAAGTGGTCGACTACCTTCGCATTACTGCCTCATAGCGCTTGGTCTTCTAACCCATCATTTTCTCAACAAGTCATGAATTATTAATTTTTGCAAGTTGTTTCTCATTAAATTCAAGACAATTAATCAAAAAGAACAACAACAGCAAAATTTTGAGGTTTGAAAATCACGCCATGCAGAATTTACATGAGATCGTTTTATATCGATCGTTTTATTTTCGATCGATCGTTTCCACCTGTGTAAATGGTCAAACTGGCGATCAAAACATTGCTAATATGTGGGAAGATCATGATAAATCTCTCATGAATTTTCCTGAAATTAAAGCGAAATCCGTAGCGAAACAGTTTGTGCACCAAACTTTAAGTAATTGTGACTTTAATGAGTTGAACCCTTTGCCTCTCTGCAATGTAGGGCTCATTCAAGCTCAGTTACATAAATTAAAACGAAAATGTGCTCCTGGCTTAGACAACATATGCACTGAGCATTTAATTTACTCACATCCCTTGATATCTGTTCATATTAGTATGCTGTTTAATGTGTGCCTGACTCATGGCTTTATACCTAACCGTTGTATTGCATCTGTGATCACCCCTGTAGTAAAAAGTAACAAAAATAACGTTAGAGATGTTAATAATTATAGACCTATTGCTTTAGCTCCGACTTTTTCAAAACTTTTTGAATTAATTTTGTTAAAGTATTTAGAATCATTTCTACATACTTGTGACTATCAGTTTGGATTCAAATCTGGACATGGTACAGATTCTAGTGTATTTTTGCTGAAACAAGCCATTAACCATTACAATCAACATGATACTCCCCTGTGTGCAATTTTCCTGGACTCCTCGAAAGCTTTTGATCAAGTCTGCCATTATATTTTATTTCAGAAGCTTATTGAAAAGCAGGTTCCTTTCATTTTGGGGCGATTTATTATGTATTGGAATAAAAACCAAATGATCACTATTAAATGGAATAATGTCTTTTTACACTGCTTCTCCATAATCAATGGGGTCAGACAAGGTGGCATTTTGAGCCCTTATTTGTTCAATATCTACATGAATCAGCTTTCTGCTAAGTTAAATCAACTGGATATTAGTTGCTGTATTGGTGACAAGTGTTTAAACAATCTTATGTACGCTGATGACATTTGCTGCTTTGCTCCTAGTTTCAAAGGCTTACAAAGGCTTGTTGATACTTGCGTCGAATTTGCTGCAAAGCACAATATTGTCTTCAATTGCAGGAAAACCAAAGCTATGTATTTTCCTTGTAAATTCATCAAAACCACTGATCATAATCTAAATGTGAATGACCAGAATGTTGAATTTGTGAATAGATTTAAATACCTTGGTGTTACAATTAGCAGTGTTCGTTCTGATGAACTTGATATTAAAGCTCGAGTAAGATCTATATATTGCATAGCTAATATGCTTCGTACTAGGTTTTTCAAATGCTCTGTTAATGCAAAAAACATTTTGTTTCGTTATTTTTGTTCCTCAATTTACGGCATCAATCTTTGGTGTCGTTATCCTGCGTCCAGTATAAATCGTCTTCGTGTAGCTTACAACAATGCTTATCGTATACTTTTTAAACTCTCTAGAAGAATACACATCAGTGAAACTATGGTTAATTACGGCATCTCGACCTTTTATTCGTTAATAAGAAAATATACTGCAAATTTCATAATAAGACGCAAGCACTCTCCAAACGCTTGCATTCAACAAATTTTTGGCTCTGCATGTTTTCTTGATTCTGATTTTTCAGTACATTACTCAAAATTACATTTTGGCTAAATTAGCACGCATGTTTATGCTTTGTGTTGTGCCTGATAAATTTGTTTGTGTGTTTTTGTTTTTCGCGTTATTATGGACCTTTGTTGAGTCTGACACAAATAATAATAATAATAATAAAATCTTTGCTCAAATACACTTATTCACTGTCATTGTTAAACTATGCTACAATTTAAAAACACTGTGAAAGTGTCTTATCACTGCATAATAGCCTACTGCATCTACTGGGTTGGCCAAAAGTTCGCATCATAGCTTTCAGCTTTTTATTTCATATTGGCAAGTTATGCATAAGCAACAGCAAAAGAAAATTTTTACATTATGTACAAATTTTGCCGATAGTTTTAACATTTTTAATATCAGTTGGGGCAGCGAAAGATCAGAGATCATCTTAGTTAAATCACACCTTCGTTTAATTATAGCTTTCATTGAATTTCTGATAAAATAAAAATACTTATCACAAATTTACTACCGGTAATTTGTCTCGTTATAGCAATTTACAGTAAAATTTCAAAGTACTATAAACTCTAAACAGAATTTTGTAAATGTAGGTTACTGAAAATATCTGACAACATTGACATTTGAACAGTTTCGATGCGCTCAGTGTAGGTACAAATATGTAAAATTTTCAAAACAGTAAGTATAAACATACATATTCCTTCAGGTATTTAAATAATGGTATTCAACACGTCATAAACTATTTATGGTTTGCTTGGTATGGATAGTTCGAATTGCAATTAGGCGGCAAAGTGCTGACTTTTTTTCCTTATTTTTTTTACTTATCAATTGAAAATTGTTTAAATTTTTTAGGAAACTATTGGTATGGGGTATCTTTTAGTGCTGGAGAAATTCTTTGCTAGAATTTGGTTCCTACGTAGCAAAATTGTTTTTGTCCAAGTTTTTTTGTAGTTCTTTGAAGAAAATAGTTTTGTGCTTTGCTTAAACGCGTCTCGTGTGAATGATAATTTTGAACTGATTTAAAATAGTTGAAAAAACATTAGGAAGTTTTTTATTACTGTATTTTTTCATGAATAGCCCAACTTCAAATTTGAAAATATCTTCAACAGCAGAAATAAATTGGTTGTCTATCTTTTTTGTTGTTATACAGTTCATTCTTTCTTGTTCTTCTTTTTTTCTCATAATGTCTAATACTTTGTTGTGTATTTTGCTCGAGTTATTAATTAGCATTTTTCCGCATTACCCCAACTTAAAATTTTATACTTTAGATGAGTGAGCACCTTGCAGTAATACAATTTTTTTAAAAAGAGTGATTTTGTGCACCATGCTTAATCGCATCACAGCAATTTCAACATATTCAGCGATAAAATTTTTTGGATTTATTAATAAAAACTATTGTGGATTTTTTTAATCTAATTTATTTTACAACGTGTGAAGGCAGGCAAAAGCCTGATAAACATTACGTCACTAAATCACAAAAATTATTGTAGATAGCCCATTTAGATACAGATGAGTAGCACTTTTGCAGATGAGTAGCACTTTTGCTCTGTCGGTGAAAACAGATTAGTAGCACTTTTGTACTTCTGACCACCGTCTAATTTATCATAATTTAGGGTTCGGATGCACTAGTCTCATTGTCTTCGCTAAATGCTAGCATAGCGGTTCCAAGTACCACAGAGAGGGCAACGATCTCGCTGGATCGGCTAAACCAGTGGTTCCCAACCTTTTTATAACCGTGGTCCATTTTGATTTTGAAGTTTTCCATGGCCCACGCTCAAAGCATTGCTTAAGAACTTGACCCAAATTTTCCGGCCCAATCAGTTTTGAAGTACATTGAAACGATTTTTCCGGCCGGAAACAGGTGATCTCCAAAAAGAAAAAAAAGGTCTCCACCAAAATTCAAGCGGTGTTTCCGGCCGAGAACAAAAAACAAAAAATTCAAACACGACTTTTTCAAAATACGACTTTTACCAAAATGCTCTGTGGCCCACTGCAAAAATGCTTTGTGGCCCACCGGTGGGCCATGGCCCACAGGTTGAAAAGCACTGGGCTAAACTATGCTAGTGATCCTACTGCATTGTAGGAGTAAATGCTTTTTTAGGCAAAGGCTAGGCCCATCGCTTATAACTAACTGGTGGTTGCTGGTTGATGTTCGCAAGAGCATGTGACAATAAAATTTGTCTATGCTCCAAACAAAGAAAAAAATGTAGCTGACAAAAAAAACAAATTGTTTTTGTGTTCCTTTCTGCTGGCCCTTAAAGAACAGAGGGCAAATAGAGCTACTAGGAAGAAGCTAAACATTGAGACAGATAAGGTTAAATCAATGACAACTCCTGTTAAAGTCTAATGGGAATCCAGGAGGATTGAAGAAAATTTGGCAGGAAAATCTCAAGTTAAGCTTAGACTGGCAACGGTTAAATGTTGGTTCAATGTTTGGAAGAAGTGCAGAAGTTACAGAAACCATCGGAAAAAGAAATGTGGATGTGGTGGCTTTGCAAGAGGTGCGATATAAGAATAAGGGAGTAAGAAAATTGAGAGGAGGTGACTTTGAATACAAATTGTATTGGAAAGGAGAAGAGACCGGACGTGGTGGTGTTGGTTTGATGGTGAAACATGACCTTGTTGAATCTGTGATGGAAGTGAGAAAAGTGTCCCCAAGGATCACATCTATAGATATAGTGGTGATCAAAAAAGTGGTAACTGTGATTTCAGTCTATGCACCTCAGAGTGGAAGGAGTGAAGAAGAGAAAGAAAAATTCTATAAAAGTCTCATTGCTAAAGTACAATCTAGACACGGTATATGTTTTGTGTTAGGAGATTTCAGCGGGCATGTTAGAAGATCTTCTCTAGGCTGTGATGGAATTCGTGGTGGATTTGGTTGGGGTGAGCGCAACAAAGATAGTGAAAGGATCCAAGAGTTTGCAGACAGTCTTGATATGGTTGTGGGAAAAACTTTGTTTAAGAAGGACGACGAAAAATTTATCACCTATAAATCTGGAAATTGTGCAACTGTCATTGACTATGCAGTGGTGCAGAAAGAAGTTATGAAGAAAGTTGAAGACATAAAAGTAATCCCGGGAGAGGAATATTTTTCACAGCACAGATTGCTCATCATGGAGCTGATGATGGAGCATAGAGCTGTTAGAAAGTTGAAAAATCCCGGAAAAGTGAAATTGTGGATATCGAAAGACGAAAAAATCAAAATGATGAAAGATGCAAAAGAAGAACCGGAAAGTTAGGATGATTGTAGCAAGTATATGAATGTAGCCAAAAGAGTTTGTGGAATATCGAAAGGTGGTCATAATCAAAAAACAACATAATGGGGGAATGAAGAAGTGAAGGAGGTCATCCAAGAGAAAAGGCGTTTGTATAAAGTATGGCAGAAGAAAAAAGACCAAACGATTAAAAGAACAATACTGGGCTATGAAAAAAAAATTAAAAGAGTGGTAGCCAGGGCATGGTATGGAATGGAATGGAAGACGATTTTTCCATATTCCATACCGGCAATTTTTTTCCATTCCGTTTCCATTCCATACCAAAAATCTTCCATTCCATATTCCATTCCATACTAAAATTTTCTTCCATATTACATTCCATACTTCCATACCAAAGAAATTTTAGACTGGAAGTAATTCAACATATATTTTGCTGCTTTGCACCTTTGCAATGATGTAAGCAACCGCTCGTGGAGGTGCGCCAACAATACTAAGATGCAACGACTGGTATCTGGTGTGCATATTGCACATGGTTTAATGCATAGGCATAGCCTGGATTTTGAATTGGGAGGAGGGCTAAACCGCAAATCATGCAATGACGTCATCAGAAATCCTTGAAAAGAGGGACTTTTTATGGGACTAAGAATAAAGATCAAAAGCTGGGCGTCTGATTTTGCTCGTAACCTGGATTTGCTACAGAGGAAGGACTAGAACCGCAAGTTAAAAATTTGTCTATCCTATATCAAAATTGGGAAACGTGGCGAGCAAATTAGTGTAACTCAAACATGTCACGGAGTTCCCAGCCGCTGGGCGATTTTTTGGAAAAAAATGGCTTTTTAATGCGATTCGGATTACATATCGCACGTTTTCAGAGCCATTTGAAAGAACAAAATTTTTGATGTTTGAAAGCCAATTGAAAAAATCCCTCTCTTCAGGTCAAGTTCAAAACACGTTTAAAATCTTGCATTTTGGGGTTAAATTTTGTGACTTGGCCCAAGTCAGGGAAATCAAGGCACATTGCTTTGTGCCACATTTTTAGCATTAAATAATGCACACGAAGATTGGCCTTTGAAGATTTTTGTTTTGTCATGAAAATAACCACCAGGGGCCCAAGCACCCTCGATTCAACTTCAATAATTTGTTCAAAAAGCATTTCCCCTAACTATAGATTTTTTCATAAGCATTTTGTCGCGTGAAAAGTGACGAGATGGAGGTGGATTGTTATTTAAGGGTGGTAATTTAAATTAGGTACATTAGATGCCACAAATGGTCGCTAGTCATGTTATTGTAATACAAAAGGTAGCTGGGGGCCTAAAACGTATTATTGCATAAACAAGTTTGATGAGTGCCTGAGATTGCACCTTTTAGAACAAAAGCGCTGAATTTCTCCCGGCTTGTACATTTAAATTGGTTGGTAAAAATTTAAATTGAGAGGGCATGGGCCCCCTGGTCGTCAATATTAATATTAAGTTATTGCTAATGCCGTTTGTACGCATGTACTGTTACACTCCAAAAATGCTAAAAGAAACTGAATAAATAGGCTTTGTGTCATCATTTTTATCATTGGTAGCTTTTCGGTTGGGGGGGGAGGCAGAGGGCCCGGTCCTTCTGGCTTTGCCTATGGTTTAATGACTACCGTACAAGTTTGCCCTCACATCAACTAGAACATTTACCGTAATAGAAATAACAAGCTTTAACACCAAAAAGAATTACTCTAAGGTTAAAAACTAAAAATAAAAATAAAATTAAGCGAAACGGGGATGAAATAGCAAATACGAGTTATCATGACGTAAGAAAACAAAATTTACGACTGGGCAAATTGTCAGCCTCAAAAAAAACAAAAAAACAACAACAAGTCAAATCTATCAAGGTCGTCAACTGTAACATCAATGCTGCAATTAAATTGCAATGTACTTACAATGATGCTATACGTACACTGTTTGTGCAATGTACACAACCAAAGTACCGCGATTTGTCGACAACTAACATGCGCAGATATTGAAGTTGAATACTTCTGTGACAACCTTTTATCACTACCCGACATCAGTATGTATTTTTCTGTAAATACCGGTACAATGCTCGAAATCTAGTATGGAATTGGTATGGAAGATTCTCTTCCATTCCATTCTTGAAATCTTCCATTCCATTCCATTCTGGCATCTTCCATATTCCATACCGAAATTTCCATTCCAATTCATTTTCCATTCCATTCCATTCCATGCCATGCGCTGGTGGTAGCTGCGGCGAAGGAAAAGGAAGGCAAAAAAATAACAGAGCTTCTTGAAAAGAAAAATTCGAAAGCACTGCAGTACCGGTATGTTTTTAAACTGTGCAAACACAGCAAGAAGGATAAAAAAGACGAAATGGGAATGCCTTGTATCCTTGGAAAAGATTGAAAGCTAAAGGTGACACTGCAGGAGAAAATTAAAGTCAGAAAAGAATATGAAGAGAAGCTGTTGAATAAAGAAAATGATCCGAACAAAAGTCTGGAAGTAGCAAAGGTTGAAGGTCCATGTGAACAAGTTTCTGCAGAGGACGCGATGGAAGCTCTTGTTTTAATGAATACGGGAAAGGCGGCTGGACCAAGCGAAGTGACAGTGGAGTTGTTGAATGTTTGCAAAAAAGAGTCTGTGAGAAGATTGGCCAAAGTTGCAAACAATATGCTGGAGGGAAATAAAATGCCAGAGTGTCGGATAGGGTGGAGTGAAAAAAAATTTTTTTGGAAATTCAAAAAAGTGTAGTTTGGAAATCCTGGCAAATGGTCTAAAAATAGAAAAAAATCGACTTGAGCCAGTTGCCACCTACCATGGGCTGGCTACCCCCCCAAAAATTGGTCGCGGGGGTAAAATGGCCATAAAATCATGTTACTTGATAACCGCTAGTCGTAGAGACCTGATTTATAGCTCAAAAGTTGCAGAATCATCATGTTTCTATGAGTGCTAAGAGGACTTTTTTGTCTATTTCAATCATAAAAAAAGTTACAGTCAAGAAACCGATTTTTCATGCTAAAATTGCATCATAGAGAATTGTGATTCACTACTAGTTAACATGAACTCTTGCAATTCGTAACTTGCTAAGAAATTTGATTTTAGGGGTATGTCGTACAACATATTACTGTAGTAATGCGAAGTGCACAACAAAAGTGAGTGCGAGGCTGGCAAACATAGATGTGTTATCAACAGTCAATACAACATAAAAACATTTTACGAAAATTGCATTTTAGTGTCAAACTTTTTTAACAATTTGCGAGATCTAACTTTTTGGCGAATAAGCCCGTCTCTTCTTTCAAATCCAGTGACTTGTGCTGATGCTTCCGTTACCAATTTGACATGTCTTTCGACAGTTTGATTGTGGCATGGATGGTGTAAAATTAAGGGTTTCATTCGACAGTCTTCAATTTCAGAATCGGACAAATGTCTAATAGCTGGAGGTTGTTGCTGACAAATTTCCAAATCAGCCAACTCATAGTATGTGTCTGCTTCCAAGTTTAAGGTAGGAAGGTGAAATAAACGAACTGAGGTGTCGTTCTTGCAAAGTGAAAGAACGTGATTCACGCCCCTGTCTTGAACAGCTTGATCGTCATCTCCTAACATTGCAATCAAAATACTTTCTGGATGGCCAAAATATCCATTTCTTTGAACAATATTTTGAGCTACTTGTCGAAGATCTTGATTTGTCAGACTGTTAATTCTTTTGATCAAGTTGAAAAAAACTTTAGAACCATGTGTTAGTTGGTAGTATAACTTGATTTCAAACCAAGTGGGAAAATAAACAGTTAAACAAAAGTTAACT
Organism: Trididemnum nubilum; assembly: GCA_963965965.1. NCBI lineage: Eukaryota > Metazoa > Chordata > Ascidiacea > Aplousobranchia > Didemnidae > Trididemnum > Trididemnum nubilum. Next base: position 14,313,259 of record OZ014478.1, on the reverse strand, counting down.
AAAATTTCCAAGTTCTGAGGTGGTTCATCAAGTGACACGTAATACCGCAAATTCTACAACCCAAAGTCAACCATCTTGAATGCACCACTGGGCCAACTTCCAAATATTGTAGATCATCATCACAATTACCAGTTATAATTGCCAAACAGATTTTGTAAGCTTAGTATTGATCTGTACTCAGGTCATCAATGACATGAGGTGGAAGTTTTGGAAAAGAAGAAATAGGGACGAACACTTGCTTAAACTGAGTAACTGGCCAACTTGATACAGGACCCTGTATTTTTTTACCTATTGGTCCGGCAAATGTATCTGGACCACTTGTTGCCCCATCCAAAGCAGCAAACACATGTCGCAAGGGAAGTTCATTTGTGTGTAGTAAACACACAACCCACTGAAGAGATCTGTGTAATAATTCTTCTAAACTTCGAATGCATCCATTGTGTTTGCCGGTCATAGAAGCAGTACCGTCAGTGCCAACTATTGCAAGCTTGCCTTCCAATTCCGTACCACTGAAAGAATCAAACAACTTTTGGGCAATTGTTCTACCTTTGTCATCTTCAGGAGAAAAGTGAGTAAGGTAATAACTTCCTGGCTCACCAATTACTGTATAATGTTCTTCCAGTTGAACAGACCGATAATGCTTCTCATTTGGACCTTGTGCAACAATTTGGGTTGCATCTTTGCGGCCATCCAAATACACTGCGTTCACCAATCCAAAGTTTTGTTGCTCTTCGCTCCGGATTTCGTTTCGGCATCTTTCACGCTCTCTTCGTAGTTTACTACGATCAATGATGCGTGTTTTATCATCTTCAGTAACTAAACCAACATCCACTGTTACACTGTTAGCAACTGCAGCAGCTGCTGCTCTATCCGATAGCTGGTAGCGTTCACAAATTCTGGCAAGGTTTGGCCATTTTTTGCGATTTTGAATGGATGGATTTGGCATTTCCGCTAAGAACTGAGAAACTGCAGATGATTGTGATGTGTCTGTGCTTGTTGATGCCAAAGATTCGAACTCCGAGACATAATCAGTAGTTGACAGAGTAATAATTTGATTTTGGCATTGTGAACTTGGGGCATTGACATGTGATTCTGAACGTCGTATAAATTTTTGGTCAGATGAGGTCAAAGGCAAAGCTACATCTAAACATTTTCCAATACACCGACTCTTTTGATCTTCATAAAATACAAAATCATCAGTCATTCGCAACTTGTGGTCTTTTTCCAAACGTCTTCGTTGTTCATTGTCATTGCAAAACACGTCGAACAACTTATCTATATCTGACAAGAACTCCGCTTCTTTTTCCAAAAAAGATGCTCCACGTTTTTTCTTGGGATACCGATCAAGTTTGCTGAAAGCTACCACCAGTGCATAGGCGTAGCCAGGATTTTTGATTGGGGGGGGCCCAAACCCTCAAAAATTCGGCTGTCTTCACCGAAATTGAGAGTGAATTTTGGACCGAAATCGGAAATTCGAACGATTTTTCCGCCCAAAATCAGGTGATATCCAAAAAAAAAAAAAAAAAAAAGGTCTTCACCGAAATTAAGAGTGATTATTCAGCCGAAAATCAGGTGATCTCCAAAAAAAAAAAAAAAGAGGTCTTTACCGAAATTAAGAGTGATTTTTCAGCCGAGAATCAGGTGATCTAAAGAAAAGAAAAAAAAAAAGGTCTTCACCGAACTAAACATCGTCAGGCTATGTTGTCATAACTTTTTGTCGTTAGAGGAGTTTTGATTGGGGGGGGGGCGGGCCCCCTGGGCCCCCCCCTGGCTACGCCTATGCACCAGTGCCTGTACTTTTTTAGATATAGTTAAGTAATGTAATGATAAACATTACACCACACCCATCTGTCATGTATTTCTTTAGCAACATCATTTGCAACGTCCACAGTTCTAAAATTTTCGAATTGGATGATCCTCTCTAACACTTGACATTTGGTGGGTAGTATACCGGATGGAAAGCTTTTACTTCCAGTGAAAGTGTATCCACTATGTAAAACTTTAACGTTGCTTGCACTTCGCCTGGTTGTCATAGCTATAAACTACGGTGGTTATCAAGTTATTTCATTAATAGTACTAAGCACCTAATTACTTATCTACAAAGAAAAAAATCTTTAAAAATTTGTAAGGATTAAGTAGACGTAAGCCTACCTCTACCTAATCCTTAAAAAAACCTATGTTACACCTGCCAAAACTAGTTTTTTGACTGTAACTTTTTTTATGATTGAAATAGACAAAAAAGTCCTCTTAGCACTCATAGAAACATGATGATTCTGCAACTTTTGAGCTATAAATCAGGTCTCTACGACTAGCGGTTATCAAGTAACATGATTTTATGGCCATTTTACCCCCGCGACCAATTTTTGGGGGGGTAGCCAGCCCATGGTAGGTGGCAACTGGCTCAAGTCGATTTTTTTCTATTTTTAGACCATTTGCCAGGATTTCCAAACTACACTTTTTTGAATTTCCAAAAAAAATTTTTTTTACTTCACCCTAGTGTTGGAGAAAGAGTGATCTGATTCCATTTTTTAAAGGAAAAGGAGATGTAAGCTCGTGTGGAAATTACGCAAGCGTTTAACTGTTAAAACATGGTATGAAAGATAATTGAAAGAATTTTTGAACGAAGGCTACGGAAAGTTATGAAACTGGATGAAATGCAGATGGGTTTCATGCCAGGTAGAGGTACGGCGGACGCTATCTTCATACTGAGACAGACAGACAGTTGTTGGAAAAATATGAGATGGCCAGAAGAGATTTATATATGGTATTTGTGGATATTGAGAAAGCCTTTGATCGTGTTCCAAGAGAGGTGATTTGGTGGTCGCTAAGGAGAAAATGGGTACTAAAAGAAGAAATAAAAGCGATAATGGAAATGCATGCAAATATTGAAACATCCGTCAAGGTGGAATACACAAGATCGGAGTCATTTGATGTAAAATTTGGAGTCCATCAAGGATCGATACTAAGTCCTCTTCTGCTTGAGTTGGTGATGGATGAAGTGACTAAAGACATCAGAAAAGGAGTTGCAAAAGAAATGGTGTTTGCAGATGATATTGAGCTAGTCGGTGACAACTGGGAAGAGGTAGAATCTCGATACACTCGATGGAAGAAGGCTATACAAGAAAAAGGAATGAAAATAAATGTAAACAAGACAAAGGCTTTTTATACAAGAAGAAATTTGGTACGAATGTAAATGCGAAAGTATCCTTGCTCCGTATGTGGCAAAGGACTAGGAAGAAACTCCGTGCAGTATACAAAATATCAACACAAGGTGCACAAGAGGTTTTCAGGAATTCATTGAAGTTTAACCCATAAGAAGGATTTTACTTGCAAAAAATACATCCCTGGTGTGGTATTTGAAGATTAAGATAAAATGATAACGTTGGATGGAGACAACATAAAAGTGGTGGACAGGTTTTCGTACCTTGGAGATGTAATCAGTACGGAAGGAAGCAGTAGCGTACGCAGGATTTTGAAAAGTGGGGGGCCAGGAACTTCAGAAAATTTGAGAAAAAGAAAGAACAGAGTAAGAAATTGTTCCACCCGAAATCAGTACGATTTTCTTCCCAAAATTAGGTGAAGAACAAAAAAGAAAAAAGATCTTAACTCAAATTTGGTCCGATTTTCTGCCCAAAATTAAATCATACGTCTAACACATAGCCTTTGTGTGCTCAAACCTTCTGCCCAACTTACACAAGGGGAGCCATGCCGCGATTTTGCATACTATTCTATGCTAATTATACTATCCTGGCCAGTGGCGTACGCAGCATTTTTCAATGGGGGGGGTTTCAAAAGTGACGTCAAACATTTTTTCGCGATCTATACTTTGGCGAAAAAATAATTTAGTGCAATGTAACAAGATGGAATCAAAGTCACACACTGCGTAGCCTAATGCAAATAAAACTTTTCAACCAAAAAACAATTAAGCATACATCTACAGTTAACATCATAAGGTTTGCAGCTGAACGATGAAGAAAAAATTGTTCAAAACAAAAGCTCCCCAGTCCCCACCCTCGTATAATTATAAACATTGCAAAGTGTCAATCGGGGGTGTGTGATTTGGGGGTCTGGGGGTGGAGCCCCCAGCCGCCAGAGGTTATTGGGGGTCTGGGGGCAAAGCCCCCAGCTGCCGGAGGTACAGGGGTCTGGGGGCGGAGCCCCCAGCACTTGAAAATTTTGCATTTTTTTTCAAAAATATTAATTTTAGGGCTTTATTGATAAAAAATAATGCTTTTAAAACGTGGCACAGAAATTGGCAGTGCAAACCTGATTAATTTGTTTGCATAAATGGGCTATGTGGAAAATGGCTAATGGTAAATATTTTGCTTTCTTGTTTACATGCTAGCAAATCAGAAAATCTTATAGTTCAAGAAAATTCACACGGAGTAATCTATTTCGTCTATACTTTATAGAGAAAAATAATTGGGAAGGGTCTAATGAAAAAAATTTTGAGGCAAGTGAATGGTAATGAAGTAAAACTGAATAGCCCCCCCACTCCCTATTCCTAAGTTTGTAATATGTTTGTTGATGAAACCTATGTTTAGCATTTTTACTATTGCGATCAAATTTAATTGCTTGCTTTTGGCCATTTTCAGAGTTTCTATTGATTTGTGGGTTTTATTTTTGACAAATTAGCCCCCCCCCCCCCTAAATTTATGCTTCAAAAGATGTTTTAAATCACTTTTTAGTCCATTCCAGTGCAAAAACCTGTCCCAGAAGTGCTAAAAACGTTTTATTTTCTTTTTTCTGCATTTTGGTTGACAAGCCAATGTGGGGTCTATACCCCCCGCCTACGCTACTGAACTCTGACTCGTAACACGACATTCCAGATTTCAGTATTACACTTAGTCGCTTACAATGTTGCATTAAATAACAAAAAATTATTTACTGTAATTAAATATTTCGCATTAATATAAGAAAAGAAAGAGCTTGTTTGTTTTGCGCAATAAGACGATATTTCGAATGATACACGTTGAATCAATAGGGAGGATGGTTTAAACCCTCATCCCCTTTTGTACGCCTTTGCGCGTAAGTGAGCTATGTGGGCGGTGGCTAATGGTAACATTTCAGTCCTCTAATTTACAAGCCGGTAAATCATAAAATCATAATTTGAAAAAACTCACAAGTATTTATATTCTGTTGTATTTAGAGTGAGACAGTTGGGGATTGGGTGGGGTCGAATGGAACGAGACTTGAGTGGATTAGTAATTAACTAATACTGAAATCCCATCTCCATATTTTGATGAAGAAAATGTCAAGCATTTTTAGCGGTGAAATATGCTAATTTTGGCGATTTTTTAAAGTTGTTACTAAACTATAAGTTATACTTTTGACAAATAACCCCCCCCTAAGAAACTCTAAATGCTTCAAAAGTTGCTTTAAATCATGTTGGAGTCCATGTCATTGCAAAAAAACAGGATCAGAAGTGCTAAAAACGTTATATTTTCTTTATTGTGCATTTTAGTCGACAGACCAATGGGGGGGATTTGAACCCCCAACCCCCCCTGCATATGCTCTTGATCCTAGCGACCCAAAGGGGGGGCCATGACTCAATGCCCCTTCCCCTAAATATGCCCCTGTTCTCGTCATCAATGGATAGATGTGTGTGAGTGAATTTCTTTTGTGAGATTTGATCTCTCACAAACAAGAAAAAATACTTTTGCTATGAATACTCCATTGCATTTCTGGTGTTGTGAACTGCAGTTTTGTCCAAATTACGATCTCCACAAAAAAAAGGTCTTCACAGAAATTTTACCTGATTTTTCGGTCAATATTAGGTGATCTCCAAAAAAAAAAAGGTCTTCACTAAATTTCGATGTGCCTCTTTCGAGCTCATGGGCCCCCTTATGGGTATCCCAAACTCCATAGGCTCGGGGTTATTGTACCCCCCTGCCCCCCCTCTCGGTGGCCCTGGCAGTATGTTGTATGGCGTTCTCCCATTCTGTGGTTTAATTTAGTAGGCTGCCATAACCGTAAACTTACAGTTGCTTCAAACTAGTCTACTGGCAATTTGGTCTAATTTTGTATCGCAAGTCCTACCCAGGCACGTAGTCAAAACGGAATTTTAGGGGGGCAAGCAAAAATTTGGAGGGGGCAAAGTAATGTACTTTGGAAGAAAATGCATGAAATTTTGTTAAAAATGACGTTTAAGTGATGTTATTTGGGGGCAAAGTGCAAAGTAAAATTTTGGGCGGGAATTGCACCGCTGCTCCCCTCTGGCTATGTCCCTCATTGCATAATCACCTGATCACTTACTGCAGGACAGGTCCAAGGTTTGTGTTTGTCAGTTACTTCTTGCAATTTTTTTATGAATTGTTTTTGTTTGGAAAACTTCTATTATTTCACTAGAAATTTTTAGAAAGTGGCTATTTTGCCTTCAGAGGCAAAATAGTGTTTTTTCCTCTGTTTGGGTTAGGGTTTGGGTTAGAGTTAAGCTTAGGGTTGGGATTAGGGTTAGGATTAGGGTTAGCGTTAGAGTTTGGGTTAGGGTTTGGGTTAGGATTAGGCTTAGGGCTATTTTGGCACTTGCGGCAAACTAGCCATTAGGACTATTTTGCCTCCAAATGGCAAAATAACATGGGGTTATTTTGCCTCTAGAGGCAAAATAGCCACTGCCAAATTTTTATCTTGGGTACTGTACTTTTTTATTAATTTTGACTCAAATCCTAACCCAAAAACAAACTCTGAATTTAACTTAAACTCCAACTCAAACCATGATTATAAACCTTAAATTTTTTAACAAATGAAAAACCCTTTGATGTATATAATAATAATAATGATTAGAAGCCGATCCACTGCAAAAGCACCACAGCAAAAATTCTTCTTCATTTTCGTTTGAATAAATGTATTGGTGTATTCTTCATTTTCGTTTGAATAAATTAAAATTTTCTGGTGAAATATCAGTACCAGCGCTGTAGACTTAGCCTAGTACCAGTTAAGTAACTCCTTTTCAGTTTGTAGTTACCTGTATGTTAAATGCAGCCTACCTGTATTTATGTTAACAAAATTGAGAAACTTGACATCATCTGTTAATGTTATCAGCCAACAGTTATGACTCAATCAGCCGGTGTTGATACTGATGTAAAGAACAAATTGGATGAAACTTTTATGAAGTTTGACAATGAAAAGGTTTGATTACAGTCCTGATAGATCTGAGATACCTTTTGATGCAGTGACATACTACAGTTCCAATACTCTTGTGGTATAAGGTATTGAGTATGTTGCATCGATACATGCTATAAAGCATGATAAAAGTCATTTACTGTGTAGTGCATGACTGCTCGGTGTCATTAGAGATGTATGTTAAAACAGTTGGTTAATTTGACTAGCAAATGTAATGACTAACTCAAAATTTATGCTTAAATAGCATCGCAAGTTACAAATTGATAGATTGCAACTTTATGGGTTGCAAATGCGTCTCAATTGCAATAACGCCAAAGGTAGCTGAAATCTTGCTTGTGTGGTATTGGTGTATATATTGTTAAATGTAAATTGTTTGAGATATTGTTCATAAGTTTTTTATTAATTGAAAATTGCAAATTTATTTATTTGGTAGGCCTATAACTTTTGTGATCTAAATAAATTTTTTATGTTTTAACTCAAAACTTAGTATAAATGTTGTCTGTTTTGTGTTTACTGGTATGCCGATATTGGGGTATTTGGTTCACGTGCTCTTTGAGTTATTGTATAATTTATGAATTACTTACAAAAAACTTTTTGATTTAAAAGTTTTCTGCTCAGATGTGATCAATAATCAACGTAATCACCTGCTCAATGATTTGATATGCACTGTCTTCTTGAATTTCTTTATAACGGAATGGCACTGCATTGGTAATTTGATTTTATGTGTTTCTTGGTTCATTGTTCTTTTAACTTGTGATGTATCCCAACTCAGCATGCTGTCTTTTTCTCTTAAGTGATATTTGCATTAAAAACTAAGCAATTTATTCAACCTGAAATTTGTCAAAGTTTCAGCTTGTTACAATATATGTACCTTGGAAATAGGCTCGTAATAACTTCATAGTTTATGCTTAAAACTCCAATAAACAGCAAAGTGTCCTTGTTCTTAATTTGACTTGATGTGTTTCAACTACGTAAAGCTGAAGTGATTGTTATAATGCTTGTACAGTTTTAAATTTGCAGTATGCTTATTCGTGAAAGTGGCATGAAATACACCCCAAATAAAAGTGGACTGAAATACAACAATGGTATATCTATTTTATATGCATTTTTGTTTCTACTCACTAGATGCTGATTACCAAGTGCTAGGATTTGTTTTTTAAACATAGTGCTTCATGCAAATCAGAGGTGGAGTCGAGGACACAAGGCTTGAGGCCAAGGACACAAACAAATTTCAAGGCCAAGGACAGACCCTCTCGAGGCCAAGGACAAAGACGCAAGTGTTCTCAAAAAAAAAAAGGTCTTCAAAAATTTTTTTCAGGCGAAAAAGGTCTTCAAAAATTTTTTTTCAGGCGATCTCTGCTTGAGGAAACCAAAATAAAGGTCTTTGCAGATTTTCCGCAAGGTTTCTGGCGTTTTCCAACGAAATTTCAACGGTTTGAAAATAGTGCTGTCCTCAAGCCGAGGACAGGGCAATTTTCGAGGACTTGAGGCTTCAAGGCCAAGGACTTCAAAATGTGTCCTTGAGGCCAAGGACATCCTCGAGGACTCCACCTCTGATGCAAATCTCCTTGAGTTTTTTGTTTATAGAAACTTTTACTGGGTGATTTGATAAAATCCTTTTAGAATTATTTATAAATAAAAAAAAGTGTATTTTTTTGTGATTTGATCCTGAATGTTTTTGTTGAAGCTGCATGTGTTTTAACCTTTTAAATTTGACCATTTCTTTATAGTATTGCTTTAAACTTACTGCATCTATTAGCCTGGATCTTGGATTGGTTTATTTTTCTTTTTTGTTTTTGCTGCTTATTGTATTTGACTTATGTACCAATTTTTCAGTTACGAAAAGAGTACAACATTTTTAGTTGATTAATTCGATTTTTTATGAATTTGTGCTCTACTTCAAAGCATGTTACTAATATTCATTCTGCATGCTTTAGAAAATTTTAGATCATTTATAATCATTTGTACAAAAGGATAATATGGTTTCGGGAAAGTATTTACATTTGTAGACTGATACTCCATTGATGACAGAAGAAAATGAGCCTGAGAATGTTGCCGTAAACTTGCCTGACACTTTCCTATCAAAAAGCAGGAAATTGGAAACAATGCATGGACCTCAATCTTTTTTCACCTTGCTTTCCAGTTAGTTGTTTAAGAATTTTGGGTGAATTTCCTGAGATACTGTATTAGGTGATAAAAAAGCTGGTTAAAGTTGAGTTATCAATCATAGTTATTTCAAGTTTTAGGTACAGCTACATTTTTCAAGTGATAAACCTGTACTATTTTTTAAATAATACAGTGTAATGTAAAAAGCTTTAGTTCTTTGCTGTCTGGGATTTCCCTCTTAAATTTAAATCTTTCATCTATGATTGAAATCATAAAAAAAATTTCGTTCAGTATCAAGTTCATATAATCTTGGTGGTCTGACGTTTTTAACTTCGCAAACCTTGCAAGATTTCTTGATTTTTTGATAAAATGCCATTTGTTTTTGTAGATAATTTGAAGTACGCTTCTCTGGTGTGCTTGGTCTTACAAAATGCTGCTCTTATTTTGACCATGCGTTACGTCCGAACAAGGCCTGGAGAAAAGTTTTTCTCTACCACAGCAGTGGTGATTTGTGAAACTGTCAAAATGGTCACCTGTCTCCTGATAATTTTATTTCAATTGAAAGGTATCTAGGAATGTGTACCACATGATATGTAAAAAAAGAGAATTGCCACAATGATATACTACGCAGATGTATCAATCATTTTGAGCTTGGCTGTATTACTGAAACTATTTTTGACTACTTTTTCATAATATTGTCAAAGTTGGTGGACATCAGTCTTTGCAAATAAATGATCATGGCCAGAAAAAGATATAAGAGATCAAAATTTGATGCAAGTCCAATTCATATGTAAATGCTACATGTTTTGTTGAAAATATAAAAACTTTAAAAACCAAATTATTGAATAATAATTCTTAAAAGCGAAATTGTATTAACAAAAAATTCTTTACCATTAAATTTAGCTTTCCTGTCAAGTTATTTTCTGCAGTTGGCTTGTTTAGTCATTTACTTGCGACTTAACTTATTGTTGTATTTTTATTATTGCAGGGAATGTTAAAGAATGGTTGAATTTTCTCTACCAGAATATCGTTAAACAACCAGCAGATATGGCTAAAATGGCTGTTCCAGCAGTTGTGTACATGGTGCAAAATAACCTCCTTTTTGTTGGTGTATCTAACCTACCTGCTGCAACATTTCAGGTTCAAAATTATATTGCTATGCATTTTTGTGCCAGTAAATTCGTTACATGTAGAATTTTACCAATCTGGCCTCTGTGGCAAACTAAGTGCAGTTTTGTCATAGTTTGAATTTTGTGCAAATCGCGGTGCCCATACTCCATTTTGTATCAGTTGCTCCAATACCAACTCAACAATCTTAAGTAACGAATTAATTATTGGTATATTGGTTTCTATCAATGTTTCTGAATAGTTTCCTTTTGGCTTTTTATGACTCAAGGTTGGTGGTTTAGGTCTTGAAAATTTTTTTTTGTTATGAAAGATAAAAAACAAAACTGAAAAGTATAACAGTTTATGAAACATTTGCAAGTCGTTCACAAGTACAAAATTCTTTATGCAGTGCATTATTTATCAACGCTTAAAAGAGTTTAACTTCACCAACTTGTTTCGAACTGCGAACTTGATGTATTTTTGGTTAATGACCTCAGGGCCTGCTTTATCTTACATCAAACGCAGAAAAACGTTTGTGATTATGCTTTCGTGCCACGTTACAATTCTTTTCATTTCTGTGTACTTTTAGGTATCCTATCAAATGAAAATATTGACAACTGCCCTGTTTTCTGTTTTTCTTCTACAAAGGTCTTTATCTAGATTGCAGTGGTTTTCTATGTTCTTACTGTTTGTTGGTGTTGCTATTGTACAGGTATGTTTTGTCTATTGCCTGGTGTGCACTAAAACGTGCGGTAGTAATTAACGTATATGGGTATAAATTAAGTGATAGATCTTCATAAAAGAGTAATAGCGGTGAAATGAATCATATCACTAAAAATACTGTACCATCGTTTAGTAGCATCATTCAAATATACTCTGAAAAACAGTATCAAGAAATCGGAAAATACAGCTTAGTCAAGCCTGAAAACGTGCACGTACACTCAAAGGCTGTTGATACAAAAAGTTGAACGCGTTAAAAATAAAAAGTAAGGACATTAGATTAGTATATCTTTTTTTGCATTAAAACTTTTTCGCTTATGTATCAGAACGATAAAACACGGAGCAATTCACTTTCCTTTATGAATGTACTTTTCCTGTTTAGGTGCAAATTCAAGTTGTTTCTGGGTCAACTCAAAGTTCGATATCCGTTAAACAAAACCCCGTCGTAGGTTTCGCTGCTGTTGTGACGTCATGTATTGCATCTGGTTTTGCCGGTGTCTATTTTGAAAAAATTCTCAAGGGCTCCAAAGGGTCAGTTTGGCTTCGCAATATTCAGCTTGGCCTTTTTGGCGCTATTTCTGGAGTAGCTGGTGTCTTTATAACTGACGGAAAAGCGGTATCAGAAAAAGGCTTTTTCCATGCTTATTCGCCTATGGTGTGGGCTATTATATTCATACAGGCTTGCGGTGGGCTGCTGGTGGCAGTAGTAGTGAAATATGCGGACAATATCCTTAAAGGTTTTGCTACCTCTATTTCAATCATTTTGTCTACGATCGTGGCAACATACCTGTTTAATTTCGAAATCACACTGCTATTTGTTTTCGGGGCGGGATTAGTCATATGGGCGGTGTATCTCTATAGTTTACCGAAGCAGGAAAATAGCGGTAACGCGCCAAAGTAAACTTCAGTTAACACTGCTATGTCATTTTCATTCCTATGCCTTCAGACTGCTGTTTGACATTTTTTCTACGTGTTTCAAAACATACACACTTGTACCTGCAGTTTCACATTGTGTTTTACGGTTTATTTTTCAAGCACTTTTTCGGAGATTGGTGCTTTATATTCAGGGTGTGCGTGGTGACTGGTGACCGTATTTGTGCATTTTGCATACTGTAAAAAAACTGTAATTTTCGTTGAGTTAAATGAGATCAATTTTAATGTAATTTTTCAGACACTGTTAGTTTATTTTACACTTGCTTTAAAATCATGTATTAAGATATGTAAATCTAATTTATTTGTTGCTCTTGTAATAAGCCCTTGGTACACTTTGCGAGTGGATCCGTCTTTTGTCTTGAAATTACAACTTTAAAGTTTTAATTTTGCAATAGCTTAGCCTTTTTGCACGTTCAATTTTTCGCTTCATGTCAGAAAACTAAGCATGCAGTTTTGAGTGATATAGTATCGCATAGAAAAGGCTATTTTTGGGTTAGTTTTTTTATTCTACACTACATAATACTCTGTCATATATTTTGCAGTGCGTTGTGATGAGCAAATTGGCACTTTAGCGCTTTATTTTAATGTCACTATTCGCTAAACAAGCCGTAACTTAGTGGATAATCATACCGTTGAGGATTGTGCTTTTGTTTCGTCATGGTTTATAAGCTAGCCGAATCCTTGATAAAAATATCGTGTATGGGTTTAGAAATGCCCTCACTCTACTTGTTTTTGAAACATAGCTTTTTAGTTGGCTACAACCTAATCCTCTAACTGTTATTGTGGTAATTGTTGTGTATGACACTGGACAAGCTATACATCATGCTTTTTGTTGAAATGCCGTGGTGCAGAAATTCCATCCGACGATGATTCAATTCTTCCTGTGCTTAACTTTGTATATGGTGCGTAAGTTATTGCTATTGAAACGTACAAAAAGAGCTGAAGGTGAGTCTACACAGTATCCCGTTTTTCTCTTCGCGAAGTATATATTTTTTTCATCTGCATTTATGTTTATCATCTCCAATTGGCTGCAATCGCATTAAGAACGTCACACGGTATATGGACAAACGTTTTTGTATCTGATGTAGAGCATAATTTAAAATAATTCTCTTCATCATTTATACTCAAGAAAGTTTCGATACTGTGTAATCCCATCTTAAGTGACTTAGATCATGTTCATAAATTAATAGCTTCTGATCTCCATGACAGTACATTTTTCAGCCATCGTTTTTTGCATTCGTATATTTTGAAAAAAGCTGCTAACATAAAAAGAATATACTTTGTTAACTAACTGCTATTGTTTTGTTTTTTCATGATGATATGTAGTATCCTCGAGATTTCGCAGCTATTCAGAAACCAAATCTGACAGTTTTAAAATTAGAAAATCATGTTTTTACGCTTTTGTAAACGGTATTCAACTATTCAGAACTGCAATATTGCGTTTATTGCTGATAGAAACTAACTTTTTTGGTGTTTGTTTGTTCAAAGTTCAGATGATTTAGTGTTTATTTAAATGTTTTAATTTCTGAAAATGTCTCTCGGTCTTTGTCAAACTTTTCTTTCAAGGACAAAATCCTAGATAGGATTTCTGCGTGCTTTAAACGAATATTCTACTGTATTCGTTACGACTAAAGGTTATTAAAAGATTGTGTTTTTAGGCAATTTATTTACGGTTTTGAGGTAGTTATTAACCGGTTATCAACCAGAAGTAAATTCCCACCACACAAAGTCGTGCGTTTCTTTAAGGTTAGCAAGAAGAGCATAGACTTGAAATTATAGTTGGAATACGGCGCACGTAGATTTTGCAAGTGTATTACTTACCTGGATACACGAATGCGTTGAAAAAACACCAAAAACATGGAAAAAATATTATTTATTGGAAAATAAGTACAAAAATAGGAATATAAAACGAATTTTATTAACGTCACAGCTTAGAGAAAATGATCGCTACGCAAAAACTTTTTACGAAGCAGCAACCACGAAAAACATTCCCATGTTGATCAGCAATTATGATTTCGCAGCTCCACCCATCACTTTGCAAATGCTTTTGTGTTTTGACCAATGCTTCACCTGGCATTCTCTGTAACAGCATAGGTTAAGATAGAATGTCGAAAAAACAAAGTAGCTCTAACGTTAGTAGTTTAAATTATACAATACACAAACCGGCATTAGGCTAATTTACATACTAGAGTGAGCATTACACCACACAATCAATAACAAGAGTGCCAGTTGCACAGTGCTGGAAAGCCCAACGGTTTTTAGCTTTGGCTAATACGTAGCTTTTAGATCGTGGTTTAGTTTTTAGTACTCCTATGAACACCACTTGCCTTTTGCAATACCACTCCTGTTTACACTGCGAGCAGCGTTTTGTTGCTTCTTCCCCACATACGGCACACTTGGGAATTTCATTGAGAAGCGAATCCATAACGTCGAAATTGTAAGCATCTGCCAGTCTAAAACGAACAGACAATTAGGCTTAAAAGTCATGAATTTTACGCAATATTTTATTTTGGATTACGGTATTCTAAATTATAGAGTAAATCCATCGAATGCTAGGTTAAACAAACCTAGCATTCGTGATTATTTGATAGTTTCGCATTCATTTATGCGTACTAGCCAAACACTCTGCAGTTGCCTGACCACTTGACCAGTACCCACACCAACGCAGAGTACCATTTTTGAAGGTTCTGTTTACAAGTTTTTCGTCAGGTTGGGCTACCACAATGGGTAGACTGCTTAGCCCAATTAGAAACGTGCGCAAAGTGTCTTTTTCATGGACACAACGATGCATTGTCAGTTCGGGCACAGAAACGGGAGCAAGCATTCATTGATAACATGAACATTCTGCGAATGTTTTGTTCATTCATTTGCAAGAACTGCCATATACCTTTGAGCATGCCTTTGTATTTCTTGCTGATCAGGATTGAAGTACTTCTTCATCTGGAATTTAGCAATTGCTTGCCATTTGCCTTCGTTCTCTCGCATCAAGCGATCTTTTACTTCTGGAAGTTGTTCCAAAACCAAATCTTTTCTGCAATTAAAATATCTTTTTTCTACCTTATTCTTCCTCTAGTTGGTAAAAAAACAATGAAAAAGCGGTGCCTTCGGAGAATCTTGCGGAGTTACTTTTCTCCCAGTGACCAATGCACCATTTCAAAAGATGGTAACTGTTACTTTCTGAATGGCTTAAGTTAAAAAATTAAAACGGCAAAAAACAACGCTCCTTCATCGACCAATTTAAATAGCTAAGTTGGGTGGGTAGGAACTATGGTAAGTTGACAAAACAGTAAAACAACTACAATGCCCCTTGGTCGACCAATTCAAATAGCTGAGTTGGAAGGCTAGGGAACACTGAAGACAAACATTGAAGGCTTATTACATACCAGCGAGCTTTAAAGCGAATACGGTGTGGCATTAAAACATATGCTTACTTCGGCGGGTCGGATTCTGTCATGGAAAGCTGTTCCAAGTATCTTCGCATATCAGACAACATGGGCAGCTGATCCAATAATACTTCAGTCATATGAGATCTCAGCTGAAATTTTTAAATAACTCTTGTAAATTCAGAAAGTTTTTCAAAGAGAGTATAAATCGTATTAGAAAATCAATGAGCAGAATAGCTTAAAATAAGATAAAATAACTGATCTAAAAAATGATACCTGCAGCTTTACGTACCTTTAAAATTTGACCCTTGTTGAAGGTGTTGAAATCGTACTTTCGATTACATTCGATATTCATTAGTAAGTTGAAAAGCGACAGCCAAACTTGCCCCTCTGTTTTCGTCAATGTTAAAGCATCGGGACCGATAACTTCCTGCCATTTACTATCTAAAAATTGTAAAAGAAGTTATGCGCTAGAGTTTAATTCAGACTGCGTCCAACTGATGGAGCAAGTGCAGAGCAACTGGAATACCTGGTGAAAGCAAACTATCAAAATATGCAGCTAAATTCAAAATGCATCTTGCTGCAAGGTCAAGAAAGATTAAAACTGCGTCATATTCTGACTTCACAGACACTCAAAACATTGAAGTAGTTGATACAGTATCAACTACGCAAAAACGTCAGTGAAATAAAGTAATTAGATAACCACTGCAGCTCACCAATGAACTTTTTCACTGTGCCTTTTTCTCTTTTCGTCCACGGAGGCTGTTCGACGAGCTTTACCAACAGACAAGGAAAATTGTGAGTGCTCAATATTCTAGACACAGCACTGAGAGGAAGACTGAAAATAATAAGACCATTAAAAGCGCATTTAAGTCGGTTGCACACAAGTCAAAAGCAGTTTTAAGTTATAACTGATTGCAGCTATTTGGCGAAGACCTCTCCATTGGCAAAACAGCTACACAAAGCGTAATTGAAAATCAAAAAAAAAACAGGGAGGAAATCTTTTAGTGATGCACTGCAGAGACATTTGTGACATAAAACGCTACATAGCACTTACCAGTCTAGCGCATCTGTTAAGTAACGAAAAATCGAAATAACTTTGACGGCAATTTCGAAGTCCATTTTCTCTCGCTGTCTGATTAATTCCTAAAAATAGACAATACTCTTGTGTACTACAAATTTTTTTGATGTGCGAAGGTTGGACAAAAATGCTATTAAAAGGGTATGTAAGGATTAGAGATCAAAACGCACTGCGTGATTCATATTTGGTTTGGATTTTTGACTCGACATTCATTTCAATATACCGCGAAAAAGGTCTGAAAAATGGCCATTTGCCTCAAAATTTTTGTTTTTGAGCTGCCATCAAGTTATGAGGATCCTTTTAAGTGAGGTTGTTTTTCCGAAATTGGAAGTTATAAATGCATTTGACTTAAACGACTAAATTGCTTTCAGGTTACTCGAAAATAAAAAAAAATACGCACTTCCATAGAATTAATGTTGGATTCGTCGTCAGTTGTAGTACTGCTGCTGTCACATTTACCAACAATGGAAACTAATTTTCGATAACAGTAATCGAGCAAGTCCAACGCATTTTCTTCCGCAGATTGCCAACTTTCCTTGTGGAACAAAACTGTTTCCAACAGATTAACCAATGTCGCTTCGTGATAAAGCTGAGAAAAAATCACAAAAATCCAAGTGAGACTTCGTAAAATAAGTAACTGATGATTGCAGAACAGTGCACTGTTAGTCTACTAGACATTCCAAGTGTTATGTGCCGATACCATAAGCTGATCTTACAGAAAAAGATCGATTTTGTAGGGCATATCTACTGCTGATTCATTTTCACCTCTAAACAAAACATTGCTGGGGCTAGTAAGGACACAGCATGGCATGCTGGCACCAAAAGAGAAGATATAGCGTAAATCTTCATCAAACACAAATTTAGAAAGCGAATTCATACCAGTATTTTTCAGAGATTAGGATAGGCCGGAGGACACAATACAAACTAGCCAAAAATTAAAGGAGTAGAATAGCAGTTGTGACCAAAAACGAATCCTGACATTTAGTAAAATTCGTATACAGTAATATTCCAAAATCCACTTACCACCATATAAATAGGTATTGTAGTGCGTGGTTTGAAATTTGTTTTCACGATCACAGAACAGACGTTTTGTTTCCACACCTCAGTGGCGACTAAATCTTGTATTAAACAAGGAATCTAAAAAACATCAACTCATTAACTCAGAGCCAGAGCAAACGGAGTGAGGGGGCACTAGCCGAAAGTGGAGGGGGCACTAAACTAAACTGAACTTTTGCACATAAAAACCGATATTTTACGGCTACAAATTATGCGCTATTTTAAAAATTTTGTATTCAAGTTAAAAAAAAGACGTATAAAGCTGGCAGCGTTTATTAGCTTGTTTCATATGCCATATAATCGCTTGAAAAATCTGTCTGGAGCAGGGAATGCGGTCAGAAGCACAACCAGGATTTTACTAAGAGGGAAGGGCTTGAACTAAAACTTTTTTTTTTTGCTCTAAGTTGTCTAATTTAGGCCCCGTGCTGAACAAACCGATGCAACTCAAGCGCATCACAAAGGGGGTTAGGGGGCAGGGCCCCCAAGCAGCTGGGTGATTTTACGACAAAAATAGCAATTTTAACGCCATTTTAATCGCATTTCTCAGGTTTTTCAAGCCATATGAATAATCACAGTAAATTGCTAAAATTCAGAAGTCATTGAAAGAATTAAAATGCCTATTTCCTTCAGCCCCCTTATGCTTAAGGTCAAGTCCAAAACACGTTTAAACGCTTGTTTTTGGGGGTTATATTTTCTAAATGACTTGACTAAAGGCCCCTTTGTCCCTTCCCCCTAATCACTAACGAAGTACTGGTAACGATTCTATAGGCTTACATCTCTATCCCGTGATACATCCATAAAGGTGTGATAATAAGACGGATTATTGCGTCACATTTATGTAGAGCAGTTGGTGGCCAGTATAGTTTTGCTAAGATTCGAGAAAACTTCAAACAAGAACTATCTTTGAACGTTATTATTCTTTTTTCCAATATTGCCTGTGGTTCTGTTGTTATGTGATGCTCCATAAAATATTCCGAGTAAGCTGAAATACGGAGCACAAGCAGTTGTTAGGGGGGGGGGCACGGCCCCCCTGGCTCCCCCGTAGCGACGGCACTACACTAAGTATGTACGAAAATGAACTAAATCATCAACCGGAGCACACAACTGAAAATACCAACCAAACATAGAACTTGCGCTGTCCAGAGCACTTTCGTAACTAAGCTTAAAAAACGTCATTAGAACAAAACCAAACAAAATCTTTCATTATAATCCTTGTAATTCGCCTAAGCGTGTAACGAGTTGGCAGGGCCCGTCTACGCGTCATTGCGCCCGGGCAATACAGCTAGTTCGAAGAAATGTCGCAACGTGACGAGCCATTGGCAACACTGTGTTCGATTTGACCAGCTTAAGATTTAAACCTCAGACCTCCCGTTCCAAAGAAGAACAGGTTGCCGCTCTACCAACCGACCGGTGAGAATAAAATCAATATAGCGAAACCGTGCTTACCTTATCAAGGGAAATTAAGGTTTCTTTAACAAATTCTTCTTGTTGGGCGGAAGCATTCAACAAAGCTTGCATATTCAATTTTTCGACATATTCATGATGCTTTTGCCAGCTAAAAATAATGTTACCATTAACTAAACTGCTAGTTTTGAGCCATAACTCCTTAAAATCGTATTATTTTAATGAAAGTGTTAATATCATTGTTACTACTGCGTAAAAATGCAATAAAACTTATAATTTTAAAATTCTAGTTTTACATACCGGTAGGTGATTGTTCGTGGAAAATATTTTAATACAGTACAGATAGAAAATAGAACATTACGTTAATGTAATACAAGACATACTTCGTGCTTCCAATGTCTTTGACGGAATAAGTTTTGAGATTTTCGATCAAAACTTCGGCTTCTCCGGACAGCAATATATACTGAGTTTCATTCACAGCCATTTCACAAAACTAATGAAAGAAACTGTTAATTCTAACTATTGTTAGCGAAAACTGGAAAATACATTAATTAATTTTAAAGGTTCTCCGACAAACTTTTTTTTCTAATTAATAACGTCATCAAAGTTAATAAAAATTATTCAAAGGGCTACTGAGCTTCTGGAGAAATGAGCAAACTTCACATAAAAACGAGCATTTTAGTCCGAAAAGATGTAGAGTATGGCAATATAAATTAACAGATTAGAGTCTGAGAAAGCTGAAAACAGAAACTAGCTTTACGTCATCAACTGTTGACTTTGGATCTGGATTTGGTTTCTTGGGTCATCACATGAGCCAAAAATTTCCAAGAGCGACAGACTTTTACCATTGATGCGAACAGTCAAATACATTTAGACAAGTTTAAGCTACAATAACCCAAAACACTAAAAAGTCAAATTGAAAACACATGATACAAAGTTACACACCCCAGTTACATCATGTAATAGAAATTGCTGCTGGACACGTTGGTAAACACGCTATTTTTAATCTTGAAAAGACTGAAATTACGGTCAATGACCAACGAAGAAAGATTGCATGCATTATTGCTTTAAAGCTTAGAAGTAGCTAAGGAAAAATTTTATATATTTTAGAATAACATAATAATACTCTGCACCCACAACTAATAACAAACTTTAAATAGCACCAATAGAAAATTACCAATATTTCTAAAATGATTTAAACATTTTACATTCAACGATGAAGTTACCCTTCGAGCATAATGTATGTCAAATGAACATTGAAGGGACTATACCAACAACGAAATCAATCATCTTGTATTTCTGACTGTAGAGTGTTTTTCAAAAAGATTTGTATCATACAAATTAATCATTTTGAACTAATGAATTATAGACAAAAAGTACAAAAATATTCCGATAAATATTGATAAAAGCAAAAAAATCATTCTTGCGTTTTGATTTTTTTCGATTTTTTGTCCTTTTTAAACTGATTGTTTTTCTTTTTGTAAAAAGCATCATATGTGTGTCCTGGAACAGTTGTTTTAAAAAGTTGCAAATAATGTAGCTGGCGTTCATCTGAAATAGAGAGTTTCTCCAGTACAGAATTTATGTAATCGACTTCGCTAGTTTCCTGTTTTAAGTTGTATGAAACAGCAGTGCAAGAATATGAAGAAATAGTTATCTTTTCTTTGCATTGAATAATAACAAACAAAGTAGACGACTCCGTGCTACGATAAGCAAAGGAGATATCTATTAAGTGCTGGTCTTCTCCCAAGATTATTTGGTAACATTTTCTCAGGTAAGGCTCAGAAGTGGATGCTTCTAACATGAAAATGACATTATCATTTAGTCCCACATTTCCAACAGCTATCAAGCTTAAGTTTGTGTCATATGCAAGCAAAGCTGGAACTGATTGCCTGTGAATGTCTTTTTCATTTTCAAAATCATTTTTGGACTCTGTACTGTTGTTGACATAACATTTACTTAACAGCAAACCTTCGCTCATATTCCAAAAAGATATAGTTCCATCGCCAGAGCTTGAAATTAAATGTTCATTTTCAAGAGGTATTAATTTGCACACAAATTCAGTATGGCCCAAGCAAAAACTCTCTATGACAAACGGTTTCTCTCTCAAACTCACTCGAATTTTTTCATCTCTGTCTGCAGTAACAATAAATTTTTCAGTCACAACCACATCCAATAAAATTGAAACATGTCCAAGAATTGAATTTATGTCGTCTTCAGCTTTTGCAACGGAATCCACAGCTGCAATTAATAACAAGAATTAACAATTACCCAAATCTTTACAAAAATGTCAATCACCGACAATAATTTGACAAAATCACACTGATAAGGAGTACTAAAATTTTAGCAAATGATTGCAAACAAATTTGGCATTCACTGTTCGAAAATCACTTAGAACAATTAATAGTGGTTATCACAGCATATCAGATATTTCTATAGAGTACCTGTATTTGTACTATATCAGATATTATATATTGTCATAAATACCACTAAACTAAATGTTTCACACAAACTAAAGACATAAGTCAAAAGAACAACAGATACATGAAGTCAATAAAGTGAATCAATGAAAACAGGATAAATTGTTACCTATAAGCCTACTCTGCTTACAATTTAATGGAATCTTGTATAGATCACCAGACTTATCTGCAACGTAAACGTCTGATTCATCTGGACTAAACGCAGCAGAAGTTGATCGTCGATTTATTGTAATTTGAAACAATTTAATCCAAGAACTTTCATCTTTTTTCAGTTGCCACACAATCAAGTTCTTGTCAGAAAACAAAGCAAAAAAATAGTTTTGTGACGGGGAAAATAAAATGTAGTCGATCACTTCATCATTAGAACCAGATTTGTCAAACACATGCTGATATTCCATCAAAGATTTTGAAATTCTTGCAAAAACATAGATTGTATTTTTTACTGCAGCAGCAATGTAGTGCGAACTTGTTTCAATTAAAGCCATGTTTAATCACAAATGTAGGCCAGCTGATAGACAAAATGTTATTTAAGATTTACAGTAGAGCAACAGCAGAGAGCATGTGAAATGTTACGCAGATTTAAGGAATCATCAACCACATTAATTTTTGTAGTGGTCCAGTGACGTTCCAATCAAATCATCCATAGAATGTAGTTTTTTAAGTAGCAATTTTCAGTCAAACAAATAGCACTGCAATATATTAAAGTATTTAGGTTATTCAGAAAACATGAAAATTAAGAACATAATTTTTTATGAATTAGATGGATCGTGCATCAAAACTTCATTTGGGTTGTCAGTCAAACACACGATATGGTTGGTTGTGATTATATTTAAACTCTCAGTGTTGAATGGAGACAGTGGAAATGACCATGTGATCTTCCAATTTAAATATTGATAAAAATCAAAAACAAACCGTGAAATTTCCAGATCAGAGATTACCAATACAAAATGATAGACTGTTGCTCAATCAATTTGGAAAGAGAGACTGAAGATAAGTTATTATAATACAAAGCGACTTGCCGCACGGAACGTGCCCAGTTAAATAAGCAAAGTTTCCAGTGCCGTCACTTGTTCTCGGGAAATTTTTAGTTTATTACAATTATAGGTAAGGGTTTAAGTTAAAGTTTAGGTTTTTTTTGGTTTTATTATGAAATGTCTGTGCACATGGAACCATGCACCAAGTGTTTATTTATTTAATTATTAGGCATGACACTACGGTGCTGGGCCAACATCCAAACACACTAACAAATGAAGAGCAAAAAAGGGAAAAATGATACGAAGTGACTTGGCGAATGGAACATTCGCGGTATTTTTTTTTCCTCGCGAATGGAGACATTGCCTTTTTCATACATTTGGTTTAAATACGACATTTTGTCGAATGGTTGGTGCAAGCTGCATAGTGTAATGGTTATAGTGCCTAACTACTAACCATCGCACCCAGGTTCGACTCCCGCCGGAGGTGCAAATATGTAGAATGGAAGAATACGAAAAATAGACGGATAAGGGAAGAATATACGTGAATCATTCTATTTTTGCTTCAAAACCTTGCATTACAGTTAGGGTTAGGGCAGCGATGCCAGTTTGAGGGGATAGCAATTCCCTGCAGCAGCTATTCATAGCGCCTGATCCACTCGCAAGGAAAAAAAAGTACTGTGAGTGTTCCATTTGCCAAGTCACTTCCAAAATTATAATATACTAACCCTACTGTTATAGGCCTAGTAAACAAATGCTGCTTTTGGTGGTATAGCAAGCTGTAGCATAAACTTCAATAGTCATGACCATTCGTGACTTAGGTATGCCTGCATGAGCTGCAAGTGCAAGTCACACAATGAGACAGAGACTAAAATTAAGAAACACTGAGACAGACTGACAAACACAGGCTACAATACTGGTAGTTACTGCAGTAGGCTGCTGGTCAGACAATCTAGGCCTACCGGCAATAATCTGATAATGGATTCAAACCAGGAAGATGAGACAGTGAGATAGTATCGGTAGGCGTAAAAATAGGGTGTCCTTAAGTATGAGCCATCGCTTTTTTTTTAAGTTCTAAGACACGTGTATGAGCATGCATGCGCTCTCTCCTCTCCGATTTAAGCTATTCCCCAAATCTAGCCCTAACCCCAATGAGTGCACGCATGAGATGAGCGAGAGCACGTGCACGCTCATACACGAGCCAAAGAAATTCCGAAAAAAGCAGACGGCTTATACTTAGCAAGGCCTAAAAATGGGCAAGCTCTGCAAGTCGTGTATGAGCGCATGTGCGTTCTCTCCTCTCCGATCTAAGCTATTCCCCAAATCCTACCCTAATGAGTGCACGCAGAAGAAGAGCGAGAGCGCGCGCACGCTCATACACAAGTCGCAGAGATTCCGAAATAAAGCTGACGGCTTATACTTAACGAAACCCCCTACCAGTACATATTTACTTCTACTTTTTTAGTTTTAATCAAGCGGTACCGGTAATTGACCTCGACAGTAGGCTAGGTTACGGTGTCACTGCACTCTCTGGTCTACTACTGCCAAACCCTTGTAGCGTAAACCTGTGCCTCTCCAAGTCGGCAGTCTTGTGTTTCATCTTTCACTGCAGCTCTCCCAACCCAAAAAAATTAAATTAGACCATTGGACTAAATCTACCAGTACCGATGCTACCAACAATAGCCTAGCATGAAATTCAAATCATGCATCATTAAGGTAAAGTCTAGAAGACCAAAAAACGCAGTCAGAATCGACACGCTTGAGTGATTCTCTAATTTTAATTTTGTGCGTGTGCTCGAAAGTTTTCGGAAAACGTAACAAAGACAGTTTTTAATAAACAATGTACAACAATGAAGAAGTTTTGTGAATTTAAGTCAAGCAACTATCAAAAAATCACTCAAGCGTGTCGAATCTAGCTGCATTTCTTTTGGTGTTCTAGACTCTTCCCATCATTGAAAAATGTATCCGTTTTATTTATCCGTTTGGCATGGAATGTATATGGGATATTGTGATTATGCGCAAGAAAGAAGGAACTTTGTTGAAATTCTGAATATGTGCAAGCAAGAAGGGGAACAAGCATTCATACAATTGCAGTAGTTATCGTCAGGGCCTCAGAGAGAAAAATTTTCAGGGGGTACAAAGGTCGATACCGGGCCCCCAATTCTTATTGGGCCCCCCCAAGCCTTATCGGGGCCCATGCCATTAAATCATTTTTTGGGCGATGGGTGTGGATCTTCATTTAAAAGTGAGGGATTAACGATATTCGCATACAGTTAGGACCTATGAAAAATACAACTAGACATAAAATTGGTTTAAATCCAGCCAGGGGGTTTGGGGGAGCGCTGTGAGCTCCCCCAGCGAGGTCCGGGGAAGAGCCCCGAAAGCTTTAGCACTTTTTATGTTTCTCGAGTGTAAAATACAGCATTTGATCAACATCCCAGCACCAAACTTGCTTAAATTGACAAGCAGAAAACGTGATATACATGAAAGAAAGTATGTGAAGTGGGGGATGAGGACATTGACACAATATTATACAATATAATGACTTTAAAACTGCAAATCCAAATACTTTACTGATAAAAGTTTTAAGAACTCATCTGCAATTATAGACTTCACAAACCCAAATACCCATAGGTGGGCACAAGTCCGTTAATCGTTAATCCGTTAATAACGAAGCTAACTTTTTCATTAACTCGTTAATCCGTTAAAAAGTTTTTTCATGTTAACGGACTAAATTAACTTCCGTTAAGTGCTGTTAACGGACTAAAGTAACTTCCGTTAAGTTCTGTTAACTTCCGTTAAGGTTTTTATCGTTAATATGTTGCAGCTTCGTTGTGCATTTGAACTTGTTTTTGTCTTGAAATTAGATTAGACTGTAAAATGTAACTTCCAAAATACAAAAAGATCATCATAGCAATAAATATTTCCTTACAATCAGCTCAACAGCGTCAATACGTGTTCCAGAAGCGAGTGAATAAAACGAAATGTAAATTACATGCAAAATGTTAACGGATTAACGGACTTTATTAACTTCCGTTAATTAAAGCTGAAAATAACGGATTAACTTTAACGGAGGTGTGAAGTTTGTTAGTGGACTAGTGGTTAACGAAGCTAACGTTTTGCATTAACTTGCCCACCTATGCAAATACCTATTAAACTCAAACAGATAGAGTGAGTTACTTAAGGATAGTAGTATAGTACGGTTGAAAACTAATGCTTTTGGTGTCTGGAAATGTGGGCCCTTGTACATTGGTATACTATAGAATTAGGGCTCTCAAGTAAGAGAAATGTAACAAAATGTTAATTTCAGTGCAAGTGTATGGCTTTTGATACATTTTCCTCTTTTTTTAATCAAATCGACCACTATTGGATGCCCTAAAGGCTGTGTAGCAAAAATAGCGACCAATTACCAGTACGGTACTGAATAGGTTGACTGATATTTTTGCTGTAGACGAGTTTGATTACTGTGTTACGGTGCGATACCAAAACTTAATGCGGAAACCTGAACTCTTCCAGGCCCCTTGAGCCCGGGCCCCCGTAGGCCCGGGCCCAGGTACGATGTACCCCCTGAACCCCCCTCTCGCTGGCCCTGGTTATCGTTACCTAAAATTGAAGTATAGTTTTTGAATTTTTTGCTCTCATTTTGAGTTTGAGGTTGCACAGATGTTCAACAAATTAATACAAAAAGATACCCCATAAAAAACTTTTGAAAACCATGAATCTGTTTTCTTGGTCTGAACTTCGGGGGAAAATAAGAGACTGAATGATACTTACCCTTCCAATGACATTACATTATACTTACCCTTCCAATGACATGGAAATTAACAGTGTTAGACGTTACGCCGTCGGTGATTCCTCAATGGGACCGACTTGCAGCTTGCCAGTACCTTTTTTTTTTAATGTAAATATTTTTTAAGTAAATGTTGTTCAGTTAACAACATTGCTTGATATAGTTGTGGGCGGACGCTTTGGTGTAAATTTTTTCCCGCCTACAGCAACATCTGACTTCGCAGGCCCGCCTCGGACTGGGCTGCTTTTGATTGAGATTGGTGTAATTAGGGTTGGGTGGGTAACTTTATCTTAAACTTAGTATGTTTTGTTGTTCGGCCTGTGGCGTCGGATGTGCCAGTGGATGGATAGATAGTGTTGTTCAAGTGCTTATACTTTGCGTTATTTTGTATTATAATTTATTGCCAAGTTTAAGTTTACGCCTATTACAGTTAAGTATTGCTATAAGCAGTAGCGTAGCCAGGGGGGGGCTCGAGCCCCCTCCCCCATTGGCGTGTGAAGTATGCAAAATCGCACGTTTTTGGTGCTTTTGAGGCCGATTTTTGGTGAAAAAATGAAAACAGCCCCCCCAAAGGAAATTGGGTGCCGAAGTTGTGAAGCACATGTCGTGATTCGGCCTGAAAAAGCGTTTAAATATCCGCTTCTGGCCGAAAAATCCGTCTCAATTTCGGTGAAAACCTTTTTTTTTTTGGAGATCTTCTGTTTTTGGGCTGAAAAAGCGTTTGAATTTCCAATTTTGGCTGAAAAATCCGTCTCAATTTCGGTGAAGACCTTTTTTTTTTTGGAGATCACCGGTTTTTGGGCTGAAAAAGCGTTTGAATTTCCGAGTTTTCCGAGAAATTCCGTCTCAATTTTCAGACAAACCGTTTGATTCTGATTCAAGAACAATGAAAATTCGGGTCAAGGTCGTTTGCAGTTTTCTCACTCTTTCAAAAAAGCCCCCCCTTTTTCAAATCCTGGCTACGCGCCTGGCTATAGGTGCAGTTGACTAAAATGACCGTATGGTCTTTTTACTGATTCCTTCCTGCGTACTTTTAGCGTAGGGTAAAATAAACTTGACTTGACTTACATAAACAATCCAATTTTGTTAAATCCTAGGGATAGCCATTTCAGAATACCGAATCCTAAGAACCGGTTCCAATTTGGAACCGGTTCCATTTTTAGGATTCGGTTTGATCATAGAACAAAATTGCTTATGCTAACTCTTTGCAAATTTTTTTAAGCTTGCGAAACGCAAATCTACGTGTGTGTGCGACGCGATCTTTTTCACTGCAACAAGGCATCATTGGATACTTTGTAAAGCTTCTGTTTCCATGTACACACTATTAACGACTGATAGATTGTATGCTACAGTAATTTGAGTGCAAGTAGTTGTTTGATTGGAAAGGCTTGAAGCATTGCAGGGTATTCAATAATGACTTGAATCATTTGGTTTAGGCTATGGACTACGGTGCTTTATTCGTTAACCTGGCTAGAAATACATTGAACTGTTAAATTGACACAAACTGTGGTTTTAATGAGTTGCGGGCTAATTTAATACCAAAATGATACGAAGTGTTATTCTGAAATTTAGGATTCGGTTAGGGATTCGGAATTCTGGATTCGAAAAAAAAAGATTCGGAATTATTCTAGAATACCTAATTATTCTGAAATGGCCATCCTTAGTAAATCCCCCCCTTTTTTTGGAAATTCATGTTGGCAGAACAAACTTAGGGTTTCCAATAACTTTTTAGGGGGATGTCTCTTTGTATAAAATCAATATTTTTACAACAGCAGCCCCAAAATGAGAACAAAAAATTTCCAAAATTTATTAGGCTATGATTTTTGTTTTTGTAAACTACCGGAATTGGTTCAGGGGGGCCTCAAGATCTTTACAGTTCACGCGTTATGTGTTCGGTAAACTTCTGACCTCCTTGTTGAATTTTAATCATGCAAATGTCATCATTCCCTAGCTTTCACATGGAAATCTACATCCATAACCTACATCATTCACATGGATAATGATTATAGTTTCAACAACAACAAAAACCCGATAATGCGTGGGATATCAGTTTTCGTACCTCTTGAAAAATTTCTCTCTGAGGCCTTGAATATAACACATACAAATTATTACCAACATTACATACCACAGTAAGTCTACTCGTGAAAATTTAAAAATTTAAAACCTTGTATTATTCCCTCTGGCCTACGCTGTCGAGCAGTTTTTTGGATCGGTTGAATTCAAACTTCACTTATCATTACAAACAAATTAACAAATTGTTTAATGTTATAATGATCGATTGATACATCTTTCTTCTCCTATCCATAGGCGTAGCCAGGGGGGCCTGCCCCCCCCCCCCCCAATTGAAATGCCACCTATGAAAAAATGTCACAAACACGATTATTGTTTCTTCAGTTGCAGTTTTGTTTGGCATCTTCGCGTTCAACAGTACATGCGTATAGTTGTATTTAATATAATATTGATCCAGGAGGCCCGGCCGCCTCAATTAAATTTTTACCAACTAATTTAAATGGGCCCCTACAGGCCTACAATAATATTTGAATGGCCACCAATTTAAATGGACCCCCAACACCAATTTTGATCTAGGGGTCCCGGGCCCCCTCAATTCAATTTTTGCCGACCAATTTAAATGGGCCCACTACAATAATATTTAAATTGCCCCAATTTAAATGAGCCCCCAACAATACTATTGTTCCAGGGGGCCTGGGCCCCTTCAATTTAATGTTTGCCAACCAATTTAAACGTATAACCCGAGTGAAATTAAGGGTTTTTTTCCTGAAAGTGGCAAACTGAGACCCTCATCTAATCTTTTTATGAACGTTATGCAATAACCAAGGACGGATTTAACATATGGCACAGAGCCAAGGGCACCGCGCTCAGATAAGACTTTTTTTTGGTCATCACCAGTATTTGGCAGGAAAATATTGCAAAAATCCCAAAGTGCCTGGGGCCCAACTCAATGCATATCCGGCTCGGGCAACGACATGGTTTGTAGGCGTAACTATCTATTGTACATTTTTCAGTAACAATTCACCTCCACCTCGCCAGTTTTTATATAACAAAATACTTTTGAAAAAAATTAGCAACAGTAGGGGGGATTCTCGTTGAGCAAATTTTTGAATTAAGGGGGCCTGGGCCCCCTGGCCGTATATGTACTTCTATGACTGGTTGTTTTCATGACAAAACAATAATCTCTAAGAAAAAATTTCGATTGGATTGTTATTTACTGCTAAAATATTGCAGGAGGCAATGCACTTTACTTCCCCCCACCTGGGCCGAATCACTCACAAAATTTAACCCCAAAATGCAAAATTTTAAACGCGGTTTGGCCTTAAATTGCACGCAAAGGAGGACTGTACAACCAGGGGCGTATTTAGGGGGGGGCATTGGGCCATGGATAGTATAATTTGTATAGAAAAGTATGAAAAATTGCGGCATGCTTCCCCCCCCTTTGTAACTTGGGCAGAGGGTTTGAGCACAGAAACGGTGGGCGAAGACCTTTTTTTCGGCCCCCACGTAATTTTGGGCCAAAAACCGCACTAAATTTGAGTGAAGACCTTTTTTTTTGGTCTTCACCTAATTTTGGGCAAGAAAACGGACTTGGTTTTGGGCTGGAAAATTTTCATTCTGGTCTTCTTTATTCTCAAATTTTCTAAATTTTCTGGCCCTCCCCCCCTTTCGAAAATCCTGCGTACGCTACTGTGAACAACTTAATTTTTTCAATTGGCTTTCAAATGTTAAAAATCTAGTACTTTCAAATGGCTCTGAATACGCGCGATATGTGATCCAATGGTGTTAAAATAGCTTTTTTCCAAAATATTACGAAAAATCGCCCTGCGGCTGAGGCCTGGGGGCGAAGCCCCAGACCCTCATAGCCTCCGGCGGCTGCGATACGTTTGAATTACAGTACACTTCTTTACTCAACACACGTCTCGCAATTTAGACATTTGTGCATTTTAAATATTGGCTTAAGCCCTCTCCTTAAACGAGTTCCTAGTTACGTGCCAACATCCAGGCCACGGCTTCTGATTTTCCATTCTACGATATCCTTGTCCCCACAAAAGATTTCTTTTTCGAAGTTTCTGATGAAGTCATTGCATGTGATTTGTGGTTCGGGTCCCCCCCAATCAAAAATCCTGGCTACGCCTATGCTCCTACCACGAGAAAGCGACGGTGGTGCCATTCTTTGGACGAATCTGCACCCGCTTAGGAGTTGACCATTTTCCAAGCTTTCCGGTTGACGTTTTTTTTCCTACGTAAATTTGCAGCTTGTTCGAAGCCACCAAGCAGAGATGTCCGTAGTCATCGTAAAGCTTCTTATCCAGGGGCGCTACACTCAAGGGCGTACGCAGGGGGGGGGGGTTTTGGGGGTTCAAACCCCCCCATTGGTCTGTCGACTAAAATGCACAGTAAAGAAAATATAACGTTTTTAGCACATCTGAGCCTGTTTTTTTGCAATGACAAGGACTCCAACACGATTTAAAGCAACTTTTGAAGCATTTAGAGTTTCTTAGGGGGGGGTTAATTTGTCACCGATATGGCTTATAAATCAATAATAACTTCAAAAAATTGCCAAAATTAGCACATTTAACCGCTAAAAATGCTTCACATTGGCTTCATCAAAAACATAGAGATCGGGTTTCAGTATTAGTTGATTATTAATCCACTCAAATCTCGTTCCATTCACCCCCTCCACCCCCCTTTCTCCAACTGTCTCACTCTATATAAACTGCAGAATATAAATGCTTGTGAGTTTTTTAAATTATGATTTTATGATTTACCGGCTTGTAAATTAAAGGACTGAAATGTTACCATTAGCCATCGCCCACATAGCTCACTTATGCGCAAAGGCGTACACAAGGGGGTGGGGGTTTAAACCATCCTCCTTATTGATCCGACGTATATTGTTCAAAATATCGCCTTATTGCGCAAAACAAGCAAGCTCCTTCTTTATTCTCATATTAATACGAATGTTTAATCATGGTAAATAATTTTTTGTTATTTAATGCAACATTGTAAGCCAGTAAGTGTAATACGGAAACTCTGGAATGTCGTGTTACGAGTCGGAGTAACTTCAAGTAGCATAGGTGGGGGGGTTATAGACCCCCATTGGCCTGTCTACCAAAATGCAGAATAAGGAAAATACCACGTTTTTAGCACTTCTGCGACTGGTTTTTGCACTGGAATGGACTAAAAAGTGATTTAAAACATCTTTTAAAACATAAATTTGGGGGGGGGCTAATTTGTCTAAAATAAAGCCCACAAATCAATGAAAACTTTGAAAAATGCCCAAAAACAAGCGATTAAGTAAAAAGGCTAAACATAGGTTTCATCAACAAACATATTATAAACTTAGGAATAGGGGGGGGGGGGCTACTTAGTATTAGTTAATTACCAATCACTTGTCTCAAAATTTTTTCCGTTAGCCCCCCCCCCCCCCCATTTATTTTTCTCTATAAAATATAGACGAAATAGATTACTCTGTGTGAGTTTTCTTGAACTGGGATTTTATGGTTTACCAGCATGTAAACAAGAGAGCTAAAATTTTACCATTAGCCACTTTCCACATAGCCCATTTATGCAAACAGTTTAATCAGGTTTGCACTACCAATTTCTAAGCCACGTTTTAAAAGCATTGTTTTTTATCAATATAGCCCTAAAATTAAGTTATTTTTGAAAAAAAAAATGCAAAATTTTCAAGCGCTGGCGGCTCCGCCCCCAGACCCCCAAAACAGCCCCCGCAATTGCGAATTTCTGGCTATGTGCTGCCCACGCTTTGCACTGTGTATAATCGTATGGGGGTTCGTAGCTTTTGTTTTGAACAATTTTTTCTTCACCATTCAGTTGCAAACCTTATGATGTTTACTACAGATGTATGCTTAATGCTTAATTGTTTTTTGTTTGAAAAGTTTTATTTGCATTACGCACTGTGTGACTTCGACTCCATCTTGTTATATAACGCTAAGTTGTTTATTCGCCAAAGTATAGATCGCGAACAAATTTTTGATGTCACTTTTGAAAACCCCCCCCATTGAAAAATCCTGCGTACGCCACTGGCTACACTGCTACAGTGTGACCAATGAACAGGGTGCAGATTGGACCCATGAAGCCAGGATCATCATGCAATCAGGGTTGCAAGGTCGTTGTAAATCGTAATACTCGTAAACCTTTTCGGTCGCGATGATATCTGTAAACGGTCGGACTATACATTATGACGTAAAAGTGTTAGAATTTCATTACCGGTATTTCAACCAAAAAAAAAATGGTAAAATTGTGTCAGCGTTTTGGGTTAGACCACATGGCCGTATTCACAGTTAGACTGATTTACTGTAAATCACTTAATGATCACTTAGGTTCAACTAAAATTTTTTCTGGTCGTGGAAAAAACTTTTAATTCTATCTTATAGCAAGAAGCATAAAAAAAGAAAGAAACGAAAAACAAACGCAACGCAATCAAACTAAAGTGATATGAACTCAAATTTGTTAGAACATAAACACACCAAGATGGCGAGACAAAAAGCCAACCGTCGAGTCGCTTTTTTGCAACCTTTTGCTTTTTTCTCGTGCGTTTTTCACGCTGCGCATTTCCTTCGTTCAACGAGTTGGTAGTCAATTCCGTAGCTCTTTGAATTGAACAAGTAAGCTACCGCGGTCGGTGATTGTTACTGGTATCGCGATGAGCATTTGTTGCCAAGAAATTTGAGAGAGACAAGCAGAAGTTAAAGCAGAATCTTGACAATGCAAGATGATAGAGTATTATATCAAAAGTTTAAAACTATCGAAATTTTTAGCTTACACCAAGTTGTGCGAAACCGCCATTCGTTTTTCGCAAGGTTGTTGGTTGTGGTCTGCAACAGACAAAGAGTGAAACAGAAATATGAAAAAGACCATTATAATTGCTGCAAATTCTGAATTTTCATGTAAACGCACTGCTACTGGCATTTTGTTTGATATGTAAGAATAAGCATTATTAAACTCCCAATGTTTATCTTAGACAAAAGCCGTCCGTGAAAGTCATAAAATTTGCGGTTAATTCGTTCATGCTTCAACAAAATAGGCTAAGCTCAGCTGCTGCTTCTAGTTCTATCGGCGTGGTCTGAAAAAATGCTAAAACAATGGTTTAGGACTACGTGTTCTCTTGCTTTAAGTCAGTGGTGTCAAAATCAGCCAAATAGTAGGTCATACTACATCGATTTTGTGGTAAAGTGCATCAGATTTGGTATTGTAAAAAATAATGCTGCGGGCGATCGGTAACACCTAATTTATTTTGCGGGTAGACAAAGTACTTCATTGTGGATGTTATCTTGGTTTAAGGGTTGAGGTTTCATATGCCTAGCCAGGATTTTTGATTGGGGGGGGGGCCCAAACCAGAAATCACATAGGTGAAAGAAGACCAAAAAAAAGAGTCTTCACAGTTCGATTTAGGATTTGTGATTGGGGAGGAGGCCCAGAAATTTAGTTGGAAACCAATTGTGGATAGGGGAGGCCCAAACCTAAAGATACAGAGTGGGGACCAAACTTAAAAAACACCTGAACTAAAGGTCAGCACGAGCTGAAAAGCTTATTTCGTCCCGAAAATTAGGTGAAGACCAAAAAAAGGTCTTCGCTTCCTGAGAAGCGTATTTTGTCCCCAAAATTAGGTGAAGACCAGAAAAAAAAGGTCTTCACGATCTGCAGTAAACCTACAAACCAAAGTTAGAACGGGTACTGACAACCTCTAGCCGTTTTGGCAACCTCATTGGTTGCAAGGCGGTTGGGGAGGCCGGGCCCCCCCTGGCTACGCCTATGTGAGGTTTAATAATGTATGGGTATGATCTAGTTGTCAATATGAGCGCATTGAAAGCAGTGGCGTAACTAGAGCTTTGAGCCAGGGAGCGGGGGCAAGATTGGTAAAAAGTTCCTACAAGCTACACCTCGCTCAAAATGTCTGTCAGTTTTATGTGGAGAAAAAAAGAATTTCGTGGAAGATTTGTTGCTTTTTGCCTCCAAATTTAGGTTACGACCAAAATAAGGTCTGCACCAAAAATTCTGTTGCTTATTTCCGTCAAGTTTAGGTGAACCTTGAAGACTTCTTTCCACTTTAGCTTTGTCGTTAGCGTTTTCCCACAAACTTGTTGCACCTGGAAGGCCTCCATTGAGAAGGGGGCCCATATCTGCTTTTCTTGATAGTGTTGGATTGATAGTTACACGTGCTAAGTTGGGTAATCGACGCTAGAAAGTGCAACGCAATTGTAAACCGTTCACCGAGTCAGTAAAGAAATAAACTATTGTATAAGATTTAGGGGTAGGCATTGCGCCATGGCCCCCCTCCTTTTGATCGCCAGTAAAGTATTTTTATCTATTTTTTCATTTTTGAAAGCAGTGTTATAGGTTACATCGATGACAAGCTAATACATACAGCGATAGCAGCTGCTCTTGCTTGTTTTAGCGCACCTTACCTGTGCTCATCATAAAATTATGTTTGTTTTAGGGCAACTTTTTTGTGGGTAATTTATGCCCCCCTTTCGAAAATCCTGCGCACGCTAATGGTGCTGGCAGAGTGGTCGAGAGGGTAAGGGCGTCCTTTTTACGACGATATTGATCGTATGATCTCGGTTCAGGCCGCACTTGGTCACGCTATTGTGTCTTTGAATAAGTCGCTTTACGATGATTATCTGTGCTTGGTTGCTGGAACAATTAAGCAGCAAATTTACGTGAGAAGAAGTCAAATGTCAATCAGCAAGCTTGGAATACGGTCAACTTCAAACCGGGTGAGGACGATTCGTCCGAAATATAAGCACCACTGTCGCTTTATCGTGGCTGGAGGATAAAATGGATCGGTTCAGCTTAATTACACTTTACTATCTATACTTGCAGAACTAAACGATCGTTTTCATGTTGGCAGGAACCATTATTTACTCGACGTATAGGCAATCAGGTTGTGTTTTGAACCCAGATTTTTAGAATGATGCGAGCTTATAGTAAGTAAATGCTTTTGTAATTTCAATTTACGGGAGTTAAAATCCACTGTGCTGTTATTTTTCAGGCTTTATGTAGTTGGTTAAAAGCTTTTTCGTGCTAAATTGGTGCTCTTGAACAATGAGGTTCCACGAGTAATGGCTGCAGCTGTTGGTAGTGGTGTCGGTCATCGTAATCACTCGGAAGAAAAAGGCAGTGATTACCAAAATTGCGCTGCCGACCCAGCCATTCATTCGTACTACCAAAATTGCATTTACCTCACAAATTTTGCCTCAAAACAAGATTTTCGTCACGGATCAGCGGACAAAATTGCTAGCAGTTTGCCAGAATCCTTGCCAGAAAGCAGACAAGACACGCACGGTGAAGGTTTCAGCACGACTAAGCAGCCTACTACGTCCATCTCGCTAACTCAGCCTGAAGCAATCTCAAGCATACCAGAGAACCAGCATCAAACGCTTCCAACTAAACGATCTCACGATAAGAAGCAGACGAAGCGGCCGAGCTCTGCGCAACTGCGCTTTAATCGCGCCCAAAAGACATCCAAAAATAAAATGGGAAGTGGTAGCAGCGTAGCCAAAGAGTCAGAAGCTACTACGAAAAGTCGTTACAAAAAGAAGCAAACAAATGACTCAAGCAGCGACAATGGGGGATTTGAGACTGGAACTCCGAAGCCAGCGCTTGGCGTGAAAGAAAAACTCCGATATTCGCTGGATAAACTGAGTTTGAAAAGTCCATTTCGTTGGAGTAGCTCTGATAAAATATCGAACAACGTAAAAAGCTCTAAATCCAAGTCAAAGAACAATCGAAGGTATTCATAAAATGAGAAATACGTACTTCAGACGTTTCGAAATGTCATTTTCAGTTTTATTCTAACACACCGCGTTATCATCGTTAATTTATTATCCGTATTGCTTAAATAGAGTAAGTGTTTTTAATCAGAGTAATAGCGGGTAACTAGCATAGCGAAATTTGAGATCTTCGAAAAGCTTTTTTCTTAAATTTTTTAATCCAAAACAAAGTTATGAGCCAGAGTCAGGTTGATTTGGTACTAGTTGGTTGCAATTAATGGTGGTTTCGTTATAAATTGCCCATTTTAAAATGATCTTCCAAAAAGTTTTATTCACAATACGTAATAGTATATATAATCAAAGCTATTGAGCAATCCTATAGCGTTTCATGAAAAACTTGGCTCGGTTCAAAAGTGGTCAAAAAACTTTATGGTAAAATTACTCTGCTATGATATTAATCGAAATGGCTTACTTACTGTATTTTAACGGTAGAAAATTACGGTGTTTGAAAGATAGTCTCACGTAAAGTAAATTTTACTTGGGGTGTGGTAATAAATTTAGTGTCTCGCTCATTCAAAGAAGATAAGTGCTCAAATTGACTCGAAATATCATAAACTTTATTACTCTGAGGTTTTAAAGCCGTTGACATTATGTATATGTTTTCAATTTTGCTCGTTTTGGTGAAACCTTAGTTTAAACTTGCCCGGAGGGCCGCGTAGTGAATGCATTACCAAAGTTAAGCTCTTGCGTAATGGTTGCAGATTTAGCGATTCGGGTGCTGCCTTTACGAATGCGGAAACGCTCGAACGAAAGCAAAGCGACAAAGAACAGTCTAGAAACAAAAACGTTCAGGGTGTATCGAGGATGGTTCGAGCTTACCCAGCAATACGGTGCGGAAGTACAGACACTGAGATTATGTTCGACGATCACGGCTTTGATTCCGGTCAAAATCATACTTACGTTAATTTATCGGACGACACCAAGCCTTTGAAGTTGCAAACAAGCAGCACCTCAGAAAACCACGGGTTTAATTCCAGCCACGGCCGAGCCCAAAATGACTACTACCAAGCGCGAAGCTTGAATCATTACCAAGAAATGTCAACTTTGCCGAGCCTGCAAGCGTGGAAAAACAACGACACGGCCACCAGGGCGAAGGGCACTTGGAAAATGCTGAAAACTACTCGTTCCAAACAAATCCCGATGAAACCCCACGCGAGTGAACCGAATTTCCATCCCGAATACTCCGACTTTTTGCATCCAAATGAAGTTCAGCTCCCAGAATTCGCTCCAGAAATGGCGGAAGTTCCTTCTATGGAACCTCCGAAATTGGCTCCTGTTTCGGGAATGCTCCTGTTAAACAAGGTAATTTCACTTCGATTTAAAATACATTGTAAAATCATTAAAATTTAAAAACGAAAGTTTCGAAACTCATTTTAAATTATTATTTCGATTACTCCTGTAACGTTCTTGGCCAAACTGCGTCTATTTGGTTTTAAATGTTGATTGATTTTACCGTGGGGCTTGCTCAATTAGTTAACTTTTGTAACGAATTCTTTTGTTGGGTTTCGTTGGCACTACCCCGGCTTATTTCAAAATTGTTGCACAATTTTGATTTGAGCACCAAAAGCAGTGCTATAGTTTTTGTATCCTGATAAGACGACGATTTTTTTGCAATGCCAAAATGGTCAAGTTACCAACGTTTCAATGTTTGTTTTTTTAACTTTTTTTGTAACCTGGAGTAAATTGTCTGCTATTTGACTTTTTCTCGTCAACTTATTTGGCATCATTTTTAGTGCGGTCGAAATAGAAGATAACTCGAACAACCTAACGACCAATGACCAGACAACATAGCAACTCTTTAAAATGTGAAAGTTTTTTTAAGGTACCTACAGTACCACCCTACCAGTATATGCTGTACTGTAGCAACGGTATAGACTGTGTTTTCGAACTTAATTCTGTTTTTCATATTCTTCGTGATCTGATTAGAATCGATTTTATTAAAAGGGTACGCTGAACAAGTATATGAATAATTTATTTACGATTCGTTAAATATTTTTTGCAAGGTCAGTGGCTTTCGTTTTTTTCTTTTTTTGTCCGAGAGACTTCAAGCAATAGTAGCACTTTTTTCAAAATAATGCTCCAGAATTTATCGAGTGCATTAGCGTTCGTATTCTATGCTATAGATTGTGGTTTTTGGAATAGCTTAGTAGGCCATTTTTGTCATGGACCAAAAAATGACGCTAGATTGTTTAATTGAGAACGAAATCCCTTTTTCAATTAAAGGTTTTAATACTTTCTTACAACAAAATTGAAAAGGAACATCATTTTGAGTCAACTGAAAAGGCACATTACGAAAACAAGCAAACAAACATCAAAACTCACAGCAAACATGACTAAAATTTTGCGATGAATACGCAAGCAAAAAGAAAAATATTTGGCAAATTTAGTTTGATAGAGACCTCTCGGAATTTTTACTATAACAAAAAACGGTCCATTACAGTTAGTAGCTATAGAGATTCTAGATGCACTGGACCGACTATTACTCCATACAACTTCGTTTTGGAGTAAAAGTTTGATTTACTGCGCCATTAGTCTTTTATGAAATTTGTCATGGTCGCTACCAACAAAAGACGAACCGAAATGCCACTGCTTGTGGTCCACATTAAAATAATACTGTTAAAGCGGTTAAAGGTCGATTTTACAAATCAGACCATCATTCACGAGCCTGAAGGACGCCTGCTTGACGCGAATTGACTTTAACTGCATTATGATGAATGTGATGCAGAAACTAAACTTTATCGTATACGGGCAAAATTGC
This sequence comes from Trididemnum nubilum, assembly GCA_963965965.1. NCBI lineage: Eukaryota > Metazoa > Chordata > Ascidiacea > Aplousobranchia > Didemnidae > Trididemnum > Trididemnum nubilum. The sequence continues at coordinate 14,274,542 of OZ014478.1, read as the reverse complement.
AAATTTTACATCTTGCAAATTAGAACTGCTTTGTGCTCTCAGTGTTGAAAAGTGCTCAAAAACAGTTGCGGTTTGAGCAAGGTCATGTATTTTGCACACCGCAAATAAATACATTAAAAATCTATAGTCTATAGCGTTTTTAACCTGTAGTCCACTGAATATATAATCCTGTTCTTGTAAATTTGTTAAGAAACCTGTGTTTCGACTGCTTAACTTTTGCACAAAGCAGTATACCCGTTTTTGTTACTGAAACGGTCGACTCCGGTTCAGTTTCGAGTTGGATCACACTCAACATTAATGACCTACAGATTTAGTATTCACAGCTTAGTGTTCATGATTGAAAGGGAGAGCGTTGCCATTTTTATTCCCAAATCGTCTGCGATTGAATAATTCTCATAAATTGATTCACTATGAAAATCCAATTACTACATAAAACTGTCTCGAAAACCAGTATAGAAACAAAATCTGGATTGGCCAGAAATAGACAACAAATTCACTGATGAAGACAAGAACATTTGCAAAGTTGACCTTTAAGTTTAAATGTTCATTCAAACGCCTTGCAGGCGCCTGCTTGCATAATAATAACAACATTCTCATACTGGTAGACATTTTCGAAATTGTATTCGGAAAGCAACTCTTGCTTTGCAAGATTCTTTTATGTTTAGTTGTTGAAATGATAACAGTTGTTTAGCGATTGGGTATCATGCTTTTGGTTATCTTTTTTTATAATAGTTAAGCAACTTACAGCTTCAGGAATAGCTTGAGGTAGTGCTTAAATATAATACTGTGTATATTCAGTATACTATAATTTAAGGAAATACCCTTTTAATACTTTTTCTTATTAATGATGCCAATGCGTGGAGATTTTTGGTATAACTGTATCTCTTTCTACTGAACATTGGGCATGCCATTGAAGTTTACCCTCTGATCAACTTACAGTATATCGCTTCTATTGGTGTCACAACTCCAGAGCCTACAGCCCTACAGTATACTGCACCAGCGCTTGTAATCATATAACATGCTAACTCTATATTTTTTGGTTGTGTTGCTATAACGGTGAATTCTCGCGTTTTTGTAGACAATGCTTTAACGTCTGGTTTACCATAATTCCAAAGCAAAAACTTAAATTGTCAAGCGCGTTCTTCGCGATTTTGATGGTAAGCTTCTAAATCTTCCGATTTCCTTTTTAAGTTTCTCCTACGGTATTTTATGTTTCAGCAAGAGGCCACGTAAATGAGATAGATCGTTAAGTAAACAAAGCCCGTTTAAATCCCAGTTCAATGAAATTGAAAATCTTTTGACATATTAGCTAATATTTCTACTGTACTTTAGAAGTGGCCCGTAACGTTTGATCCGAAAATACAAAACTTAGCAGATATGTGCAATCTAATGATAACGATAACTTAACTGCTAGTATCAACATGGTCATAAAAGTCGAAGTGACTACAGATTTGACGTTAGTAAGTTAATTAGTGATCAATCGCACAAAAACTTGCTCTCACCAATGGCTGTTCTACATGTGATGTATTGGACTCTGTGGTCAATTTAATGTATTCCCTTTGCCCCCTTTTTGCATATTGTCAGTCGAGATTAACACGCCACGAAGTGGTCTTTTGAAAGAAATCAAATACAGTAAATGGGATTTTTTTCTAACTGTGGATTGATTTTCGCACACCATTTGGATATGTATTAAAAAAGATATGTATCAAAGTCTTTCTTACACCGGTAAAAGACGCTTATAGTTTTAGCTTTGTGTTTTGCATTGCGGTTAGTCAAATCATTTGAAAAGTTACGCAGCAATTTTCACCGGTAGCGTGCAAGATTTTATTGACTTTTATGACCAATTATGACTTTCTGCATAGCTATAAAACTCTTAAAACATCATCAACAGAGGTTCAACTTCTGACGAAAATGTGTCGCACCTTTGTTAATGACATTATCAACACGAAGTAGGCGGACGATAATAGCTTTTGTGGGGTTAATTTGTGGTTTCTGACTCATTAAACAGCAAAGGTGTACTTATCACGAAATTTTCGTTCTATTGTCGAATTGTTTGCAAATTTGCTGGGAAGTTTTTCTGCTTTTAATGGCTGCTATTTCGATTCCTTAACTAAAGAAATTTGGGGTGAATTTGAGAATGGAAAAACAGTTTCTATTCAGCGTTTCAATTGCGTGATAGATTGTCACCTGATATTAGTTGGATACTTAGATTGCCAGTAAAAGTTAGCGCTTTTCCATTTTTACGATGACGTAATGCGCAAATACCCATTCTTGGACTGTTGAGCCCCTCAAATACATATAATTTTGATATTCCGCCAGCGCCGTCCCTTACTACGATCAAAGACAAGAGCAGCGACATTTGGCCACTTTCTACTCGTGTTAAAAACTTAAAATATGCTTGAAAGTGGTAGCACCAACTGCTGAAGAATGGTGAAAGAAATATCAAAGCTTGTATTGAACGCGATTGCAAATTGCAGAAGTATTATAATTTGGTGTTTATCAGTGATCTTTTGAGCTTAAACAAGTACACCTGTGCGGAATCATAATAAAAGAACTCAGTCGTCAGCGATTCAGAAGTTGATCGTCAAATTTTAGACAAGGCATTTTTGCTTCTCTTTTGTTTCTGGAGTGGGAGGTCTAAGTTTCAAATCTCAGGCCGATCAGTCGGACATACTGTTGTCAAAAGCTTGCCACTGCTGCAGCTTTTCTTTGAAAGAAGCTGTTTTGCCTGGGTGCAATGACGCTGAAATGGACTCGCAAACTCGTTACACGGTTCGTTGTAATACAGCGAGTATAATGAAAGGTTTGATTTGATAATGGGCTTGCATTTCGTTTTTCTGTAGGGCCTACCTTAACTTAGTCTTGACTTGAAATACAAGATAACTTGCTTGTTTTTCAAGTATATGCATCTTATTCGATTATGCGATGCTGCACGTTATGAAAAGCTTAATTGATGGTGGTAGATGTAAACGGCTTACAGCTGCCTGCTGTAATGGTTTTAAATGACTAGTCGTCACAGCTTGTTACGTTTGACCTAGCTTAAACTATGAGCAATGCGAAAAAGCCTCTTTCAGAGCCACCAAGTTGATTTCATTATCGCTTCATTGAAAGTTTGTTGTTCAAGTTTTCTTTTTTTCCATGATGTTAAAAATGTTTTTTTGCAAGTTTGATAGTAACATTGTGACTATAGTAAATTATTGCAGTAGTTGACATTTAATTCCCCAAGTCCCAACTAAACGTCAAATTAAAGATTTTGGTCTGGAAAAACTAGATTAAATGCCATTCATTCAGATATTGCATGTTTGTGATTTCCTGGATCTTGATTATGCTCTGCTATATTTTGTTCTTTAGAAAGCACAAATTTACTGAAATGTATCTCAAAATTTTAATAAGTATGTGCGTAGCAATCTGCAATGCATGCTTGGATAAGCACGTTTAACCATGGACGGAGATGCCTAATGGCTATACGGGCAGTAGCTCCCCCTAAATTTCAGATTTTCAGCTATGTTGCATTAATTTTTTTTCTATATATATTTTGAATTTTTTTTTAATTTGTACTTATTTACTGAATCTATAATTAGCACCCCCAAACACCGCTTATGAGTTTCACGAAAAGCATGCCAATTGTGAGTTGTGAATTGTTAAGGTGCGTTTACACTGGATGCGAATCGACCAAAATTTGACGTCATAGACAACTTGCGAAAGTTTTCGACCGGTCGCGAACTTCGCGAGCGGTTACTTTACTTCACTTAGACAAAATTGTTAATGAATGGTTGGCCTATTTTGAGTAAGTGACGTAAGCAACCACTAGTTGATTGATTGGTTTGATTGATTGGTGCATCTTTATCCTCCTATCACGAGAAAGCGACGGTGCGCTATGCTTTGGACGAATCCACACCCGCTTAGGAGTTGACTATTTTCCAAGCTTTCCTGTTGACGTTTTGACTTCTTCCCACGTAAACAACTAGTAAAGGTTGCCAACCTTCGCTTCGCGTTGCTTCGCGTCCGTTGTGAACGCACCTTTAGGTTTGTGAACGTGGCGGGATTGTACTTTTCTGCAGTATTTCATGGCTACCTGATAATCAAAGCCAAACTCATCGTAAAAAAATACATGCTAACAGTCTTGTTCCACTGCAAAGCAAAAATTTATGGCATTAAAGGTTTTTGTAAGCACCGTGAACTTGAATTGTTGACAAAAAACTTTTCGTCAAAACACGGACAAGAAATTTTTTTGTTTCCAAGATTTTAAAATTTGCCCTTACCACCTATGAATGCAGTGGCGTCGCTAAGGGGGGGAGGGCGGGGGGCGGCCCACTCTGGGTGACACCATTTTGGGGTGACACCACATTATGATGTGAAACCATAAATCCACTGATTTGTGGTGAAGACCTTGTTTTCATTTGGTTTGGTCTCCAATCCCATTTGGACCAAAAACCCACTGATCTTACGGCGAAGACCTTTTTTTCTTTTTTTTTTGTTCTTCATCTATTTTTGGACCAAAAACGGGTGACAGCACGTAATACCGTCCCGGGTGCCACCATCCCTAGCAACGCCTCTGCATGAATGAATAGCCATGCAATTTATAATTACCAACTGCGGTTAAATTTCATATATTTTTTGTCATTACAGGATGCTGAAAAGACAATATTAAGACCGACGGTTTTCCGCCCTACTCCAATTTTAAATCATAATTCTCCCTTGGCAATTCATGTCAATAACGAAAGCCCGTGGCAAATTGCTGATAACGGTAAGCCTTTTTCTTGTTTGCCTTGATAAGACAAAGTATGCTAGGTATTAAGCAAATACAAACGAGCGGGTTTCATTTGTGAGCTTCCAGAATGGCATTTTTTGACATATTGATTGAATCTTTTGTTTAATGCAAAATTGAGCTGGGAAATTAACTATAGACAAAAGCAATTTGACGTTTGTAAAAGGTTCCTTTAACCACGGATTTTTCTTTTCCGATTTTCCTGTGTTTTTGCATAGCAGCAGTTCCCCGAATTTGATTTAGAAGCTCAGGTTTTAATCTGGAGTCATATCAGGCAAAGCTTCCGTAAGCTTGCTGGGTCCGGGTTCGATTCCCAAGTTAGCAATGCGTCGTTGTTTCATATTGAAAAATACAACACTTATTTCCCGTTCGAGCCAAGTAGTAAATCCGTGGCGATGACTCTGACGAAATTCTAGAAAGCAAAACCCAAAAGTTAGACAGACGAAGATAACGTGGTTCATTTACTTAAACCAAAAACGAACTAACTAATCCAGAAGCTCTTTTGTTGCTGCTGTCTGTTCAGTAACAGTTCGTAGTGATAGATGGAAAACCTACTACTCAGCATTTGCGGGTTACTGTGTAGCAGCTTTGGGTTTCAACTCCATCTTGTAAGTTCGAAATCCTAGCGGTTACAAATTACATAATGCTACTTTGATTTTGCTGTGTTTCTCCCGTGTTTTTTTTTTACTGGCTGTTACGCTTGAGGTGTCCAAATTGTTTTGATTCTCAAAATAACGCAAGGCAAACCTAACTTCTTTTCGGTCTTTCGACGATCATTGATCTAAGTGTTTGGAGAATGATCGAAAATAAATTGGTCAATTCGGTCAAAATGACCAAAAAGTTATCAATATTTTGAATTGATGAGCTAAAATCGCATTTGCAATGATGAAAATGACCGACCTAAATGCAGACATGTGAGCGCAAATACAGTATAAACCCAAAGGCAAACTGGTTGCAAAGCTGCTTAAAATTATTAGATAAGGGATTGCTTTTTGTGGTTGTTCGTTGTTTAGTTCCTATACTTCACTCTCGATTGCTTTAAAACTGCAGTAAACAGGCAAACAAATTCTGGATTGGTCAATGACGTCTGTTTGACTAGTTGGCCAATCATACAAGCATTTGTCAACTCAGAAATCTCCAATACAATTATTGCAGTTAGAAAACAAAACAAAGACGAACATAAAGTTTTGAAAACAAGAGGTTTGAATAGAACGTAAAGTTCATACAATGATAGCTTGCAGACGGGACACAAAATCATTTAAAATCCGATGTCTCTGATCTGCCATCCGCAAGTCTGCAGCCGCTATTTTTCATCGGACTACTTTTTGAGACTTGCTATTTTAAGTCCATCAAGTGTAACGACAGATATTTGCGCTCTTCAATTTTAGTGCTGGCGCTTTTGAAACCTCTCAATGGTATCGTTCATAGTATATGTTGCAACTTTTTTTGAAACTATCCAAATTTTCTTTCTACTTCCATGGTTAGTTGGTTACCTTTTTCAAAACTAATTAACGAAGCTTTATGGCCCCAAAACCCATCCAGGAAATGATACAGGCTACCCACAAGGCCACAACTATCCATTCACACTAACACACACTCGAAAATCAGTGTAAGTGTTTGCAACACAGTAAATTTAGCTGATATTTGAATCACCTAATTAATGATACAGCAACAGCACGTACTCAAATTTCAAAATGTTGTTTCGTTCAAAATTGATGAGTTACCCGAGACTTTGCACTGTTATATGAAAATTGAACAGCTGTGGTAAAGGAATAAGTTGAAAAAGCACCTTCGAATCTTGGCACTCCTCAGTGACGTTCTAGAAACGAGAACGAAAAACGAGCGTTTTTTGCAGCTGAAATTGAGGTTACGTAACTATAACCAGTCTTTCAACTAGCCTTATAAAACCAATCCTCAAAAATAGTCCAAGTAACGCAAGAAGCCAACCAAGCGCAAATGCTGTTTTCCCATACGCAAGGCAAATTGGGCGTAATTGGAAACATGAGAAAGGGTATTTCGAACCAGTAACTTTAATTATTCGTCTTTTCTTTAGTTGAAACTCTACCGGAGAGAGAAGCACCCTTGAGACGTGATGAAAATGACTGTACAAGCAGTGCGTCGAACAGATCCGATTCTGGTAAGAATTACCATCGACTTTCTTGCATGATTTGGCTTTGAGATATCTTCTAGATGGCATATAAGCCATATCATGAACTCTTCGTTAAATGTGGTTAGTTTATTTGCTCAAATTCTTCTACTGCCTGAAAAATCGTTCTTGATTAGAAAAAAACTGTGAACCAATTTAAATTTGATGCAATGCACCTAGGTCGCTCATGACTCTCGATCGTTAGCTGCTTGCGTGCAGCCCCTTCCAAGCAAAAATTTCTGCAATTGGAAATGTTGATTAAATGAACGATTGCAGCCCCACGACAAACGATGTTTGCTCAACTGAATTCTTGCATTATTGTATTGTGTTCGAGTACAATAACTGCGACGTTTAATGAACAGAAACATTACCATATTTGTCCTATGGAATTCCTACTTGTAGTTGAAAAAAGGAAATTGATTACTAAGTAATTCATCTGTGCCAACCATGGCCGGATTTATCATATTGTAGTTTTTTTGTAATTGTAATTACGTCTTTATTTACCAAGTTATCTTGGCCAGGAGACAGCAAAGGGACCTTTCGAACATATGGCAAAATGGCGCAGTACCAGAAGCCCCGCGCTTGGATGGAAGATCTTTTTTGGTCTTCACTACATTTGGCGGGAAAATACAGTGAATTTCTGGGAAAAACCTTGTTTTGGTCTTCAGCTACATTTGGCAAGAAAGTGCAGCAAAAATCCCAAAAGTGCCAGGGGCCTTGCGCACTGTAAACCCGGCCTTGGTATAAAGCCTTGTTTTGTTTTTGCTTGCATGTTCTGCGAGGACTAATTGGTTAATGACGTATAAATGTAAACACTAGAAGAACATTCCTTTCAAATGTACGAGTTGAAATATTTTGAAACGTGGAGAAAGCTTCAAAATGCATCGCAAAATGAAAAGATGCATCAGGAAAAGTTAATTGCTTTGTTAAAATTAAGCTTCTTGATTCGAAGTAAAGTCAACGAAGTTACATGTTGAATACACTGTAACTGCATTGCACTTATTTGGTGTACGTAACTGTGGATACAGTCGTAGACCAGTCCTTATCAAATTGTCGGTTCTCCGTATTTGAATTCGTTTTCAGATAGAAATGTACCTTTAGACGAACAAGCAACCGAGTTTCGAAATTTTCTGCGTCCGAATTGTTTAGGATTTCACATCGTTTTTATGACGTCACGTTTGACGTTTTGCCGCGTTTCGGATTGAAATTTCTCTCCTGAACGTTTTCTACTCGATTGATTGTGTGGGGCTATGGGTATTTTTCAGTGTTTTAAAAAGTTGTTTTTGAGGTAACCCAAGCCATGGGTGTTTTTATTAGTCGTGTTTTCTTGCCATCTTTTGCTGTTTGGGTCATTGAACAACCAATGACCCGAACTTGGACATAGATTTTAAAAGCAACACTATTGGCAAATGGGGTTCGGGTTGTTGTACTGCAGCAAAAAGAAGTTGTAAACTAAAGGTGAATTCACACAATATCCGTTTTTCGTCCGTTTTTTTACGTTTTTGCTTCTCCTTAAAAAAGTATGCGCTTTTTCATCCGCATTTTTATAAGTCCATATCCGCTCAAAGTAGACTGTTATTAATAGATAAAAATTTTGTTCCAAAATTTTGCGTATGAACGATAAGAGCGATATTTCAAAATAAGGCTGTACCCTCAGCAAAAAAATTTTTTCGGACAGCTTTTGTCCAGTATGTGACAGTTTGGTTAGTGCGGAAATGTGCATATAAAAATGCGGATGAAAAAGGACATATTGGTTCACGGAGAAGCAAAACCGTAAAAAAACGGACAAAAATGGACGAAAAACGGATACTGTGTAAATTCACCTTAAGGGTATAAGGTAACCGAATTGGATGACTTTTGCTTGAGTGGCTTGACGTGCAATTTGCGAGTAAATATGCGCTAATGAGCTGGAACAGAAGACCTAGGGTTCAATTCTCGGACTGGTTCAATAGAGACACAATATTAAAAGGTTTGAGTCTCGCAGAGATGCAATAATCAGTAAAAAGCTGCGTGGTCTAGACGCAAGATAGTTCCGCGAACCTGTCCGTTTTTGGTATAATACAGTATAGTGATAAAGATTTGAGTTTTTGATCGGTAGTTTTCGCTTTTTTTGGAATGAGTAGTTGAATTATACTAAGAGTAAAGTATATCTTAGAAATGGCCAAATTGGTAATTGTATATAAACATTTAAACAAGTAAATACGTGCTACCTCGGTCTGACTACTTCACGAATTAACTGTTAGTTAAATGCTTTTGTAATGAATGGTTTAGAACTTAATGTGTTCTTACAACTTCTTAAATACGTGACTAAATGTTTCATCCTTGAAATTTTTCGTTAAGCGTTACTTAAACTTCCAACCATTTTGTGAATGGGATAGGTGTAATTAGTGTTTTGTTTTGCTTTCACAGCCAAAAATGTTTGAGTAATTTATTCCACAATCAAGACTTTTTCTCTTGATACACGAGCGAATTTGAAATACATGAAATTTACGTTGCCTGATGATTGATATAACAAGCAAAATCCATTTAATTGCTGGGTTATTGGGGTAGAAAAGCTTAGAATTTTTCTCAAGAGAGGTTAATTGAAACTAGGGTTTGTTAACCCAGGAAACTGGAAATCCTAGGTTCAATTCTAGGTCTGATCGCATTGGCCATGGTGGTACACTGGTGTAGAACTATACTAGTAAAAAACGTGCCTTTAGATAACCTATTTGAAACTAAAAAGTAAGCATTAGCTTTTTTGCAGGTCGTCATTCAACAACGAGCATTCCCGTCGGGGTCACCAACGGAGGCAGTTTTAGTTGTTCTGGTTCAGAAGGTTATGAAAGCGCGCGTATTCCGTCGTCAACCAATCACAGCACAGTACATGATCACGAGTGTAGTGTTACTGATAGCTTACCCGTTTTTTCGCCAAGGTATGAGCACTTTTAACTTAATTCAGTAGATAAAAATCTTGCAATGTCCAAAACGATAAACGTTTGATCGAGTTGATTACATGAACAGTTTTTGCTCGATTGCTGTTTATGTGAGTCTATTCATCTTTTTTTTTTAATGCAGTGGTTCTTAACAAAAGTGCCGTTTGCGGTTTGCTGGGGTGTCTCGAGCAAGAATTGCACACTGTATGTGATACAGTAGCGTGCTTCCTTGTGACGTCAATTTGGGTCTTGGGCTCGACAGTGGGTGCCGCTTGTGGCTTTTTGAAAGTTTGACACCACTGCCGTACTGAATTGTACCTAAAAAAGACCGAAGGTGTTCCCAGCCTTGCTTGTGCAATGCTTCCACTTGCCAAAGCCTGTTATACTGGTGTTTGAAGCTCTTGCTTATGCAAAAGTTGTACAAAAACAAAACGAAACCGATCGGTGGTTGGTCGAGTGGATAGAATGTCTGCTAATGAAACGGTAGACCTGGGTTGGATTCCCAATCGGGTCCAAAAAAAAGAAACTCTAAAAATTGGTATCTCAGCTTTTCTGTTTAACGTTCAGCATTAAAAAGGGACAGTGTGAAGCCTTCACCGTGTGTGGTTGACAAGTGACGTCTTGACTCCCGAAAATCGAAAGGTTCCTTCGCTGTCTCCTGGCCTAGACAACTTGCTGAATAAAGTTGTTATTATAAGTACAAAATGAATTTTTCAGAAAACTTTCCGATGAAACACTTTTGACTAGTTTGGAAGCACGAATGCGTGAGAGGCAAGGTCAAGTCGATCTCTTACGTAAAGACATAGAAGACAATCAAAAGGCGTTACGAGATATGGTATGCTATTGTTAGACAGATTTTATGAAAGTTTATGGTCATAATATGCGTTTACATTTCATATCTAACCAACGATTATTATATTTTCATACTGTTATGCCCCAGGGTTCACGAGTTTAATTTCCCACAGTGTCGAATATGAGGCAGTGGACTGTAGCTTCGGAAACAGGACGTTTAAGACGCGGTCGTTTAGTTGCCGGTTTTTCGCGCGCCGAACGTTCATGGGTTTCGTAACAATTAGTTATTGAAAGGCTACTGGTTCTCGGTTCGGTCTTAAAACTGCCATAGCGCCGATTTGCCTTTTCAAAAAGACTCTAATTTGCCACGTTGACCACATTTTCCTGGTTTGCTTGTCCAGTGGCTAGAAAGAAAGGTTTTTACCGCTTCAGCCAATGCTGCCTTTACTAATTTAAACAATATTGCTTTTTTGTGTTGTATGATTTGTGACATTTGTATATCTTTATAATTGCTGACAGGCTCACAGACCGTCAAACTTACACGATACACGATAAAGCGATTTCAATATTTTATGGGACAGAAGGAAATTTCGAGAATGTTGCCTTTTTGCCGTTCTTTCACAAATCAGCTAGTCTTGTTTAATTCTTACTCAATCAAGCGTAATCAATTGCTTTAGTGTAGGCTTTAAACGAAGATTGAAAGTTTATGTTGGTTTTGGCGTGCCACTCGTAAATGAGACCTCCATATTCTATTTGCTTGTAGAAAGTAAAGTATTGTTGTGTTTAGGTTCAAGAAGAGCCCAGCGATGTTGAAAAAGCACGAAATTCGAACACTCTTCGAACGAGAGAAAAAACATCAAACCAGATAAAGCTACAAGTAGGCCATGCTTCACTTTGCTGTTGACTGATGGCTGGTGGTGTTCTGCATACTTTCTTACGACAAAATTTATAAGCCGGCTTTTGTCGATTTTGGGCTTCTGTCTTATATTGCTTTTGCTTGTCTTTGAATTGTAAGCAAACAAATAACTTGACTAATGTTGCTGAAATCGTTTAGTGACTTACTCATACTGGGCTTATGTTTTCGGAAACTGATTTTATGGGAAAACGATTAGACTTTAAGTCACGGTGCTTAATTCGTATTTGCTCAAAGCAAAGCGAATTTTTGTGCTTATTTATGTCAAATTCAAATCTGTATGGGAAAGAAAGTAGAGCATCCACTTAAATTAAATAAATTCCCAAGCTTGTATTCTAAAAATTTAAGTTTTACTCTTAGGATATGTTTTCCTGTAATTCGAAGTTTTTCCCTGTAGAATAGGTCGTATGATTTTTCCAAGTTACTAAAATCCCTCGAAAAAAGTTAAACTACCATTCTAATCTCATTTCCGCCCTGGAGTTGAGCCAATGAAATGAGACTCCCGACGATTTGTCCTCGAAGAGAAGTTCAGGGGTCATTTTTTTTACAAAAACAAATACTTTTTGCGGCCAAGTGCCTATTTAAATTAAAGCAAATCGTTGGTTTTGTTACGTTTCTACAAAAATAAACATATAAGACAAAACACCATATTAAGACAAGGACCATGACTAATTGAGTGCATTGAATCGTCGCTGAATCTTATGGTTCAAATTTCTAAAGAGATTATGCTGATAAGCCGCACAATTTTATCGATGCTCGAGCATTTACTTTGTTTGTAGCTGGTATCAATTTCCCGAGTTGTTACAGTAATTTGTTAATTTGAACAGGAACCCGTTCACTAATTACGCGCGCTACGATGAAAAGAAACGTTCATCAGTGACCTCTTCTAGATGTTGTTGTAAAGCGCTTTGCAACCTTTGTGAAACTGGTGAATTGAAATCGATCTAACAGTCCTTATAGTTTGATAGTTCACGTTAATCAATCTTTGTACTGTACAAAAGTATTACGTCAATAGCAATAGCCAAGTAGAGATACTGCTGTGTAGGGAAAAAGAATGAGAAAACTTTTTCCTCGAAAATATTTAGGGAGTAAAAAGTAGTCCTTTACTACCCAAATATCTGTTTTTTCAAAAATGTTCAACTTTTGGCGGAGGTGAGCAGAAAGTAGGGGTGAGGGTTTCAAATAGACGGCTTTTTTGGACGGAGATCCTTCTTCAACCCATTACTACTTTGGATACCAGTCTATTATTGCTTTTTTTACAAATTTGGAGTGCGGCAATTTTCGTATTTCTTATGTTTGCCAGGAAGATTTAAGTATTTCTGATATGCATTCACTTTAGTTTGGGATTGGCTTATAGCGGGTAAACAATACGTGTATAAGCTTACTACCATTTTGGCTTATAATAAAAGTTTTTTGTTTAGTTTTGAGATTGTCCTTTTAGCTTTACAAACACTTTTATTATTTGATGTTTGCGCGATATCACTCTATATATCTTTTTTATTAACAATAAGTTACGCAAGTTTTTCATTCATTGTTAGTTATGTCCGCGCGGTTTGAAGCACTTGTCAAGGCCTGCCTGTCTTCGTAAACTTCGACATCAACTCTCTTAGCTGTGTGGTTGTCATTCATGCCAGTTCTTCGATAAAACCCGAACCGAATTTACAGCATCATAATATGGCGATTTTGGAAAGTGTCAGGGGGCTCCGCTTCTGAGCCTCTCAGAGAAGTTACTTTTGGATCATTTCCAGGCTTTCACTCTGGTCCAGACATTAGGGTATGATTCGATTGTTGGGTCTCTGCGAAATGTCTCAGCGTTTCCGTCCCTCGGATGGCCTGGTGTAGCATCACCACCAGCAAAACCTTTTTTTTTGGAGAATTTTTTAAAGATTTTTAATTTTTTTTCGAGTCGATATTCACTGACGTTCAAAGGGCAACAGCCCGACCTGATTAAGTTGTATTTTTTTTTTTTTTTTTACATCCATCTTATTGCTTTTATAGTTAATGGGGTATAACATGAGCATGGTTATCGAACTGGCTTTGGGAATTGATAATTTTGCAAATCTTTTAAAATTTGAAAAAAAATGTTAAGTGACGTGTAAGCAAATTTTAATCATACGCAGATACTGTATGCGAAACAAAAAATAAAGTTTTGTATTGCTCCTACGTAAATACTATGTGTATGGTTTTGGGACGAAGACTTCTTCGTCTTGCTTAATCCGATATGAATTCGCTTTGCTAAAGTACATTCACTTCGCAATTTGTGTGATTAGTAATGAAAAGTATATCTGTAACGCATGAATTTTACTTTCTTCATTCTTCTGTAATAACTACTAATTTATCTTTGAACTAACGCTTGCTTGTTGCTATGGTAACAGCGTCGCGCTTCAGTACATGAGCATCAGATGAATGAGCAGCATTATCGCCGACTTCATCAGGAGCAAAAACAGTTGCATGACGCCAATGCAGAGGTAAACATAGTCCGGTGAAAACCGCTCTTGCGAAAAAAGTACTGGAAGCTCTTACGTTGATGGAGTTTCAGGACAGCGGTGAAAGCTTTTTTTTGAAATTTTGTTTGGTATGGGTTTATTTTAATTGAATAGCAGCTAATGTAATTAGTCCACCACATAATAACTAAATCTCGCGACATCCTTGTCTTTATGACCAATTAGTTTGTGAATGGTAACGCGCTAATCTAACCTGGAAGGTCTGTGCAAAGGTGTGTAAGACTACAAGTTGTTATCAGTTTGCAAGGTTTGCATCATATCCATAAATACTTGTGTAGGCTAGGTGCAGTGGTACGTAAATGGACCTGACCGACTCGCTAGTTGCTACACGCTTCGGTCTAAACAAAAGAAATTTGCTTTGGGAGTTTAGACCTGTAAAACTCTGTTTTTTTTCTGGTCAATTTATTTTTTTGTTTAGTTGGAAGAAAGGATTAAAACAATGACAGAAGCCATCGATGCTCATACTCGTAAAGAGGATCAGGTGACCGAGATGCAGGCTCGTTTGGAGGAGAACGAGATGGAAGCCCAACAGCAACGAGGAGAAATCTCGCTTTTGAAGCGGCAGATCAAGGAGAAACAAACCGAATTAACTCAGCGAATCAATGAAAATCTTGCCTTGAAATCCCAAAACCGAGACCTGACCAATCAGCTTGCACTTCGCGAATCAGAAAATGAATCTTTGCATATCCAGCTTGGTGAAGAAAAAATCAAATTTGCAGAACTTGAGCAACATTTAACGGTCACTAATCTACAGCAGGCACCACCAAAAAGTGACAGCAGTGTTCTATCATCCAGTCGCTCAACGAACGAATTTGGCCGCTATCGCAATACACAGTCTGCGTATGTAACTGACTTTTCCACTACTCCTAGCACCTATGACGATCAAACTACGCGAATTAGTTTCGAGCCAAAAACCTCGGCTGTTGCTGTGGGTTCCCCGTTTTATCCTGGGGAAAGAGAAGAGCTGTATCGACAATTACAAGCAGTGGAACACCGCATGGCCCTGCAGGAAGAAGCGTTTGAGAGAGAACAACAGCAGTGGGCAGAGGACAAACGAAAAGTTATAAAATACCAAAAACTTCTGCAAGAAAATTATGTTCAAATGTACAAGCGCTCACACGCCCTCGAGCGAGAAGTCAAACAGCTAAAATCGCAACTTCAGATGGCAGGATTAAGCAGTAGCACCAACTGTGATTTGTATGTGGGTAATTCCGTGCCCGAACCAGACGAACAGCACAGACTAAGTTTCCCAATGGAGATTTGATAATGTATCCCGTGTTCATAAAAGAATGGTGCTAAATTGAAGATCAGCATTCTGTCTTCCATTGTTCGTATTATAATTTAATTTGTTTTTCAAAAATAAGTTTGTTCTTGTTGCTGGCAATTAAGTCGCTTTACCTCGTTTTTACATGTCGGAAGTGCTCTGGCATAGCATAGCCTAAATCAACGTCTTATTGGTTAAGCTTGGATAAACACGTAGAGGCAAAAAACAATCATTTTTTGCTAAATATCATGCATCTTGAATTCGTATCCATGTTAAGCGTAGGTTCACGCTACCGACTATCACATGTCCAAGAGGGATTTTTCTGCTCTTTTGTTAACGCTTTATTGCTCTGTTGCAGTACTTCTTTGTTTTAGAAACTTCCTTTTGCAGTTTGTCACAATTGACAATTTCTTTAGATGAAATACCTAATTTTGAGTGCTATAGTACAGCCTTCCTGCCAAATGAAATGTTTGTTTGCGTTGATATTGATTTTGCTACGTGTATGATTAATTAGCAGTTTGGATTCAGGCATTTTGTTATTTTAAAGGTGTTTATTTGCATTTAACTTTCATTTTGTAATTTTGTTGCATCATGGAGTGGTTTACACTTGTGTAGTGAATAATGTGCTCTACTGTATATTGTACGAATTTCTAACCAAGCATAAAAAAAAAAAAAAAAAAAGATAAAATAGTTCGTTTTTTGTTAACATTGGAGGACCTTGAGGGGAAGAATAATTTTAATTGACCTACTGAATAATAGTATAGCGTCATGTTACGTTGTGCATGACAGGTTTGATTGGTCGATTTCTGGAGTTTTAATCTCATGAGGATCATGTCCATGACGGAATCGAATAACGGTTAAAATTGACACTAATATTCAATTTCTTGACCTATCAGCTTTGGAGAAAAAGTTTGGTCGAATTAAATTGTCCAAATCAATGATAGTGCGAGTCGTTGTGTTGTCAATTATATGACGTTCACCGTTTTTATTAAAGCTTGTATGACGACGTCGTATTTTGCAGTAGCTACGTGACGTTTCTCAGCTGATCACGGCCGTTGGTTGTTTTCCTCTCCGCAGTTTTGTATGACGCTTAGTTAGAGCTCTTGATACTTCAGCTTCGTTTGTAAATATGCGAGAATATGATGAGCTTCGGTCAAAAGCGGTCATTTGCAAGCAACTGCTAATTAAGAAAGTTAAAGCAAGATAAAGTTTGCTGCTTTTCGTATTATATGAGACAGCCTACGCTTTAAAAAATTTCTGTCAGCGCCCTGACTTTAAGCTCAAGTAACATATTTTGAGCTAGGAATTTGAGTACAGTATTCGAAGCGGATTGGATATGATTTTAATACATAGCTCCTTAGCAGCGAACATAAATGAACGCCTTCAAATTTGACCTATTGGCGCTCTTTAAAAATCAAAATTATTTTAGTCAGTGAACCACGCCGAGTCGAGTTGGCGGGACCCATTTTCGCGCAATGCGCTTGGGCTACACAGTACACAGCTCCTCTCTAACGAAATGTCCGCTTGTCCAGAGGTAGCATGCCGTTCGAAATAATTGGATCCGATTTCACCTGTCTGGGAATTAAACCCCCAACCTCCTATTTCAGAGGCGACTAGGGCTACCTTCGCCCGATAGCTGGCCGCTAAATTTACATTATTTTTTGAAACCACAAAATATTAAACCCAGGTTAAGCGTGTCCCTTTCACCTTAACTGGAAACGTGTGCTGATATATTTATCACGTATATTGCGGAACGAAACTAAAAAAAAAAAACGAAAAAATAAGCAAGCAATTACAGATAATAAATCAAAATTTTTCCGTAGAGAATAAAGTAAAATAAAGAGTAAAAGAAGTAATTGAAAACTTAAATATTTCTCAACCGAAAAAAACAGGTTTTTAACTTTAACCATCAAAAATAAATTCGCTTAAATCGACATAATTGGATTTCCGCTACATTAGTGCCTACATCAATATTGAAATATTCATTATTTCCTGCGCTGCGTCACGTAGCGCCAATTTCACGCCTTCCTCTCCTCCAATCAGATCGCAGTACGATAATAAACACCCTTTTGCACACCAAAAATGAACCAATCAGCGAGTGATTATGTTTGTGGAAAAAAAAATGTTTGCAAGTTCCAAAAATTAGCTTGAACCAAGAAGTTCACAGTAAGTGATTTGCCAGAGGAGAACTAGGTTCAAGCCATGGCGAAGCTTTTGAAAGCTCAGCTTCATATGGCAAAAAAAATAGAAAAAGTGATTATTTGAAAACATAAACTCAAAAATCGGAGTTATGCTCTAGCTTGAACTAGAAGAGTTGAAAGTTGTTTTGCAGTATATTTCAAAACCTGTTGAATAAATTAGCTATAGAAAAAAGTGAATAAATTCTATATTGTACAATATTGGTACATGCTTTCGGTTACGATAAAAAATGTCTTGTACAACTTCGAGTTCGGTTCATAGCTTTGTTTGTCTGTTGTTGTTGTTGTTTTTTAACAGTTTAGTGACATACTCAAAGGATACCTGAACCCGACTACCCATAATACGAATAACAGCATAAAGAAAAGTGGGGTAAAAAAGCTGGAGTCGCTTTTATGTTTTTATTCATCTTTGGCATAGGTGGGCAAGTTAATGCAAAACGTTAGCTTCGTTAACCAGTAGTCCGTTAACAAACTTCACACCTCCGTTAACGTTAATCCGTTATTTTCAGCTTTAATTAACGGAAGGTAATATAGTCCGTTAATCCGTTAATATTTTGCCTGTAATTTACATTTCTTTTTATTCACTCGCTTCTAGAACACGTATTGAGGCTGTTGAGCTGATAGTAAGGAAATATCTATAGCTATGGTGCTGGTCTTTTTGTGTTTTGGAAGTTACATTTTACAGTCTTATAATCTAATTTCAAGATAAAAATAAGTTCAAATGCACTAACAAAGCTGCGATCGAAAAATCTTTGGAAATTGCGAACAGCGATAATTAATAAACCTATGAGGCTGCAGCTTATTATTTGCCACAAAAAGGAGCTCCTTTCTTCTCTTTCTTCTATAAAACTCGTGCTAATACGCAACAAGTGCTACCAGTGCAAACTGGTTTGTACCGGTACGATGAATGAATGGTGCAAGATACTAACGATAAAAACCTTAGCGGAAGTCACAGAACTTAACGGAAGTTAATTTAGTCCGTTAACATGAAAAAACTTTTTAACGGATTAATGAGTTAATGAAAAACTTAGCTTCGTTATTAACGATTAACGGACTTGTGCCCACCTATGATCTTTGGCAATCATGAATCGCCCGATTCAAACTTTTATGTACTGTGTGCTTTCATGCTGCATAAGATAAATAAACAAGGCAAAAATTCCTTTGCATATCAAGCCCAAACTATACATCATATTTTGTATAGCCAAGCGCGCAACCAGAATTTTGCTAAGGAGCGGGGGGGCTTGAATCAAAAGTTAAAATATTCGTGTTCGAAAAATGTCTCGTTAGGCGGGGCAAAGACCGAGCCACTGAGTAATTTTTTGTGCTTTTTCAGCAAAAAATTACCGTTTCAGCGTCATTTAGATCACATTTCGCACGTTTTTTGGGGCGTTTAAAAGAATTAAATGTTTAAAATTCTGAAGTCATATGAAACAATTAAATTGCCCAGCCCCTTCAGCTTCCCCTTCTTACTTATAGGTCAAGTCTAAAACACGTTTAAACCATAGTATTTTGGGACTAAATGTTCTAAGTGTCTTGGCTAAGACTAGAGGGGCTGCTGAAGCCCCTTAACCCCCGTTGGTTGCGCCACAGCGTATATAGCAGTGGTTATACTTTTCATAAAAACTCACAAAAATCATTGCCCCCTTTTTTAGAAACATTGCACGCTTGATTGGTTTTAGTGGGCTTCACTTTCGAGCATTTCGTTGCGATGTGCAGCAGAGCATGAAAAACTTGGGCAAACCAAGGTTCAACTCAGTTTATTAATTGCGACAGCGCGAGTTGCGAATGGAGTCTAGACTGCAGCGTAACGTAGGTAGCGTGCTAACCAGTGATGCCACACTTGATGTAATTACATCAAATTTGATGTTTTCGACCCATCATTGTTTGATGTTTTTGCTGATGAATCTGATGTTAAGCAATCTGGCTGCTAACTACAAACTACAGTAGCTAACGCTAAGTAAACGTACGGTAGTTAAAAAGAATAATTTCTTGCAATAGGCTAAATTTTGTAGCGTTTTCACAATACCTCAGTTGAGATTTTTTTTGTCACTCTCTGGTGTCTTGACTCTTGGAGAGTGAGGTCAGTGAGCAGCGTACTAACGTAGACGGCCAAGTGAGTGTGGGTAACGTAAGTGCGTAGTGCATTAGGCATGGTATGGTACTGGTACCAGTGGCTGATACAGTAATGCGGTCCTTTACTGTATAGCCTACCTGATAGCATAGCCTACAGTAAATAACAACTTACGGTATGATCGGCTACGCCTACTCGGTACCTGTATAGACCAACTCAGTACTGTGGCTTGACAGCTGACTTTGATGACTACAATGGTCTTTTCGCTGTTTAATAATAAATTGAATTGAAATTGAATACTTGCCATGGAAAAATTAAAGTGCTGATTCAGTGATTGGCTGAAAGTAAAGAGATGGAGCCAGTACCAGACCTCAATTAGGATTACCCAATTTACCGTTCTGTAAGCTAATTATTATTGTTTGTTTATTTTTTGGAAGGCTTTATTTCACCGGAAATTTTTATCTAGTTTTTTATTAATTCTGACTCAAAAATAACACAAAACTCAAATGCTTAGTCTAAAACTATTCCCAAATCGAACCCTAACCCAAACCCTAACCTAAACCCTAATCTTAACCCCTAAAAAAGCAAATGAAAAAAGCGCGGATGAATGTTTCTCATTCTCGTTTTATTCTCTCTAAGTTGAAAATTTTTGGTGAAATAGTCACTACCTTATTTTTTTGTAATTTCAGAAATGGATAGTAGGCTAGCGTGATTAATCTTGACAGCAGTGAAAACGATTTGGAAAGTGACAGCAATACTAATGCTTAGTCAACACCAAAGAAAAGAAACATAGTTCCAATGGTTGCCAGTGATTTCGTCACAAAGTGATTTCGTCACAGTGATTTCGTCACAAATGATTACGTGACAGACGGCATTTTGAGCACAAGAAAAGACAGAATAGGCCTATCTGCTAACCGTATTATACTACCATTGTATTAAAATTTAGGAATTGACTAAGAACAGCAGTCATTAAACTATTCTACTATCCCCAGAGCTGTCTTGCCCTAACCCTCACTTTGTGGCGAAATCACTGTGACGAAATCACCATGTGACGAGATCACTGGTAACCGTTCCAATTTGCAAACAAAACTTCAATGAGCATTGGTTGCAGAACGTTGAATTAAAAGATTGGCTTAAAAAAACTAATTACCCACTAAAAGCCTTATGTAGGTACTGTGATATAACATTTAGTGCCGCGAAAAAATGTGATCTTTTGCGTCACAAGCAAACAAAAAGCATAAGTCGAATGTTGCAGCAGCAAAATAGTCAACTAAAATCGGTATTGTAAATGTGTCTTTGCATACAATCTTGTTTAAAACAAAATGAAAATCTGGTAATCTGCATTCTAGCTTACATATAATGCATTTTTTAGGCTGTTATAATTTCAAAAGCAGATATATATACTGCAGATTAATGCATTAGGCTTGCAATTGCAAACTTATTGCATATTAATAGCTATCAGTAATTTGTAGAGTCATGATTAGACAATTTAAAAAGTAACTATTATAATTTTTTGCAACGAGCAATGTGACTAAATACGGTAATTTTCATAATTTTTTTGGTCCTTTTTTGACAAATTGTTGTCTTATTTGCGCTTGATGTTTTGACCAAAAATTTGATGTAATTTATGATAAATTTTGATGTTCTTGAAATTGATCTGTGTGGCAACACTGCTGCTAACTGAGGTACCTCGCCTGAGCAGTGAGCACGGTTATCCTAGTTGTTTGTGTAGCAACCAGCTATTTCAATACGACATGTCAACTACAGTATCCAAACTTCTTGAACTTGAACAACACTACTTACCGGTAGTTTTATAAGTAGCACGAATTCTGCTACTAGGCTATACCAGCGATGTCGCGGCTATTTGACAGTAGAACTACCAATACTTACTTGCATTTGGCCTTTTTGCAAAATTTGCAAACAAAGTAACATGGCGCATGGAACGTGCGCGGTTAAATCAGATTAAATACATGGTGTTGGAGATGGAGCTCGGAGTCGGAGCAACGTAACTGTAGGATAGCTCCCAGCTCCAGATCTTCTCGAGTTGCCTTTCGCTTTCTTTATCAGTATAGTGTATCACTGTTTTTAGTTTGAATGTAACAACAAGATGTGAAGTCATAAAATGGCCTTGTAGAAAGCTTAAAAGGAGCTTTTGTTGGATAAAACTAAAATTAACTATTCTATATTTTAACCATTTGTGCTACAGTACATCTAATACCAGTAAGAATGATTGTTGTTTTCTTATCAAAAGCTATTGCGATCAAAAGATTTTTTTGTCCTGAATGGATGGGTCATGTGCAAAACAAGCAAACTTTGCCTTTGTGCTTAAAATTGCTGCATTTAACTCTCCTATTATTTAATTACTGTTGACTCTAGTATTAGCTACTGCTTAGTCCCTAAATCAAATCTTTCATTATACTAATTGTATTACGCCAAAGCGTGTAATGAGTTGGCGGGGCCCATCTCCGTGTCATTGCGCCCGGGCAACACAGCCTGATAGCTCCTTTCGAAGAAATGTCGCAGCAGTGGCGAGTCGTTGGCAACACTGTGTTCGATTTGACCGGCCGGAGGTTTGAACCGCAGACCTCCCGCTCCTGAGACGAACGCGTTACCGCTCGAGCAACAATCCCTAGATATCATTAAATTGTGTGAAGCATTTTGGTTGTTGTGTTTTTAAGCAAACTTTATTTTGAAATTTATTGTAATTGAGAAAACTAAACATTGGTTATAATGAGAACGAAAAACTAAAACTCTGTCAGTCTGTACTGGACCAGTCTGAATAATCCCGGAGCCATAGGCATAGCCAGGGGCCTGCCCCCCTCCTCTAATTGAAATGCCATCAAAGATAAAAATGTGACAAAAAAAGCCTATTGTTTCTTCAGTTTCAGTTACTTTTAGCATTTTTTGCATACAACAGTAGACCTAATAAAACGAAAAAATATTAATTGATGACCAGGGGGCCAGGGCCCCCTCAATTCAATTTTTCCCAACCAATTTAAATGTATAACCCAGGTGAAATGAAGGGTTTTTATCCTAAAAGTTGCTACCTCAGACCCTCATCTATTATCTAATCTTTTTATGAATGTAATGCAATAACCAAGGTCAGATTTACCATATGGCACAGTGCCAGGGGCCTTGCATTCAGATAATAAGACTTTTTTTGGTCTTCGCTGATAGTCAGTAGTTGGCAGAAAGATGTGAAAATCTACAAAGTGCCAGGGCCCCGGGCAATGTGAATCCGGTCGGGGCAATAGCATGGTTAGTAGTATAGGAGCAACCATCTATTGTACCATTTTCATTAACAATTTACCTTGCTTTGCCAGGTTTTACTCAACAAAATAGTTGTGAAAGACACAAAATTAGCTAGGGAAATTGGAGATGGTATTGAATTTCAATTAAGGGGGCCTGGGGCTCTCTGGCAGTACATGTATTCCTATAGCTGGTTATTCTCATGACAAAACAAAATTCTCTAAGGAAAATCTTCAACTGGATTATTATTTACTGCTAAAACATTGCAGAAGTCAACATACCTTACTTCCGACTACTTGGGCAAAATTACTTTCTAAAGTCAACGCCAAAATGCAAAATTTGAACGTACTGTATTTTTGGATTTAAATTGTCGTAAGTAAAAGGAGGATGGAACAATTTACTTTTTCAATTAACTACCTGTATAAAATATTAAAAAATTTGTTCATTCAAATCAAAAATGGCTCTAACACATGCATAATGTGGTTCAATGGCATTAAAATAGCATTTTTTTTTTCAAAAAAGTATCTAGCATCTGGGGGTTTTGCCCCCAGACCCCCATTTGTGACAGTATGATATGTTTGAGTAACACTAGTTTTGCTGATACTCTTCTCCCAATTTAGCATTTTCTCTTTTTAACTTTTGGTTTAGGCCCTCTCCTTTCAGCAAAATCTTGGGTAAGTGCCAAACAGGCCACAACTTTTGATCTTCCATTCTACGTTATCTTTGTCCTACAAAAAGTTCCTCTTTTTGAAAATTTCTGATGACGTCATTGCATGTGATTTGTGGTTGGAATGCTTTATTTCACCAAAAATTTTTATCTAGTTTTTTATTATTTCTGACTCAAATCTTACCCAAACTTAAATTCTTAGTTTAAAATTATTCCCAAATCGAACCCTAACCCAAACCCTAATGTTAACCCCTAAAAATGCAAATGAAAAAAGCGCGGATGAATATTTCTCATTTTTGTTTTATTCTCTTTAACTTGAAAATTTTTGGTGAAATAGTCACTACCTTTGTGGGTTGGGCCCCCCAATCTAAAATCCAGGCTCACATCTATGCCCGGAGCTGGAGCCACAGCAGAGTAGCTCCTTTTAATCAGCTCTAGAGCCAGAGCAATGACAGGATAGCAAAGAACTTCGGAGCAGGAGTTAGAGCACCTTCAAAATTTGTCTGGTTCCAACACCCTGACGGCTACATAAACAAAGATTTCAGTGACGCCACTTGTTTTCGAAAATTTTTAGTTTGATTATTACAGTTATAGGTCTGGGTTAGGCTTAGGATTAGGGGTAGGCTTAAGGTTTAGGGTAGTTTTTTTAGGCTTTATTACAAAATGTCTGCGTGCACAGAACGCATGCCTTGCCTTTTCCATTTGCAAAGTGCAGAGATAATTGAGCACTTAATCTAAACTTTTTTGGTCTTCACCAAATTTTTGGCTGAACACAATCATAATTATCAGTCTTCGTACCCCTTGAAAAAATTAGTTTTTTCTGAGGCTCTGTGTATTGTTAGTCTATAGATTATGTCAGTTGAGTTCCTTATACAGTCTAGCTACTGACATTGCCTTTTCTATGGTACTGTATGATTTAAAGTCTCTACTGTGTACAATGGACAATTGCATGGTATTCAATCAGAAATATTGTGCTGTGGTGGTTCTAGGCTAAGGGCTCCACCTGTAACCTCAGTAGTTCTCTTTCAACTTGCTGCTAGTGATGTATTGTTATCTTTCAAGTTTTTCGGTTTTTGAAGGAAAATTATTGGTTCAATTAGAGAATTTCACAGCTCAGAGTTTCAAGCCACGAATCTTTGACAATATTCTTCCCCAAATTGCCATTTGTTAATCTAAATATTTGGCTTGAAAATGAAGCTAGGAGCTCATTCATAGCTTATTCATATTTGTTTTATTATTCATATTTTAATTGATCCATATTTATCTTTCACTTTCCAGCTCACTGCTCACGGGGAAGCGACGATTGAGATTGACTCTAGTTTACTGCTACCAGTAGTACTATTGAACTAGTTTTCTAATTTCATAACATTGGCATGTGTTTTTGTATTTTGCTTAATGTTACACATTCATAATGCTGCTTTTCTGTTTAACTTTCTTGAGAATTAGTACCGGTAACTAGTAAACTAGGAAATATAATTTTAATCTTTGTGAATTAGCTGTAGGCTGTGGCCAGCCAGAGTTTTTTTAAGTTAAAATGCTTTCAGTCAAGCATTTAATTTCTTCAATTAAGAAAGCCAATCAAGTGCAAAAAGGAATTTCTTCTTCGACTGTAAGTTGTCAGGTATGGAAAATGGAACTGCTTTTGTGGAATAGTGGTTAACTCAGATTTATTGAAATTAAAGTATATTTACTGATGGATTTACAGTTTTTGCCTGGTGTTTACATGGATAGCGTATACTAAATTAGCTGCCAGAAAGTCACTTTTTACTTGTTCTGGTTGTAAAGCCTGTAAAGCAACTGTAATTTTGTGCAGCTCAGTTCTGTTTCTATTTATTAGTGAAAAAATGTGTTTGAATTAACTTAAACTACCTGTAGTAGCATCTTTTTACCAAAGTTGGTCAAAAGGTTTTTCCATCATTAGTGGTGAAGAGTTTTCCTCTGTGTCTTGTGATTTGAACCCAACAAGTATTTTGGTGTTTTCTTGGACCAGTTCAAAATTAGCATTATAAGTGAAGTCCAGTTAGAAGCTGATTAATAGTGCCATTGAATGGTCTTGTAGATTTTTAGAAAGAATGGTAAATTTTAGTAATGAATGGTACAGCTTTGTATGGCATCAATAGTTCACCACCTAAACCATTGCAAAAATTAATATGTTGTAGCATTGTTAGTTAGTTACTATCGATTGTAATAAAATTTTGATTTTTTAATTCAAAAGTTAAAATAATATAGAATTGATATTTGACTTGTATCTGTAGACATGGAGAACATACAAAACATCTATGCCAGTTGGTGTAACACACCCTCGTAAAACTGCCGAAACTGACTCCAATATCAACCCTATCAACAAGGTATCATTTTGGAACTAATTTTTTATGTTTTAATTAATGTGTGTTAAATAGGTTGTTAGGTAGTTCTGGCATTAATCCCAAAGTTGATTCTGTACATTTTGACAAATTTGGCTTTGAGTAAGCAATGTCAGCATTCTTGCGAAAGTTTTTTCTTGTTTCAAAAAGTTACAGCCTGGACTGTTCAATATCAGTTATTAGTTTTTACATTTGACACATCAGATAATTTCTTAGCTGCTAAATTTTGATCTTTGTATATCAAAATATAGGCAGAAACGGTAACTGATTACTGTCATTGTTTAGGTGATGGTCGCTAATCGAGGAGAAATTGCCATTCGAGTATTTCGTGCATGCACTGAGCTTGGAATTCGAACAGTGGCAGTATATTCAGAGCAAGACACCCAGCATATGCATAGACAAAAAGCAGATGAGTCATATCTCATTGGAAAGGGATTGCCCCCTGTTGATGCTTATCTTCATATCCCAGAAATTATCACTACAGCTCAGGTATTTAATCTGGTTAACTTGGAGAATGTGGAAACTGTGTATGTGCTGTATAAGGCCTGGTTATGACATTCAATTTTAGACCCGAACTCAAAAATTAATAGGAAATATCTGATCTAGGCGAAGCAGGACATTCTGACGCGACCGACCTGACGCAAGACAACTCACCCCGGGAATCCTGACGCCAGGGACATCCTGACGCTAGGGACATCCTAACGCTCGGGACATCCTGACGCCAAAAGCTCCGAACTTTTGCGCTCTGTTTTTTTCTTTTTCTTCTTGTCGCTTTTACGCGCTACGCCACAGCTACGTTTTTAACGATTAACGTTCGATTATTGTGACGTAAGTATAATATTTTCCGTTAATTGCAAACTTCATACGAATCTCCGTTTTGCAGAAACAACTCAAAAGCGAGTTGTATTTTTGCGACAAAAATGATGAAATCAAAGTCAAGTTAGCGAATATGAAAAAATGCTGGCGTTAAGTTTCAAACGATGACCGAATGCCGCGATTGAAAGTAATATATGTTTCGCTATTATTAAACGACCACGTAGATATTTCATGAACAATATTATGTGTGGTTAATTTACAAAAGAAAATGCTCTGAAAGGAATTGTATGTTAAAAGAAAATAGTAAAAATATAATTCAAAGTCAAGTACCGCAAATCGAAATTAATTAATGCAGCGTTTAAAATTTATGATTTTTGCCTATTATCATTGGATGACCACATAGCAATTTTACATGCATTTTCATAAAAAAAATTGTTAGTTTTTGGTTAGCAATAATTTGTCGATAGCATTTCGATTAGCAGCTGGTTGTTATTTTTGTGATCTTACTCTTTAATGAACTGAAAATTTTGGAGCTTATCCAAATTAGCAACTTGTTATTGTTGAAATGCTTTAATTTTGCAAGCGGAGAAATTACGATAATAATATTTGGCATGCTGATATGAAGCGTGTGACCGTGTTATTTTGTTCTTTCAAAGTCATTTAAAGATAAAAACTGCGATTGCAAAAACTAATGGCTCCATTTATCGAGGTTAAAACCAAATAAACCACCCATCGGGAAAGTAATTAGTTGGATAATTACAAACTATTGCACACTATTTTTAATCTATTTTCATTCTTAGCCGTAATTTCTACTTTACTTTCAAACGTTGTCTATCGACAAATTATTGCTAACCAAAAACTAATTTTTTATGAAAATGCGTGTAAAATTGCTATGTGGTCATCCAATAATAATAGGCAAAAATAATAAATTTTAATCGCTGCATTAATTGATTTCGATTTGCGGTACTAGACTTTGAATTATATTTTTACTATTTTCTTTTAACATACAATTCCTTTCAGAGCATTTTTTTTGTAAATTAACCACACATAATATTGTTCATGAAATATCTACGTGGTCGTTTAATAATAGCAAAACATGTAGGAAGGCTTTATTTCACCGGAAATTTTTTTCTAGTTTTTTATTAATTCTTATTCAAATCTAACACCAACTCAAATGCTTACTCTAAAACTATTCCCAAATCGAACCCTAACCCAAACCTTAACCTAAACCCTAATCTTAACCCCTAAAAACGCAAATGAAAAAAGCGCGGATGAATATTTCTCATTCTCGTTTTATTCTCTTTAAGTTGAAAATTTCGGTGAAATAGTCACTACCAAACATATATTACTTTCAATCGCGGCATTCGGTCATCGTTTGAAACTTAACGCCAGCATTTTTACATATTCGCTAACTTGACTTTGATTTCATCATTTTTGTCGCAAAAATACAACTCGCTTTTGAGTTGTTTCTGCAAAACGGAGATTCGTATGAAGTTTGCAATTAACGGAAAATATTATACTTACGTCACAATAATCGAACGTTAATCGTTAAAAACGTAGCTGTGGCGTAGCGCGTAAAAGCGACAAGAAGAAAAAGAAAAAAACAGAGCGCAAAAGTTCGGAGCTTTTGGCGTCAGGATGTCCCGAGCGTTAGGATGTCCCTAGCGTCAGGATGTCCCTGGCGTCAGGATTCCCGGGGTGAGTTGTCTTGCGTCAGGTCGGTCGCGTCAGGATGTCGCGGACCGGATCTAGGCCCATAGCCGAATCTCCAAAAAGTAGCTTATGCTTCAGTTTGCGTAGCGTACAGGTTGATATTTGTTTGTGGAGTAGCCTTTTATTTATAACCACTTGTGTTGAGAGTGCTTTGTTTTTCAAGCATCGATAGTTGACTAAAAAGCGTATTTTTTTAAGTGATATGCACGCTAATGTCATGTTTCATTGTCAACTCAGATTTGGTGTCTGCCTAGTTTCAGTTGTACATAGTGTTAGAGTAGCTCTGTTGATCATTTTGATTGCATCAAACAAATGTTCTCGTTCTTCATTCAGAAAACTGGAGTCGATGCCATTCATCCTGGGTACGGTTTTTTGTCTGAAAGAGCTGATTTTGCACAAGCCTGTGTCGATGCTGGCATTAGATTCATTGGACCGTCGCCCACGGTGGTCGGACAAATGGGCGATAAAGTAGAAGCTCGGAAAATTGCAATAGCTGCCGGTTAGCGTAGTGTTATGAATGATTGATGCTGCGTGAGTGATTACAGGGTATTTGTTTGGATGTTTAAGGTATTCGTTTTGCATGCATGCCTTTCATGAACGTAGAACAGCACCTAGTCTTTTCCTGTCATCTCGACGGACCTTTACTACTGAAATTTTTGCAACGCCAAAAAAGCAGTTACTAACCGTCCAATCGATTGCTTAAGCCTTAATGTGTTGTTGGCTGCTCAACATTAATTTTAATAAATATGAAAGCGTAATATTGTTTGTTTTTTTTTTGTTCATCCCAAATGGCACTAAATATTTTGTCTCTTAGCTGCCGATTATTATTACGTTTTGTTTAAAATATAAGGTCAAGATTGGAGTTTTTAACCGTCACACTCTTGATAAACCGTTTTTTTGTTTTTAACAATTTCGGCATTTTTTTTTTATCTTCAAATTTTATTTCAATTCCCGAATTTGAACAAATGTTAGATATTTTGTAATGAACGTCACGCTTTGAAATGCTTGAAAGTAGTGAGGAATCTTATTATGCTGCTACTTTGTTGGTAACTAATTTGAATCGTTTGTTTGAAGTGCCAATGTAAAAAAACTTACAGTTTGTATTGTTTTGTCTGTTGCAGAAGTACCTGTCGTGCCTGGAACCGAGAACCCAATAACCACGTTACAAGAAGCTGAAGATTTTGTTCAAAAACACGGATTTCCCGTCATTTTCAAAGCGGCATACGGAGGTGGTGGGAGGGGGATGCGATTTGTGAAAGAAATGTCAGTAAGTAGAATTTGATTAGTTTTGTATCTATAAACGTCATCATTTATTCAATACGTAGATTGATTGACATGCTCAGCAAACACTAGCTGTTTATGAGTCTCATTATTACATTTTCCTTACGATTTTTTTTACTTCGAAGGCGGTGTTAGAAGACATTATAAGAAAACAGTTAGATATTTGTTTGGGTCTAGAACGACTGATATAGTTTCCATTTACTGATATTGTAATTTCCACTCAATTTTGATTTAGTCCTAGAAGCAAATACTGGCATCTGAATTCTTCTTGTTCGTTTCAATTAACTGAAACTTTTGTGCTGGTAAGTCGTCATGCCGAACTTGCAGAATTTTGGTTAAAGAAAAAAACGATACGGGCGTAGGCTCACGATCTTATTATCCAAGTGTAGCACGGGCCAAATTTGTGATAAGAAAGACAGATACGAAACTGCTGTCAAATTGCCCGGTATCCACTAGGGTTGGATTGAATTTGAATTTTGAATTTAAATCCGCTCACGAATTATTGATAAATTTGAATTCGACTTTTGCGAAATCAATGAATTTGAATTTAGTTTTTTCAAAGTCAATGAATTTGAATCTGAATGTAGTTTTTCAAAGTGAGTGAATTTGAATTTAAAAATTAAAAACAAAATAAATGGATCCAACCAGTACCGTCGCTACGGGGGAGGGGCAAGGGGGACCGTACCCCTCCTAACGGCCGCTTGTGCCCCCATTTTGGTTGACTAAAAATACTGCTATTGGAACATTACGCAACGACAAGACAACAGACAATGATGGAAAAAGAAATAATTACGTTTAAACATAATTTTCCTTTCATGTTTTTTCGATTCTTTGCGAAATTGCTGGCAACCAACTGCTGTACATTAATCTGACGCAATATTCCGTCTTATTGACACGCCTTTTCGGATGTGTTGCGGAAGAGACATGTAAGCCTGCAGAATCGTTGCCGGTACTTCGTCAGTGATTATGACATGAAACAATTTGTGAAAACTTTTTTTCAAAGACCAGCTGTTTTGATTTTTGGAGCACACTCAAGATTTTGAGATCACAGTCAGTGGCGCAACTAGGGTGAAGAGGCTTAAGCCCCAGTCGCAAAGTCACTTCGAAAATTTAATCTCAAAATACGAGCATTTACAGTAGCCTACCGCTTAAGTTCGCAACTTGAATCTATGCAGCTTTTGCGAACTTAACAATTTGTGGTCAAATCGAGAGTTGCTAATTGAATTATTTTGTAAGCACCATGTGTGCTAATGAATTATCACATAGTTTGATGATGTGTTCTGTCCTGAGGTAAAAAAAAAGAACAGAACGTGCAGTTGACCAGTTCTTTTACTGTTGGACAATACTCCAGGCCATTCTCCCGCTTTTAAAAGAGTTAACATTAAAGTGGTGTTCTCTCACCAAGCTTTACTAGCTGGAAACAGCCTTGTGATATGGAAATTATTGCAGCACTGAAGAAATATTTATATCTTAATGATGTTTTGGATTTTTACGAACTTGGTAACAAGTTGAAGGCTCACAAAAGAGAGCAAGCAAATAGGCTACCTCGTGGTGCACCTAGTGTCGCTTATGGCAACCCTATCAATTTGGTAGATGCAGCTCAATGCATTAAGCTTGCCTGGGAATTCCATTTCGGATGCAACGATTAAGAATGAGTTCAGCTTTACAAGTCCAAGTTAGTATCGTTGCGAGGTGGAGTGGGTGAGAAATTTGATATTGTGGCTGATTTATTGCGAAGCTTTATAGCAGTGATTGATTGATGCATCTTTATCCTCCTATCACGAGAAAGCGACGGTGCGCTATGCTTTGCGCGAATCCACACCCGCTTAGGAGTTGACCATTTTCCAAGCTTTCCGACAAAATTAGGGTTAGCCTTAACCGCCTTTTAGCCATTCCCTAATTTTGCTGGTGGTTTGAAGCCACCAAGCAGAGATAATCATCATAAAGCGTGTTATCCAAGAACGCAACAGCTTTAAAGCATTAGATAGACGAATGCGCTATAGAAGAGTTTATGCACATTGATGACGAAAACAATGAAAAGTTATTTTGGATGGTGTAAATGAGGTACTCGAAACAATGAAAATAACACCAGAAAACGTCGAAGATGAGAGTAATCATACAATTGCCGCAGCTTGCGCACCATTTCCGAAACCAACAAAGACAATGTCAATTTCTTGTGGGTTTGAAAACATGTACGAAAAAGTCCTTGAAGTACAAGGTCATTGTTAAGTTCAGAGGTGCAAATTCAAGTAACAGACGAATATAGCGTGCTGGAAAATTCTTTTGAACACTTTCAGTGAAAATTGCGACAGGTGATTGGGGAAGCAAAACGCCAAAGAGATTCTATCACGGATCAACTAACGCTTCATAACATGTTTGAAAAGTGAACATTAAATTACTTGCATTAAATTTTTGAAAAACTTGAATCTAAAATTTGCGGAAATTTTGTGCGAACTTAACAGGGATGCGAACTTAAGCGGTAGGTTACTGTAGACGTATTTTAGACTTGACCTAAAGTAAGGGGGTCTGAAGGTGCAAAGCAATTCAATTTTTTGAAATGACTTTTGAATTTTAGGTTTAATTGTTCATATGGCCTCTAAAAGTGTGAAGTATGATTAAAATAGCATTAAAATCGTTATTTTTTTGCTTCAAAATCGCCCAGCGGCTGGGGGATCCGCTCTCAGGCCCCATCCACATTCACTTAATATTTAGTGTCTATGTCCGTCTATGACACGCTTGAGTTGCATCAGTTTGTTCAGCACGGGGGCTAAATCAGACAGTTTTTGTGTAAAAAAATTTACTTTTGGTTCACCTCTCTTAGCAAAATCCTGGTTGCACGTCTGGTAGCATTCACTGTGTAGATAGATTTTTCAAGCGATTATTGGCTGCAGACGAAACGAGCTAAGAAACGTTGCCGGCCTTATTTTAAAATTGAGCGTAATTGTAGCCGTACAAGATCTGAAGATCAGTTTTTATAAGCAAACTTTAGTGCCCCCCACTTTTGGCCAGTGCCTCCTCACTTCGGTTGCTCCGGCGACGGCACTTTATCCAATTCTGGATTCAAGCGACTTGCGTTGTTGGTTTACTACGCACATGTGATGCGCTAATACACATCTGCGACTGCGATTTGCTCGGTGCAAACTGTAAAATCCTGTTTGAATCTTTCAGTGAAAAGCGGGGTTAGATTGAATTTGAATACGCTCACGAGTTAATGATGAATTTGAATTTGATTTTTACAAAGTCAATGAATTTGAATTTAGTTTTTTCAAAGTCAATGAATTTGAATTTAATTTTTTCAAAGTCAATGAATTTGAATTTAGTTTTTTTAAAGTCAATGAATTTGAATATGACTTTAGAAATTAAAAAAAAAAAAAGTATCTAACCCTAGTATCCACCAGCTTAGGATTTACACATGGACACAGTTTTGTAAATGTTGCTGAAATTGTGCTGGCAGGTTAAACTGTAAAATAAGGCTTGTGGTGGTACTGTATCAATTTTCGATTCGTGTCTTGTGAAGTGCGTTCAACGTGAATCTTGTCACGTAGTGCATGGGTCGGCAACCCCAGCCACGCGTGCCAATCATGGCACGCGACGTGATTTCACACAGCACGCGGCGTCGACAAATGTTTCGAAAAACACGTTTTAGCATGTTAAAATAATAACAAATTGCATTCGGCGCGAAACACGTGGTTATATTTACTGTGTTTTGTTTATTGTTCGTCACTATCATTTTTTCCTTGTTGTTACGTCACTATTGTTTGCTCGCATGCCAGTGCTAGTGCCGTATATTTTTGCGTTTTGTTCCGTTTTTAACCGTGATGACCGCGATGTCTGCAGCCAAGATGTCAAAATCATATGTGAGACAATTTCAAGAGTCGTGGACAAAAGATTTTGGGTTTGTCTGTCGTAGTGACAGAGCAGTATGTACCTGGGTTGGTTCCATTCATTTTGTTTTTAATTTTCAAATTCATTAACTTAAATTCAAATTCATTGACTCTAAAACACTAAATTCAAATTTAAATTCATTAACTTGAAAAAACTAAATTCAAATTCATTATTGACTTTGCGAAATTGAATTCAAAATTATTTTTACTTTAATTGGTCTGATGTAAAATTATAAATTGAAACCTGTAGTTACGACTTCTAAATTCATAAAATTCGATAATTCAATCTTACCCCATAATTGATAAACCAGACTATTGAGAAACTAACTTAGATAGGAATAGGATTAGAAAAAATTAAGATTTTCGAGTTGTTCTTGCAAGTTGTGCAAAATAATTTTACTGGGGGAATCTGTAGAATTAGGTAGGCCTAACTCACCGTATAAGACAGTACCGGTACCGCATGTACAAACTCATAATTTTTATCACAGAAAATAAGTAAATAAACGAAAAAAAGACGCAATAAAAGCAAAAAAGTGCACGAACAAATTTTGAGCAATTGGTTGTTTCTGATTTGATCCCGAGTCTTTTTGACCAGTATGTAAGTCGCTACTTTCACAGTGTAAGTTTTGATTTGAGAAAATTAAATTCATCGAATGTTTAATTAAGACATTCAAATTCATTGACTTTGCAAAAACTATATTCAAATTCATTGACTTTGCAAAAGGCGAATTAAAATTTATCGATAACTCGCGAGCGGATTCAAATTCAATACAACCCTAGTGTGTACAGAACACTGCTGTGAAAATGTCGTTCGCGGTACCCAAGTATTAAACGTCACTTTGAGACCGAACACAAAAAATTATTCAAATATGATTCTGAGAAGAATGAAGCTCTTAAAAAGGTAGTTTCTCGTCACGAAAAAGAAAGTAGCAGTTTTAAAAAAGTCGCTCGCAGTACAAATTATAGTACGGAAAGTAGCTACAAAGTTGCAGAACGTATCGCCAAGCGCGGAAAGCCTTTTACCGGTAGTGATTTCATTAAAAAAGCATTTATCAATTGTTCCGAAGTTCTCTTTAAGGATTTGCCGAATAAAAACATCATTCTCTCAAAGATTAAAAATCTGCCAGTGTCTGCTCAAACGGTGGAACGACGTGCTGAAGACATTGCTGCTGACGTAAAAATGCAATTGGCTGCTGCGTTGCAGTCGGTTAATACTTTTAGTGTTGCTGTTGATGAAAACGTGGATATCAATGATATTCCTCGTTTAGCGATCATTGCGCGATATTGTTCTGACGATGATTTACAGGAAGAGTTGTACTGTCTAAGCCCAATGTATTGCTCTACAAAAGGAGCAGACATTTCTTCAGAAATTTAATCTCTTTGAAAAGCGACAAATTGATATTAAGAAAATATTTGCTGTTGCGACAGATGGTGCCGCTTCCATGGTCGGACGAGACCGTGGTTTTGTTGCGCTTATTGAAGAGAAAATTGGCCATTCAGTCATGAAGTTTCTCTGTTTAAATTCACCTTGAAAGCCTTTGTGCTGAGATTCCCAATTCAAATCTTGCTGGTGTTATAGCAACTACAATGCAACTAAAATTGTTAACTTCATTGTTGTCCGTTGTGCAACCACTTACCGGCAATTTCGTTGCTTTGATGAGATGGAGAGTGCAAATCGTAACCTTCCTTTGTATTGCACTACCAGATGGACGTGTAGCGGTAAAGTTCTTGTGAAGTTTGTTGAATGTCTTGAAGAAATCAAGATTTTTCTGTCGAAATGAGGAAAACACTACCCAGAATTGAATGGCGAAAAATGGCTTGTGGCCCTATTGTTTCGTACAGATTATATCACTCCACACATAAACGAATTAAATCTTCGTTTGCAAGGTGCTGGTTAAACACTATTGGATTTTTTGAGACGCGGAAATCTTTTGTAGCCAAACTCAATGTTTATTTTCAAGATGTTCAAAGTTCCACTTTCCGTGATTTCAAAAATCTTCAAAGTTTTTTGTGTGATCAAGAAGTTGACTCTTCTGTAATTGGTGGCTCTATGAGAGAACTGAAGGCACAGTTTTGCAGGAGATTTCAAGACTACGACGTTTTGGTGAAGTGTTTTTGATTCTAATCAAACCAGATAGCCATGACGATTTAGATTTGTCTTAATTTGATTGGATGAATGTTGGCGACTTTTGTATGCAGCTGATTGATTTGAGGTCTTCGGTATTGTTGACGAGCAAATTTGCTGAATTGCGTCTGGCTCTCGAAACTGTGGATCGCAGGAATCGTTCAAAGTTGATATGGCAATGTTGGGCATCATTCCCGGACACTTTTGGTGATCTTAAAGACGTAGCAAAAGCCTTGCTTTTTGCATTAGCATCAACATATTTGTGCGAACAAATTTTTTCGCACGTAAAGTTTGCCTTGAGCCCTCATCGCAGTCGTATCACGGCTGATAATTCCGAAGCTTGTGTTAAGCTAAAAGTCACAAATTACAAGCCAAATGTTAAAGCTCTGAGTGAGGAAAAGCAAGAACAGGGATCCCACTAAAATGGAATTTTATTGTGAATACTTCTGTGTATATATAATAAAAATAACTTTCATAATTTGTTGTGAAATTTAGTTACGTACATTAAAACAAGTAACTTTGGTTGTGCAAACTATCCAAGCAATTTTACGTCAATCTGTGTTGTCCTCAGGTCTGATTATATAACGCAGTTTTTTATCGGAAGGCAAACGTATATTTTGACATTGAATTTTACAAATGGGCACACTGGAAAGAAAACGTTGTCGACCCCTGATGTAGTGTCTAGTCACTGCTCTAGCTAGCTTTTTTCGTGATGTTTTTTCAGGAATTAGAAGACAGTTTTCACCGTGCAGTTTCTGAAGCCGAAAAAGCTTTCGGAAATGGAGCGATGTTTGTCGAGAGATTTGTACAAGATCCACGCCACATTGAAGTACAAATATTAGGTATTATTTGCATATCACTGGTCAAACATATCAATCTTTTCAAGTTACGTTTTGGCGCGCTGATATTAATTATTCAAAAAATATCAGTTACGGCTGCACACAGAAGCAGTTACGTCTTTCAATGCTTATCCAGAGCTTTTATATTATGGCGTGTAATGGTAGCATAATGAAACTTAAAAAGCCGTCTCACAATTGCACTTTTTAGGGGCAGCCTTACCAATAAAAACTTGAGGAAAAAATACGATTGGTCTTGAAACCGAAAACGTCTTGGGCATTGGACTAAAAAAGCGATATTCTCCATTTCTGAACAAGAAAAAATTTGAATTTACAATGTGATTTAGTCAAATATGAGTATTTTGAACTGTTGTTCCGAAAACGTAGAGACCATTTAGTGACAGACAGTTGCGATGTGCTGTAAGGACATTTTGAATTGAGCAAAACTTCTATCTATTCAGGCGACAAAGCTGGTAACATTGTTCATCTATTTGAGCGCGATTGCTCTATACAACGTCGATATCAGAAAGTCGTTGAGCTTGCGCCAGCCATTAATTTGCCCATCGGTCTTCGAAGAATTTTAGCTGACGATGCTTTAAAAATTGCTCGACACGTTGGATATGAGAACGCTGGCACTGTTGAATTTCTTCTCGATCCAGAGGTAAGGTTGTTGTGCAGTTGGAGAGTTTGTGCTTTCTCTATATTGTCCTCATTTCCGTGAAGATTACAGGAACTCAAGATTAAATTTCCGCATGAAACGGCCTCTCCTCCCTTTTTAATCTCTGTTAGACCTAGTCTTGTGCGGTTTGAGTAAAAATTTTTAAAGCAATTGACCCTTTTTGTTTGTCCTATAGGCCTTTTTCTTTAACGAGTAATTTACCAATCACGTGTATTTGCGCTGTAGAAATACGCGTATCATTTGACTGCATGCATTTTGCCTTTTTTTCTTTTGCATTTACATTGAAAAAGATATCACGCGTATTTCCGCTCAAAAATACGCGTGATCGGTAAAAGTCACTTAAAGCTTTTTGAGAGAGCTTATCCTGAGATATTCTACATAGATATTGGCCAAACAATATGTATGAAGTGTGTTAATTGATTTTTTTTACGTTTTTACAGGGTCGTCATTATTTCATTGAAGTGAATTCAAGACTACAAGTTGAACACACAGTGACCGAACAGATTACAGGGTATGTTGTTGCGATTCTTAAAGAGCAATTCATTTACAAAAGGACTTAGTTGAGCAAATTCTGTTTTTCGTTAACATTTAGTTGATAGTTTTCTGAATTATCACCAGTTTTACAGGCAAAGATTTTGGTTCGCTAGTCAGTAACTTACAGCATAATTTTAAAAATTGATAGATTGCAACAAATTTTTTTCCATATAATTTGTTCTAAATTTTAAAAGTAGACTAATTGCCAAACCCTCTTTTGTTGCCAAATAATCTGCCAGAATTCTCGACTTCGTACTGATGTAAAGAGTATTTATCGAAAGTCGATTCGTCCGAAGAAGAAAAGATGTGCCAAGCTGATTTTGCTAAAAAATATAAAAGATAATTGAATTTTCAGTGTTGACCTGGTCCAATCTCAAATCCGTCTAGCAGAGGGATACTTGTTGCCAGATCTCGGCCTTTCGCAAGAGAATATTCAGGTCAATGGGTGTGCTATGCAATGCAGAGTTACAACCGAAGATCCAGCCCATGATTTCCGACCTGATACAGGGAGAATAGAAGTGAGTGCTGAATAGACGGAACTGGATTATATCTTCGAATATTAATCCTTGTAAATCTTGATATTGGATTCGATTCCAGCAGAACTACTTTAGCAAGAATATTTTTAATAATTAATCTTTTTTTACTTGATATAAATCTTGAAACGGATCTTGAAAAACCTCGTTTGTGGCACCCAGCAACGGGTTTGGCTCACTTTCTCCCCAAATTTAACGCCCTTAAAATTTTTGCAAGGTTCTTAAATTGAAGGCCAGAGGCTGAGCCTGAGGTCTTGGGAAGCTGAAAGTGTGCTGTAGAAAGCAGCAACGTAGACAGGCGTTTGGGGCATTGTACCATGCCCCTTCTTTGGCACATGAAAACCTTTTATGTATTTCGCCATTAAAATCAACGAGTCAACCTTCTCTTGGAAGCAGACTGGCAAACAACGCATGCGGTTTCGACGGATGGAACCTGATTATTTTCAAAGAAAAGCCCTCCCCCGCCGCCTTCACAAAATCCTGCCTATACTTCTGATAGAAATTTTACGTTATTTTGTTGCATGCAGAATGTGTAAAGTCGACAACCACTTTCTTGTTTCAGGTTTTTCGCAGTGGCGAAGGCATGGGAATACGCTTAGATAGCGCATCTGCTTTCGCAGGAGCGATTGTGTCACCTCATTATGACTCTCTCTTGGTTAAAGTGATTGCGCACGCAGCCGACATGCCGTCAGCTGCTAGGAAGATGCACCGAGCGCTTAGAGAATTTCGAATTCGCGGCGTCAAGGTGTGTGTTGAAAATAGTTATAAATCAGAATCGATTCAGCAATTTCATTCAAAATCAAAAACGATTGATAATAATTTTTAGGAATCCCGAAAAAAGCAATAATTGAAGAGTAATTTTTTTACTATGTCACTTTTGATGAGTTTCTTTTTGTACCGAATTACTTGTCAATGGAATTAATTCATATCCCATGTGATGCGTTGTCGTTACTCGTATTGTCGTTCGATTTTCGTATATATTTTTATTGCCTTATTAAGAAATGAAACGTTTCTTTGAAAAATCTTATCAATTGTTTAGACCAACATTCCATTCTTATTGAACGTGATCGCAGATGATACATTTTTGCACGGAACCATTACTACTCAATTTATTGACAACAATCCACAGGTGAGATTTTCATGCTTTAAGAGCGTAAAATTTAAGATTATTAAACCAGAATTATTTTCTTTTGATAAGCAACTTTATAATTAAGAAATTAACTCTCGAACTTTTAATTTTCTTATCGAAAATAATAGGTTTTTCGCTGTGGAAAGACTATTTCAAACGCATAGTTTATAACTGTAATAACGAATTTAAATTGTTTACTAGTTGGATATTCGGACACGTTATCAAAAATTTGTTTAACACCTAACTCGGTTATCAAAGAAAATTTATTTGCTTCTTTACATTGTAAAAGTTTTTAAAGAAAGATGCATTTTCTTACATGAGAACAATATGTGCTTTATTTTCAGCAATGATTTGTGTTTTAAAGCCAAATGACAAGTACGAGCAATGCAAACTCGTATATCTGAAACTGCGAAGTGCTACTGAAGAATACAGAATTTCAATTAAATCAGTCTTTTTTCGAATTTCCAACGATTTTCAAGCATTTCGAAAATTAATGTTTTACAGTTATTCCGAATGGAACCGAGTCAAAACCGTGCTGGTAGACTGATGCATTATCTTGCTGATGTAATGGTAAACGGTCCATCGACCCCTATCCCTACCAATTTGAAACCTCCTTATACGGAACCAGTGAAACCACCCGTCCCAATAGGTAGGGTAGCTTTCATATAGCTAAAAATATATCATTTTTCAATAATTTAGGTTTTGGTTTTTGCAAAGCAGATGGTTCTGTGCATTGCACCAATTCTCATTCTTAGCTTACAAGAAATTGTTGGTGGATTATACGAGATGCAATGCATTACAAGTTGTAGTTTGATCTAAGCAGGGCTTAATCGTTGATGACAAATAAATCGATATACCATTGACTATTGATTAACGCAGTAGTAGCTTTGTTATCGTAAATTGAACTGCAGAGGTTTTTGACTCTTCCATTTATACATGTTTTTGGTTTTGTCAGGCACAAGTTGGTATTTGCACAATTTGGTCAGGCACAAGTTGGTATTTGCACAATTTGGTCAGGCACAAGTTGGTATTTGCACAATTTGGTCAGGCACAAGTTGGTATTTGCACAATTTGGTCAGGCACAAGTTGGTATTTGCACAATTTGGTCAGGCACAAGTTGGTATTTGCACAATTTGGTCAGGCACAAGTTGGTATTTGCACAATTTGGTCAGGCACAAGTTGGTATTTGCACAATTTGGTCAGGCACAAGTTGGTATTTGCACAATTTGGTCTGGCACAAGAGCGCCATGGCACCACTTTCTTTTTCAAAAGCACGTTTAGCATAAAGCTCTGGCTCAAAAGCGATATAACGGACACAATGTTGCCATCAGTGCAACTTCTCTGTTATAAACTATGTACGTACGCTCCAGCGAAACTTTGCGAGCGTAGTAAAAAATCGATTTTGATTCGAGAAGTGAGAACTTGCGAGTTGCATGCATCTCTGTGATCTATACGGAAGCTATTATGTTTAAAAAAAATGAATAAAACGATATCAGGGTTTGAAATTAACGCTTGCCCGAGGCAAGTCGAAATCGCCGGACGGGCAAGCTAACAAAAAACAGCGTATTAAACAACATCAAACAAGATTATTTAGAGATGAAATTATGGTCCGCTTTCGTTGCAATAAAATAAAATGTAAGTAGAGAAAGCAGTTGCTTGTTTTATTTTAGCTCTTTGCAATCATCACAATGAACTCTTTGTTAAATCGCAATTAACACTTATTCGCACACAATTTTTTCGATACTCAGACGCGCTTTGCAACTTTTTTGCACAAAGAGCTACGTTTTCTAAGAAAAATTTTCCCACATTTGCCACGTTAACCGCTGTTTCAAATATCACAAGTACAACACCCTGCGCTGCATGAAATAACGTCAAGAATTTTGCAATTTTTTTGTTATAATTATTTTGAAGATCTTTTAGCTCCTATAACTTTTGCAAAAAATTTCGTCTTTCTAGCTGGTGTATATTTCAAAATATACGCAATTGAAAATGTACTACAATTAAAAAAGTAGTTTTTGGGTAATGCTTGGAAAAAGTTATTTATTACGTCACCTTTACCATAGTATCTCATTTATGTCCATGCACCACAGCAAAAAGTAAAAGATAAAACTTATCGCACGTTGGAATGTGATACATAGGATGACCACAATAGAGCCAAAATGCTCGCCTAGTCGCAGACACCCTTACTCTCTTTAGCCTACTTGTCTTTCCGGTCCAACAAAAGCAAAAAAGCAACAAGATCACAGAAAGTAATATCGCACATCATAAGTTATGTACACTTTATACAGTTTATACAGAGAATTATAACAAACACAATTTTTGAGGACCGATATTTTCGATCAATTAACAATCAATTTATGTCAAAAAACAAAAACAAAGTTTTTTACAATACCAACGCATTAGATTAGATGATGCAGATTGGTACAAGGATTTAGCTTTAATTCGCAACAAGGTAGCATTTGATAGTTTTTTTAAATCTGTAGTAAGAGAAATCCTTCCATTCTGGGTGTAAGTTGTTCCAAATTCGTGCACCACTAAAAGGCAGTGCTTTTTTAGCAGTATTAAAATGAATTGAATACAACTGGTAATTTTTGCGACTAGCATTTCTGGTGTTATAATTATGCACAGAGTTTACAGGTTTAAAATATTGGTTAAATAGTTTTGGGAGCTTGTTGTTGTGATATAAATACATGAATTTGGCCATCTCTAAGTGATATATATCTTTGATTTTTAGTATGTTCAGTTTATGATATAAGGAATTGTTTGCAATATGATCCATAACAATCGTGTTTTTGCAAATTCAGTGTTTTTGCCAAGAAGAACATTTTACGAATTTTTTTCCCTAGGTAAACAGCCTCAAAACTTATTGCGGCTTTTTTTCGGGCAAGTCAAAATTTCCTCGGGCAAATAGACATTGAACATCACTTGCCCGACGGGCAAGTTATGTTCAATGTCTATTTGCCCGACGGGCAAGTTGTTAAAAAAAGTTAATTTCGACCCCTGGATATAATTCAGAGCTGAAAATCGGAACGGTCGAAAATACTTTGACAAAAAGCAGAGCCAAGAATGAAGATAGCGTTTTTATTCTTATTTCCAAACGTTTCAACTAGATCTCACAACATTTTCGGTCAGAATTAGGCAAAAGACTTACCAAGAAGTGCCGCGATATTGCTTTTAAAAGTTTTTCAGCTGAAATTCTTCAGCACTTTCTGATGTCACGAATTTTAAAGATTGAAAATGAAGTTTCGTCAAGACGTCTCGAAAAAAGAAAAAATGGCGATTTTATTTTTGCCTTTTTGTTGAGGCTTTTATACGATTTATGTTTTCCATTCTAACAGACCAAGATCCTCCTAGAGGCTGGAGAAATGTTCTGCTAGAACATGGACCTGAAGCCTTCGCGAAATTAGTACGAAACCACAAGAATTTATTACTCACTGACACCACCATGCGAGATGCTCATCAGTCGCTGTTGGCCACTAGAGTGCGAACACGGGACCTCGCCAGAATATCCCCATTTGTATCGCACAATATGAATCGGTTATTTTCTTTAGAAAATTGGGGAGGTAAAATTTTTGAGATTTATTTTTTGATTTCTGTTCAAGTTTTAAATAAAAACAGGCTGGATTATCATGATAAAAATTATTGTGATGCATAGTGTAGAGTATTGGACTTTTTTCCCATAATACACTTGATTTTGTGTTTAAAAATCAGAAATATTGAGATGAGTCTTAAATTTTCACAATTTTTCAGCCTCGTTTGTTCTTAACGTTACAGGAAAATAAAATGAAACAAATTAATCTTGCGTGGTTAGAAGTTTTGTTATAGTTCATGGATTATCGTTTCGCTAATCAACAATGGCAATATAGAAAGACCTAGAAAACTCGGTCTGATTACTTACAAATGTGTTGATAAGGGATTTTTTAGTTATTTTCTCATGCTGATGCTGGCATTGTTCTTAAATTTGAGCAAAAATGAGCCTCGTGTTCTTATAAAATTATTCTAAAAAAAATAGTATTGCATAATTTTTTCTAATCAAAATAGACTTAACAGCTTATTGCCCATTTTTACAATAACGTGACCTATGGAGCTTATGAATATTTGTGGAAGAGATTATTTCACCGGAATTTTTTTTTTTTTTTATTAATTCTGACTCAATCTAACCCAAACTCAAGCCAAATTCTAAAACTAACTCGAACCCAAACCACAATCTTAACCTTTAGAAAGGTATAGAAAAAATTGCTGATGAATATTTCTCATTTTTGGTTATTCTTTTTAACTTAAAATTTTTCGCTGAAATAGTCACCCCCAATATTTTTTCTAGGCGCTACTTTTGACGTAGCACTACGGTTCTTACACGAATGTCCCTGGCAAAGACTTCAAGCTTTACGACAGTTGGTTCCCAACATTCCATTTCAAATGTTGCTCAGGGGCGCCAATGGCGTCGGATACACGAGCTATCCGGATAATGTGGTGAAAAAGTAAGACGTCTTGCGAGTTGTGATTTTTTTTATTGCAATACTTTGTTAATTACAGACAAAGAAGCTGATACTGGACTTTTGTGTATACAAACTAGTTTTGGAGTTTTAATGGCAAGAGGGGCAAAAAAATATGAACTGAAGCCT
Organism: Trididemnum nubilum; assembly: GCA_963965965.1. Lineage (NCBI taxonomy): Eukaryota > Metazoa > Chordata > Ascidiacea > Aplousobranchia > Didemnidae > Trididemnum > Trididemnum nubilum. The sequence continues at coordinate 14,230,540 of OZ014478.1, read as the reverse complement.
TTTGTACACCAAACGGCTACTCTATCTTCAAATTCTAATCGAGTTTGTTATTTATTTACGGTAATTTTCTTAAATTAGACAAAAAGTAAAGCCCTTATTTGACTGAAACGTTTGCTTTATTGGAATCTTAAAAGAACTTTGTAATGTGATAAGCTGAGATGTTTTTTTCGGGGATCAAAGTCAATTTATGCCGAATTGTTTTGACTATTCGAATATTTTTCAGATTTTGCGAACTGGCCTACGTAAATGGAATGGACATTTTTCGTGTTTTTGATTCGATGAATTACGTTCCCAACATGAAATTAGGAATGGAGGCAGCAGGGGAGTCGGGAGGAGTCGTAGAAGCGGCCTTATGCTACACAGGAGATGTGTCAGACCCTGAAAGACTTAGCAAATACACTCTCAATTACTTCTTAGATCTCGCTGATGAGTTGGTGAAGATGGGAACCCATATTCTCTGCATCAAGGTTCTATAAGATTTGTAGCTTAATTCATAGCTTTAAAGTTTAATTAGTGCGTTTACTGCATGAAATCCTCATTATCAGCCCATTCGCGTGACAGAGCGTAAATCTGGTTTTACTGTTGAACGAGCTTACATTGCATAACATAGCTTTCTTAGTCTTACGCTGTGTTAGCCATTGATCAAATGGTTTCAGAAAAGTGCTCTTCAATTTGCTTATAATGTGGGTATCTTGGTTTAGGCAAGTCTTAAACTCGATTATATTTTAACTGCGAATTCCTGATGGAGCTCATTTTGAAGAATTTTTGTTGGTTTTCGGAGAACACCTATGTGTTTATAAAGTGCTAGAATAGAGTTGCATAATACTACGATTGCAATTACGTCAAAACTTCCGTCTGTCGGTCTTTTTACATCGCATTTCAATAAATTTAACGAAGTTATTTTCAGGACATGGCAGGTCTGTTGAAACCTCAAGCTGCGCGGCTACTCGTCAGTGCTTTGAGAGACAAGCATCCGGATATCCCCATTCATGTGCACACGCATGACACTTCGGGTGCAGGTGCTTTCCATTTTACTTGTGCTCTGCAAAATTGGCAAATTGCCCGTCCTGCTTTTAATTAATTAAATCTTTCACTAAACTCGCTGTATTACGCCGAAGCGTGTAACGAGTTTGTGGGGTCTATCTCCGCGTCAATATGCTTGCGGACAACACATCTTTCGAAGAAAGATGTCGCAGTGGTGGCGAGCCGTTCGCAACACTGTCCGATTTGACCGACCCGAAATTTGAACCTCGGATTTCCCGTTCCAGAGACGAACGCGTTACGGCTCACCAACTGGACCGCCTTGAGGTAGAATAGTCAACTCGTTCACTCAACTAATGGATGCGCATAGTGGTCGTCTGATAGGTGATAAGATATTCGTTGTATGCTCAAGTGAGATGAAATGACTGCTTCTACCCCTGGTTTTCCAGCTGATCGTTGGCTTCTAGGGTGTGACATTCTCTTGCGCCATGCTTTCATCCTCAGAACCGGGCAGCACTTATAACCCATTAACTAATGCTGTAAAGGTGCTGAAAAATCGATTTTCTACTTATGTATTTTAGGTGTAGCGTCGATGCTAGCCGCAGCTGAAGCAGGTGCTGATATTGTAGACGTCGCCGTGGATTCCATGTCTGGTATGACGTCACAACCAAGCATGGGCGCTGTTGTGACGTCATTTGAACGTACTCCTTTGGCAACTTGTAAGTGTAGAGGCGATATGCGGAATGGTGTAGCGATTGCGCTGCTATTGATTTCCCATGTTTTCGCAACTTAGCCATGGTATGCTCTATCTATGCATTAGGTTTGCTCAAGCAAATGCATTGTTAATATGTCCAGCGATGTGTTTGCTTTTGTTACGTCATAACAAGCTCTCCGCCAATCAGCTTTTGTTTCCTAGGCCTACATGCATTTTTCAGAGTCTATTTTTCGTTCAGTTGCGATTTACCGTAAATTCTGAACCGCATTTAAACTGAAAATAGCATCTATGAAAATATCTAGAAGTTCGTATCAACGCAGAGCTACATTTCAAGTATCGTCAGTTTTTCTTTTTTTTTTTTTTGACAATCTGAACTCGTGTTTTCCAATTTTTTTTCTTATTTAGGTCTAAGCATGGAGACAGTCGGCATATACAATGAATACTGGGAGCAAGCTCGGCAACTGTACGCTCCGTTCGAATGCACTGTGACAATGAAATCAGGGGACTCGAGTGTGTACGAGCACGAAATTCCCGGCGGACAGTACACTAATTTGCACTTTCAAGGTAAGTCGTCTTAAGAAATTTTGCTCTGTCCAACGACCAGAAAAAGTTTGGGCAGAAATTCGCCCATGTTGTGAAGCGCCCACTGAGCGGGTCGTAAAAGGCGACTTATGGGTACCCGTAAGCGGTGGCCACCTGTGTAATAATGGAGCACCCAGTATTTGAATGAAGCGCCATCAGCCACTTTTCTCTCCCTTTCTGGGTTCTCAAATTTAGCTGGGGTCCTGTGGTGAAGCATTTCGAATGCGCCATAGTCTTATCTACAGGAAAAAGCAAGGCACCTCCAAACAAGAATCGATTAAGTATTATTGTGCTTGTACTCGATTTACGTCGAAGCGTGTAGCCGTAGCGCGTTGGCAGTCTTTTTCCGAAGCTCGACTTGTTTCAAAACTGTTGCAATTCCGCATAGCCTTTGGTTAAAAATTTTGCTTGATTTAAGTTGATGTGCAAGGCTATTATTGTTTTGCAGCATTTTCAATGGGTCTTGGAGACCAATTTTCGAAAGTTAAAAAACGATATGTGGAAGCCAACAAACTATTTGGAGATTTGATAAAGGTAAAAATCAGACTAACAGTTCCGTATTTTTTATATTATACCAACTAAACTGCACCATTAATTACGCCAAGTTTTGGGAAAAGCTACTTGTTGGAGCTTTTACGATAATTCTAATCGAAACTGCATCATATGCCACTTAACTTTACGATTTTGACTATGTATTCAAAAGTTCGAATTCATAAAAGAGAGGTAGTTTGATAGCCTACTATGTTAATTTCCTAATGAGATACTAAAAAATCTTTCGTGGAATAACACCTCATTCAAAGATATATCAGCTGATGCAGTAATACCGGCAATTCCTGTCTGTTTTAAATAACAAAAAATAACAATCATTAATTATAGGTTAGTAACTAAATTATTATCCAGGTGACTCCGTCTTCAAAAGTGGTTGGTGACATGGCCCAGTTTATGGTTCAAAATAACTTGAGCGCTAAAGATGTGGAAGAACGTGCAGACGAGTTATCTTTTCCTATATCTGTAATCAACATGATGCGAGGTCTGATTGGCTACCCTCCTGGCGGCTTTCCCGAACCACTGAGATCGAAAGTACGTAAGATTTTTTGGTCACATTGTTCGTCACAAACCCCAACAGTTTTGCTCGTCAAAAGCGTAAAACTTCTTCGAAAATTGAATGCGCCCAGGAACCTACCCCAATGAATCAGGAAATTTGGGGTCCCGAGACTAACTGCTAGTTCGGACCCCAAAAATAGGAGCCCCTAGAATTTGGGGCCCATGGTAATTCCTCGTTTGTTCCCGTCAAGATCCATCGCTGTTAACCGTTTATGTTTGCATGCGGGGACTGCATGAGTTAATTCCCATTGTTGTCGCTTCACTTACTGCCCCATTGTTGATTCAGTCAATTCCCTGCGCCTTGTACTTTCCGTGTGTAATTTTTTTATAAATTTTACCAGATAATTCGTGATCAGCCTGTGATCGAAGGCAGACCCGGTGAATCGCTGGAGCCACTTGATTTCGAGCAGTTGAAACGAGAACTGATCGAAAAACACGAGACAGATATTACGGAGGAAGATGTTATGAGCGCAGCCATGTATCCATCTGTAAGTAACCAAATTTTTGCTACGTTTGCATTGCATCAGATCATACAGTCGTCCGTACAATGTCTTCCGAGTCTTCCGCTTTCTCCCTCTGCAGTTTCTCACATTTCGAATGAAACCCAGTTAAGAAAAATCGACCCTGCATAAAAATTTGTACCTTAAACTCAAACCAGTGTGTGTTGCGAACAAGGCCATGCATTACAGACAACTTAACAGATTTATAATATGCTTAAAAATCTGTCAAAACTTTTGGAAGCTCTGAAAGTATCATTGCAAACGCCATTTTGCGTTGTAGATTTCTTGATTTTTACCAATTTGCGATTTCCATTGAGCATAACCAAATTGAGTATTAAGCAAAGCTCTCCCTTCACTTGCTACCTGGTTTTCTGTTTCACTTCTTATGTAGGTCACTGACGACTACCTGCGATTCAACAAGGTAAACGGGCCAGTTGACAAATTAGACACTCCAAGATTTTTGTTTGGTCCTCGTATTGCTGAAGAATTTAAAGTCACGCTCGAAGCCGGTGAGTTTTCAAGCACTAATACAATACCTCCATCTATTACTAACTAAAGTTGCATTTACAGTTCCGTATTCAAAAATCCGCGAATTTAAATTTTATGCTAAAAATTTAATGTATCTTTGCGCCTGAACTCGATGCAACTGTGGAACTAATCGGCGAAGCCACGGTTAAAGATACACCAATTTTGCATTAGTATTTATTTTCGCTAGGCAAAACGCTTCACATCAAACCCCTAGCGATTGGTGACCTTAAACCAGAGACGGGCGAGCGCGAGGTTTTCATGGAATTAAACGGTCAGCTCCGATCGATATCGGTGAAAGACAAAGAAGCTTTAAAAGTAAGTCGAGAAATTTGGAACTTAATTCGTGCAGCAGAGACCTCCATCCATATTTGCCGCTTAGAAAAAACCGGTGATTAACCCCTTACATTTTTTTTATTTCCCTATCCGTTTTACTGTATGTCTTTAACCCAATTTTATACGGGCTATTTGACCAAACGGGGATGGGGTGGCAAAACTACCCCCATGTAACTCCTAATCCCAAAGTCATGAAACACCAAATTTGGTATGCAGAATTGCAGATTGGTGTTCACCAAAAGTGTTGTAATAAATTGGTTTTGAGTTAATGATGTCATCATGGTGACCTCACGGCCATGTTTTCGAAAAATGACGTCACAGGCGGTGTAAATTTTGTACATAGGTTTGTTTTTATTACTGAATCATAAAATGCCCGAGTCATAGTAGTTACGTTTCAAAAAGGTCGTATTGCGTCATTTTAGGTTAATATTAGCCAAAAATTGCTTAGAATTGGAAAATGACTTCGGCAAACTACCCCTAACCAAAGCAACTTCAAATTTTCAAAGAGTTATTTGCAATAAACTAGACTCAAAGTCAAGTTGATTTAAAATAAAAATCTTTTTTCCTAAGAGAACTATCACGAAAAAAACGAAAGGGGAGCATTCCCCATGTAATATAGGGTTAATCAATACCCTTTTGTAGAGCGTTAAAATCGATTTTACGGTTTTCACTTTTAACATTATTCATGTCATCTTGACGTTTTGCGATTATGCTCATGGTCAGTAAAAAATGAAGTTTTTGCAGCCCTTTGACTCCTTGTACATTTTTAGGAAATGCATTTTCATCCAAAAGCACGTGTTGGACACAAGGGTTCGATTGGCTCACCAATGCCCGGTGACGTTCTGGAAGTTAAGGTTAAGGTAAGTTCGTTTCACAATGATTATTAATCCTCCAGAAATACTGAATTCATCATATCAAAATGAATTTTGTTTCAATCTGATCATTTATTAGCCGGTAATATCATTTCAGAAAAAAATTCTATTTATTCTAACATTTACTTTCATTATTAGGTGGGAGAGAAAGTTACCAAAGGCCAGCCTTTATTGGTTATAAGCGCTATGAAAATGGAAATGGTTGTGGCTGCTACTGTGGACGGAGAGGTCAAAGACGTAGCCGTAAACAAGGGGATGCATGTCGAAGGAGACGATTTGCTAGTGGAAATTGAGTGATTTCTTCCTTCAAAATTTTTAGCTGCTTGTTTTTCGTATGCTGCCTCAAAGTTCAGAAATTGCTGCTTGTTAGAAAAATGCCGTGTCTGCTGGAAGTTATGTATATTGCGTTTTTGCAATTATTTATGTTTTTTTGCTTGCGCTGGTGTAGCTCGAATTTAAAATCTGGTGAATCGAATAAATTTGAATTTACAGCTACCGAATCAAAAAAAGGTCATGCACAAAGGTAAATGATTCGCCAGTCCAGAGATGAATAATTGCGACAACTGTTACTGCACAGCAAATTGCTTATGCCACTGTTTAAACTTGCCATTAGCGCTTTATTTTATTTTCTGAACTATATCAAGTCCAGTAGATTGTCAAATGCGTGCAATTTGTAGGAGTTAAAGAAGCTTTACTTGAAAAAATGATGAACTTGCGATCTGATCCATATTAACAAAAGCGTTGCATTCTCGAGTAGATTCTTTCAGTTGCATTGAAAGTGGTAACGGAGTTTTGTGTAATTTTGTACTTTTCTTGCATTTTTTATTGTTTTTGTGTGTATTTTTTACATTTATATCGTCAAAGTTTATCGCACTGACTGGAAGTGACTACCGCCTGTACAGTCAATATTGAACTAGTGCTATGGAAAAAAATATTAAACTGTCGAATTAAAACCGTTTTCCGAAAGAGACTAAAACTTAGTTTAAAGAGAAAAAAACAAAAATAACGACTGAGTTTTCAACACAATTTTTCTGGTCTTTTCTACGAGCTGAAAGGAAAAGGGGTACGTAGATTACGTCGTGATGATTTGGCATCAGACCTTTTTATTACCGAAAGCATTCGATCAATGTAAAGTGATTTCTCAGCACAAACAACATTATTTTGCAAACAGTGAAAAGAATTTATTGCCACGATAAGCCTGCATAGCACGAAGCCAAACCAGTATGATTTTTAAGAAACACTGATCTTGAAAACACAGCAGCAACTAAGCATAGATAGGTTGACGAAGATAATGCAATATACAGTAGTGCGGCTCATTAAAACCGAATTTTTAATTTTCAATTAGGTCGAGCAAGTCGGCACTGACCTCGTGTGGCAGAGTAACTTGCAAATTAGCGTCGCTAGTCATCGCCTGTTTGATGGTCTCTAAAGCGTTACCGTTGCCAGACCAAGCGCGTCTTGCAACCTAAAAGCAAGGGTTTCATTTGACAATAATACATTTCACACACCAGCAAAAAAAGCGATTAGTTTGCTATTGAATATCTACATTACAAACATGCAGTGATTAACCTACGATTTTATTAAACCTGCATCTTCTTACCTTTTTTTAATTTCCCGAAGTTACTAGAGCACTAGCAATAACAGCAAGGCAATTAAACATTCCAAATGCAATGTTACGAAAAGTCTGATGGTGATGCTAGTTGAGTAGACAAACAAATGTGCAGCTAGCAGCGTCCAGTTTTTGTTAGAAATTCAACAATAGAAAGCGTAGTAGAGCTAAAATCAATAAACTAGGAAAACGCATGAAAAATTAGCAACACACCGTGAGGCTGACTTACTCCGTTATTTACGTCCCAACTGAGCATTTTGCTTGCTCTGCGCTCGGCCTCTTCACTCCCATCCAACACAAGACCAAATCCTCCATTGATCACTTCCCCCCAGCCCACTCCTCCGCCATTGTGGAGCGCCACCCACGTGGCACCACGAAACGAATCGCCAATGCAATTTTGGACAGCCATGTCTTAAAAGCAAACGGGATACTTGCCAACAATGCTACTTTTGCTATTAGCGTTATAGCAGAACACCAACTGAACAAAATGATAAAGCTATAGGGAAAAGACGGCCAGAAAAATTTAATACAAATTACTCCGCTTTAAACATTCGTACACACTTAAAAAGCAACTATTTAGAAAAGCCAGAATTGCATTAGGAGTAAGAATTTTCAGCTTTGGAAACTTTAACAGTGTTCCGTATTCGCCGCTCAAATACTAAATTAATTGCTAAATGCACTACACTGTTGCAGATTATCGCGTGGACCAGTATTTTCGCAAGGAAATTTTGCTGACTGCCCACCTGCACAGAAAGCCGAACCATCGTATATATTTGAGGTTTCACGAAACGGGCTATCCGTTCCACTCACGTCGTGATGATCTCGACTGATCACGACGGGTCCGTGAAGTCGACCACTTTTCACTGCCTGTGAAACAAAAGCATAAAGGCACAAAGGACAGTATATCAAGTCCATTTTGCTTGGCTTGATCAAATCACAAAACTGAATACTCTAATGCATAGGTGGGCAAGTTAATGCAAAACGTTAGCTTCGTTAACCACTAGTCCGTTAACAAACTTCACACCTCCGTTAACGTTAATCCGTTATTTTCAGCTTTAATTAACGGAAGTTAATAAAGTCCGTTAATCCGTTAACATTTTGCGTGTAATTTACATTTCTTTATGTTCACTCGCTTCTAAAACACGTATTGACGCTGTTGAGCTGATTGTAAGGAAATATTTATTGCAATGGTGGTCTTTTTGTGTTTTGAAAGTTACATTTTACAGTCTAACTTAATTTCAAGATAAAAACAAGTTCAAATGCACAACGAAGCTGCAAGATATTAACGATAAAAACCTTAACGGAAGTTAACAAAACTTAACGGAAGTTAATTTAGTCCGTTAACAGCACTTAACGGAAGTTAATTTAGTCCGTTAACATGAAAAAACTTTTTAACGGATTAACGAATTCAAAAAAAAGTTAGCTTCGTTATTAACGGATTAACGGACTTGTGCCCATCTATGCTCTAATGTCAATGCGTCGAAATATTGAATATCATTATCTGTATCAGTTTCTTGAAAGCACCAATTCCGCAAACGAATTTAATACAACAGAAAAAGCACTTCCTTTTCGCGCAGTTAGCACCAATCTGAAAATATCCTCAGCCCAAAAAGTAGACCAACAGCTGGTTACATTCCCTAACGTAACGACCAAACAGTGAAAGATTTGTCTTATTGCCTCGTTCGTTCATGAGTACGCACCAGGCCCACTACGCATCTCTAGCCACACTAAGACATAGCACCCTTTTTTAATGTTATTGTTATCAAACAAACTTTTTAAATAAACAAAAGTAGTGCTGTTTACGTGATTGAAACGCGTAGCAATGGCCACTCTTCCCGCATGATCAGAATAGAGGATACGAGCTTGCGAGCCAACCACAAGTTGATGTTTCCCCGCTTCTCGAACCCACTTCAAATTATCCGAATACTGCTGCTGCACACGCTCGGAAGAGCTCTGAAAAATAAGCAAACACATTTACTCAGAGTGTATTGTAAATGCTTATGCGCTCACAGGAATACACTATGCTTTAGACACTAATTCGAATAAAATACATTACGATGAATTCAATAAACATATATTGAATTCTTATGCGTGTTCGTTCACAGATGGGTCTTGATTCGTAAAAAAAGTTAGGACATTGTCTACAAACGTGTTATTTCCAGAAAATTTACGTCAACCCCTTTCAGGTTATTAACCATGCGACTGACTCCGAAAAATGGTACCTTTTATCAGTGAATTTTAATGTTGTCTTAATGTTGAAAATCCATGAAAAATAATCTCAGAATAAGAGATGAAAACCATTTGACATAAAACTTACCGGTTTTATAAGTTGTTTAATCACTTCAGCGGCCATCTTGTCTGTTTCAGCGAGGTCTTCCGGCTCACATGATGTGCAAACCCAACGAAAAGGACCGAAACCAAGCGAAAATATGTCGCTACAGAAATTTAACTAAATTTAACAATTTTGCTGCAATGGATAAGTATCGTTGTAAATTGCTAAAATTACTGCTAAACTGGCGCATATCCATCAAAAAATTGGAGATTGGCAACTACTGAAATTAGGCCGTAAAATCCTCGTTTGCAACAGAAAGTTGTGTAGAAACAAGTGTGTCACTACCAAAAAAAAAAAATCAAGGCCATATTCGATATATTATATATCTTCGATAGGTCAAGTACTGGTAAATACAGTAAGATAATCAGCTTATTTGATAAAACATAGGCAGTAAGTAGAAAAAAATTGGTAAATACTGCAAAACTATTACTAGTTTTGTTTGTAAAAATGTATGCAAAATAGTCACTTTGGATATCTTTCTTTAGAAGTTATAATGAAAGCAAAACAAAGCTATTCGTGAATATCAAGTAGCCTACAGCGTATACACGAAGCAGATTACAATAATTCAATAAAATCAGCAGCATTTCAAAAATAATTCAAAAGAATACTAAATCTAATTTATTGTCAACAAAACACGAGAACAAAAAACGCATCGAAAAAACAGATGAAATTAATTATTTAATGGCTGAAGTGAGATAACCGAAAGAGATAAGATTTCACAGGGTTCTTGATTCATTTGAACAGTTGCAAAAAAAAAACAATTGAAACTAAAATTCAATTATTAAATTGAAATCCCATCTTAATTATATTAACGAAGTACGTCATAGCGTTTTGCGAGTTGGGGAAACCTATATTTGCGTAATTGCGCCAAGAATTTACAGGTGGCGAACCAATGTCAACACTGTGAATTTTGGACTGGGTCTAAAATTAAACACCAGATCTACCGTTCCAGAAACCGCGCACGGTGGCCAACCACCTAAATCACCAATAGCTTACCCCATAATATGTTGGACGTAGGACGGGTATCGGAAATCAGTGGCGCTTGCTTTTGTGGCTTGAAGTCCGGGCTTTAGTATGTCCGCACCGATGTTTTTCGCTTCGAGCAAAAAAGCATTGCCGTAATCCCAAAAGTGCATTCCAGCGTTTGCAAGCTTGTTAACTGCTTGAACGTGACGACGAAGACTGCAAAAACAACGCAAAACCACTTATTAGCGTCTGTTGTATTAACGCGTACTGCCATTCTTCAAAACAAGCTCTGTAATGAAAACACTCACTCAATAGTGGCTTGCAGGTATATATTGCTTAGAATTTTTTTCAGGCTGCTGGCGCTGATGGAACAGTAAAGTATTACTTTTAATTACCAATGCAGCAAAAAAGCATTGATCTTATGTATCATCCAATTATGGCAACAAAATTTGTTGCGCAGTGAACAACATAGGCTATGTTGTCAGAACTGAACCTGCCATTGCATACCTATACTCTCCAGTGCTTCAACTCTCATAGATAATCTTAAGTAATGAAGATACGATATTTTTCAGGCAACTGACTCACAAAGCTACTTTGCTGTATGTTAGACTAATTCGTTACTGCTCTAGTCCTTTAACGGTTTGGTTAAAGTGACAAATTCTTGCAGTTGAAATGATTTGCGATCAAAATCGACATCGTCTATCCAAAAGAGATGCCTTACGCTTATTCCATGATGTGGTCTCATCGCTTAATGTCAGTCGTCTGTCTCAGCTTTATCTGTATTAATGAAGTTAGCTGCTTGCAGCTAATTCACACCCACCTGCGGCTGACAGCGTGATTATTCTTCAGTCCCTTTTCTTGCTTTTATCCTGGCATAACTGAAACAAATCAACTTTCAATTTACACAAAAAAACGAGTTTTTTCTCACTGAAAAGCTCAAACACTGAATACATCAAAGTTATGAAATTCTTGCCATCTCTCAAGATAGTAGCGTGAAAAGTTAAAAATTTGGTAAAGTAGAGAACAAAATTTTGAACCGTTTGCCACCTCAGGTTTAATCAGGATTGAATTACCAGTCAACAATCACAAAAATCATAACCATAGTTTAAATAGAACAATATAGCATAACTAAAATAAACTGATCGTAAAAACGTACGAGTTTTTCACTTCTTCCTTAAATTTGGCCGGATTATCTTTCATAAGATGCTGCGATTCGTTAAAAGTCAAACCGACGGGGTAATATCCACCGTTGTAAGGGTTATGAAGCGAAGTTTGGTCCGATCCAAGATCCGCTAACAATTCACCAGATTTTTCGTAGTACTGAACAAGATGCTCCCTGCAAATTAAAAACATTTGTAAAAAAGTAATTCTAAATCCGGTATTCTATTTTTTTGATCTCTATTCAACCTCGGTTTTCATCCCTGAGTTTCAAACAGAGGTTGCTAGCGGCACGGTATGTCCAACTACTTTAACGAACATTGTCGCTGCTAGATTTTTTTGTCGGTAGTAGTAGTAGTGACATAGTTTATTTTTGTCTCGAAAGGAAGCGATGAACAAACAAAAAAGCACTGTCAGCAAAAGTGTATCGAGCGATGTAATCCCCTTCTGGTGAGAGGCTGCAAAGACCGTGATGTCCTGGTACCGAAGTATCTGGCGCGGTCGCCGAGTCTGAGACCTCTCACCAAATTAGAATCAGAAAAATTGTACAGTATATTACAAAAAAAAAATTCTTGCGGTTATTTTAATGGATAATTATTTTGGTTATTAGTATAATTTAAATATTAACATTATCAACAAACTTGTAAAGCAGTTTCAGAAAAATGAGATAAAACTGCAATTGTTTAATCCTGAATTTCGTTCCTGATGAATACCAAGTGCTTTAGACAAAAACCAAACCTAGTTTCACAGTCCGCAAAATTCAAAATCCCATCCTTTACAGCAGAGGTGGGCAAAGCGCAATTTGAAGCGCGAAGTGCAACTTCCGCAATTGCATGAGATGCGTTGCGCTTTAATATTCTATTTTGAAACATTGCGGAAGTTGCGTTGCGGAATAAAGCCTTTAAAATTTGTTGCACTTTAATTGCATCGCGCTTTCAAAATTTTTTTCGGGTAAAAGCGCAATTCTATGCATTGAAATTAATTTTACTCCATTTCGATCGTAATATTGATAAATGTCGGGCTTGTTTAGCAAATCATTTACTCTTTTTCAGTCCAAAATTGCAAAAAATGCGGTATTTGCATTGTGTTGTGAAATATCGATTGCGGAAGTTGGGTTGCGCTTTAACTTGGTACGAAAATGCCGTTCCGCAATTGCGTAGCGCTTCAACTGAATCAAAAAGTTCATTGCGGAAGTTGCGCTGCGCTTCAGAAAGCAAAAAAATTAAATGCGCATTTTGCGCCGTGCTTTCACTGGTTAAAAAGATCGTGGCGCTTTTGATGTAACGTTATTTGTGCCCACCTCTGCTTTACAGTAACACATGCAACGCCGATCACATTTTAAACACCAGTAATTTAGAAAACGTAATTCGTGATCACCTACCACAGATCAACTACGTTTCCCAAATAACCGATGCTGACTGCTTCGCGATTGCCTTTGCTCTCTCGAATCATTTTCAGCACTTCGTCAAGATTCGATGACTTCTTCATTAACCATCCTTGATTGAACCGCTTGTTTAAAGCGGCCTCGTCAATCTGGACAACACAAAATTTCGCCAACAAGTTTTTTGTTTCAGAATACTGCTATACGTTCAATACATAAATCACATAAAAATAGTGCTAAACTATTAAATAGGTTTGAAATGACGACAGTCATCGCTTGATTTCGGAGTGCTTCACCAACAGAGGAAGAGAGAAAGAATCAACACCATTTTCATAGATACGGGTAAGCAACAAAATTTCCTGTTCGTAAGGTGCAAAACCGTCAACTCAAATGCTTCAAAAAAATCTTGGCACTGGTCCTATTGGGCACCTAAAAAAACTGATGGGGCGCTACCGTCTTACAAGTTCGACAAACAGAAAGACAAAAGCGGTTTTGTTATACACGCAAACTTGTAAAGGAACCTTAAAGTTTCCAACGTACTAAAGTAGGCAAGGGAACAGTTGTAGCTGCTAACAACTTTGATCTAAAATAAGGCCAACCTCGGCAATAACACCGACACAACCAGCAATTGCTGCCGCTTTCGCTTGAGCTCCACTCATTCCACCCAATCCGCTTGTTACAAAAACTTTTCCCGCCAAATTTCCAGTATTCAAATAATTTCTTCCTGCAAGAATAACTTGCAGTGTAATTTGCTCCAAGGTAAAGCTAAAGTCACCTCACTGCCAAAATAAAAATGTATGGGTTTTCGAAATGTATAATAATTAATTAATCCACACCAATTTTTGTCGTTTATCAACATTTTAGTCTTCACAAGAGAATAATTTGTGAAAAAATCAAGTTCTAAAATTCTGAATGATGTACAACTGTACTAGTATTGAAAAAACGTCAGCTTCGCGTTTTTGATAAAGTGAAATCAAATACTTGCAACATCATCTTGATATTAACCTGCATTAATGACTGTGATGGTGGTTCCATGCACTATTCCTTGCGGTCCAATGTAACAGTAGCTGCCAGCGGTCATCTGGCCGTACATCGACACACCCAGTGCAAACATGCGCTCATAATCTTCCGGAGAAGAATAATTTGGTATCACCATCCCTAAAAGTAATGAAACACACCTTATCGCTAAACGGCGTTTACAGACAAAATCCCGAAGTACAAAATCTGGAAGTACAAAATTTCGATTTTGACAAATTCCAGAATGGATAAATTCCCGAATTGGACTAAATCCCGAATTGGACTAAATCCCGAATTGGAAAAAATCCCGAATTGGACAAAATTCCGAATGAACAAAATCCGAAATGACCAAATTTTGAAGGACAAAATCCCGACTGGGACAAAATACCGAATGGACAAAATCCTTGAATTGGACAAAATACCGAATTGGAGAAAATACCGAACTGGACAAAATCCCGAATTAGACGAAATCCCGAATTGGACAAAATACCATATGGGAACAAAGTTTACTTGAAGACGTTCGAGTCGGCAGCGTGGCCAAGAGGGCAAAGGCACCGTTTTTACGACGACCCTGATCGCATGATTTGGGTTTAACCCGCACCCTGGTCACATTGTTACAACCTTGGATAAGTCACTTTACGATGATTATCTCTGCTTGGTGGTTTCTAACAAGCAGCAAATTCAGTGGACAAGAATTCGAAAAAATCCACAGGAAACATTAGATCACTGGAAACTTCTCCGAGCACAAAGTATGATAAGTATGCCGATCATTCACTAGTTAGCGCCTGACGCTGTCCGGTGACAGGAGGATAAATATACCATACAACGACGACAATTCGGGATTTTGTTTGTTAGGGATTTTGTAAAAGATCCGCTGAACAGAAAGATAAAAAATGTTGAATCATTATATCAACTAGCATAACGAAACTTTAACAGCTAGAAGACGTTCCACGGTTTTAATATATTAAGAGTATTAATCTTGTGAAAAAGCTAACTTTCTGCATTGCTTTTTGTTTTAAACGGACTTCGATCTGATTGTTGTACTAAAAATCATCACAATGAAGGCATTAGGCCAACAAGCACGAAACTGCCAGAGAAAATCAAAAATAAAATAGTCTGACTGCACAAATATCAATAGAGATTTTTTTTAATTTAGTGACAAATTTGTTGACAACGGTCTTATTATTTTTGAAATATTTTTGAAGAAAATTTCTCGAAATTACAAAATACTTTGGGTATAGCAGCAACACACAATCATCCACAAAATTAGTCAAATAACAATCAGAAGCGAATAAAAAATCAGAGCAAATCCATACCGTTTGTTATAACAAGTCTTGGAGAAGAGGGCGAACTGGGAAACAATCCTTGAGGATGTCCAGAGCACATTGCTAACGTCTGTTCATCACTCATGGTTGTTAAATATTTCATTGTCATCCAAAACTAAAAGCAGACATTGAACACGTTTTATACACGCAGCTGTAGTTAACCAATTACCGTATATCTGCATCAAAGCTAAAAAACATCGAATTTAAATTTCTATGAAATGTGAAGGATCAGAGATGTTACGTTACTCGAAACGCTAAAATATATCAAAAGTGTGGAAGGCTCTACAAAAGAACTGCGTAGTTAGCACAGTATTGTTGCAGAAGACATGCAATCATGTTAAACCACTGGGATAGCAAATCTATTTAAACATAAAAACTTCTAATAAAATCAGAACGCAACAGCACAAACCTGGGCCCAGTTGCTGAAAACTTGACCATTTCCACCATAAGTAACGAGTTCATGAGGAAACTGCAAAAACCAAAATAAATTGAAAACGATAACGCAAGTTGATTTATCTGTTCTGAAAACTGATTTGCTTCAAGTTTTAACCAAGAATCCATCCTCGGATAGTTATGCTATTGTAATTAAGCCCTTTCAATAAAAAAATGTAACATTTTACTTACAGTATTTAAATTGAAAGATTGGGCTATTAGCTGAATAGCAAATAGTAAAATAACATTTCATGCAATCTATTTCAAATTTGCCACCATTAGGTTTGATTTGGGTGCAAAGATTTAACTCAAACATACTATCGTTTTGTCGAACTATATTGAAAAATTTAATAAATTGTAAAGCCATTCATCTACCTAGTCTATCTCAAAATGAAGAACTTTTAGCCTATTCCAACAAAAGCTTTTTTTTTGAGTCATCTGTGTCCTAATGCAACTTTCATATTCTAAGCACAACTAACAAGCATGAATAGCAACAAGACATACAGATTTTTGCTAACCTGAGCAATACGATGGTCCAGATTGTTCATTATCATTAGTATAATTGCAGCTGCATGCTTTGACTTGCATGGATAACTTTCAATAGGGTATGCTCTAAAAATAACAACTAGGTGACACCGCTCAGTAACTACATAAAACAGAAAACTGCAACTTACAAACAATACATAATTAGCTCTAAGCTAATACTAATGTTAAAAATTGAAAAACTATCCAAAAGATAAATTTTTTGAAACAATTCTCAAAAATGTGGCTTTTATCTTGAAGTGGAAAAAACTGATACCTAAAAAATCAAATTTTAATATTGAACTACATACACAGTTACACACCTTAAAGTAAAGGTAGGAATAAGGCGATACATGTAAATATGTCCATATTGCAGCAATTCATTCAAAAATTCCAAAGCCAATAGTTTGTGGTGTTTAGAAGGAAAATAACGAAGAGCATTTTTCACAGCAAGCTAAATAAAAAAACAATGCTTCCAATGCTTGTATGTCAAAAAATATTGGAACTAAAAAAATTGGAATATACATAAAGAAATACCATTAAAAGTTGCTAAGAAGCTGCCCTACACCAATAAAACAGTTTTCAACCAAAGATTGGCATAAGAAGCAGCAACTGATAAAAGTAATGGAGTATTTATTAAGATAAAATTTAATTCTTCAATTTAAAAAATCTTTTTTAGGTTTAGGGTTTGAGTTATTGTGATGATGTTAGCACTTAATTTTGAGTACGTATCCACAAAAACTACTAATATATATCATAATTTGTAATCAAATTGAACTTTTTTCACCGTTAATAAAAAAAAAATTACCTGCTTTTGCTCTCGGTTGAGTTGATTGTTTCGATATGGAGCATGAGGAATTGACTCATCTCTCAGTCTTAAAGTTGGTAAGGTATCTGGTATTCCATTGCAAAGAGATTTCAAAAAAGTATTGTTTGACATTTTAGCTTTTTGCGATATTTAATATTATATACAGGCATATGTTCATCCTCCTTCAATAGTATCTCTGATCTTAAAAACTAAGTCATTTAAAAATTAATTTCAACATTGTACCAAATCACTGCCTTCTATTTACTTCGCTACATTGTAACCACAGACCAAAAACAAAGGCTCAGGGCTTGAGTAGGTCAGCAGCTTAGGTTGCCATTGAGATTACGCATAGAAGAGTAACAAAAGCAGAAAAAATCTGTTTCCAAAAAATTGAATTTTATCACAACAGAAAAGGAATTGAATTTTATCACAACAGAAAGGACTAAGTTTGCAATTGCCATAATGGTTATTGCCATCATAGCAGACTCGAAGATCCAAGTATCACTTTGCTGCTGCCCAGCAATCAATCTGTCATTGGACATTTTGTTTTTAAAGATTACGCTATAGTATATAGTAAATGTTCATATATGTTTTATTGTTTCTCGATATAGCCTAATTGGTGGCAAATAAATAAATAGATAATTAAAAATTGTAAAACTTAGGTGTATTTTTGTTGCTGTTTAATTACCCATACCTAAAAGGTTTTGTAGCACCATAACGAAACAAACAAAAAAGGAAGTGGCTAGTGCTATGTTACGTAACACCCAGAAAGAGAATGAGAGAACAAAGAGTGAGCGCTCATTTACTCTTTCCCATTTTTTAAATTATTGTTAGGGTTTGGGTTAGATTTTGAGTTCGGATTAGGACGAACATTAGGGTTAGAGCTAAGAGCTAGAATTTGGGTTAGATTTAGGGTTGGGGTTTGGGCTAGGATAGCGATTTTCTTATTCTGACATAACATAACAGCAGCCTCTGCCGTAAAAATGTAAGCCTTTTATTAATTTTATTTTTTTGCATGTGTGGGAATGTTTTTCATATTTCATCAGCGCTTTTGCGCTTGACACAAATAAATAAATAAGCAAATAAAAAAGGAAGGCTTTATTTCACTGGAAATTTTTATCTAGTTTTTTATTAATTCTTACTCAAATTAACCTAAACTCAAAAGCTTACTCTAAAACTATTCCAAAATTGAACCCTAACCCAAACCCTAACCTAATAAAAACCGATCAGTAGTCGAGTGGATAGAGCATCTGCTACTGATGCGGTAGACTCGGGTTCGATTCCCGGTCGGGTCAAACCAAAGACCATAAAAATTGGTATTCACAGCTTCCGTGCTTGACGTTCAGCAATTAAAGGGACAGTGTGAAGCTTACATCGTGTGTGGTAGTCAGATGGGCAGGTGGCAGCTTGACTCAAAGACCGAAAGGTCCCTTCGCTGTCTCCTTGCCAAGGCAACTTGGTGAATAAAGTGTAATTACAATAATTACAATTACAATAAATCCTAATCTTAATCCCTAAAAAAGCAAATGAAAAAAGCGCGGATGAATATTTCTCATTTTCGTTTTGTTCTCTTTAACTTGAAAATTTTCGGTGAAATAGTCACTACCATAAAAAAAACATTCAGCTGCAAGCTTACAACAATCTCTGACAATTACAAACTCTACAACTTCTTGTGCTTTATCTGACACTCACATCCTGAACGCTAGCAATTGCACCACTTTCTAATGCAAATAGAACTTTTGTTTTGCTTGTTTGTAAATAAAAATTGTATTGTTCTCTGTTAGTGTCCTAATTAATCTGGTGTTATGCAACCTCGTTCTGATGTAAATATATGCATGAAACCTCAATCTAGTTTAGCAAAAGATGCAAATATTCGTTTGACCAAGATTTTCCAAATTCCATCTAGGCTAGTAACTTTGTAATTTTATTCATAAGGGAAGAAGTAGCTAGACTTGAAGACTACTTTGGAAGAAGTAGCAACAAAATATTAATGATGAATTAGTCAATGTAAGCAATTGGTTCAAGGTGAATAAATTATCAATTAACTTTAATAAAACTGAGTTTATGGTGGTGACAACAAAACAAAATAAACCTGAACTCAAAGTATCAATAGATAATAATCCAATCAAGCAATCACATCACATAAAGTATCTAGGTGTTCTCATAGACGACAATCTAAACTGGAAACAACAAATCAAGGAACAATGTTCAAAGGTAGCAAGGGAATCTTGGGCCCTTAATCAATTAAAACACTTTGTAGATGAGCAAACCTTAAGATCTGTTTACCACTGCCTCATATACTCTCATCTACAATACTGCATAAGTAGTTGGGGGACTGCTTCAAAATCAACATTAGCACCTCTCTTTATTCTGCAAAAAAGAAGCATCAGATTGTTAACTGGAAGTGGATATCATGAGCATACTAATCCTTTGTTCTATCGAGCTAAATGCTTAAAACTCAAGGATATTTACTCTCTGGAAACTGCAAAGCTAATGTACAAAATTCACAATAATGTATCAGCTTTTGCAAATTCAGATAAGTTTAACCTAATAAAAAACTGCTATACACATAAAACAAGATTGAACCACAAAAACAACTTCTTTCTTCCAAGAACTAGAACAAGATTAGGGCAAAAGTCTCTATCATATGCAGGAATTAAAATTTGGAATGAAATTCAAAGCAGCATAAAAGAAGTTTCATTCTACAGATTTAAAAAAGCTGTTAAAGCTCATTTTTTATCAACCTATGAAACCGATAAAAGCTAGAATAACAGCTTTCTATCAGCAATGCAGTAGTAATTACAGGAATCATAGTTGCATATTTATGCTTGAGTTCAACAATAACCTATTCTATTGCTTGAATGGCATGAGATTGGTGCATTCATCTATCACACATTTATACAATACGTCATCTCTCATTTTGATGTGCCCTTGAATTATAAGTAATTTTGCAGTAACTGACTGAGGTTGATATATACTGGTATTGGAAATTGTACCAGTACTAATGACATATTGGCAAACAATACAAAACAAAGCAAGGAGGTTTTTTTTTCACTCCAATTGCCCACTGTAAATTCTATAAAACATAAATAAGCATTATGAACTTCATTGATTTTATTTTCTATCCAATCTGTAGTTACAGTATTTTTATTTTTTTTTATTTTTTAGTATGCTTAGAGTTAGAACAATTGTAATGTTGCCTTGCATTTTTTTTACATGTTGACTGTGAGTTTTGTGTATACACTGTACAAAGTGTACATATCTTTGCAACACTTTGTTTTAATTTTTGCATAAAATTTTTTATCATAGAAAGTAGCAGACTGAGAAAATCTAGATGCTGCTTTTTTAACCTTAACTTGGTGAGGTGGCAGTAGACTTAGATGACGTTTCAGTCCTTCGCTGTCTCCTCACCAAGTGACTAAATATCGCTTTGACTCTGCAAGTTTGTGCGTTGGTTTTAAAGGAATTGCATATTTCGATGCTTTGGTGATAGACCTAGAGGAAGTTGCAGTTTTTTCTTGTGATATGACGTCACTTGGTAAATAAATAAATAAGATGAAAGATGAAAAAAAAAAAGATATGTCGCTTCTTCACTATTGCCAGTAAATATTATCGTCAACATGCTTTGCTTGTGCTTCAGTTGTGATTTTAAAACTTCGCTGGCTTTGAAATCAACTACTACTACCGGTACTACCACTACTACTAGCACCAAAGTACAGCACACTGCAAGCTCTAGTTACTTCAGTACTGGTATATCGCTGCGCTTAGTTGCTTACTGAGTCATTGGTCATGATTGCTATCACGTACCTTGTTGCAACATTTGTTTTGTTTTGGTTCAGTGGTTTCAATGCGCGGGTTTCTGAGCTGTTCAAATCACCGCAGGGAAGCGATAAACAAACCAGAAAAGAGGTAGTGACAGAGTAATTTTAAATAATCGTGGAATTTAAAATGGATTGTTGACCCGGTTGAACTTGATTTCAATATTTTTTTTGCGTTTTGTGAAATCCTACGAAGAATGGACACTAAGTAAGCAACGAGAAATTTTAACTTTTTGGGTCGTCTTCTGTATACATTTGTTTTAATGTAGATAAACTTCGATTCTCGGATTATCAATTTCCAATCTTCTATACCAGGGCTGCCCAAACACCATTTTACGGGTCGCTTGCAGCCGCATGAGATGATTTTGCGTCCGGCAGTGGTTTTGAGATAATTATATAACGACTATGATCTAAACTTAGTTTTGTTAGATTAAAATAAATTAAATTTGCGAATTCAAATATTTTTTTATCCTTAAATTGCATGATGGTTATAGCAATTTGCCTGACCATTTATCCAAATTTTCACCGTAAAATTTTGTTAATCCGAGGATCAATGTTAATCCATGTTGGTGCAAATGACCCTTATTTTATTATTATTATCAAATTAATGGCAAAAAATTTGAATATTTGGCCTGGAGTCAACCTCGAAAAGTTGTAATTTTTTTTGCACTAAAATGTTTTATTTTTGGTTGCCTACATGTTGTGTATAAATACTGAGCCAGCGATTTTATGACGTAGAGCATAATGTAATTACTGAATGTAATAAAACAAAAGGTTCGTTGGAATTCATTCATGAATTTTACAAAAACTTCCGGTTCAGTAACAAACAATACAGGTTTTGAACTCGAAATATCAATTACAAAGTTGTCATCCAGTATAATCCAACCGCGGCCAAATCACATTACAGATCACTTAACATCTATTAAGGAAAGGTGATAGAACAAGACAAAATATGTAATCAGCTATTATAGACAACATATTCTGACACATACAGTACTAATATATTGTAGCGTCAGCTCCAACGTAGCCACTAGTAAAAGTGAAAGTGGATCCATGGAGTAATAAGTCAACCCGGAGAATAGCTCGATAGGTTGTGCAACCGAGCCGGTCGACCGCATTGGGACGCGCCCTTTTGACAAAAAAAAACAAAAAAACGTTACAATGGCGAGCACGCCAGGACGTTGGAGTGGTGGACGCACACCCTTGCGCTGGTTGGAGACGTGAATGAGCCGTCGCCAGCGTAAGGGAGGGGATGATGTAGCGTCAGCTCCAACGTAGCCACAAGTGAAAGATTAATTGGACATATGGAGTAATAAGTCAACCCGGAGAGAAGCTCGATAGGTTGTTCAACCGAGCCGGTCGACCGCATTGGGACGCGTCCTTTTGACATAAACGTTACAATATCAATAATATGACAAGCGCTCATATTCTGCTTGAGGAAGAACAAAATGTAGTGTTAAATTTGATGTATCAAAACTGCCAGTATTAGATTCTTAATGCAAGAATAGAATTTTTTGTTTGCTGCAGGAATCAAAGAAATCATTGTCAAAAATTGAAAAAGGATCAGCCAATATCTGAAGTAACGACACTCAAGTCAAAATTTAGCCGTAGCCTTGAACATTATTCTTGCTTTAAAAAAGATATCGATTCTGTTTTTAGTTTCTTAGTAAAAATATGCCTGTCGATAAAAACTTTAGAGCTAGGTTCGAGCCTCGTTTGAAAGAGAGCGAACAATTTTTGCCAAAAACCCAAATGCATCCCAATTTTTCATACGCGAGATTTACGCCTATTGCACCTCGGAGATCAACATCTTGCTCTCGGTACTTGAGGAAAAGTTACCAAAAAAATATCCAAGGAGATAAATCTCAGTGCATGCAAGAAAGCAAGGAATTTCCTCAAACAAAATTGTGGGTATCAGAAAAAGATTTGAAGCCAAGTATTAGCTCTTTGCGGACTGAGAATGATGCTGGTTCCAACCGCAAAGAAAACTTGCTCTTTCACTCTGAAGATCAAGATCACAGTTTTTCGTCTTTGGGAAGCAAAAAAGGCGTTAAAGTACCAACAAAAAGTCCGATAATGACTGAAACAATTCACAAAAACAGTAATGGTCGAGTTGCAGCCGATGTTATCAAGATATTTCAACTTGCTAGATCCAGGCCATGTACCTCAAATACTTTTCAGGATGAAGTTACAAATGAAAATCAAAGTGGAACAGCTATAATCCCATTTTCCAATTTCACAAACAAAACTCATCCAAACATTTTGCCAAACCATGAAGTTGACCTTTTCAATAATCAAAACAAGGAAGCAATTTCGATTCCTAAAGATAAGCAAAATTCAAAAGCTATTACTGCCGCAAGATACAAGAACATTTGGCCTAAAAAAAGCCAAACACTAAGGAAACTGCTACCTACAAAAGTTGTCGTTCCACCGAGCTCCACCGAAAAACAAGATTTTGCTAGGGACAAGTCAAGATGCTTGTCTGTGCTGTCTCTCACCAAAGTACTTGAAAAAAGCACCATGTTGTCATCCGACAAAATAGGCCGACAATCTGGCACTCTGGATAAACCTTACGTCGAAGAAGAGTCAAAGCCTTTTGAACAATTTGACTTACAAGCAGTCAGCAAAATCGTCGTTCCTGAAGAGCCCAGCGCACCCAGTCCAGTTCTAAAAGTCGTTTTAACGAAGCGAAACGTTGTTTCAAACACTGTTTCAACAACAGCAATAACGAATTTATCAACCGTACCACTCCATTATTTCGGAACGTCAGTTAAGACCATTACTAATAAGGTCGGCCAACTGGTGAAAAAACAAAAAGAAAAAAATAGCATGCGATTACCTAATATTATTACCGCACATAAGCCAACTAAATTGTTTTTAAAGAACGTGTAAATTCTTTGATTGTGTAAGATCATAAATTTGAATACGAGAGAAAACCATTTACACGTGCGGTCCATCGAGTCGAAACTAGACCCGAGGAACTGAACCCGGGGCTGATTGCGGTCTGACCATGGTCTGACGCTATACGAAAGCCTGCGAAACGTACATTTTTTTCTTAGTTACTGACATTGATTTGACTTTCGACTCAGTTTTGCAAGCAAAAGTTTTGACCTTTTTCGTAAGTGTTCACCAATTTTGTGTCAAAAAGGGTTGATGACGTCTTTTGGCCTTGATTTATTTTGTCTTCACGCCCGAATTTTGAGTGTGGCGTATAACGGTATTCCTTTGTGAGGAGCCCTTCTCGATGGGGCCGTATTGTGGATACAAATATATTTAGAATTAGAACATTGAGATGGCTACCTTATGCAACAGTAGAGCAAAAAGTAAAACAAACATTAGAAAGGTTCTGAATTTAAAACAAACAAAACACTTTGTGCAACGTGCATACAAAGCACTGTTGTTGAAGAATTTCATAATGTTTATATCGCTCTACTGTTGTCAGTAGGACATTTCGTTGTTCTGAATATCCTTGTCTGAGTGGGCCTGCTTTTAAAACTTTTTGTGCAGTATAGAGCTAAGGAGCAGCTGCTATACTTTCTTAATACGGCCCTGCATCGTTTGTAAAACCTTATTCAAATGCGATTTTGACGCTCTAATAAGACGTTTACAGTTTGTATTTTTTAGATTTTGCTTTGGTGATTTTATTGTGCAATAATCTACTCAAGCTAATGTTATCTGGGACTCAATTGGGTTTCGTTGGGACCACTGACATCTCTTGTATTTCTCTCATAAACCAGCACCGTTCATCAGTCCTAAAATTATGCTTCGTGATATAACGACATCGGTATCTACAGTACCAAATCACTACGTTCCAAAAATAATACAAGCCATAGAATAATCAAAGCATGTACGAAAGGTCGTAAATTGGCCGTAGAGTGCTTGGTCGGAAATAAACGTTTTAGCAAATTAGTTTTTCATTTTACGTGACTTCGTTTGCTATTTCGTGATCAAGCTTTTTCAATGATTTAATTGCTATCGAATTGCGTTGGTTAAAGGTCGCAGCTTAGCACATTAAACCTCAAGCAGCGTAACAGTTATTAACCTAGTTTTGAAGAATTACAGTATACTGTAGAGTAGATCAAGCCGATAGAAGTCCAATGAAATACTGAAATATGGAAAACGCTCAGCATGAACAGGTAAGAATTTATGTGGGTCATGTTCGTTCATTTACCATCATTGAAATTGAACTAATAAAATAAACCAAGGATGCGCTTATACACCCTCGATTTTATGCGCTCAGTGTAGATCAAACCTTAAAGGCAGCTCATTTAAACATACAGTACTTGCTTTACACCAAACTTTATACAGTTATTGAAAACTTGAAGTTGTTCTACTTATACTCTCACAGTCTTATTATATGCAGTTCCGAAACATGATTGTTACATCAGAGAAAGAAACAGCTCTCCAGCAGACGCCTTTGGTGAATCAAAACACCAAAATAAAACGAAGTTACGTGACATTGGAAAGAATTTTTCGTATTGCAAGTTGTGCAACAGCGAATGTGCTGAATGCGTTTTATAAATGGCGGTCTGGACTAAGCACTAGCTAAAACTTGGTACGAGAGAGAATAAAAACCCGGAACGATACCCTGAAGAATCAAATCTTTCATTATACTCGCTGTATTACGCCGAAGCGTGTGACAAGTTTTCGGGCCCCATCTCCACACCATTGCGCCTGGACAACACAACTCCTTCCGAAGAACTCTTGCAGCGGTGGCGAGCCATTGGCCAACACCGTGTTCTATTTGACTGGCCCGAGATTTGAACCTTAGATCTACCGTTCCGGAGACGAACGCGCTGCCGCTCAACCAATTGGCCGGTTACGCTTGAGAATAATCAATTATGCGTTGTCACTAAGCATGGTGGCCTAGAAATGTAAGAATGTAACGTAATGTGATAATGAAAGAAATGTAATAATACGAAATCAGCAAGCAATTATTATAAACTAAAGATTGTTGTTGACGCTTTGCAAATCTATTCTTATTTTAAAATGAGTTTTGCTTCTTCAGTCACCAGTAGCGTACGCAGGATTTTCGAAAGGGGGGGCAGGAAATTTGAAAATGACGAAGACCTAAAGAAAAAATTCTCCACTCAGAATCAGTCCGTTTTCCTGCCCAAAATTAGGTGAAGACCAAGAAGAAAAGGTCTTTACCCAGATTCTGTCTTTTTGTGTGCGCAAACTTTCTCCCCAAGTTACAAAAGAGGAGGGGGCATGCCGCAATTTTGCACACTATTCTATGCTAATTATACTATCCTGGCGACCCAAATATACTATCCTCCATGGCACCATGCCCCCCTTCCCCCGAAATATGCCCCTGTCAGTCACCATTTACACCAGCCTGTTGTTCAAGCGGCAACGCGTTCGTCTTTGGAGCGGGAGGTCTGAGATCCAAATTTCGGGCGGGTCAAAGTGGATACAGTGCTGCCAACGGCCACCGCTGCAACACATTTTTGAAAGCACCTGCATTGCCCGGAACAATGACGCGGAGATGGGCCCCGCAAATTCACTGCACGCTTCTACGTAATACAGCGAGTATAATGAAGGATTTGATTTGATCAACATTTACCGACGGTTTGACAAAATGGCAATCGATTAGGCAAAGGAGGCGTTGGTCCAAGTCTCTGACTTGTCAAACTAATCCACAAAAAGTGACGTTAACAACTGTTGGGCATCATCTCTTTATTTTAAAAAATTGTCCCGCGAACTAGCTTCACGTTCAAATAAGCGTTATGAATTGCGATAATTAGAGTGAATATTTCGTTTTTTATTTCCCCGGTAATATTACCGAACAGTATTGCATTTAATTATTCTCTGCTTGGGCATACAGTATACCTTTGACTTAGGTGATACTGATTTAATTACTAAGAATAGGATCATTTTTAATATTCAGTTACTGAAGAATACATAATGCTTGCAGAATGAACCAAATCGTTTACGAAAAGGTCTTTCGGTTCCACAAGTAGTCATATTTGTTGTGGCAAGCGTTTGTGGTAGTGGGGTTCCAGCTCTTCCAAAGGCACTGGTCGATAGCGGGTGGTTCGGTAAGTTTTATTGGCTATCCGCTGCTTTTTGTTCACTGATTATTTTAGATCGCTTGAAACGCGAGTTGACAATTACTTCCAATCAGAAACATAACCAACAGAAGTGGAGTCCTCGAGGACGTCCTTGGCCTTGAGGACGTCCTAGAGGACACAATTTCAAGCCCTTGGCCTCAAAGATAAAGTCCTTGGCCTCGAACCCTGCAAGTCCTCGAAAATGTCCTGTCCTTGGCTCGAGGATAGCACTATTTTTTGACTGGTTGAAAATTGGCCAAGGTCATGACTCATGAGCGATGTTGTTCCGTCTCGGAGCACGTCAAAGCACTTGCGAAAAAAATTTTTTTCATGCTTGAATTTTGTGGAAAATTTGCAAATTTGTGAGCGAAAATCTTTTTTTTTTTCTGAGGTCGCCTGGTTTTTGCGGAAAAATGGAAAAATTTGCGACAATTTTGAGCGAAGACCTTTTTTGTTTTGGAGAACACTTTCGCATTGTGTCCTTGGTCTTTGGCCGTGGCCTCGAGCATTCCTATCCTTGGCATCGAGAGGGTCTGTCCTCGAAAGGTATGTTCTTGGCCTCTGTTTTGTTGTGTCCTTGGCCTTGGCCTTGAGCCTTATGTCCTCGACTCCGCCTCTGATAACCAATAGAAATATACTCTTTTAATACTGACGTACCAAAACACCGAAAGTCTATTATTGTTATTGCTAACTTATTATTATTATTTTTTGAAGAACAACAAAATATAACTGTTAATCTTTTTTACAGAAAATAGAATGCATTAATCTTTTTAGGGATTGCCGTGATGATACTTTGTGGAATAACAGCGACATATACCGGGAGTATACTCGGTAGATGCTGGGTGGTCATCAAGCAGCGGTACCATGAATACGATGACAAGCACATTGCAGACCCCTTACCAACGATTGGGTTTAGAGCAGCTGGAAAATGGGGCGAATTTGGGGCTAGATTTTGCATTCTTTTTTCACTTTTTGGAGTTGGTAAGACAATGAAAATTATTTGACTTTGTTGCATTTCTCTTGTGATAGTGAATGCAAAATATAAACAAAAATGCAAAAGTACAAACGTTTCTCATTAACTTTCTCTTTTTCTTTTTAATTAAAACTTTTAGTGAGATTTTTTTGATCTTTTAGGAGTCGTTTACTTACTATTGATTGCGGAAAATACCGAAAATTTGATAACAAACTTGGGAAATGTTTCATTCCACACTTGCTACTTGATTCCTATTGTCGGCGCTGTCCTTCTGCCTCTGTCGTGGCTTGGAACACCGAAAGACTTCTGGCTAGCTGGGATTGTTGCAGCAGCTACGATAAGTGTTGCTGCTTTGCTCATTGTTGTTGGTCTTGTAGTTGTGAGTACGGTTTTCATTAGACTGCTCCAATGTTTTTTCCAAAAATTATGCGGATTCTCAAAAAAAATAATAATAATAACGGCAACGAATGAGATTACATTTAGCTGCAATGGTTTCTTTTTGGACTCTGATGCACGAAATTTCAAATTGGAATTTTTTCTCTATTGTGCAATGCATATTATTGTGCAGTCTCAAATCTCAAGCCGTCAAACCTACTCATTTTTGTGAATTGTAATACGTT
Source organism: Trididemnum nubilum (assembly GCA_963965965.1). Taxonomy (NCBI): domain Eukaryota; kingdom Metazoa; phylum Chordata; class Ascidiacea; order Aplousobranchia; family Didemnidae; genus Trididemnum; species Trididemnum nubilum. The sequence continues at coordinate 14,201,911 of OZ014478.1, read as the reverse complement.
ATAGAAAATAACAATCATGCTTGCTTTGTTTTTGAATGCAAAGAAAAAGAGAATGCTTTCGTGATAAGAATTATTATATTGTATAGCCTACTACACAGAAAAAACAAAGAATTTAGAAATTACCGAAAACAAAATAACCACAAACTATTACCAAAAAATAAAATAATTTGCTAACCTTCTCGCACAAAACGCCATCTACAAAACTTTTAATTTCGCGATGAGTGAAACCATTCCAGAATAATTGGCTTAATTTTATGGCTTGATTGATGGATGGATAAAATTTATCTGAACACAACGAAATTTCTCTTAAACTCTACTTCAGTGGGCGTTTAGGGTCTAGATTTGCTTTTTTCCTAATCTCAAGTTTGTTTTGTTGAAAAAAGAATTTTATTTCTGCCCAGATTTAACAGATTCATTGCGATATCAAACTGCTTGAGATATATGAAACTACTTTTGAAATTACTGAAATGCTTCGCTATATGGTTGTCAAATCAAATCTTTCATTATACTCGCTGTATTTCGTCGGAGCGTGTGACGAGTTTACAGGGCCCATCTCCGTGTTATTTCGCCCGGGCAACACAGCTCCTTTAGAAGAAATGTTGCAGCGGTGGCGAGCCGTTGGCAACACTGTGTCTGATTTAACCGGCCCGAGATTTGAACCTCAGACCTCCTGCTCCAGAGACGAACGCGTTACCGCTCGACGAACTGCATGGCTGGTGCTGTGGTTGTAATTTGTAAATTTCTAATGCAAGTTTTAGTCGTCACATTTTTAGATGTTTTCATCTCAACCTCGCCTTGTTACCCATGCGAGACCATCTTTTGAAGGATTTTTTACAGCCTTTGGAAAATTTATTTTTGCATGTGGAGGAGTTTATGTATTTCCTACTTTTCAAGTTGATATGAAAGACCCGACTAAGTTTACTCTTGCCGTGACAATTGGAATGACTTGTAAGCAAGCTTGATTTGTGAAAAAAATAAACGAAAGTAGAGGAAAAATTTTTTGAATATTCTATTTTCGTGAAACATGTACAGTATGTTCTAAAGCAGTCGGAACGAGTTTAGACTTTTAAGAGTTAGAGTTTGGGTAAGAGTTAGAGGTTCAAGAGTTAGGGTTTGGTTTAGAGACTTGGATTAATTAATGGTTTATTTTAGTTTAGAGTAAGGATTTGAGTTTAGGTCAGAATTAACCAGCATTTAAAAAAAGTAGATGGCATTTTGCTATCAAGTGAAGTACATTGTATATAATAGTGTATTTTTAGGCGCGGTGGCTATATATTTGCCGGTCAGCATAGCTGGTTTTGTGGTGCTTGGTGATTACATGGTTTACGCCAATATTCTAAAAAACATGACGCCAAACTGGATTCTCTACACTGTGATAATCCTCATCAATTTTCACTTCCTTCTTGGATTTATCATCGTTGTTAATCCATTGTTACAGGATTTGGAAGCCATTTTGAAAATTGAAAACAGTGAGTATTTGCTCTGATATGAATAAAAACACTGCTGTTGGTTAGCACTTAGCGGTTAAGTACTATACCTCTCCACAAATACAAAAAATAGTGTCCGTTTTATGGTTTAAATGCGTATGAATCACCATGCATAGTGTGTTGTTTATCCATACCTTTTTGGGAGGACCCATTTTTTGAGCTCTGTTTGCAAGTCTTGCCTTACGTTAGATTGGGCCACCACAATATATTTGCAATGATAAAAAATTATTCACGTAGACAAATACTTAAGTCACATACAATGTAATTACCACCAAGCCAGAAAACACCGAAACCCCCTAAGTTATCTAGTCAAGGTGCTTTCTAATTAGATAAATTGCTTGGCCTAATAAAAAATATGCGTGAAGCGTCTTGCTACGAGTACGTTGTAGACCTTTAAAATGAAATGCTTTTTTTTAATGCATGTAGTATAGCTAGTTATTGATTTTTTTGGCTGAATACCTCTGATCGTACAATATTTAACTTCAGCATTCCGGAATAGATCGAGTAGTCCTGATAAAAACATTAAGATCAGACTGTTGAAATGTTGGCTGCATTTTAATGTTTTTACTTTTTCGCAAGTTTATTCACCAGTTGAAGTACTTAACACAAAAACCAACGTGTTGTTTAGAATTCTCTTTGAAGCGCGTTCTTGTTCGCACGTTCATCATGATTCTATTCGTTGTTGTCGCTCTTGCTGTTCCTCATTTCGAGATCATTCTCAACCTTTTTGGAGGTACCATTATTGCAGCGATCAATTTCATCTTTCCACTGCTTTTTTATTTACTTCTGTCCCGCCAAAAATCAAGAAAAGACGGCTACCAAACTGTTGAAGATAGGACATCAGAAAATGAACGTGCCCGACTCCTATCGAATGAATATTCAGACAATTTTGGCCACAAAATGTCGACTGACAATGATGAACGTTGGGTCAATTTTGAAGTTTCATTTTGTGCTAAAATGACATTCATCGTAATCATAGTAATAGGAATTATTGGAGGAATAGCTTCGGTGTATTCCGCGATAAAATCGTTAGTTAATGGTTCTTCTCGCTTTACCGCCGCATGTTTTTGGAATTGGGCGGTGGCTGATACGGCCAACAAGGTCACGTAGTTAGACAACAAAGAAACTATTAGGCTTTAGCATGTAGGAAATAATAAAGTTAGTGAGAATTTTGCGAGGGTTACTTTATCCAAACATCCAGCAACTATGTCACTGCGTGACAATATCATGAACTTGACAATATCCTGTTTATCTGCAGTATCTAGCGAACCAAAAATTCTGGTTTTATTAATCGCCTTCAAGTCAACTGATTTTGTGCTTTGACTTGGCTATCCCAAGCGTGTTCGGCTGTCCGCACTAATAAGTTGATTTGTTCATTGTAAACTTGTATAACTTCAGTGTTACGTGCACTGTTAGCTAACTGCTTAAACTGACTAGTGCTGCTTGCTGCTGTTGTTGTAGCGCATAATTATCCTCCTGTCACCGGACAGCGTCAGACGCTAACTTATTGGACGATTCGCACACTTTTCATTACAACGATTACTTCGTGATTGTAGGAATCCGCACCTGCTTAGGAGTTTCTGATGATCCAAGGTTCCTGTGGATTTCTTCGAATTCTTATCCACTGAATTTGCTGCTTGTTCGAAGCCACCAAGCAGAGATAGTCATCGTAAAACGTATTATTCCAGGACGCAACAACGTGACCAGGGTGCGGGTTGAACCCCGACCATTCGATCAGGGTCGTCGTAAAAACGACGCCTTTACCCATTCGGCCACGCTACTTTCACTGAATTTGCGAATGTGAGCCTCAATGTTTTGATTAGATCTTTGGTTGGTTTATTTTTTAAACCGGTACTCACTCCATCACTCGTGCTGCGTTTGTCAAATACAATACGATCAACTTTCAAGAATAGCTGCGGTGTTTTTGCTCAGTTGGAAGAGCAGCGTAACTTATTGAACGACGTAGATCCAGTGACGTACAGCAAAGGGGCGGCGGGCCTCTGAAAGATACTTAAATCTTTTATCGCATTTTGAAAGCTCGCGATTTAATAACCCATTGATTTTTAAAAGCACACATCACAAGAATGTTAAACCATTTTTTAACATCACAAACATAAACTAATAAATTATACGACAATTTTTCAACACAAGTTGATACACGCATTAACTTGTTTTTTTTTTACAAAAACAGGACAAACATACATTTTTGAAGAAAAAAAATTTTTTGAAAAAAACGCATATTAAAAAAAAAGAAGACTGTGTTATGATCTGGTTAATTTACGATTCCTTGCAGTAGCGAACGCAAGATTTTCGAAAGGGGGGGGGGGCAGGGAATTCAGAAAATTTGAGATTAATGAAGGCCAGAATGAAAAATTTCCAGCCCAAAACCAAATTCGTTTTCCTGCCCAAACAAAAAAAGACCAAAACAAACAAAGGTCTTCACTCAAATTTAGTCCGGTTTTTGGCCAAAAAAAGGTCTTCGCGCACCGTTTCTATGCTCAAACCTTCTGCGCGAGTTACAAAGGGGGGGCATTGCATACTATTCTATGCTAATTATACTATCCTGGCGACCCAAAGGGGGGGCATGGCCCAATGGCTCCCCCCCTAAATACGCCCCTGATTCCTAGCCTTTTTACGCTCATGTTCATACCTGTAGTCTTAGCTATACTAACGAGGAATAAAAGACGAATGTCGATTCCAAAACAAAGCAAAGACAATTTGATTGTGCCTATAAGACTCTGGATTCTGTCTATAGCTTATTATTAATTTTCTTAGTACATAGTTCTTAATAAATTGTCCATGTTGAGTCATTGTACATACTACTACGAGTTACTGGTTCTAATTTAGAGCCGTCCCGGCCCTGTCGGAGACGTAGCCATTTTAGGTAAGCTACGAGAACAGAGCTATTGATAGCGTTTCATTTCTAAAAATTGTTAGCCTAGTTTAGCTCTAGTCTGAATTTTAGCACTAGTTTTGAGCCTCTCAGCCTACTGGAGACGTAGCATTTAAGGCAAGCTACGAGGATAGTAGAGAGTTAGCAAGCCTATCGTTCTTCTGAGAGATGTAAGGTAAGATAGGTATTTTTGTCGGTAAAGATTTGATTTATAGCTTATAGTTTCAGTCGGTAAAGATTTAATTAACAGCTTTAGTTTCATTTGGTAAAGGTTTTTCAGTTACGATTTTTGCTAAAATTGACTGACTGATGGGTAAAGATTTATGTAATATAAACATAATCGGTAAAGATTTATTCAATGATCCATAAATTGGTAAAGATGTATGTTTTAAAGATTTTTATCACTGGTGACGTTTGTCCTTTTGTCCTTACTAGCCTTACCGATGAGCACTGAGATTGGACGAAACAGCTGTCTAAGGCATGCTGTTGGAAATTATTTCGAATTGAACTATTATCTCTTGCAATATTGTGATTACTAAAAATGTTTGAAAAAAAAGTGTTATGATCTGGTTAACCCGCGATTCCTTGCCATTCTACGCTCATGTTCATACTTGTAGTCCTAGCAATACTGACAAGGAATAAAAAACGAATGTCGATTCCGAAACAGTACGTCTTATAGGCTGTTAATCAAAGGTTTGATTGAGTCCATAAGGCTCTGGATCAGTTGTTCTCAACCTTTTTCAGTTTCAGAGCCAAATTTTTAACATTAAGGTTGTAAAGAGCCGCATGCAAATAATGCAATTTACATTGGGATACACTTAACCAAATACTCAATTCAAATTTTAATGTATGATGTCCAAAAACAGCAGATAATAGTCGCAATGTGGGGCAAGTGAATGAGAAACGTTAACTTCGTTAAGAGTTAATTCGCTACGAATTTTTAAGTATTTTTTTACTAAGTTAAAGATAAACAGTTAACTGAGAAACAAAAGTAACGCAGGTTAAAAATTAATTCGTTAATTTTATAAAAAAAATTGGATATTAAAGTGCAGTTGCTGCCCAATAAAATGATTCCATTTCCATTTGAGATATAAATTACTCAATTTACCATTCTAACAAAGATAGACAGAGTGGAAGCATTTTTTTATTTTTTTTTATTTGGATTATTATGGCATTAGGACGCTTGGTGTAGCCTAGAAATTTAACGGATTAACGTAAACATTAAAGTAGTTTATCGAAAGTTGTAGTTAATAAGTTAACTCACAAAAGCTTTTTAACTTTTTAACCCGTTGATGAAAAACTTAACTTTGTTATAAACGAGTAAACGAGTTAATGCCCAACACCGAATAGTCGATTGGTAAAAGATAGCAAAACCTCAAATTTATGATGTGCTGCCCATTTACAGAAATGTAAATTGTAAAACCTGACAAACAAAGCAAAGACAATTTTTCAAAACACTGCCTGAACTCGAGTTTCCCTGAATTCTTAAGCGCCTCAGCAGGATTGGCATAAACCTAAATCATGGCTATCCATAACAGGCAGTAAACCAGGATTTGCTATGGGGATAGAGAGAGAAGCTTGAATCAAAAGCTCTACTTTTTCTGTGCGGGAAACTAATTATATTGAGCAGGTGGAGTGTAAAGCAAACTGCATAATGAAATTAAATCCCAAATGTATTACTGACGGGCACCTGCTGGGGGCTAAGCCCTCAATTACTGGGCGATTTTTGTGGTTGTTCGGGGGAAAAACAACATTTCTAATGCCAATTCTATGCCATTTTGCACGTTTTGATAGCCATTTGAAATAATTAAATTTCTAACCTTTGGAATCCACTTGAAAAAATAATTTGCTAAGTCTCTTTTCTTAGTTCAGTGTTTCTTAAATTTTTGTAAACCGATAAACCCTGCAATGTTTTGTTGAACCTCAGTTTTTTTTACTCAATATCCAAAAAGGTACAAAAACAAAAAAAACTACCATTATCATAACACAATAAACGAGCACATACAAAAATTTTAAGCATTTTTAAAACTCTACAGATTGTTTTACTTGTAGTCAGGATCATTTATGGGGTGTCTGTCAAAATAACACGAAGTATATAATCTAAAATCAGGAGCTAAAAATTAAAAGAAGCATGAAAGTTAGTTTCCCGCTCCGATACCGGGGCCCTAGCTCACTCAGAGAGACCTATTGTGCACCATCTACTTTTTGTTCGAGCACAGTTTTGGAACCAGTGGAATTCAAACTCTTCTCATTGTGAAAAAAAAACTACATTTAATCATAAATCATTTGGTATCAATGCGATTTCTCTGGATCTGTTTTAGCACCAACTGAAAAATTCGAAAAGTTTGTTTCAAAAGAGCAAGTCTCATGACTGTCATTTTCCCAAGCGAGCCAGTTTTTTTGTTTGCTTGTTTTAACCTCTCTCCGACCAAAAACTGCACGCTTAAATAAATTAAGTAGTTATACAAAAGACCTGAGAATGTCCAAGCCAACTCAAGCAATGCGAGGAAAACTTTCCATTTGTTGGCACTCTACCTTCTTCTGACCTTTTGCTTATACCTTCCTCTGCCGCTTTGCCTACCTTCCTTTGACGATCTCTGTCTCATCAACTGTCTCCTCTCAGTGCCCTTATACTGCCCTGCTGTAACAATCAGGACTTTCCTTATCAAGCGTTAGGCTTCGGCACCTTTACTAACTGTGACAGACGTACACTCGCACTGATGAGTTTGTAATGTGTACGAATAAAAATTGTGCGATATACTGGCTAAGTGATAACACGCAATATGATTACTGTAGTAAAGTCGCAGCCTATAGCGCAGTGCTCTGCAGTTTTCATGATTTTGAGAAAAAAAATCTGACAAGACAGTAATGTAACTTTGTAACTGTTAGTGAAAAATGGTAAACAAATTCCATTTTATTGGGGTATTCTTTACTCTTTGGACCCGTTCAATGCATATCTTTGAGGGGTCCAGACCTTATAGAAATCTACACCTAATATGCAGCCTGCGTCAAAATTTTGGAGAACTTTGGCAGAAACCTTAAAACATCTCCATTGAACTAGAAGGGTTTAATCGAATTCTGTTTAAGAACCACTGCCTTAGTTACTGGCCAAGATCAAAACTTGTTTTAAAGCCTGCATAATCGGGCTAAACTTGCTAAGTGACAAGGCAAAGATAGGATGCCTTAACCCGCTTGGCTTAGCCCCTACCTGGTAAGATCACTGACCCATAATCTATTCCAAAACAATCCCAGCAACTTAAAAAATCAACCACAACAAAAAAAACAAGTAATACAGCTACGAACAGAATTAAAATGGAGAAAGAAAGGTTCTTACCGAATCAAATTACAAATCATATTAGCAGTACATACCCTCTAGAAAAATGTTCATAAACAGGTCATGGCCAGTAGGTTATGTTGGATTACAAGTTATTTAGAACCAAATATCTGCTAAACTTTTAATCAGAATTTCAGATAACGCAGTAGCAATAGATATCCCAATAAACAGTAAACGTTTTAATCTTTTCAAAAAATGTTTGTCAACCCTAGAAAATTGGACGAAATTTATTACATTTTTTACCGTATTGCTTTTACAGTTTGATTAGCAATACAGAACAATTTGAGAAATTTTGGACAACCGGTTATGCAATACCGTTTGGAATCGACATTTGACAATGATTAATTTTGCAAGGGTCAGTGAAAACCACAGAAACGATGACTGGGAGCTGCATGCGGATCTGAGAGCCGCGGTTGAGAATCACTGCTCTGGATACTGTCAATAGCTTACTATTAATTTTCTTAGTACATTGTTTTCAGTGAAAGAACAAATATAAATTTATAACTAACACGAGACAATTTTTAAACACAGGCACTTCCGGAAATTGCAATGGCAGGGGATCGAGCCCTATCGGTATGATTCACTGTAAATCAAAATTGCAGCAGCAAGTGAACTTATAACGATTCAAACAATACTATTAACACTGAAAAGTTTTCATTCATTCATTCATTTTTTCATTCTTGACCACCACAACAATAGCGAATGCATAGTAACACAATAATAACACGTACAGTCAGGAAAAGGAAGACAAGTAGCGAAACAACGTCAGACGTTAAGGATATTGAAGACAAAATAAGAGGATATCGAAGACAAAACATCGAGCAAGTGTCACCAACATACTAAGCCTGTATTGCCATCAACTTGCTACCCAAAATCCCTAACCCAACTTTAAGCAGGAAAAAATTAGAAAATGAGAAACATCCCACAGTGGCAACCGCAATTTTTATCCGATATCAGCTGCTCCCCAATCGGAGAAGCATGGAGCTGTAAAACCCGAAGAACCGTTGGCTAAGGAATCGACTATAGAGTATACCGTTGCAATGCCACCTACAATACCTATAAGAATAATTTCAACAAATAGAACTTTAATATGAAATGGAACATCGAAGTTGACCCATCGCGCGTCACTGTCTGCTAAACTTTTATGAACAAAACTTTCGGAGTCTTGGTTTGAAAGAAGTTTTTCATCTTCGCTCTTCGTTTCACTCTCGTCTCCTGGAGCTTTGTAGCCGTCGCTTCTTGTTTTTTGACGAGAAAGAAGAAGATAAAAAAGCGGAGGAAAGACAAAATTCAAAGCAGCAATGGTCGTAGCCCCAACCAAACTGAGCACGACGTTGAAATGTGGGACCGAAAGAGCGACAAGAACAATCAACACCATCATAACTGTTCGTACAACCACGCGCTTCAAAGAGAATTCTAAACAAATATTTCAATGCAGTTATTGCAGACAGAATCACTTTAAATAAATGATTGATATCATTCATTTAATTTTCAAATATGCATTTATAACTGATCGTTTGTTTTGTTTCCACGCCAATTAAAATCATGGTACCTTTTGACCATTTTAAGTTGTTCTTGCAATAATAACATAGGGTCACCACTGGACTACTGCTTAGCCCCAACGGTAAAACAAAAAATATTGTAAGGGGCGTTTTCTAAATCCCAACAAATTTTTACCAGTTTGAAAATGAATCCGAAGCAGTTAAATTCGATTTACACGAACTACTCAATACTCTATCAACGGAGTGTTGGGAGTGATATACTACTCCGCAGACCGCAACTTACTATTAAAAAAAATTCAAAGGTTTTCAAACGTTGGGCTGTTTTAACACAAAAGCTATTGGTCGCCATTTTTTAAATAACTCATTGCCCAATTTTGAAGTGATCTGCATTTACTGTATAGCAGTTTTGGCAAAAAAAAAAAAAAAAAAAAAATACCAAAAAAATCTGAGGTTTAGAAAAGTACAGTCCTTTTTACATGTCATTCATTTACTCTTTCAACTAAAAAAGCAGACAAGTTAATAACTTCATAAACTTCAAAAGGTGAACAATCTAGAACGCTGAAGCTGTAGGTTATTTATTACACTTACTGTCTTCAATTTTTAGTAGGGCTTCTAAATCTTGTGACACTGGATTTACAACGATGATAAAACCAAGAAGGAAATGCGAACTGATTAGGAAAATCACAGTGTAGAGAATCCAGTTTGGCGTCATATTGTCCAGAATATTGGCGTAAACCATATAATCCCCAAGCACCACAAAACCAGCTATGCTGACAGACAAATATATAGCCATAACGCCTACAAATAAAATGTGAGTAAATAATGGTTGAAACACAAACTAAAAGAATTCCTTCCTCCTCAACTTTGTTTGCAGTATGTACATTAGTACACCCTAATACTTTTAAATGCTGTAGTACCACAAATTGTACAAAAAATAATGAAAAGAGGGGGTGTGTTTTAGCTTTTGAGTCAACGCAGCTGCATTGGCCTTGTCAAAAGTGTTTTCTTTTGAGCTTTATACTGCATTCCCTACCGCCTGTTGGTTGTTGTGCCCCTTTTCGCCTGCCAGATTCTTCACATTTTTGTCTTGTGTATAAAGGACGACTTTGTCATGGTGCGTCATACAGCTCCAGCCTTTTAAACAACTAAACAATTAAGTTTTATAACGATAACAAACTTAAGAAAAGTTGTTACTTACATGTTACTCCGATCACAACTGTAATTGGAAACTTTTTTGGGTCTTTCATATCGACTTGGAGAGTAGGAAAAATGCTCGCACCACCAAACGCGAAGAGAATTTTTCCAAAAGCTGAGAAAAAACTACCGAAAGATGGGTTCGAATGAGGAATGGGAGGCTGGTCAGGGTACATCTGAAAATCAGAAATAAAAATCAATTCTCTGAAAAACTTTTTATGGCAATAAATTTCTAAACTATAACTTCCGAAAGGATAACTAAAGGCGTTTTACTAAAACCAAAAAAAATCACAGTAAAATCTAACAAGCAAACGTCCATTTCTTTCTATTGGCATAATAATTTGATTTAAAAGCACATCGTGCACATCCACTTTGAAATCTACAATATATGTTTTCAAAACCAGATTTTTAAAATAGTTGTAAAATTCGCTTGATGATTTATAGACAGTCAAAACATAAGCAATGAATATCAATAAACAACACTTACAACTGCGAGGCCTACTACAATAAACACGGCACCAATTGATGTCGTGGCAGCAGCAAGAACGCCCGCTTGCCAAAAGTCTTTAGGAGTACCAAGCCAAGACAAGGGGAGAAGGATACTTCCAACAATAGGAATCAAGTAGCAAGTGTGAAATGAAGCATTTCCCAAATTTGTTATCAAATTTTCGATATTTCCCACAATCAATAGTAAGTAAACGACACCTGAAATTAATGAAGAATAGAAACATGTGTTTATGTGTGGATGGTTCTTAAGTGCAAAAATTTAAAAGATTCTAAAAGATCTTTATTTTCACAATATTTTTTCGGTGTAATAGATAGTTTACTAATTGCTACGGAAAAAAGGGTGAAGAATAAGTCACAGTCATCAGGTACGTAATAGTACTTTCAGCGTGGCTTATGTTTGCTTTCAATTACAACCTTTAACCGTTTAGCGAGCTTCTGGCCTAAAGGCTACCAGCGCGGAAGTTTAGGGAAGAGCCACCATCACGGCGACTACCTAAAGCAAGCAATGCGAAAAAGTTATCCTCCCACTGGGTTCGAACCTGCAACCTTTGGATTACCGGTCCACTGCTCGCCGTTCTGTTGGCTCTTCCCTAGGCTTACGTGCTGGTAGCCTTTAGGCCAGAAGTACGCAAAACGATTAAACTTTAAAACTCTGGCCTGCAAACGTCAAAACATCACAATTAAGTTATTACAACCTTTTTGTTAAACAGCGATTAAATTCGATTGTTGTCACCAGGGCATGGAATGGAAGACGATTTTTCCATATTCCATACCAGAAATTTTCTTCCATTCCATATTCCATTCCTTACTAAAATTTTCTTCCATATTCCATTCCATACTAAATTTTTCTTCCATATTCCATTCCATACTTCCATACCAAAAAAAATTTAGACTGGAAGCAATGCAACGTATATTTTGCTGCTTTGCATCTTTGCAATGTTGCAAGCACCCGCTCCTGAAGGAGCGTCAACAATGCTAAGATACAACAACCGGTACCTGATATGCATGACCGACAAGTTTGACGTCCGAGAAGTAGGACGTCAAACTTGTCGGTTATGATTTCCGTGGTCACACAAGGGGAACCCTTGTAGTAGGGATAGCCTATGGCTATCCTTACAGCAAGGTTCAGCGATTTTTTCACTTGTTTATTTTAAGTACCACAAGTGAAAAATCGTTTATTCCCTACAAAGCCTCTGCCGCTGTGCAAGCCCTTAAGGTTTGTCCAATTCGGCCAAGAGTCTTGTCCAAGTTTGTCCAGTTCGGCCAAGAGTCTTGTCCAGCTGGGGAATACCTTCAATTAAAGAATAAAAAGACTAAAATTGAAATACATTGAAAACAATTGTGACGTGTTGTGTTCTGTTTATTTGTCGTAAATTTGTAGTAAAAAAACCACAACAGCTGGGAAAAAACTTTGTTAGAGAAGCTGAGGGCTGCCGATGAGAGCTAAAAGCTCGAAACAGCGCTGTCCAGCTCTGTGCACCTGATATGCATATTGCGCATGCTTTAAGCAGAGGCGTAGCCAGGATTTTGGACTGGGGGAGGGCTAAACCGTAAATCACATGCAATCACGTCATCAGAAATTTTAGAAAAGAGAAACTTTTTTGGAACAAAGAATGAAAGATTAGAAGCTGCGGGTATGATTTAGACGTGACCAGGATTTGCTAAAGCGAAAGGACTAAAACCGCAGGTTAAAAAGTTTTACCAACATATCAAAATTGAGAGACGTGGTGAGCGAATTTGTGCAAGTTAAACGTGTCACAGACAGGGCCTGCGGGCGGAATCACCAGCCGCCGGAGGCTATGGGAGTCTGGGGGCAAAGCACCCAGCCGCTCGGCGATTTTTTGTAAGTTTTTGGAAAAAAATGGCTATTTTAATCCAATTTGGATCACATTTTGCATGTGTTCATAGCCATTTGAAACAACAAAACTTTTGAAATTTGAAAGCTAATTGGACATATCTCTCCCTTTACTTCATGTCAAGTCCAAAACACATTTAAAGTCTTGCATTTTGGTGTTAAGTTTAGTGATTGGCCAGAGGAATCAAGATACATTGCTTTCTGCAACATTTTTAGCATTAAACCATTCATTCGAAGATTTGCCTTTGAAGATTTTTGTTTTATCATGAAATAACCAGTTTTAGGAATATGTACAACCAGGAGCCCTGGCACACTCGATTCAAATTCAATAATTTGTTCAAAAAGCATTTTCCCCTCGCTAGGTTTTTTTCAGAAGCATTTTGTCGCGTGATAACTGACAAGATGGAGGTGGATTGTTATTTAACGTTGGTTGGTGGTGAAGATGGAATTTAAAGTTATTTAAAGTTGGTACATTAGATGCAATAAATGTTTATTAATCATGTTATTGCAATATAAGTTAGCTGGGGCCCTAAAACATGTTATTGTATAAAAAAGTAAAATGAGGCCTGAGATTGCACCTTTTAGAACAAAAACACTGTGTTCCTCCCGGCTTCGACATTTAAATTGGTTGGCAAAAATTTTAATTGAGAGAACCCATGCTTCAGGTTGTCAATATTAAGTTATTGCTAATTGCTGTTTTATTCGCATGTACTGTTGTACTCGAAAAATGCTAAAAGAAACTGAAGAAATAGGCTTTGTGTCATCATTTTATCATTGGTAGCATTTCAATTGTGGGAGAGACAGAGGGCCCGGGCCCCCTGGTTACGCCAACGGTTTAATGATTACCGTACAAGTTTGCTCTCATATCAACTATAAAATTTGTCATAACCAAACTGCTAAAAAACAATTACCGTAATAGAAATACCAAGCTTTAATACCAAAATGAATTATCATAAGCTTAAAAACCTAAAATATAAATAAAATTAAGCTGAAACGGGAATGAAATAGCAAATACGAGTTTTCGTGATGATGTACGAAAACAAAATTTAAGACTAGCAAATTGTCAACCTAAAAATAAAGAAGTCAAACCTGTCAAAGTCGTCAACTATAACATCAATGCTGCAAATTGCGATGTACTTACAATGATGCAATACGTACACTGTTTGCTCAACATAAACAACCAAAGTACCGCGATTTGTTGACAAATAATACGCGTAGATATTGAAGTTGAATACTTCTGTGGCAATATTATTTATCACTACCCGACATCGGTATGTATTTTTCTGTAAATAATTGCACGAAATCTAGTATAGAATTGGTATGGAAGTATGGAAGATTGTCTTCCATTCCATTCTTGAAATCTTCCATTCCATTCCATTCTGGCTTCTTCCATATTCCATACCGAAATTACCGTTCCATTCCATTCCATTTTCCATTCCATACTATGCCCTGGTTGTCACCAGGCCTGGAAAAATTATAATTGTAATTGACAAAATTGTAATTAATTACATGATTTTGCTGTAATTGTAATCAAACATTTTCAAAAGTCGATAATTGTAATTGTAATTGAAAAATGTTCTGCCTATTTTCAATTACAATTACTTTATTATTCACTAAGACAGATGATAACAAAATGTGTTTGAACAGTATCAATTTTCCTCCGGTTGCAAATCGATATCGATATTTTCTACCATTTGCTATCACATCTGACGTCACAAACCGAACATCAAAGTAAGTTAGGGAGAGTTAGAGTTAGTTTTAGAAATAGAGTTAATCATATTCATAACCTAAACTTAGCACCTACTCTAATCATAGCTAGTACTAACTCTAAGCCAAAAAATAGCCTAACATAGAATTGGCCAATGACGTCAGATGTGACTGTAACCGGTGGCAAGTAACCATTGTAACCTTACGCTTAGCCAGGATTTTGATTGGGGGGGCCCAACCACAAATTGCATGCAATGATGTCATCAGAAATTTTCAAAAGAGGAATTTTTTGTGGGGCAAAGATATCGTAGAATGGAAGATCTAAAGTCGTGGCCTGTTGTTAGCAATTAACCAGAATTTCGCTAAAGGTAGAAGTAAATTAATAGTTAAAAGTGCAAATGTCTAACTTGGGAGACGTGTTGAGTAAGCTAATGTAACTCAAACACTGGGGACGAGGCCCCCAACCGCAGGGCGATTTTTTGGAATTTTTTGAAATAAAAAGCTATTTTAATGCCATTGGATCACATTTCGCACGTGTTCAGAGCATTTGAAAGAACTAGATTTTTAGCATTTGAACGCCATCCGAAAAAATTGAATTGTTCAATCCTCCTTTTACCAGCAATTTAAGTCAAAAACACGTTAAAAATTTTTCAATCTGTTTTTGAATTTTAATAGTAAGTGATTTATTTGGTCCAGATAATGGGAAGTAAGGAACATTGCCTCCTGCATTATTTTAGTAAATAATAATCCACACAAAGATTTTCCTTAGATATTTTTCTTTTTTTGTGAAATTAACCAGTCATAGGAGTACAAGTACGAGCATGGGGGCCTAGAACCCCTTAATTTAAATTCAATATTTTGTTTAATGGACATTTTTCCTAGCTAATTTACTTTTAAAGTATTTTGTCGCGTAAAAGCTGGCGAGGTGGAGGTGGATTGTTATTGAAAAATGGTACATTAGATGGTTGCGCTTACTAACCATGTTATTCCCGCGCCAGATTTACATTGCGCGTTGCCCCTGGTACTTTGGGGAATTTCGCAACATCCTCCTGCCAAGTATAGGTGGAGATCAAAAGAAGTCACCATCTGAGCGCGGGGCCCTGGCACTGTGCCATATGGTAAATCCGGTCCTGGTCATTGCACTACGTTCATAAAACGTTAGATGAGGGCCTGAGGAAACAACTTTCAGGACAAAATCCTTAATTTTATCCGGGTTATACATTTAAATTGGTTGACAAAACCGTAATTGTAATTGTAATTAAAGCAAAAATAAGTAATTTTTCCAACCCTGGTTGTCACCACAGAGACGTTATTACGACTAACTTTAGAGAAAAAGGTTCCTCATCCTTTTTTGTTGCTGTTTTTTCAGAGGCTTTTTTAGGCTTTTCTGTTTTTTCAGAGGCTTTTTTCGTTTTTAAGACCAAAGAATGATTATGAACAGTTTGAACACCGACAGTAAAACAGGTTAAAAGCCACTCATTTTACCTGATCCAAAAAGTGTGAAAAGAATGCAAAATCGTGCTGCCACTTCGCCCCATTTTCCCGCTGCTCTGAATCCAATCGTAGGGTAGGGGTCCGCGATATGCTTGTCGTCGTATTCTTGATACCGCTGCTTAATGATCACCCAGCATTTGCCGAGTATACTCCCGGTATAAGCAGAAATTATTCCACAAAGTATCATTACAACAATGCCTAAACAATATCATTTTTAAAAAAGGGAGACTTCAGTCTCAACACCAAACAATGTTTAAGTGATGTTGATCAGGCAGGATTTTTCGAATTCGGTGGGTTTAATCGAATCTATTCAGATTTAAAAAATGCACGAAGACAGAAAAGGCACAGATTAAGTTTTTTTTTTCATTGCTGACGTTTCGATCAATAACTTTTACCATTGCCAAAGCTGATAGGAATGTTTTCGAGTCAATATAAGTTCAATAAGTTACTTTTCAATATTAATTCAATGAAATATCTATTTCAATAAAATTGACAATGGTGAAAGACAATAACCGAAACGTCTTAATAAAATTGATATGCTCCACAGTATTTATAGACTGTATTGTTTGTGATTAAACGTTTCAAGAATCTATTTACATTGCTTATAAGTTTATCTTGTTTTGTAAAAGTGAATGTAAAATTTACAGCAATGTCAACACTTTTCTGATTACTAATGACTAGTGAATAATATTCCTTAAAATTTTGATTATTTAATTGTACAAAGCTCATGCATTTTTTAAGTAGTGCTGAATTGCAAAATCCGAAGCAAAAGAATGGCTGAAAGGCTTTAAGTGCACAGCAAAAAAATCTGACAAAACACATCGCGACACCAATTCAAGAATGACGCACTCAAATGACGCACTATGACAGTTTGCTTTGTACGTAGTTTCAATTCAGCATTTTGTAATTTTTGATATTGAAACACCAGTGGAGTCACTACCAGGGCCGCAACTACGGGAGGCAAAAGGGGGCGGCGCCCCCTTAAAGAAAAATTCCGCCTCCTCCAAACTGCCCAGCATGCCCACCGAAACTCCTCTTTCCCTTGCGGCAGTGTCAAGATGGTGGCTTTTTTTTTAGTTCAACAGAGAACTCGGAGAAAAGTAGACCAAATTGGCGCGATGACCTTTTTTTTTGGTTTCAATAGAGAACTAGGTGAAAACTAGACCAAACCTACAAATTTTGTTCCCCTCAGAAACAAATTTTGCCCCCCCCCCTCCCCCCCAGGAACAACGTTATAGCTGCGGCACTGGTCACTACCGACCACAAAGTCAGAAAATGAAAAGAAAAAATGGCAGAAATCTCGCTCTTCAATCCTTACTAATATGCAATCCAACAAGCAATTCGACACATGCAATTTTACGCTGATAGCATAGTGCTCAATTCTCTAAATTGGGCATGCACACAGGGGCGGCTCGTTTATGGAGACTGCGAAAACTGCAGCCCCTCCAAATAATCTCGTATTTTCTGTCATTGGCATTGCAACAAAAATTTGAAAAAGAAATTAACTTCTACATTCAAGTTTAATTGAAAAGTTTATGCGATTGCCTCATTTGATGAGCCAATTAAACGCTTTGCTTTCGTAATGCCAAAGAAACAATTTTCGTATCACATGTTAAATGCAGCAGGGTCTGCCGACACGAGACTGCAGCGCCAGTTTAAACGGCCTGGCCATGCAGTCCAGAAAGCTATCTTTTTTTTCTTCAACGAACGAAATCGAGCAGAGCGTTGTTTGCAGCGAGGGTTGTTGCAACAGTTCAAATTGTAACGCTGTATCAATAATTGCCAAGTCTTTCCATCAAAAAAGAAATGATCAAAAGCGTTGAAGGCTTCAACGAAAGGTCATCGTATGGGGCGCCGTTTGTGTACCCTAATTTGTGCAATGTTTTTTTGCATATTTAATTAAATAGTCATTTTAATTAAAGCACAAAAATATATAGTCAAAGTCGAAATAGTCAAAAAAACTGCGCGCAAAATAAACCTTGGCAAAAATAAATAGTCAAAAAAACTGCGCAAAGTAAACCGCTGCAAAAATAAATAGTCAAAAAAACTGCGCAAAAATAAAGCGTTGCGAAAATGCGCTGCTGACTTTTTTGTATATTTGGTAGTGGAGCGTGACGAAGCGCTCTCGGCTGCTCTTGGAGCGCATTAAAGAGCAGCCTAGAGCGCATCGAAGAGCAGCCGAGAGCGCTTCGTCACGCTCCACTACCAAATATACAAAAAAGTCTACAGCGCATTTTTGCAACGTTTTATTTTGTGCGCAGTTTTTTTGACTATTTATTTTTGCAAAGGTTTATTTTGCGCACAGTTTTTTGACTATTTATTTCGAAGGTTTATTTCGACTTTGACTATATATTTTTGTGCATTTAATTAAAATGACTATTTAATTAAATATGCAAAAAAACATTGCACAAATTTGGGTACACAAACGGCGCTCCATATCATCGACCATTTCTCGACAATAAAAAAGCGTCGAATGAACTTTATTTTCAAGCATACATTTTTCTAAAGGAACCAGTAAACTTGAAGTTGAGGCTGGCTGATCTTAATCTTTTTGTCAGTTTTTAGCCACATTTGTTGATAAATTTTGAGTGCATCAATATCAATTTCTGCAACCATTGTAAAACTGTTTAATTCCGAATGTACTGTCAGCTAGGGTAAACGGCAAACGTTTTTTCCTTCTTTTAGAGCATCGTAAAATTGCAAAATAGCGAGCCTTTTTCGACTTGAACGAGAGCCAAAAGTTGTCTTAAATGCCTGCGCAATGCGCAACACAGCACTCTATAATATCGGAATCGCTGCAGTTTTGCTTGCAAACTGGAAAATCACCAAAATTCGATCGCTTTGAATCAGTACAAAATTTTAGTTTCTTTTTATATTTGAAATTTGTTCTTTTTCATTGGTTCTCAATTTCATGTTTTTTACTGCAAAGGCTGGCATTGTTCTTATTCGTTCTTTAATTTTGAGCAAAAATGAGCCTCGGGTTCGTATAAAATTGTTCTTATTACAAAATAAGTGTAACTACGCTACGTCACTACAACAGAGTCGGGTTCGGGCGTAAAATTGACTAAATATCGGGCTTGATATTCGTAATCAAAATGTCTTTGGTCGAGCGGTAACGCGTTCGTCTCTGGAGCGGGAGGTCTGAGGTTCAAATCTCGGACCGGTCGAATCGGACACAGTGTTGCCAACGGCTCGCCACCGCAGCGACATTTCTTCGCAAGGAGCTGTGTTGCCCGCAGGCGCAATGACGCGGAGTTGGGCCCCGCAAACTCGTTACGCGCTTCGGCGTAATACAGCGAATGTAATGAAAGATTTGATTTTGAGTTGATTTGAAATATCTTTGCAATACCGAATGACGACTTCGTTTAAGCATCAATGCAATTATTACTACACAATTATTATAGCGTCATGGTTGATCTGCAATAAGTAACTTCATTTTATCTGCCTAGGGCCTAGGGTAATCACGTATGCATTTTTTAGACCAGAGACGCCCAAACTTTTTGAGGAATGGGTCACAGTGACTTTGAGCTGGCCGCACAATCAGTGCGGCTTAAACTAGAAAATGGTTTCTCGTGAGATCTGATGTAAAAACCTGGCGAAAATTTAGATGAAGACCAAAACCAAAACAAAAAAAGGTCTTTATCGCATTTTGATGTGATTTTTGTCGGAATTTTAGGTGATGACCAATCGAAATGAAAGAGATTTGATGTGGATTCTTACAAAATTTCGCTGCTAGTTCATATCAAAACCTGCGGCCCAAAAAGCGAGGTTTGGGCAGTTCTGTTTTAGACGAAACATAACTAACTTTCGGGCCTTTTCGGGGCTGTTTTTTGCTTTAAATCACTTTTCGGGTTCGGGCCAGGTTTGGGCTTATGCTTTCGAGTTCGGGCCTGAACTTTTTGGCCCGTTTACAACTATGGACTACAAGCATTTGAAAGACGTTTATGTGATTTACATTTTAATTGAAATAACTTCATTGCGGTTATCAAGAGTGTTTTTATTTTTTATTGTTATTTTTTTTATATGTGTATTCATTTTCAATGTTCAGTACACTGCCTATTACTGCGTTTCTTGTTTAGCATATATTGCTAAGTTAAGCCAAAAAGAAGTATAACTTCAGACTTATAAAACTTGGATTGCATTCCTTAATTTATTATCGATCAGTGGTCGAGTGGATAGAGCGTCTGCTTATGAAACATTAGACAGAGGTTCGACTCACAGTCGAGTCAAACCAAAGACTATAAAAATTGGAATTCACAGATTCCCTGCTTGACGTTCAGCAAATAAAGGGCCAGTGTGAAGCCCCCACCATGCGTAGTAGACAGAAGGGAAGGTGGCAGCTTGAGTCGAAGACCGAAAGGACCTTTGCTGTATCCTGACCAAGGCAACTTGGTGAATAAAATGTAATGTAATTACATTCTCAAAATCAGTTAATAATTCCTAAAAAATACCAAAATTTATTCAAAATTCCACAAAATGACAAAACCGATCCCGGCCTCAAAGGGAATTATTAACTGATTTTGGAATGCACTCCATATTTCATCATTAATGAACTGTCTCCACTACATCGTCATTTTGTACTTCTTCGGTCTGGGTTTGATTCTCTGGATCTCCCCATCAACATTATTTCTGACTTAATCGTAAAGAAACGCTACAGTCATGTTACCGTAACGAAGCACCGTATAGCAAACGCAAAAATAAGTTATCATAAAGAAGTGGTTTTTAACCTGTGGGCCACAGAAGTATTTTGTAGTGGGCCACAGAGCATTTTGGTTTGAAAAAATCGTATTTGCAGGATGAGCTGTTTATTCCCTGACATTGTCAGAAAGCTTGCAGAAAGTTACGGTGAATGGCGAGTTGACTTGTTTTTTTTTTTGAGATCGACCGAAAATACACAGAAAATGGCTATCTCTGGAGCAAAGACCTTTTTCTTTCTTTTTTTTTTTTTTTTTTTTGAGATCACCTAATTTTGACGGAAAAACCGCCTCAACCTAAATTGCAATTGAGCAATACTTTGAGAGTAGGGCCATGGAAAATTTTCAAAATGAAAATGGGCCACGGTTAGAAAAAGGTTGGGAACCACTGTCATAAAGCGAAAAGTTACTAGAAAGGCCTAGGCCAACCGGAAATAGTTTAATTTCGTAGATTTGTACGAACGACGCAAACAAGCTCTGTACAGCATTGCAAAACAAAAATATTTGGAGCCCTTGCGTTTCGAATTGGCACGAGCCGCCACTGCATGCAGATCACCTTAAATTAGAGGGTTCGGTGATCCTTTCCAAATTTTAAAGTCAGAAACATGAAATAACATAAATCGCAAACCAACGCTAGAGATTGGAACTGTCATATTCGTGAATTTGAAGAACAGGTGTTGGCATAGGCTATCACTCGTAACAGAGCCTCTCATATAGTACTTACCAAACCATCCACTGTCCACCAGTCCCTTTGGAAGAGCGAGGATTCCGCTTCCACATACACTTCCCACGATAAAAATGACTGCGATAGTGACTGACAAACCTTTGTTTGGATCATTCTGCAAAAATTTTTGTTAAACACGATCAACATTAGTAACTTTAAAAAAAACACAAACTATTAGTTCTACGTTTTTTTTTATAGATTTTTCAGTCATACGTTTTACTCATGATAGAATAACTAGGGCCCACTCATTCTCACTTCTAAACCTATTATTTACCCTGACATCAAACAGATCATAAATGAAACTAGTTTAGTTTCATCTACATGATCCATTTATGATCTGACATCAGATCGAATTTATTTACCCAAAAAGGTCATAAATGAAACTACAGTTTAGTTTCATTTATGATCCATTTATAATCTGATATTAGATCGAATTGATTTTCCGGCATTGCCGGCAAGATCAGATCGTCTTTGACCACCATACGTTAAAAAAGTGCAGCATCAATTACAGTATAGTGAAGCTGCGCAAACCGCAAATCATAGTTTGAAACATCAACACCTACGGTACCGGTACACTAACCAAAGATTGCGGTGGTTGATGCTTGAAAGAACGCAGTCAAATTCATTCTGCTATTCTGAATAGTTCTCGAGACCAGTTGCAGGCCGTAAAAACTTGTTGTGCGGGCCGCACGTAGGGCAGCCCTGGCCTAAAGTGAGCTACGCATCTGTTGGACACCAGCTGTTTGCCTCAATTGGTCGTTTTAGTGTTAAGTAGAGAATGTTGTGATTGCTATACATAAGGCATGTGTATGTTTATTCTAATCTTCGCTGAACCCCTGATACTGACTCATGGAGCTCCTGGGCTTCGATCAAACCAAGTTTGAGAACCACTGACCTACAGGCTGTTTTAGCGCTATCCCAGGGTCATCCGCCGGAGTGTCTGCCAAAAGTCAAAGCAAAATTCAATCAAAATCTAAAAATGAAGATCAAGAGTAAAATATGGAAGATTGTCTTAGTACCAGGACCTTGATCAACTCAGATATGACCCAATATACGAGGCATTATTTAAGTCGACCATTGCCGCGGCACACAAACGATCTTCCAATTTTTATTCGTCTTAAAATCGGCAATTTACATGTGTTTTAATTGTAGTTTGCTTCACTGTAAATCTTAAAACTAATGCAACTGGGCGATGCAGAGGCACGGCGCCCAAGGGGGAATTCCGGGGCCATGCCCCTCAAATCACTGCTGTGCCCCTAAAGCGAGAAATGCACCTCCCAAGAAAGTAACGGGACCGACGCCATTGGGGTGTGTTTGCAATAAAGACCCTTTTTTTATTCCCCACCCACAAATTTGAGGGCAAAATCCGTACCAAAGGAGGCCCTCGAGCCCTCAAGCGAGAATGTGCCCCCCATGAGAGAATTGTGCCCCAAAAGAAAGCTACAGAACCGACGCCACTGGGGTGCATTTGCAATGAAGACCTTTTTTTGGTCTTCATCCCCGAATAAATTTTTGTGCCCCCCAAATTTTTATCCCCCCCCATTACACTACTCTGGCGCCGGGCCTGGCGATATACACAAAAAAAACTTCCAAAACTTTAGATATTGCCACGTGAATTAACATACGGCACTGATTTGTATGTTACTGTGCCGATAGTGCTGAAGTTTACAGACGTTTCAAAGCTTGAATTGCAAGTTTTCATCAAACACGCATAAAAATCAAAAGTGTTTGATGCTTGATAAAAATTTTGATACACGCATAAAATTTTGATACTTGCCCAAAAAATTAGAAAAATAGTAATTTGTAAGCAAATTTTTGATAACAAACAAGTTTGACAAATTTTGACTTAACTAGTAAAATCTACCAAAACAGGCTCCTGAGCATCCGATACGAATGTTAGAATACGCTTGATCATGTAACAAAAGACCCCGAAAAACTTTTGATTTCAATTTCATTGACTTTAGTGGGCCCTAGTAATCACCCTACTTTAGTAAAAGCTTCCCCATCCCTTTTTTTAAATTTATGAGCGTTTTTTCGTTTTCAATACCAAAAATTTAATGAAATTGGATGCTTAGTTGATTCTTTTGTTTTGTGTATACAGTTCATTATAAATTTTAGCTGCCTGAAGGGCCCATAAAGAGCGAGGTATATTGTTTGGGCATAGATTATGGTGGTCTTGTCTAATAACAGTATAAACTTCCACATCAATGCAATAGTTTTATTATAGGAGCCTATGCAAAAATAAGCTAATATAAGTTTACGTTCAGGCTAAATTTTTAGCAATTTGATATTTACTTATTTCTTATGAAATTGCATTACTTGTCGAATGCTACGTATCTTGTTTCTCTCATATCCTCTGCTTATTTTTTCTGATAACTCCGTCCTATCTGACAATCATACTTACAAAATAAGTAAAAAATGAAATCTTTTTCTTACCTGTTCTGGAATGTCAATTGCCATCTTTTTATTTCTAATTTCCTATGCTAGGTTAGTCTATATTCTAACCGAGCTTATTTTTAATCTTTTGCCAGCAAAGAAACAGCACGCGACATAAGAGCTAGTTTTTTGAATGTTGTGACATTTTATGCTACGCAATGTGATGTCATGATAAGGAAAAAAAGTTGTCACGAGATCCCCTGCAACCGCTAGTCACGTTAGAATGAAACTTCAGAAATTTTTGGCGGTTCGACAATTAATTAAGTCATATTAATCATCATTTTACTGCTCGGGTCACGCGTTTTACTGTGAGCAAAGTGTTATTTCGTAAACCGTTTGACGTGATTGATATTAACGTTCAAACTTGCATTTTGCTCTATAGACCAAACGCGGTACTCGCTTTTTCAACGATTTGACTTCGTCCTGTAACAAAAAGTTTAAACTAAATGTTTACAGTAATTTAGTCATTCAGTTTGCCTTGTTTTTATGCATATTTTTTATGGTGCTGCGTACAATCAACGGAAGAAAATAGCGCGAAGAAAAACCCTAGCATTAACCGCTCACCAAAGTTTAAAGCGGTATTGAAATTAATTTTTTCACTGTTGATCAAAATGTTGCGAAAAGCCTAACATGCTTTCTCACCATACTTAAACTTTCTACGTCTTTCCGTTTCAAGACATTACAGATCAAAATTAACAATTTTCCTCTTACTTCAGTGTTGCCATTTTGTCAGTATTGCGACAGAAGATTAACTTTTGGAAAGCTGGCTTACATTTACTTGAAAAAACCTAATTTACAATAATTCTGATCCTTGATACTTTGTCTTGATGACAACTCTGCCGCAAAAAACTTATAGAGAATTAGAAACATGCAGTAACTTTTTGAAAATTTGTTTATAATTGGCAACTCTGGCAAACTTCCAAAGGGATAAAGCTTTTCTAAAGAGAAATCTAAGATGTTATATTTCCGAAACGGAAGATCGCAGAAAGCTCAAATTTGGTAAGTTAGTCTTCAGATCTGTCAAAATTTTTTGAGGGAAAACTGAGCAAAAACTCCGACTTCAATGTCCTTTTAACATAGTTGTAACTATCTTTCATGCTTGTGGCTCTGCACATTTTGAGTTTTTTTTTTTGTTTTCGAGGTACTACATTCAACATCAAAACTGAAGCGTGCAGAAAATTCCACTCATTACCCAACGTGAAAAAAATTTTATGTTGCAATTTTAAGTCAGATTTCCTCAAATTATTTACGTCAAAACGTCTAATTTCCTTTCCCAAAGGACAGGTACAAAGTAATATACGCACGTTTAAAAATATCCAGTTCGATTTGCAGTTGCTATCATCTGATCATCAGTAGCGCAATTGTTTGGACTTGGACATTAATTTGAGCTAGGACAAGTGGTAAGGAATGGAAACCAAACTAACAAGATCTCGCCTTTGCAAATTTTGCCAGCGAGTACACATAATTACGTTATGTTAATAAATTATTATACTCTATATTAGTAGAACAATAAGCAGGGTTTAAATTCAACTGATTCAAAAAAGAGCTCGACAGCGTTGACCAGAACGAATTATGATGATATCGCGTCACTTGTAAAAAATTAAAACCCTATAGTCTGTTTCACCCGTAATCGGGATCATATTGTATCGATGGTCCCGGTTATGGGTGAAACAGACTGTAACATTTTAAATTTTCACAAGTTAGTAACGTGTTTTGTTTTAATGTAACTTTTTAGTTATTACAGTATATTTACTCGTTCAGGCAAAACACCAGTACTGTTACAATTTTCTGTGTTGGTAATATTCTGTTTTTATCTTCTTGATAAAAGAATCGTGCTTCTGCATTCTTAGAATTGAAGATATCTGTTTACATTGACTGAATGAACCATATCCTCTATCACGGGAAGTGACGCGGCATTTTATTTCGGACTTGTCCTCATTTGCTTCGGAGTTGACCGTATTCCGAACTTTACGGTTGACTTCTTGCCACGTAAATTTGCTGCTTGTTCGAAGTTACCGAACAGAAATAATTATTGTATAGCGCCTTACGAAAAAACGTGACCAGGGTGCGAAATTGAAACCAGATTATGCAACCAGGGTCGTAAAAACGAGACCTTTACCCTTTAAGGCCACGCTACCGAGTGAATATAGCTATTATCGTCAGGCTTTGTGGTTTCTCGCTGTAAATCGCGCAGCCTAATGGAGTCGGACAGAAATGATTATAACTTATTGGTCGCAGTAGTTTGCCACTAAAACAGAAGGACTTGAGTTAAAATTTTGGATCAATCAATGTTGTCAACTGCTCACCACCACTACAATCTCTTTATGCGAAACTCTGAACTTTCATTGTGCTTTTATCGGGGAAAAATTCCCAACTCGCGGATTGTAAAAGGCGGCCAATGGCTACTTGTAGCGTAAACAGCAAACGCTTTGTGCCATGGCCCACCCTTTTGGTACATAAAAACCCTATTTTGTTTGAATTTCGCCACTAAAAATTAGTGATGACCCCCTTTTGGAAGACCGGCAAATAACGCGTCTGGACTCGTTGGACGAAAGCAGAACCGGTGAAATTTGCGGTACTTCAGAGGTGAAGATCTTTTTTTTTTTATCAAACACCTTAAATTCAGCAAAAATCGCTGTCGGTTCTTCGTAGGTAAAGACCTTTTTTTGGTCTACACCTTAAATGCGCCGGAAATCGCGGTCAATTTCCAAGAATCACAGGTCTTTTTTTGGTCTCTACTTTTTCTTTTTTTGGGGGGGGGGAGTTCCAAGCTCCAACCAATCACGCTCAGAACTTAGCGTAGCCCAGGCGCAAATGAAAGAAGCCAGCAAGAAGCTATTATTACACACTGATAAATGGTGTCACGACTAGGCTTATACCAGTTGTTGGTCACGAAAATTCTCACGCTCTATTGAAAGATATCGGTAACAGCAGACGAAGTAAAAAATAAAATGGGTTTATTCAAAACGACATTAAAAATATATAAAACCATATCGTAGTAAGCTCATTAGTGCTTGAGAAATTTAAGACTGTTTCCTCACTACAAACCCAGAAATGAAAAGCAGTTTCTTTTATTTCGATATAGAAAAAACAGACTTTTACCATTAAAATGCAGTAGACCTTCGGTCTATACTTAAAATGGATTCTGCAACCATTTATACATACTTTTTTCACCAAAAATTTGAACAAAGAACGTATAGAAGTGTTTTGAATTTGATTAATAGATACAACGCGAGCTAAAAGAATACTATGGGGTAAAGAAAACTTAGTATGCGTTACTGATGCAAGAAAAAGTACTTTACAAGCGTAAACTAACCAATCTTCAATAATGAAGTTGTCGAACTTATGACAACCCACGAAAGGTTCGACAAACTTTTTCAGCAAGAAAAACTCAACAATAAGACACCACTATAATACAAAATTTGCAACAGAAATCTTTCGAACTGTCAGAGCTAACTCTCGCTAATTCGTTTTTGTCCACAGCTACCATAAAAGTTGTATTTTGTCGAACCTTATTCCAAATTAGGTTATCTCAAGTTGGACAGTACAATTAATTGCAACAAACCATTCGTGTAAAACCAAAAAGCAACGAATTGTTTAGTATTCAACAATAAAGCTAGAAAGATTCGCTTTTAAACTTGTGAAGGGTGAAAGATGAATTTCAACACATAAAAAAACGCATTCGGTCTTTAAAATGTCTAATCGCAAATATTTTGGAGTCGGCCGCCATTTTACTATTTGACTCAGTACTTATTCATTTACCGTACAAAGAAAAGTTTCTGATCAGTAGAAAACGGCCGGCCTAGACCAAAATTATTCAGTAAAAATCAGCATTAATGAAAGTCTAAGAAAATAAAACGGCTATACAAAGTTAAAAAGTAACTTATGTACGGTAACTTCAGCTAACAAGTAAAATATTTAACAAATATATTATCAATATACTAAAATTTGCGCAAGCCGACAAGCTTTGTAAAATAGTATGCTACATCTGTATAATAGAAATTCTGCCTGATTTCTTTACAACTAGTGTCCTCGGATATAACCAAAACTATTCCGCATAATGCACTTAAGTACTAAAATATACATTTCCATACTTCTACTAAATCAGTCTCGCTATAAAATGTTAACATTTAATCAATTTCGCCATTTAAAGCAGCTTTATCTTTTTTTTTCAAATCAAAATAATCACTGTGAAATAGACATACATTTTTTTCAGTCTATCGTGAAACTTCATTGGAATTCGACACTGAATCAAAAAATAATATATGACACACGAAGACAAAACAACAGCTCAACAATACAAACTTGACATACAGGATAAAGAGGATAGTAATTTTACCACTATAACTGAAAAGCGCTGGTTGAAATTGGCAATACCAGTATTCTTTGAATAGAGATGAGCAGTGAGCACCTTTAACCATTTTTAAGTTCTACTTAATTTTGAATGGAATCCATTTGGCTATAGTGAGGGAAAGGTACCAAGCGTCTTTGGTTTTCGGTTGTGATTTTCCGCCTAGTGCCTTACTACTAAAAGAGACATAGAAAATTGGGAGGAATCTTTGATGGGCAGGAATGTTGAATAAAAGTAGCACCACATCAAGAACAACATAGCACAAAAATAAAATTTAAGCAAACTCTTACAAAATGTTAAGCCTACAATTAGGCATTGTTTCAGCAAGCATTTTCCAAAATTAAATAAGTAACGCTTGTCGTATCAACTGCTTTTTCTCAGGCGTTAGCTTGTCTGGAAACTGAATGTCGAATTCAACAATCAAATTGCCTCTTTGGCCTGGCCTTTTCGACATGGGCATCCCTTCGCCTAGAACAGTTTTTGTGTATTTTGGATGAACGATATCGTTGATAGGAATGTTGATTAGGCGGCCGTCTAACGTTGGAACTTCAATGCTGCAGCCAATGAGGGCTTTTCCAAGAGGAATTTTTGCAACGTACACCAGATCATTGCTACGACGAGAGAATAAATGGTGATGCTTGTCTCGCACAACAAAAACAATGTCGGCTGGAATATTGTTAGGCCCTTGATCGCCCTCTTGCGGAAAAGTGACTCTGGTTCCAGCTTTCCAACCAGGCTTCACCTGAATGGTTAAGATCTTATCTCGGATGCTAGAAGTGTGGCCGTCGTCATTCATTACTCGTCTTGAAATCTTCATCTTTTTAGTGCATCCGTGGAAGATCTCCTCCAAGGAGAGAAAGAGATCTCGCTCAATCGGAGGATCCTGATGTCTTTTTCCTCGACCTCTTATACCACCAAAGCCAGTCATAAAATCATCCTGGCGATCAAAAAAATCAGAAAATGGATTGGAACCACCAAAAAACTCACGAAAAACTTTTTCCGGATCACCATGGAAAGTGTATCCGTCCGTGAATCCTGGGCCTTCACGCGATGGAATGCCACCTTTTAATCCTTCTTCTCCAAATTGGTCATAAGTAGCACGCTTTTTCGGGTCACTCAAAACGTCATAAGCTTCAGCAATTTGCTTAAACTTTTCTAGAGCACCAGGGTCTTTGTTCTTGTCAGGATGATATTTCAAGGCTAGTTTTCTGTAGGCTTTCTTTATTTCTGCATCATTGGCATCTCTAGTTAAACCAAGAATGGAGTAATAATCAACACCCATCTTGAATTTACAAATTTATTTTCTGTGATAACCTACCATGTGAACAAAAATTTGCATGTTGTAATAAAAACAAAAGCTACAATAACCTTAAATTACAGAATAATGTCGAATGTTGACAGTGAGGCATAGACTGATAGATGCTTGAAGTGCTCTTTTTCAATGCCTAACTTGGTTAGATAATCTTGGTTGCACTTACACCTTTGATCAAGACAGTGTATGATCTTTGGATAATGGGTGAAGTACTTTATAGCAGTTATTTGTGCTTGGGGAGGTTCAAACAAGAAACAAATTTTAGTGGAAGGTCAATGAATTTATATAAACTTGAAAGTCAATACATCAAAATTCTTACTGATAGTCAAATGTGGATGTTCACAGTAAACACCATGTTTGCTTTTTCACAACTGAATGACAAATACTAAACAAAAATTAAACATACCAGTAATGAAAAAAACTCACCACCACTGCAACATAGAGCTATGTTGTTCAGTTGCAATGACGTGAGATGAACCCCTCAGACTCACTACTTCCTTTGATGTAATGTAACAAGTACGATGGAAAATTTAGTGTAACAAATACTGATGATCATTTCTTAGACTATTTAAACAATTTTACTTATGGACAATTTTAATGAGTTTTTGTTTATTGTTTAATTAAAAAAGATGACATTTGCTGAGCTTTTACAATCCAGGTTCAATTTATATGTTGTAAAAGTACTAAAACAACTAGATAGCTAGACATTATTAGTCATAACAGAAAAACTCTTTAATCTAATTAAGTGCAAATGAAGTCAAAATTAAATGGTAGAAGTATACCATAGCATCAGATAAAACCTGGTAATTTGATGCGTAATGGCAATGAGAAAAACCTTAGCTTATTGATTGCAATACACAATCACATATGTTGGAAAAGCAGTAGCAGACCAGTGTCACTACTAAGCCAATTTTTGTCAGCAAATCAGAGGTATGTTGAATTACAAGCAAATAACTTTTGGCAATATGATAAACACAGACATGAAAAGTTAACAAATTGGCAGAAATTTGACTCTTAGTATATTTTGATTACAAATTGGTACAAAATTTACAGCACATGAATGTATTTTTATGACTTTGGGGATTTGTTGTTGTAGTGCATATTTATCTTCCTGCCATCGAACAGCGTTAGATGCTAAATATTGGATGTTTTGTGCACTTTCATTGCAAGGACTACTTAGTGGTAGGAGGAATCTGCACCTGCTTAGGAGTTTCCAGTGATCCAATGTTCCTGTGGATTTCTTCAGATTCTTGTCCACTGAATTTCCTGCTTGTTCGAAGCCACCAAGTAGAGATAATCATCGTTAAGTGTCTTATCCAAGGATGCAACAACGTGACCAGGGCGCGGGTTAAATTCAGATCATGCAATCAGGATCATTGTAAAAACGATGCCTTTATCCTCTCTGCCTCGCTATCTAGCATAGTTTCAGATAATATTTTTAAACATCTTTTTCAAAACATAAAAAATTTATACATAAAGATGAATTTTGTAAGAAAATTTAAAACCACTATCATGAATATTCAATAGGATGACTATGAAATCATAAATAGCTGAGCATTTAATTTATTGTTATCAATAAATTCATATTACAAGACAAGTGTATTAATGAAAATAAATTCAAATTCAAATAAATAAATATAGTATATCCAGATTGCATAACATGTACTTAACTTGATTAATACCTTTGACTATACATATCAGATATCGAGAGCCAATTGCATATATCAGATAACATAGTGACATAAAAACTCAACTGATTGGCTTATGTTGTTTGTTCAAACTGTCGCACCCCCATATTTGACATGAAAAACAGAACAAAATTTTTTTAACCATTATTCATTCATCGCAATCACATTACAAAAAATTAAAAACCACCGAAATCGTCACTGCTGTCACTGTTCTCAAATAGTACCAGTTTTCACCTGAAACATCCTCATCAGCATCCCATGAGGGTGGCAAGTGTTGTAACGTAATGTGACTCAACGTTTGATAGACCTATCAAACGTTGAGTCACATTACGTGATAAGTAATGCGATCATTTGAAAGGTGACAGCATAGAAAATGAGAGCATGGAAATATATCAGAAAAATTTTGTATCCCTTACAATGCACTTCATGTATTCGTGTATAAGTCACACCTGACTTTTTGGGCAATATTTTGGTACAAAAAAATGCGACTTATACTCAATTAAATACGGTACGGTACTTAAAACTGTAAAATTTTGCATGGGAGGATGCTTTCGTAGCCTTTACCAAACCCATTCGTAACTCCATTTTGGTCCAGAAATTTTTTCCTAGTTTTCTCCGAATTCGATTGAAGACCAAAAAAAACAAAAAGGTCTTTACCAAAATTTAAAGGGATTTTGTCCCCAAACTCAGCTGAAGACAAAAAAAAAGAAAAGAGCTTCACTGCAATTATTTGGCACTATCTTCGACCAGGCTTTGAGATTTATTGGTGCTAACAGCCACTTTTTTGTCCAATCATCCAGACGCTTACTTTTAGTGGACAGCGCTGAAACCTCGTTAGGGGGGATGCTGAAATTTTGATGGGGGAATACTAAATCTTGATGCGGGAAGACGTCCCTCCGGACGTTGTTAAGTATAAGCCGTTTGTTTGTTTTTTTTAATCTCTGCGACTCGTGTATGAGCCTGCACGTGCTCCTGTTCCTCTCATGCGTGCACTCGTTAGGGTTAGGGCTAGATTTGGGGAATAGCTTAGACCGTAGATGAGAAAGCGCAAGCGTGCTCATACATGAGTCGCAGAGCTTCCGAAAAAAAAGCGACGGCTCATACTTAACGACACCTCATCCCTCCTACAATTTAAGCAGGCTACTGATTATACTGCATTATTTGAGCGCACTGGCATTATGCTGCATTGGCCAGTAGTGTGGCTTTGCAATGTTTGAGTCACGCTACCACCAGCCCATCTGTCTCAGTGTCTGCTACAAGTGCTGGTATACTGCTACACAAGATTTGCAGTTGAGATTCCACACTGGTATTTCAGTGCTGATTGCCTCACTTAATCAAGCCAGCACACTAAACAGATATCATTAAAAAATTCAAATGTATTGTGGGCTGTGTGGACGAAACTCTTGCCATTAATCACAAACTTTGCTTAAATAGCCTTAGACTTAGTCCATTTTTGCCAAAAACTTCCTTGTTCTTCCATTTTTAGGAAGAGGCAGAGCGCTAACTCCAACTCTAATCAAGAAGGATGTTTTTGATGAAAAAATGACAAAGGCAGGATTTCGCAAAGTCCGATTTTAATGATAACTGATAAAACAGTAAAGCAGAAAATAGCCTAGCCACCAGAAGACCTAAACTACCCGTATCAATAACCTACCAGTATCAACTAATACATGACTTTAAGTAGCCTACTAAATTGGCTGTGTAAAATCATTATTACCAGCAGCGATGCTACTGAAACTTTGCCAAAATCGCATCTGTAACAACTGTAAGTACAAATGGTTTTGTGGTCTAAACTTAACACTAGCAACCAGCGCTTTGGATTGGAACCAAAATTACAGAAAGCAATTTTTAACATCAACAATCGGTTCTCTAAGTTTAGCACCTGATTTGTGCCAAACGGCTGAATACCACCACTGATTATTACCGGCTAACTGATCTGTCCTACTTGCCTAACCTTCCATTCTAAGCAAACTCCATACACCACACAAGTCAAACAACAGTTGTCAATAGCGACTTCAGTTCGTTTTTGAGAATAACCGCTGCCCTCTAGCGAGAACTTTTTTGCAATGAAGCATGACCAAATAGAATTATTTATTTTTGAAAGAAAGTCTAGTTCAGCAAACTTTAACAATTATTTGTAGCAACTTTAGAAAGTTTTCAGAAAAAAGTCAAGGTTATCGAGAGCGGTGTGATATACTATTATAAACATAGTAATAAATAGGTATTATTGGGGAAGATATATTCTTTAATCATGAGCATTTTTTTATGAAAACAATATGATTTGAAAACTGATTAAAGACCATTCATCCGTATCGTGATAAAGCCAACCTGCTTTTCGCGCCAGTTGAAATAAAAACTTAACCAAGCACTCGAGCAGCAACGATTGGAGTTTAGTTTAGGCATAAACGACAAAGCGTACTGTAGGTTAAGGTAGTGTTTCGATTTACGAACAGTTTTTCGTTGAGTGGTGGAATTCTTGAATGGAGATCTGCCTCTACTTGAAAACCAGGACTGTTTACTGATATGTTTCTCTTACGGCAACAATGCAGAGTTTTATGATTACAGCCCGAAGTAACACTGTAGTAGAAGAGCTACCGGTACCATATACAGTACTTCCTCGATTATCCGGTCTAGTCGGGACAGCATTTCTTCAAAACCTGAACGGATAAGTAAAAAAACCGCATAATTGAATTTCTTTATTTAAACCAAAACAACGCAGCAAGAAGCAGATTCGAATGCACCAAAACTTAAACGAGGTTCAACATCAAATAATGTACCGCATTGAGGGATCTCAGTACTTTTTTATTGAAAGCAATGTTCAATCGACAAAACAATTCTTTTGCGTTTAGCCATCTCAAAATCTAGGATTAAATTTTTTTTGACTACAGACACCGTACACTAATAACTTGCAAAAAGTTATTCCACCTCTCTCATTGAAATAGTTCTGAATCTGTCTTGGTACATAAGAGCTTTGTGAGGTTACAATGACAATTAACAAGTCTTGAGCAAAATTGTATGAAAATAACACTTCATTGTTATATCAAAAATTATTATCTGACCCAATGGACGGATAATCGAATGCCGGATAAACGAGGTACGGATAATCGAGGAAGTACTGTACCAAATTCCTCCAATCCCAATTCCTTGGACTAGCTGCGCACTCGAATTAATGATTTTTTGATGAAAGTTTATTTTTATAATTCATGAATTGAATGAATAAAAATGCTCAGTGCAGGATTCGAAATAGGCTAGTCATTAAATAGATCTGAAAATTATTTTATTAACTGTAGAGCCTTTCTTCAAAGTCATGTGACTGACTGACTGTTTCCCCGCAGTCAATAATCAAAAATCCAAAGGAAGGGGATCACAAAGCGTAATTTACCAAACTTAAGCAGCTTAAACATGTTTCACAAAGAATGACACGATGGTCACTTTATTTTTACAAGTCACTAGGCGTAGTCAGTGCTGTATTCCAAGGCTCCAAGCACAATTAAATGAGTACCATGACAGAGCAGTGATAGCATGTGGTAGATCGCCTTCCTCTAGCACCCAAATGCCAGAAATTAAAAAACAAAAGCTGCCTGCTGGCAGCCTAAAGTTGTCTCAAAAACTAGGCTACTCTAAAATTCTTGCACCGCCAGCGTTTTCACCATCCCCGAAAAATAATTGCACTTGCGCCTCAAGCACAAGCACTATTGTGACCAGTGTTCCCTCTAAGTTTTCACCTTCTGCGAAAATGCCGGAAATAGTGCGAACGTTCTAAACTCAATGTGAAAATGCCGAAAATTTTCTCATCATTTTTGTCCGGTTTAAACGTGATCACCAAAAAAAAAAAGGTCATCACGCCGATGGAGGCATCTTTTTCTCCGATTTTATGTTAATCTCCAAAAAAAAAAGGTCCTTTGTCTAAGTTCTGCAACTTTTCTCCGTGATTTCTGCGACATACCAGAGCGAGGCACCGTGAACCGCGGCTGTCTACGGTTTATGGCAGGAAACAAAAACGCTGATTTTTGGCGGGAGAAAAAATGCCGGAATTCGCAAAATTTCAGTGCGAAAATGCCGGAAAAAATTTCGCACTTTTTTGCACTTATAGGTAACACTGATTGTGACGTTTTAAAAAGTATAATTCTGATTGACTCTCTGTTCAAGCTGCACTAAGCTGCGGTTTAAAAGCAACATTCAAAACAAATTTTGCACAGTATCGGTACGTACTGTACCAAATACCTAGTAAACTGCACTAAGCTATGATACAAAATTAATATTCAAAGCAAATAAGGCAGAGGTTGCTATTATGTTACGTAAAAATATGAAAATCACTAATTTACCTTTAACCTCAACCCTAAACCTAACCCAAACTCTAACCCTAGCTCCAACCCTCATGCTAATCCTAACCCAAACTCAAAATCAAACCCAAAGGATAATTTAAAAGATAAAAAAAGTAAATGAGGCTCATTTTTTGCTTTCTTATTCTCTTTATGAGCGTTGTGTAACGTAACACTAGCCACTTTAAATAAACTAGATGGGAGTTTGCCAGCAAACCCAGTGAACGACCGACGCGTAGTATCAAAAAAAAACTGGCACCCTAGGTTAACCCATTAAAAAATTCATTTTTGGGGGTCCATTTGGGGGGTCCCCGGGGGGGTGGTACCCCAAACATGTCAAAATATTTATCTCTTAAATATCTACTGATATCAAAAAAAACTGGCGCCCTAGGTTAAATCGTTAAAAAAATTTATTTTTGGGGGGTCCCCGAAGCGGTGGTACCCCCAAATTATGTTAAAATATTTGTCTCTTAAATATCTACTGATAACAGAAAAAACTGGCACCCTAGCTTGAGCCGTTCAAAAATTTGATTTTTTGGGGCCCCATTTTGGGGGGTTCCCCGGGGGGGTGGTACCCCCAAATCATGTCAAAATATTTTTCTCTTAAATATCTACTGATATCAAAAAAAACTGGCACCCTAGGTTAAATGGTTAAAAAACTTGCTTTTGGGGGGGTCCATTTGGGGGGGTCCCCGGGGGGGTGGTACCCCCAAATTATGTCAAAATATTTGTCTCTTAAATATCTACTGATATCAAAGAAAAATGGCACCCTAGGTTAAATCGTTAAAAAATTTATTTTTGGGGGGGTCCATTTGGGGGGGTCCCCGAAGGGGTGGTACCCCCAAATTATGTCAAAATATTTGTCTCTCAAATATCTACTGATAACAAAAAAAACTGGCACCCTAGCTTGAGCCGTTCAAAAATTTGATTTTTTGGGGGGGTTCCCGGGGGGGTGGTACCCCCAAACCATGTCAAAATATTTCTCTCTTAAATATCTACTGATATCAAAAAAAAAATGGCACCCTAGGTTAAATAGTTAAAAAATTTGTTTTTTTGGGTCCATTTGGGGGGGTCCCCGGGGGGGTGGTACCCCCAAACTATGTCAAAATATTTGTCTCTCAAATATCTACTGATATCAAAAAAAACTGGCACCCTAGCTTGAGCCGTTCAAAAATTTGATTTTTTGGGGCCCCATTTTGGGGGGTTCCCGGGGGGGTGGTACCCCCAAATCATGTCTAAATATTTCTCTCTTAAATATCTACTGATATGAAAAAAAATGGCACCCTAGGTTATATGGTTAAAAAAATTTTTTTTGGGGGGGGTCCATTTGGGGGGGTCCCCGGGGGGGTGGTACCCCCAAACTATGTCAAAATATTTGTCTCTCAAATATCTACTGATATCAAAAAAAACTGGCACCCTAGCTTGAGCCGTTCAAAAAATTGATTTTTTGGGGCCCCATTTTGGGGGGGTTCCCGGGGGAGTTGCCCCAAAAAAATTTCAGGAGACA
This sequence comes from Trididemnum nubilum, assembly GCA_963965965.1. NCBI lineage: Eukaryota > Metazoa > Chordata > Ascidiacea > Aplousobranchia > Didemnidae > Trididemnum > Trididemnum nubilum. Next base: position 14,164,904 of record OZ014478.1, on the reverse strand, counting down.
CATTTGCGTATGTACCTCAACAACTTCACACAAAAATTAGATTTCTATGTTTTGTGGTTTAGGAGAACTCGAGCGTACAAGATTTAGGAAGAAAAAAAGGAAAAAAAAGGAAAAAAAAGGAAAAAAAAGGAAAAAAAAGGAAAAAAAAAAGGAAAAAAATAAGAAAAAAACCTCATCGCGGCCGAAAGTGGGTTGGTAGGGATGAAAGGATATCTTAAGACATATAACCATGAGAAATATTTTTTGCCGTACTTAAGCCGTTTTTGACTTAGACCGCTTTTTACGCCAAACTTTCGGGGCGGTTTTCGGGTCATAAACCCGAAGTCACGTGACCGATTGCCTCGAAATTTGGTACAAACATAAAACTCATTAATCTCAAACTGCTGTCAAAATTTCATGTAGTTAGACCAAACGGTTCTCGAGTTATAAGCAAAAGTCTGAAATCTCGCACTCATTAGTTAGAAAATGGCCGAGTAAAAACAAAGGAACACGCGACGCGAGCGTCGGTCGTTCCAATTATGCACATCAAAAAAAATTATTGATTTCCTTTCAAAAACACAAGCATGTGAAAATGTGCTTCACTTCACTCAGCTCGCTTTACACAAAGAACAAGGAAAAATGATGCTCAACACTTGCTCTTAAAGGAATCAGGGTGTTAAATTCCACCAATAAAATCTTCACGTGGTGGCAAACAAATAACTTCATCTTTATGAGGTGGCAAACAAATGATTTCGGAGAAATAAGTTTGCCTTGATGTGGTAGTGTGGTGGCAAATGAACGACTTTGGTCAAGCAAATCAATTACAAGCTTTAATGCGTTTGTGCTCCTTGAGCTATTAGAATCACTCTGCTCTGACGAATGGAGCATGTTGAACATATCATCATGTACTGGTATTTTGTGTAAAGAAATTGAATCATTTAAGAGTGCTATTAAAGAGTAGAATGTAGATCAACAATCTTGCGTGCTCGTCAGTCGTCAACCGCACAGCGCGAGCTTGGGAAGCGGAGTGTGACCATTCAAATCTTAGTGCAGCCAGTCAATATTAGCATACTTGTTTCAATGCATAGCTAGGGTGGCAGAGTGGTTTATAACGCCTGTATGTACTATGTTGAAAGACTGCGGTGACTTCGAAACCAGTGTATGTCTGCTTTTGTGGGCATGCATTCGATATCCATCCGTAGTCAATTTTTCTGATTACTGGAGGCTGATCCAGACTGTAGATTATAACTTTATGTCTTCTATTTTCTTTAATGAATTTGTGCATGTATGCTTTTGAAGCAATTAGCATCACTTTCTGACGACAGGAGCATGCTGCAAAAATCATCATGTTTTTGTTTGAAAAAATTAAACCATTTAAGAACCAGTTAAGACTTAAGAGCTATATCGATGCTGTCACTCGGGCTAGCAATATCTTTTAAGTTTTACTGACTAGCAAGAAAAGCTGCAATTAATAGGTAGTTTTTGTTGTTTCTTTTTTTGAATTACGGTAAAACAATTGCAAGAAACACGTTGAATTTTGCAAGAAGTAATATTTTCGGACTTTTTAGGAACAAGTAGCTCATTTCTGGAAAGACAATTTCAAAAATAGTTTTTCTGTTAAAAATTTGATTTTGTTACCCTTTTTTGAAATACACAATTGAAAAATTTAAAACATTTTTTGAAAAATTGGCAAAATATTTTAGAGAAAAATTTTCAAGGAAGAAGTCTCCTGCTGTGAATCTTATCGTAATTTTGCAGGCAGTAGATGAATGCAATTTATCATGACATGGCTATTATAAATCTTCCTGGTCAATCTTTTTTTTTAACTTTATTCACAATTGATTGGAAAACAATTTGTTCTACATCGTATTTGAATTGCGATTGTGCTCAAAATTGCTGAAATACTAGAGGTGCAAGCTTTAGTGCAATCATTTAAAAATAGTTGTGGTGCAAGCGCTATCACCAGTGTTCCCTATAAGCGCAAAAAGTGCGAAATTTTTTGCGGCATTTTCGCACTGAATTTTTGCGAATTCCGGCGTTTTTGTTTCCCAGCAAAAACTGTAGACAGCTGCAGTTCACAGTGCCTCGCTCTTGTATGTCGCATGAATCACGTAGAAAACTTGCGGAACTTAAACAAAGGAGCTTTTTTAAAAATTTTTTTGAGGATCAACATAAAATTGGAAAAAAGATGCCTCCGTCAGAGCGATAACCTTTTTTTTTTTTTGAGATCACATTAAAACCCGACAAAAAATGAGAAAAATTTTCAGCACAGATCAAGAATGCCCCGAGAGCTGCGGCATTTTTACATTGAGTTCAGAACGTTCGCACTATTTCCGGCATTTTTGCTGGAGGTGAAAACTTAGAGGGACACACTGACTATCGCAAGTAAAATAGTTGCGCTGCATTTACTGTGCTCAGTGTTCCCACTAGGTCCATTTTTTCAGCCAATCAGTGATGTGTAGGAGCAAAGGCAAATAATTTTTGGCAATATGGTAAACATATCTTTAGAAAACTCATCATTTGGTATACTTCAATACTCGATTGGTACAAAAATTAGGGCCCATAAATGTCTTTTTAGAGCTTTGGGCACAATTTCTTCAAGAAAATTTGGGCACTCGCCAATTAGCCATAAAGTTAGAGAACACTGATTGCGCTGCAAGTGCCCACCTCTGGTATCAGGTACGACTAATGGAAATATCTAAATGAAATCGATTGCTGGTCTAGTGGATAGAGTGTCTACTGCTGAAACTTGGGTTCGATTCATGGTCTGGTCAAACCAAAAGACTAAAAATGGGTAATTACAGCTTCCCTGCTTTACATTCACCAATTCAAGGGACAGTGTGAACTATGAAGCCTCCACCATACCAGTATGTCTGATCTGGTAGTCTTGAGACTGGTGGGCCAAGGCAGCTTGACTTAAAGACCGAAAAGTCCTTTTGCTGTCTCCAGACCCGTGACCTAGGCAACTTGGTGAATAAAATATAATTACTGTACAATAATGAGGCACAGTAACCACTAACCAGTTTTTAGTCTATAGTTTACTGCTCAGTACTTTTACCTTCTGCTTTTAGTCTGTAGAAGCTTACCAAATTTCAATTTCTAGTACTATATTTACGGCTTTTAAAGTCTAGGCCTTCATAATATTACTCACAGGTATCACTGGTATTTTTCTGGTGACTAATTAATTTAACAATATTAATTAATAATAATACTGTAGCATATGTTTGATGTACAGTAGGCCGTTGATAATCATTTATTGGCAAAGGCTTGACACACGTTTTGTGCATGCAGACACTTTGTAATGAAACGTACTGGTAAAAAACCTAACCCCTAACCCCAACTCTAATCATAACCCAAACCTTTAACTGTAATAATCAAAATAAATTTTTTCAAAAACGAGTGACATCACTGGAACCTTTGTTTATTTAACTGCACGTGTTCCGTGCGCCAAGTCACTTCAGACTTCGTAATTTATTTGTGATATTTTGATGTTTACATGCTGGAATTGTAATGTTTAATCGTTTGCATGTTCTCTGGCTTCTACCAGCACAGAATTCTAGGAAAGAGCCACCAAATGCCGACTAATTAAAGGCTAAAAGGGGGTGAAGCTTCTGGGCAATTTTGGTAGTTTACAATAGCTAAAATTCAAAAATAATTTTTGATATTTTTTGTTCGTATTTTTGGGGCTGCAGTTGTGAAAGATATTCAACAAATACAAAGAGATTTATCTCCCTAAAAAGTTTTTGGAAACTGTGGACTTTGTTCTCCCATCCTGAATTTCCAGAAAAAGTGGAAAGTTTGCCGAATTGGATTGGTCACGTGATGTTGCTGGAAGGGTAAATATTATTTTGTCTCTCTTTTTCCCTGGAAGTTCAGGCTGAAAGAACAGATTCAGGGTTTTCAAAAACTTTTTAGGGGGGGGATATTGCCTTGTACTTGTTGAGTATCTTTGCAAGCACAGCCCCAAAATGAGAACAAAACATTTCAAAAATTATATTTCAATTTTTGCTATTGTAGACTACTGGAATTGGCTGGATGCTTCACCTTCTTTAAAACAAGCAATGCAAAAAGGTTGTCCTCCCACAGGATTCGAACCTAAGGCTGCAGGTTGAAATCCTGGTGAATGACAACTTTTTTGCATTCTTGTTTTAAGTAGTCATTGTTCTAGTGCTCTGTCCCAGGCTTCCATCCTGGTAGTCTTTAGGCCAGAAAGCATGCAAGCAAATAAATATGTAAGCTAACATGCCATCATAATTTTTCATTGTGACCAGGGGCCACATATTATGGTCTTCGGAAAAAATTGAATATTTATGTTTCAGAAGTCATTTGGATTTCAAATTTTTATTCAAAATAGGTTTTAACAAACATTCTTTGAAAGTTTAGAGTAATTTTTCATCATAAAATTATAACTTTATTTTCGTTGTGATTGACAATTTGTTAAAAATAATTTAAAACTGTAAAATCCTTATTTTTGGATATTTATAATTTAGTTTTTGAAACAAGTTTCAGCTTCATAAATTTTTGTAAAAAGTTTTTGAATAATTCCAAACAGAAAATCATTGTTTTTGTGTTAGAAAAGAAATTTGCTTTTTTTATGCGTTAAAACACGAATAAAAAAAATCATTAAATATGTAAAAATTATTAAATAAATGACTATTATTGATAATAGCCAAGAAATAATCGTCACTTCTTCCAGTTTGACCAGCTGTTTGCTGGTACGAAATTTTAAAATGGTTTTAAACACCATCAGATTCTGTAGTGGATCATTGCTTTCATCATCAATTTAAATTCTGATACAGAAGATACAGTCCATTTTCAGTGGAGAAAAGTAAACAGCAATGGTTCGATTTGAAATCCATCAATAAAAAGCGGTGGCCCTTTGCAGTAAACCGCTTTCAAAAACTGGTGGTGAACCATGCAAAGAAGTAAATTCTGCGAATTCTTTATTAGGTTTGCTGTCTAATGAAATCCAGATTTTTTCCACATATCACAAAATTTCTCTTCTCATTCATACAAGAAAGTCATGATGAAGCAAGCAATAATGTGGAACATGCTCTTTTCTATTACTCACCAGCAACTGGCAGACTAACATACTGTAATTTGCAGCAAAAAATTTTTCAGAAAATTTGATGAGTGGTCTACAGCACTCCAGAATTTATCCGAAGATACGGGCTAATTCATGAACACTTTGAGCCATTTTCATTTTTTTCTCTGGAAGAAAAACATGTTAGTTTGAACAAAAAATATCAGTAATCAATTAAAAATCTTTGTAAACATTTTTCCGAATAAAAAAATCTTCCACCGAGTAAAAATATATTTAAATATGTATAAATATTCAGAAAAAATTAAAAATTTTGAAACAAAGATTCGGCAATTTTATTCGTAATAAAGACCATAGTGCACGAATTTCACGAAACTCGAACATTTGTGTTTTGTTTTTCAAAATCCATAGCATGTAGCCTCAAGTAACTTGTGAGTCCTTTTATTACAATTTTTTAAAAGTTTACTGTAGCAGGCTATAGGCTACCTTGCACATCTGATCATGTCAAAGTCTAAAGATGAAGTAACGTCGAGTTCATCAGCCAAACCACCTACGTGGAGGAATTATAATCGAAGAGGTCAAGTTCCAAAGTATATTTATGAAACAATTAAAGACCTTCAATCTTCAGATAATCCAAAAAAAGTTCACAATGTGTATGGTGTAGTGATTGATAATCGTTCCACTGAAAAATCCAAAGGTTCTGGTTAGTTTTTGTAGTGATTTAAAGTAATTGAATAAATGAATATCCCAAATTTAGAAATAATTAAGAAAAAATTTTCAACTTTTGTCTATTTGAAAAATAAAGTTCTCTCAACCTTTTTTTGTTGGGAAATAGGGTTATTCTAAACAGGCATTGTATAATGTGTATAATGCCAAATTGTTTTTTTAGTTGTGGTTAGCTATACATGCATTGTAGGCTACATCACTGTCATTGCCAATTGTACGTTCTCTTGTACTATGCTAACCCTAACTCAACTAGTGCTATGCCTGTTTAGAACAATTGGGGAAAATAATAAGTTGTCTAAAGTTGTAATCTGGTGTTTGACTTTAACTCAATACGTCTAACCTTAACACTTTCACTGCGGCGGCTTTTTCTTGCCGTGCGCTACAGCAATAACAATAGGGACTTTTTGTGTTGCGCTGAAAACGTCGCATTTAAACTTAGCCGAAGGACGAGTTATCTCGTTCTTAGCGTACTACATTACAAAAAATGAAAAAAGCGAAAATGAATTTATTATGACGTTAGCTTTCGAAGTACAACTCGAAATTGAAAATGTTTCTTATAACCGCAAAATTGTCACCAAAAAGCAGTCAAACCAATTGTGAATTGTCGAATTGAATAGTTTATTTGTTTTAATAAAATGATAAATATGTGGAAAATTCAATTGTCATTTGTTTCGACGAGCACATGTCTGTGGAAAATTTTGAAACATGGGACCACACATAGTGCCGGTTTAGAATTGCAGGTTTCACAATAATAACAAGATTCTTTCTGTTTTCCATTTTGGTTACAAACTACGCACTTTCTTGTCGGCTTTTGCTTTGTAGCTGTGGGTGGAATATAGTCCAAATAGTGCTGACCAGACAGTCGTGAAAGATCTAAGCTTTTGTGGTGAAAAAATTATTTTGATGTGTGTGGGATTTCTCGATCTGTGTTTGAAGTTGCTAATGAAGCAATAACAGATTTTCGAAATACCAATTGCTCTTTCATGCCGCCAACTTTTTTATAGATTATGTATGCGTTTGCCATGGCCATATCAAGGTGCTGTAAAACCACTTTTCAATACCACTTGAGGGTTTTTCGCAGTGGACTGTAGTATGACATCAATTGGTCCATTCGATCTACTCCACACATATAATTGTTGTAGGAAATAACTTACTCTGGCTTTTTCTTTTCCTCTCTTTGCCTTCTCCTCCGGTTAACTGTAATCATTTTGGCTGAGTGGCAGTTAGTGAGCATCATCACGTCTCTTTTGTCCTTCCATTTTAGGACAATAATGCGACCTTTTCTTTTGGCTATTTGCTGTCCTTTTTTCGATTTTGACAAAACAACTTTTTTTGGCAAGTGCTTTCTATTCTTCCTCAAAGTTCCGCAAAGTAACGCTTTTCTTTTTGAAAGTTCTTCTGCTAAAGGGACACTGGTATAAAAGTTGTCAACATAAAGGACACGGCCACAATCGAGAAGCTTTTCCATCAGCTTCAACACAACTGTTTCAGCATGTCCAAATCCTGAAATCGGGTCCAACTTCCCACAATAACTGAGAACATTCCAGACATATCCACTGGGCTCACACAGCATATATAGTTTTACTCCATACTTGTGTCATTTGCCAGGAATATATTGACGGAAAATTAATCTTTCTCTCCACAAAACCATAGATTCATCTTTAGATACTTCACGAGCAGGGAATGTAAAGCCTGAAATCGATCAAGCAAAGCATTGCAGATGTCTTTCAGTTTGAATAGTCGATCATCATCCAGCGCCAAATCGTTATTGCAAAAATGCCAACAGCGTAAAAGCAGTTCAAATCTATCTCGTGGCATAATCTGATTGAAAAATGGAGTTGCTATTATTGGATCAGTGGACCAGTATTTCGCTAATCGCGATTTTTTTACCAGACCCATTATGAATAGAAGTCCAATAAAAGTTTTCATTTTTGTATTAGTTGTGTTTACCCAGCGTTTCAATCTGCTTTTATCTTTCACTGTGGACTTTGACAGTAAATCATTTGCATATCTGTTTGTTTCCATAACCATCAACTTCAAAATATCATCAGTAACAAATAAATCAAAAAAATTCAACGGGCAAGGAATCTTTATTTAGTGCGATTGCTGGATTAACACCACTTCCTCCAGAAAAATGAATATCATGGGGAGGCGAATATGATTCTTCAATCGATATCCATTCAGACTGAACATTATCATCAACGCTTGACACTGTGGGAGCGTCATCATCACTAGCGTGCATACTACTCTCACCTTTTAAGGCAGGAAAAATAGCATCGTTGGCTGACTCAGAAGTTAGTTGCTCGTTGGTTTGCACATGCATACTTTCATTTTCAAGATTGGAATCTTCATCCTCTGATGCAGCTGTGTCACTCAGCTGAAAATCACTGTCTCTGTCATTATCGTCATCCTCCAAAAGTTTCTCATCAGAAAGGTCAAGAATATCTATTTGATCTACCACGTCAACCAAATTATACTTTCTTTTCCTAGAAGCCATTTTACAAAATTCAAAAAAATCTCTATAAAACAATTACCTTTTCAAAATATTATGTAGGTCAAAACCCAACTCTGACGCCAATTTGAACTAGTAAACTTACTTTCTGACTTCACTTTCATGGTTTTAACTTTTACTGTAGGTATGTTTGCTCTCTGTCTCAAGCTCTCTAGCTAAATTTTCAAAACACTATGATTTGGGAACATAAACAGCTCGATCTAAACTCAGTTGTCAAGGCTTGTTATTGCCAACCAAGCTTATTCATTGTAACTGTTATTTCAATCTTATTACTTTCGATTTCAAAGAGATTTGGAAAAAAATAGATCAAACGGCTTCGCAGACAAACGCCACTGTTTTCTTTTCGTGCTTTGTACAAGATAGAAACGTATATACAGCGCTAAAAACCTCACATAAAAACTTAACTGAACGACAAGATATCTCGTCCTTAGCGTACAAAATGCAAAATGAAGGACGAGATATCTCGTCTTTAGCAGCGAAATTGTTAAAGATCCTAAATAATGATTTTAGTAAACTAAGCACAATTTTTTTAAACTTGTATGCTGTCTGTTTTTTTTACAATTTTTTTTACAATTTGTCTGTACAATTTTTTAAAACTTGTACGCTCAATGGACATGGGCTAGAGCTAGTTAACGATGCAGGAAGTTCAGTTAAAATTAAAATGATTAAAAACCAAAAAAAAACACTACAGTCTGTTTCTACACTACGCTGGGGCTGATTGTGGCACCCACAGGCCAGGACAGGTAGCCTCAATTCAGATCGGTGGTGAGTAGCCGTGGCTGGTACAAAACATTGTAAGCATTAACTGCGTAGGCTAAGCATCTTAATCAAACACTGCATATGTGCTGCTGCGCGTCTGTCAAATGTAGTAAAAACACATAAAATTTCAAACATAAAAAACACACAAAATTAAAACCGATCAGTGGTCGAGTGGATAGAGCATCTGCTACTGAAACGGTAGACTCAGGTTCGATTCCCGGTCAGGTCAAACCAAAGACTAGAAAAATTGGTATTCACAGCTTCCCTGCTTGATGTTCAGCATTAAAAGGGACAGTGTGAAGCTTCCACCTTGTGTGGTAGACAGGTGGGCAGGTGGCAGCTTGACTCGAAGACGGAAAGGTCCCTTTGCTGTCTCCTGGCCAAGGTAACTTAATGAATAAAATGTAATTACAATTACAAACACTGTCAAATATACAAAGTGGCATTTTATGTCACAGTGATTTAACGGTTTGCATTAAATGTGATTTAATTAGGTTAGTGGTTCTTCACTTCATACTTGGCTTTGTGTCAGCATTTTGATACTAGTTCGATTCTTTGATTGAGGTTACGATGTTAGCCAGATTTGCTACGGTGTTAGCCGGATTTGCTTGCTGAACTTGTGATATTACAAGCAAATCCAGTTAGCACCTTCAACCAAAGAATCGAACTTCTATCAAAATGTTGACACAAAGCCAAGTATAAAGTGAGGAACCACCAACCTAATTAAATCATATTTAATCCAAGCCATTTAATCACTGTGACATAAAATGCCACTTTGTATATTTAACAATGTTTGAAATTTTAAGTGTTTTTACTAGGTTTGACAGACATGTAGCAGCGCATATGCAGTGTTTGATTAAGATACTTAGCCTCCACAGTTTGTGCTTGCAGTGTTTTGTACCAGCCGCAGCTCCTCACTGCCGATCCGGGTTGCAGCTACTAGTCCTGGCTGGCGTGTGCCACGGTTAGCCCTAGTGGACTGGCTTGGGCTCGCACCTGTCACAGAGCTTCCGTTGCCAAGGGGAGGAGAGACATGGTTGATGTGCTGAGGTGTTGTACCATTTTGTTTTTAGTTTCTACCCCGTCTGACGAACCCATTAAGGGGAAACAAACTTTAGTGAGGTTTTTTAATTTTTAATCATTTTGCTGAACTTCCTACATCGATCACAATTTTTTAAAACTGTCTTAGATTAATGTTTCGAGGTGAAATAGACCCTAATAATAATATAATGTAAATTGAAAACAAAAATAACTACAAAAATGCTTGATCAGCAAAAATGACAAAAAAAAATGAAGCAAAAAGTTTTTGCTGAAATGGTTCAGTACTGCAACAAACATTACATGTTTGCCTTTGTAATTGTCAATCAAACTAAGTTTTTGTTTTAGATTTCTTTTGTCTTCTTCGAATTGTTGATCCTTCCTTTTGCCAAGATGAAGGTGTCAAAGTTACATTATTTCATCAGGATCAGAAGTTTTTACCAAATGTGAGTTATGCATGCGTATTTTAGCTCAAGTGCTTTGAGTATAAATGGTCAAATTTGTTTATATTGAGCATATTTCAAACTAGTTGTGAAAACATATTATACTAACTTCCGTTGTGGACCTTATATATGTTCATTCATTCATTCGTTTTTTATTTTTGACCACCACAACAATAGCAAATGCATGGTAACACAATAATAACACGTAGAGTCAGGAAAAGGAAGTAGCGACACAACGTCAGACGTTAAGACATGCAGAGGATACTGATCACAAAAAAGCGATTTTTATTTGCATGGTTGCTACACCTGTCACACCAGCTCAAAGTACATTGTAGGCCTAATCAATCACAATCATGAACATACATGCAGGCACACAAGATGGAAGTAAAACTAACGGCTGTAGTAGTTGTTCAAATGATTGATAAAGAGAAAAGAGCGGGACAGTGACCAGTGCAAGGCCAGGCACGGTTACGTAGGCGGTCAATTACGTGTTGTTCAATCGCAAAAGATTTCACCATCATCCTGGAACTGAAAAGCAGTGTACTTTGTTGTTTTGTCAGGCTTAGTTTCAAACTTTTATGGTATATAGGATTACAAGTTTATGTCATTTGCCGATTGCAGTATTGGCGTTGCTAACTGCTATTTATGCTTCTTTAAGGTTGATCAAGGAGACATAATTCGTTTACATCGCATAAAAGCTAGAGATGTGAATGGATCACTTTCATTAATGAGCTCTAAAGGATGGTCATGGACATTTTGGAAAGGACAAGTAAAAAGTTTTAAACCTTGAACTTAGCACTGGTACTGTAACTCGTATAATAGATCACTAGGGTTTTCATGATTGATCATCGCAAAAAGTATTGATTTTGTTAAGTATGGTAATTATCTTCTTTTAGTATGTGTTTAATAATCAAGTTGAAATTTTTAGATCTGTATAATTAAATCATCAAAGTTACATTTTTTTGTGTGATTTGATGGTACCTAGTTGATTTCAAATTGCTTGCAAGAAGCACTGAGAGCCCAAATTTTTGTTGGAGGGGTACAGGTACACCGGTACACTCAATAATAGTAAAACAATGGCATTAAACAGAAAAACCAAGATAGTTAAAGAGTTTGTTATTTTCCTTATACTCATATTTACGTCTTGTTTAGGTAGATGATGACGATTTGCAAAATGCAAACTCGTGTTCAACAACTTGCACCATTGTTGATGCTGATGTTGAAAGAGTGAAATCTTTGCGACAATGGGTTGCAAAGGAAGGTTACGCAGGCCTGGATGTTGTTCGAAATTCTCAAGAAAACAACACAGATCAAAAGCTATCAGATGTAAAATCAGGGAGCTTCTTTAATTTAACATGTCAGGTACAGAATTTTACAAAAAAAGCTTAACTTTAAGGACTGATTTTGCAATTCTGTCATATTGCTTAAGTTTTGTAAAGAAAATAACAAATTCTTCAGCACTCTTTGTAATATTTTGTAGTTTGTAAAAATAAAATTGCCGATTGATTAAATGCTACTTCTTGCTTCTTTGGTATCCCTTCTTGCCACGATTGTTTATTATCTGACAACATAGCGAATTTCATTGATTATGAACGGTGTACAATATTTGTCATATTGGGTTACCATTTCTTTCATATAGGTTGCTGGTATGTGCAAAGTGCATGAAAACTTTGTGGTGTTAAAAATCTGGGATGGAACCCTGCCTTCACATAAAATTGAACCAGGAGCATATGCTAAGGTAGGTTGAGTAACATCGTAATTAATTCTCTTCAGCCACAACACTTAAACTGCTGTAAGTGAATTTCAGATAAGTTGGTTTGATTTTGGCAAACAGTGTAGTTGCAAGGAGGCCACTATTTTAACAATAAAAATTACAACCATTTGGTTTGATTTTTTATGGTAATGTGAACTCTCTGACTGAGCACAAAATACAATACTGTGTTATTTTCATTATCTGCTTCGTGTATAGCAAAGTGTTTGTACTCGTATCATAAGAGTATTGTATAATTCGATGTTGTTGCCACTGGGTTAAATGATAAATAAACAAACTTACGTAAATGTTCAACTGGTTTCGAAACAAAGTTTAAAAATACCGAAATGATTTTTACTGTCATGTCGATTTTGCCTTTTTTGTTTGTTTTTCGCTTTGCTAATCGTGGTATGAAACTATTGTTTCATTTCAGCTTTAAGAAAGCTAGGCAGCTGAGACTTTCCAAGGCTAGCCAAACTATACATAGGCGTTTTATTTTGATTTTTTTTCGAGTTTCAAGTTATTGTACAATGTACACTAATCGTTACCAGTCAAGCAAGTTTGTTTTGTTAATATTGTATTATTAATTTTTTTTTTCAGGATTCCGAAGTTATCATAATGCATGGCTTTGAGAACCTTTTGCCGTATGTGGTGGATGTTAGTGTGTTTGATAATCATGTCCAGGATATTAAAGAAATTGTAATTGGTAAAAATGTTATTTTGAATGTTCAATTGTAATGGGATTGCCGAACCAAGTAGAAGTGGAATTTCGGGGGCTGCAATCTACAATTGCTTTCCAGACAATATTAAAAAAGTTGATTTAAAGCTTTCCAGACTTTATGTGAGCAATAGTGCTAAGACGCTTTTACTTATGCTTTGACTTTGTTGATGTGGGTCTCAAACGCAGACGTTTTGCGCTAATGCCGCTATGCTAAATTGTGTCTGTGTTGTAGGAAGTTTTGTTCGCTTTTTCAATTTGCATGCCCTTGCCAAAAATCCCGCACAAAACAACGAGCAGTGCCAAACAAACGAAGAGTCCAGTGAATTGCTTCTTCACGGAGGAACAGTCTTCAACAGAGGCATTGTGATGCTGGATGAAAATGATGAAAAAATTCAGAATCTCAAAGAGTAAGCATTGATTTAAAGTGTATTATATTTCTCTGATCGCACACATACATTTGTTGAGAATTGGCAAATTTTTTTGTTAGCCTCGTATCTAATTTTGACTGAATATTTATATGTCCTGCCATTCTAACTTATCTCACATTCGGGGAGAAGACTGTACTCTACTTTGGTGAGACAGGAGGATGTTGACTAGTTCAACCTTAGGGTGTAACCCAATGGTTGGGTCTCTGCAGAGTTTTTCCGCACTCGCATCCTTCGGAAAATGCTGAGTTGCAGCCGCACCACCTCTTTATATATTTTGATAAATCAATCAAAGCTCTTGAGAAAATTTTTACTGGCTGGTGCCCCTATCCCTGCTAAGAGAATGAAGTGGTGGTATAAAGTTAGTTAGTCATTTTCATCATTGTTGGCCTAAATTCGTGTCGCTTTCAATACAATTTATCCAGTACAAGGGAAACTATAAATTTGTCATTCAGATTAAGTTTTTGACCATAGTTATTATATCAATGTAGTTACGCTCATGTTCAGAGTGCACACATACTTAAATTATGTTGGTTTCAACCGGCTTAACTGTCATTTGATTGTACTTGTCTTGCCTTTTTTTTTTGCTTTGTAAAAGATTAGCAAATATTGGTTTTAGGCTGGGCTAATAGACCATTTATTAACTCAAGAAATCTTTAAAAATGAAAGCTTTCGCCAAATTCAAATTTGATTCAAATCTGTGTTTTCAAACCATAGTGTGTTGTAGTTGTATTTTCACAGACAAATGCGAAACCTTGTTACCGAAGGTGGTCAAATTGATGCCAGCTCGACATCACATGCGAACAATCCCGGATGCTCGAAGACGGACAATGGCAAATCCGTGACACCGCAAAAGAGGAAACTTGAGGATTTAGTTGCTGGTGAAAGGCGTCTGTTGAATTTTCAACTTTGTTTTTAATTTGTTCGAGTTAGTGATATTCTTTTTTCGTTGTTGGCGTTTTCGTTAACCTACTCCAGTTTGATGAAATGGGGTGGTGTTACTTAGTTTGTTACAATCATTCGCAAGCCGTTCGTAGCAATGTCTTTCGGTCAATTTAAATTGGATTGATCGAGATTCTAGATTGAAAATGCAGCAACTAATTTTAGCAGATTGCTAGCAAAAAAGTCAGACCAAAAGGTTCCGTTATTGTATTACGAGGGAAAGATTCAGTCATGCATTCAGCTTGTATTATGGGTGTACCGAGTTGTATGATAATTTTGCATTCACTTACGCTTTGCCGCTTGAAAAAATAAACTTATACTACTTTTTTTTTAACTAAAATATTCTCTTTCACGGTCTATATATTTCTTCTGTGGGGTGGCATTGTAGATTACAGTTTTCAATATTTTGAGACATAATCAAAATTTTGAGTAAACACGACTTTTACTTGCTCACGTTACTTTTACGGGCGTGAGATCTGTCTCGAAGCAGATAGGAACAGATCATAGTTAGAAAAAACTGATAGCTCAATTTTTTGCTCACCCCAAATTATAACAATTAGTTAGTAATCGAGCGTTTGGTCCGGTACTGTAGTTTGTCATACCTAAGCTTAGTTTTATGCTGAAGTAGTAGAGATTAATTGAACATTAAAATCAAGTTAGAATTGAATTACGTCACTTCGCTCGATTAATCATTTTGAAACTCTTCCAGTATGTTCAATGGAAACCATAAGTATCAATACATTGATAAAATCATGGTCGATATTCATCTATTCTGACTTCCTGTAAATTTTTGAGACGAATGATAAAGTCCTTTTTGGTTTAGTTTTTTTAGCTTATGAAAAGTAGGAAGTGACAATAAGATTTTTTTTTCAAACGCGATTTGACTGTTGTTTTTCGATATCCTAATCGGTGACCACTAAGAACACGCTGAAATACTTTTTATTGGCTTTTTGTTTACGAACAATATTAGCTCTTTGTAATAAAACCAATTAAAACTCATTTTTGACTGGCAATTATAGAGCACTCACCAGCTGGGTCGTCCGGGTCTGAAGCAGAGTTCAGCACTCCTCCTGAAGTCCCCATGAAGAAATTCAGAGAAGAACTTGGCTTGGATTCTGGACATGCGGAAAGTCAAAGAGATCTTCAAAGCCAGGATTTAAACGGCGCAAAGGTGCGTGAAACAAACTTTTCTACTTTCGGTTGTTACTTGGGTTACCGTGACTCCAATGATTGTTGCAATATGCTCAATGTAGCATAGTGGTCATTTAGAGTTCATAAGCCTACCTTGCTGGAATAGCTGACGATAGGTGATATTCGTTGAAACAGCAGCTGTACTAAACAGCTATATTTTGTGCGTAGTCTATCTTGGCAGCAGACAAGTAGTGTAACTAGTGGAGTGGTTCATTTATTTTTTGTCTTATAAAATAACACAGTACACGTCAAAATTTAAAACCCTACAGTCTGTTTCACCAATAATGGAGATCATCAAGGGTGTCTTATTCAAATAGACTGAATAAGACACCCCTGATGATCCCGATTACGGGTAAAACAGATTGTAGGGTTTTAAATTTTGAGTTCTTGTCCTGTACTGTGTTATGTTATGATATTCGTTCTGGCCAACGCGGCCTTGCACTTTTTTGAATCGGTTTAATTCAAACTCAACTCATCATATTATTTGACTTATTTTAAATTTTTTGACATCAGTTGTACATTTTTCGGTCATTTTCTTCGGAATCGTATTTGCTTTAAGACTATAATCACTCCACAGTGGATTGCGCGGATTATATTAGTAACTTTAAATTTTACCAATTGATATTATGCCTCATTGTGACTTTGAGTGACGTTTTCAACCTGCATCGCTTTCTTGCGGCTGTGGAGAAGAAAAAATCCCAGATATTTAATCTGTGGTGTAGACAACACGTAAAAGCAAATACTGAGCTTATCATCTTTATGTGATGTTTTGGTGCAGCTGTACATTTGTGTATTGTTTTACATTTCTTGTGTTTCTTTTAGAGCCAAGACACCCTTGCTATTTTATCTGACATGAATACTGTAATTGGAAATAAGAGCGACTTGAAACAGAATCAACTTGAAACGCAAGAGGACAAACCCACCGTGGATTCATCACTATCCATCGAGTCTTCACAAACAATTGTAAATGGCGAAAGTTTTCCTGAATCTTTTTGCACAGATGTCGAATCACAAGACATGAGATGCCACCAGAAGTCTACCACTGGTGCGTATTGTTTTTACTTTTTTTTTTTCAGTTAATTCGAACAATAGGGAGGCGTGATAGCACTTATTCTTGCAGTTTCGGGTTTGCAAAGCAGAAAAAACAAAATTTTTGTTTTGATAAACGGTTGAAGGATGCAATTTACTGCGGCAATCTTAGTTCTCAGCAGAAAGAAGCTTGAAAGTGTTCAATTGTTCAGAATTGAACAGCATTTACCAATGACCAGTTAACTATTTAAACAACAAAACATTAAACTGTTAGCCAATCAAGCAGTTATCATACGTACGCCGGTAGAAGACAAATATTACGACACTTTTTGCTTGTCTACAGATTTAGTACTGTTTTTTGTTGTTTATTTTTTCAAGAAAAAACAAAATATTTTTGAGAGACATTTTTGCAAATATTTGATCCTGAAAATTTATTAGATCCCAGATTTCGAGCCCTGAGGCTGCTAGCAAAGGCTTGGAGGTCGTATGCCTTTTATAGTTTGTATTCCATTCTCTATTTTTAGTGGTATTTGGACCTGAATCTCCGTTTCGCATTAGCAAGATTGTTGAAGTTCTCAAGGCAGAAGTACCCGTGCGCGAATCTTGTCTTTTCCGCGTCAGAGCAAAAATTGTGCGGACTAGCAGTGCAGACGATATCGTTTGCCATTTCTGTCCTGCTACGGGATTAAGGTCGGTCTTCTAAATTATTTTGTATGATTTGAGAGATATTGATTGTTTTTGTTTTTTGTACTCTAAAACCAGTTGCAATTTTTAGGCTTTTTTTCGAAAGGTTAGTCGTTGCGTAAATGAAATTATCTTGCGCAATCTTCCAGTTTAGCACGCAACTTGATCTTTGGAAGTGTTTGTGAACTTACCTGGTAGGTGCGTGCTTAACAAAATAGCAGTGTGGTCGCTTATTTGGTGGTAAAGTGATGCATCCCATGCTGCATGCTCATGATTCATTGAAAAGCAGTTTCGAACACTTCCAGCAAAACCTTAAGATGACGTTAGAAGTCAAGCAATTGAAAAGCAGTTTCGAACACTTCCAGCAAAGCCTTAAGATGACGTTAGAAGTCAAGCAAAAAAAGAATGCAAAGCATGTGTCAGATCACTCGGATGACTTTGCACGACTTGTTTAAACAATGAACACTCGAAGAGTTGCTAAGAAGTTGATTTCATAGCGATGCGAACTTAACTGGGAGTTGGTTGTAACTTATTTAATACTAGTACCGGTATTCTATTATCGGTAATATCCTAAGCGGAGTTAGCCGGATTTCTTCACCCATTCCCAAATAATTAATTCAAACACTTCAGCTGCATAGTGTTTCCTCTGACTTTTTGGCTAATAATTGGCGGTGCCCAAATTTTTTCCATAAACTTGTGCGCAATGCTAACAAAACTTGGCTTAATGGGAACACTATAGCTTGCATTGCTCTAACGAGGGCATCTTTAACAATCCAAATTTCGTTTTCCGAATTATATTCCAAGAATTTTCGGGTTGTTTTTGTGATCATCCACTTCCAAGACCCAAAGTACAGTCCCTCCTTTTACACTGAATTCATATTCATCGTTTTAGATTTGGTGCTTCAAACGACGGCCAAAGAATCAAGTTATCAGACAACGCTTACAAATGTGTTTGTGCATGCCGTCAGCGTTTTTCCCTCGACGAGGTGTCATCTAGTGGTGAAGGAGGTGACGAATCTCAATCAGTTACCAGCACACAATGGCCTGTAGTTGTTGGAAATGAAGACGAAGGGTAAGCACAAAGATTAAAATATAGTGTTAGGATAACCGTCCCAGATAACGTATCGACTTTTTTAAAATTTAGTCGTTAACTCCTTCATCGAATTTTCCGAACTCGGCCACACAAACCCGCTGTTGAAAAATAATTGGGTGAATTTCCAGAAATTTTGTGGTAGTGGAAATTGTGGCACTGCTTACCTACCGCGGAGAAACTGCAGGGTGACCTACAGTCGGGCAGCATTTAAGGGTCTGAACCACATTTCAAAGATGGGAGAGAATTGCCAAATTACCAGAATTTTTGTCCCGGTTGGGGCACTGCTTCGTTTTTACGACGATTATGTTGCAGAGATCACGTGAATGTAGTTGACATGCAGAAATACGAATATGTAAAAGATGGGAGCAAGTGGGAAACGTTAAAGTTTAAATCGAGTATAATGAGAAAGCGCAAGAAGGAGCAAAACAGATTCAATATTCTTTATTGCGAGGTATTTACGTACAATGTTTGTTTTTTTGGCTTTTTTTTTTTATCAATTTCAAGTGATTGGCTACTGCTCTTTCCCTGTTTTTTTTTTCGCCTAGAAGTTTCGGTCGAATGTTCGAATTCGAAAACTTTTTTACGTTAGAGAATGTTTTGGTTATTTTCTCATTGATAAGACTATTTTAAGTATATATGCAAATTTTTTTCGGTCGTTTTGAGTGAACCGACTAAACTGTTTACTGAAACTTTAGGTCAATGACCTAAAAAATAAACTTGGTTCTCTATATTTTCTTAATCGAAAATTGTGACAGTAACCAAGAATCCGTTTCTGTTTCGTCCTCAAATTAAAACTTCCAACGTTTCAAAGTTCAATGGATTAAAAATCTTTGGTTTTTAATGTTAAGCAAGAAACCGCTCTTGAAATGGCGCTTTATGTCTCTGCTAGTATAGTTTCTCATTTACCATGAGTGGTTTATAGGATAACGAATGCACAGCAAACTTAAAAACTGTGGGAAAGAATTTTCAACGCGTTGTTCGGGTTTGTTCAAAGGAGTCTCTCACATCTCAAGAAATCCCGGCAATGGTTTATCAAGATGGGGTGTATTATTACTGGTAAGTAAGTAATTCTTTCAACATTTCTTTTTTCGGGTGAGTGGAGGCTAGAGGGTGTACTTTGCTTGAACAGTATTTTATTAGTTTAGTTTTCCATTAAAATGCTAGTCCGTTAGAGCTTAGTTATACTTGTGATTCAAAGCTTGTTGGTGAACTTTTGAATGTTTTTCACAAGCTTGTCTAGCCATATCCATTATCCAATTAGGCGTTTTTTTGTTTCTTTGGAATTTGTCGGACTTTGGTTATGTTCGTACTGTGCGTAGGACAAAACAACGTGAACACTGAACACAGTACTGGTTGAATCCAGATCTTGCGTTCAGGATCGTCGTGAAAGCGAGGTCAATCAATCAGTGGTCGGGTGAATAGAGCGTCTGCTACTGAAACGGTAGACACGGGTTCAATTCCCGGTTGGGTCCAACCAAAGATTCTAAAAATTGGTGTTCACGGCTTTTCTGCATGACGTTCAGCAATTTAAGGGACAGTGTGAAGCCTCCACTGTGTGTGTTAGACAGGTGGGCAGGTGGCAGCTTGACTCAAAGACCGAAAGGCCCCTTTACTGTATCCTGGCCACAGCAACGTGGTGGATAAAATGTAATTACAACTTACGCCTTTACCCTTTCGGTCTTAAACGATCTTTTCAGTTCCCCTGCGTGTATCGAAAACGTGGCTATACCGCCATTAGAAGAAGAAGCAAAGGCCTTTAATCGACGGAAGCCATTGTATGCTCTAGGATGTCCGTTGATGCCGCTATATTTCCACTTGGATATGTTGCTGCAGGATGACACCGCTTTCATTGGAGCAGTCCTTAAAGGTCAAAGTGCTGTAAGTACATTAATTATGAACTTAAGTACGAACCCTTACAAGTATTAGCAATTTGTTCTAGAAAGCTAATTATTGGCTACGTTGTAGACGTAATTCGGCTTTATTGTTAGAAATAATATCTAGTTTTGAAACTCAGCTTGGAAAACTCAAAGTGTGGCTAACAAAACAAAAATGGATGTAAAGCTTTCTTTGGGGGGAGGGGTAATTAACAGGTAAAAGCTGAGAAGTGTGATTGTGCTGTTTATTAAAAGCTCTTGCGTTAAAACTTAAACGTGGAGTAAAAGTTTAAAGACTAATATGTCTTAAACAGCAATGACTTGAAATTGCAAAGTCAAGATTTGGGGCAAATTCGCGCTTTTGACACTTTCAACTTTAGTAGTTGCAATAATGCGAAAAATGGTCAAAATCTTCCAAGCACATCCGCTGAGAATTACATGTAAAATTAATCTCACACAGATCGGTTTTCTCTACGTTACCATGAATCCGCGATTTTGTAATCACTGGCCTATCCGTAAGTCGGATGACCAGCCGCCCAGCATGTAGAAACAACACGTCAGCTAGCCGACAATCGCAACTTTAGTGCGATGAAGACCACTTCCAAAAGGCTGCGCCTGCTTACTTGGAAGCTATGCGCAAGAGCTCTTATTAGGATGTTTCATAATTTCACCTTTTTTGAAATTAAAAATGCTTGGGGTCTCATCAGATCGGATTTCGGCCACAATGAAGAAATAAAAAAATTTTTTTTCGATTACTTGCTGTTTTGAGGGCGTCCCGCCCCCCCAAAGTTTGATATTTTTGGACGCGGGGAAACATTTTTTGACTAGTGCGATATCTCCTTAACGAAACGAGATAGAGAGTAATGTTTGGTATCAAAATTTACAGAATGGTCGACTTCCTATCTGCAGTCAATACATTTGTAATCCCTAGCTCCAACAGAAACGAAGTTATTTACGAAAAACTGTTTTTTTCCACTTTTTTTTACTTTTCAAGACTGCAATAGTGTGAAATCCTAAAGTTATGATATCATAGAACTTCTTCTCATTAAGAATAGTTATCTGCTGTCCGTCTGTTACGTCGTAATAGTTTGGTCGTTATAAATGCTTTGCCACGTGTTAGTTAACTCCTTTTGGAATAAGACAATGTCAGCTACAAGATCTAAATTTGGCAAGTTTTTGATAAGCTGCGAAAAGTTTGCCAATAATGTGTTACCAAGCAATAGAAATGTTGTTAATCACTACGAATTCTTACGCAAAACCTTATGTAGTACAGACCCCAAATTCTTCAAGAAATTGCCAGTTTTTACGGATGTTAAACAGGAGCTGGTAAACAATGTGCGTGAAATTTGGCTGAAAGCTGGTCTTACTGTAATAAGCGAAATTAGAATTTTGACTAAATGTAAAGAACTAATTGACAAACACGAAAAAGCGGAGAGAAAGGCCAAAAAGATAAGCAAGAAAAAGGAATTGCTGGTTAGCGACGAATGGTGGGATTTAGTTTTTGATATTTCCAATGCAAATGCCGAATAGCTCCTAATCCTCCAATACACAACGGCAAGATGTTCTGCTCGTGTTGTTGGGAAGACAGGATTCCACAAGCAAACTACCGATTCACATCCAAACTACCGATTCAGATGATCCCAGTTTCTTTCCTAAACCTATCGCCGGAGGAAAGAAATACACAAAAAAGCGGAAACTCTCTATTGACACAAACAGTTGTACTTTATCAGATAGACGCCATACATCTATACGTCAACAATCTGACCAAATATTAGCTGTTGTTGGTGGAAGTATAGCTGCATCTCCTGCCACTGTCTACAGACGTAGAGAGGAAGCAAGATTGTTCTCATTTAAAGAGTGTGAGTCTGCAATAAGTGAATCAGAGTTTCTGCAGTTACATCATGACAGCAGGAAAATCATTGGAATGGAAAGGTATGTGTTTATGGTACAATTTTACAGCAAATTAACAAGGAAAAAAGTAGAGAAGGTAGTTGGGGTAAAATCATACTTGCCGGAAACATCTGTAAACAGTGAAGCGGTGTTCCATACAATTGTTAATGAAACTTGTGGCGGAATACTGAGCAAAATTTATTCTGTTATGAGCAATACATGCAGAGTGAATACTGGTCAAAAGACTGGCATCAACAAACGTCTTCAAGATTACATTGCTGAAAATTTTAAACATGATATACATTCGTTAGAGTGTATGCTTCACATAAATGAAATTTATCTATCTCACGTAATTGATGAGGTTGAAGGTAAAAGCAAAGGTCCAAATACATTGGTAGAAGGCGCTCTTTTAAACAAAATCAAGTCTATCACCAGTGGTTCTCCGGAGACTTTGATTGACAGAGAAGCTCTAGATGTACGCATTACCCCCATTGCTAAGCTACATCTTCAAAACAAACTTTGCTGGTTTTCTGAACAAAAAAGTATGAGAAACAGTGCTGATGCAGGCTTTCGCAGCGACCAGATGTGCTTACTGGCTTTGTCTTGTCAGTTTTTTATGGATATACCAGCCAATCTCAAAAGTTTGCTATGGTATAAACAAGAAGAGGTTAGTCACTCCCGTTGGTTAACTACAGCAAATGGTTATCTGCGAATGCTTTTATTTCACTCTTCCGATCTTACTACTGCAGAGAAGACAAAACTCTCAAAGCTTGTGTCATATATTGTTTCTGTGTATTTGCCTTCATTTCTGATCATTCAGCTTAAACCACATGCATGTGAGGGTCCTTTTGTGACATTGTTTCAAAGGGATCTCTTGTTAGCTTTTGAAGCAGTCGATTCGGACGTGTGTAAAGTAGTGAACCGGTACTTTTTGCAGCATGCAAAGAGTTGGCTTTCGCCACATAATATTGCTTTAAGTGTCTACTCTGAAAATCCACCAACGACCAAGGAAGTTTTGACATCTCTTACTTCGCTGCCGGAAGAAGTGGCAATTGAAGATTTGCTTTTGACGAGACGAGCCAAACTAAAAGACTTTTTCACCATTACCAGTAAAACCGCGCCATGCATCTCGTTTGGCTCAGCCAAATTTTGGAAATCTATCGAAAATCATAATCGCTGCAATGAAAGGGAAATAGGCAAGCTAAAAGATTTGTTGCATCGCAAGAAGATTCGAGACAATTCTTCACGAAGAAACCAGACAGATATTCGTCTACGTTCATACTTATGTAGTAGCTCCAGTTGATGTGTTTTTTGTTTTGTTACTGTACTTGTTTCGTTGTTTTTGTTTCTCTAATCGTCCACGGGAGGTAAAAAACTTTGTTGCAGGCTCAAAAATTTCAGCCATTTTAAAACTCTGTATCGAGGTACCCGTACCTTTAGGAGCCAAAGAGCATCCCCAAATGGACCTCTCGAGCAGTATAAATGCAAGGCAGCGTGTAATGAGATGTCCCATTTGTTGTTTTCGTTCTAAAACTGTTTGATTTTTTTCTTTTTGCATATGACTGTTTTGCAGTTTGATTTGCTTTGTATGCCAAGTCGGTACTGACTTGATATTATCTTATCTTCAGCTTTACTGAGTGCTAAAACAGTTTTTCGTAAATAACTTCGTATCTGTTGGAGTTAGCGATTACGAATGTATTGACTACAGATAGGAAGTCGACCATTCTGTAAATTTTGATACCAAACATTACTCTCTATCTCGTTTCGTTAAGGAGATATCGCACTAGTCAAAAAAATTTCCCCGCGTCCAAAAATATCAAACTTTGGGGGGGCGGGACGCCCTCAAAACAGCAAGTAATCGAAAAAAAATTTTTTTATTTCTTCATTGTGGCCGAAATCCGATCTGATGAGACCCCAAGCATTTTTAATTTCAAAAAAGGTGAAATTATGAAACATCCTAGCTCTTATTCGACCTGTGATATCCGATTCTTAACTGCTCTGAACAACATCAAGAAGAGTAGAAACCGTAAGAGGAAGATTATATGTTTTAACTTACCACATAGCAAACAAGTAGATACCAATTCGCTTACAACATATTTTAGTTGCATTATAAATTTTGTCTTAAAAGCTTTAAATACGTTTTGCTAACACTTCTTTAATATTTTAGATTGATTTTTTCAATGGAGTGACCCCACAGCTATATTTTCTCGACCCGAATGGATGTAGACAAACAATTGTTGAAAAAATAAACCAGTTGACAAAAGAAAACGAAGCATTTGCCGAAATGATTATCGAGAAAAAATCGCGAAGGCCGTTATGCGGAAATAACAAACCTGTGATTTTATACGAAATAGTCAACACCAAGCTGTGCATTTGAAACCATGACTCACTTGACTCGGTATCATTCTAAATACTTCAAGATCGTTTCTAATCTTTAGAACAAGGCCCTTTGAAGTCTAAAACAAATTCGGATAAATTCTATTCCAAGAAATCAGTAATTTATTACATTGTCAGTTTGGATAAAACTATCAAAGGATTGGATTAATAGAGGAGGATGTGCTCGATCCACCAATGTAACGGACACGGAAGAGCATACACCCGGTCACTTCTTGATTGGTGCAACACCGAATAGAAATTGGATAACATTGCCTTCAACGATTATGAAGTTGCGTTCCACATCAATACCTATTTGGTTCTGAAACTCGCTGACTTTTTCCTGCGAGCAAGGGCACCTCCGTTCAACGGTTTTTTCACTCGTATTATCCACTGAATTAACATGCGGAAAGTTGAATGTCAATCGAAAAAAGCTTCTGTACCTTGCTCACATCGTGTTGAAATTGTAACTACATCTTTATTTGCCACGTTGCCTTGGCCAGGAGACAAGGAAAGGACTTTGCGGTCTTCGAATCAAGCTGTCACCGGTCTACCACACACAGTGGAGGTTTCACACTGTCCCTTGTCATTCTGAACGTCAAGCAGGAAAGCTGTTAGTAATGTGAAACCCCAACATTGACCTGGAGAGTCGGGAAAAAGATACGCAGTCTGTTTGTTGTTTTCCACTTCTCTACCAAAAGTTGGGTGTCCACTTCTTGTTAACCATCGACTCCGCTTACAAATACGAACTACTAGATGGGATTACCCCAGCTATTCAAATAATCTTTTATTGACTGCAAAAATACGAGTTAATTATGTTTTTCAATTGTTGTTGCGAACATTTTTGTTTCATACCGAAGATATTCCTGGGGCTAAATCGGTTTTATGAAGAGTCGACTAATTTCAATAAAAAGGTTTACACTTTTTGATTGATCTGGATGCCGTTATCAGAGCTTTGAGTCTAAATCATTGGTTATAACTTTTGTTTCAAGTTTGTTGCGGTTTCTATTGAAGAACTTTTTCTTGCACGCACAAAACGTCGGGATCTTTTATGTTGCATTTTTGTTTGCTTTTAGCAATGCACATAAAGGCTCTAGAGCAGGCAAACATTCACAATTAAACGTTTCACCAGTTATGATACGGTTTAAGTCCTACCAGCAGGCCAGTTTTTCATCAAGTAGGCTTATAAACTAGAAATGATGACTGAATTTATGAATTTAAATGGTATAATGTTGTTCAGACAATACTTTTATGTGCTAAACAAATGTGATTGTTTTTCGGGTGCAATAAAGTGCTTGTTGTTTTAACAAAAATAGTTAAAAGTTGCTAAACATTTGAAGTCCGACTCATCTTTTACGTAAGTGCCCGTGTCGTAGAAACAAAAAGTATACGTTTGGTTTAAATAACCTTTCTTTAATGTTTTTAGGATTTCATTACGTGTTAGTTGGTTTAATGTAAGATGACAGATCTGATTCGGACTGAATTTGCGAATGAAAAACAAGTTTACAGTCCTGGCGATGAAGTGCTCGGAAATGTAGTAATCAGATGTCAAACTAGCTGTAAAGCAAATAGTAAGTTTTTGTGGCAGTTATGTCTATTTTGCGTGAATCGAATAACAGCTTAGTATTCTTAGGCTTGGTTGACAAAGCCTTCTATGATAAGCAAGTCGGAATATCTTTTGTTTTAACACACTGCAGTTTGGAATTGGTTAAAATAAACCGATGATAAGCTCGTGCGCTTTGATTGGATGCCAAGACAGTGTAGGCCGATTTTGCAGCTTTGTGGTTTGTTGATGACGTGTGCTGGTTTTGACGGACCCCCTGGTTATTGTGGCTTATATTCTAGGAAAGTGGAACTTTTTTAATTGCTGGTTTTGCTTCAAGTCTTCAAGATACGTTTTTTTTTATTCAGTATCTGCTGTTCCACAGAAAGCATTGAAAGTAGGGAATAAATGTTTGTTGGTACAGTGCTTAATGTATTCTACAGCAAATTTTCAATCTGCTTGCAGCTGTTTTTAAAAGTATTATGGTGGGACAAGATGGTTTAGTTGGTGAAGCACATTTTTCAACTTTGCAGGTATATCAGCTCGATTTCGTGGAAAGAGCAAAGTCGAGTCGTTCGATCATTGGGAAGAAGTATTTTTCAAAAAAAAGGAATCTTACAGTGATGTTACCGTTACAATATGGTCAAAAAGTAAAAAATTATTTTTTTTTGTTTTAGTTATCAGTCTCCTTTCACGCAAAGCTTAATTACTTATCTGGCAGCTTCACAGCTGACTTATGGGAAGAAAATAAACCAAAAACGAAACAAGCAAAATAGGAATAGGAAAACAGAACTGAAAAACGGATTTAAATGTGTGAAGAATGGTTTGGCCACTCTCCTCGAGTTAGATTTTCGTGGCCATGCGTCATTGGGAAAACCATCGAGATCCGCAACATCCGAAATTGTTGCTGTCGTATAGTGCTTATTGATCCTGCTGCCACCAAACAGCGTTAGACGCTAACTATTGGACGCTCCTCATATTTTTCATTGCAATAACTATACTTAGTGTTTGGAGAAATTCCAAGTTTTCAGTGATCCAATGTTCCCGTGGATTCTTCGAATTTTTTCCACCGGTTTTGCTGCTTTAAAACCACCAAGCAGAGATAATTATCGTAAAGCGTCTTATCCAAGGACGCAACAACGTGATCAGGGTGCGGGTTGAACCCCCGGTTCATGCGACCAGGGTTGTCGGAAAAACACGCTTTTGTTTTTTCGGCGACGTTGCCGTCTTAAGTTCCTATTTTAGCGACGTGAAGTCGACGAGCCAATTAATCATAGTTTTCTAACGAGAGAACTTTAAAAAGCGCAGCCATATCTTTATGAAAGGAGAATAAACAACGAGCAGTTGATAAAATAAATACGGACAAGCGATTGTAGCAGTAATGTGGTAGTCCGCATATTTTTATCTCTGCTTTTCATATATATTTTTAGATAGGTCAGCGACTGGTTCTACCGGTTTGGGTCCGGGTATTCACCGGTTTGCGTTTTTGTTTCGAATTCCGGAAAATGCGCCTTGTAGTTATGAAGGTAAGTTTGTTTTTGAATACCTCATTTTGAATGCTGCAGCGTTAGCGATGGACTGGCAGCATTAGCATAACCAGTACAGCGCGAGTTTTATAATGATTTTTTTTGATTTTTTGGCAAAAGTTGATCTAATCAATAGCCCAAGACCTCTTAATTTCTAGTGCTTCAATCTTTGGTCGTTATGGCTTCCAGTTTTATGATAATTATCGTATGCAGTTTTGTTCAGCCCACTTGCATGTTTGGTATTGCAGTAATGGATATACTTTATTTTAGTGGCTATGGCAGAATTTTGCATAGAAAGGGCTTTTTCGGCAAGATGAAGACCAAACAAAAAGTCTTCGCTAGCCACAAGCCATGTTTTGAACAAATTCAAGTTTTGGGCGGCGTGGAGCGAAGACGTTTGCCGGTAGTACTAAGATGCAGGGACACGACATTTCTTGATTTTACTAGTGATCTGCAAAATTTTGGGTGGGGTCAGACAAAAGAGGGGTCGAGGCACAATGAATAAATGGCCCCTAAACACGGCCGTACCTCAGTCGTCTGTAAATACGTCACTGCGTTATTTGCTTGGCCGTTTTTAACACGGTTGATGTTCCGTTGTCAAAAAAGCATATCCGGGCCAAAAAATAGACTGTGATAACGGCAATATTTGTTATTTATGGAACGCAAATTTCTTTACAGGTGGGGATGGCTGGGTTCGATATTTCATCAATGTAGTTGTCGATATAAAGGGACGATTCGACAAAAAGCACAAACAATTTCTTACCGTATTGCCGGTAGCTGACCTTAATGCCAATCCCAGAGCAAAAGTAGGTTTGAATTGAATTTCTATTTGAATTGCCGCTCTGTAAAATTGCCTAGTTAATTATTATTTGCTTTCGTGAAAACATATCGTTTGAGAACTTTCCAGTCAGGAAAGTCATGGCAAAGTGTTGTCTTAGCAAATTGCCAGATATGGCTTACTTGTGATTGTGTTATTCGTTTTTTTTTTTTAAACAAATTTTCATTTGCTTTAAAGATTATTCCTGAATTTAAACTAAAAGAAGAAGTTGGTTTTTTGGGCTCCAGCAAGTACATGACCATTCATGCGTCTTGCGATAAAGGCGGTTACGTCCCAGGAGAAAAAATCAACGTGAAACTGAAATTTATCAACAACTCAGACAAAGACATTTCTGCAGTAAAAATTGTACTTGAACAAGTAGGTTGCTTTATTTTTGTTGTTTGTTACTGAAATAAAATTAATTAGTCCCAGGAAAAAATATCAACGTGAAACTGAAATTTATCAACAATTCAGACCAAGACATTTCTGCTGTAAAACTTGTACTTGAACACATAAGTTGCTTTTGTTGTTTGTTATTGAAATGAAATTAATTGAAAAGTTAAATTACAAAAAGTGTAGGTATCGCAGTAAAGTTGTGAAAAAATGGCTATTATTTTTGAGTTCAAGGTGGCGCTGGATTAATTTTTTGCTCAAAATTTCCGGTTAAATGCCGGAATTAGTGAATACTTTTCGGTCCTTTAAAAGAACTTGAGGTTATTTTTGCTGTGGCAGATGTAATTTAAGGCTTGCTTGCAAAAATTCTCATACCTTTTTGTACTTTTTTTTTATCATTATGAACAAAATTTTTGTTTTCAGTCATTTCATAAAAATTTTGGTCAGTGACCACAATGAAATCTAGTTTGGCGGAGATGGTCGCATCGAATGTGAATCAGCATGGATTATATCGAAAAGATAATAACAATAATAATTGCAATTTATATCCTCTTTGAGATAACACCAATAAGTGTCGATGCATCTAACTAAGTGGCCGTAGTAACATTCAAATAGCTTTGCAGAAGTGAAGTTAGTACGCAACAGAGGTACTAATTCTACAGCAATTAGCAGCAAAATACTGGCATCAAACAGTGGTAACATCCTCAAGGGCTGAATTAAAATAATATTCCTTCAAAACGTTTCTTGAAAAGGGACAAAGTTTCAATTTCACGCAGAGATAGTGGCCACGAATTTCATGTCTTGGGGGATGCATGGGAAAACATAGATTGGGATCTAGCAAAGTTTAAGCTAGTTGCCGTTTGTAGCAATTTATTATCATCATCTACACGCAAGCTGTATCTTGCCGAAACAGAACGAGAGTAATTTTTCAATGTAGGAGCATAACCATGCAGGCAATTGTGTGTGAGTAAAGCAATTTTGAATTCAATTCGAAATTTAACTGGTAAATAAAGGCTTTGCAAATATTGTAGCATACGCAAAGCAGAACCACGAAGTCCGGAAATATATCTCACTGTAGCGTATAAATTTTTTGTCAACTAGTGCAATAAAATTATTCCGGTAAGTCAAAAAACAAGGCATTGCAATAATCAATGTGGAACTATATCAAAGAATGAACTAGCTGAACTTTTAGGGGTTTAGTAAGCTTAGATGCAATTCTGCCTAAATTATACGTAGATTGGTATAACTAGTACTAACCACTCTATTGGCATAACAAGATTGATCAACTCGGCCATTTAGATAATATGAAAAATGGTGATATTGTGTCGAATATCCGATCATAGACGAATGACGTTTTTTTATTTGACATGGTAATGCTCATTGTTTTTTTTTAGAAAGGAGCTTTTACAGGAAACGCTACCGATACTATAGAAGGAAGAAAAGTCCGCAAGAAAAGTACCACTAAACTGAATGAAGCTTATGAAGTTAAAAGTGAATAGACTAGATCATTGTGGTGTTACAACATTTGGCAAAATTCTCCCTAAATGGCTTTGAAAGCTTCTAACTCTTTACCATCCACAAAAGTTCTATTTTTTGCTAAACAAAACAAAAAGAGCAGTCAAATTTTGTTGTGAGCGATTTTGCTGATGGGTGTGATTAGGCTTTACTGGTCAAGATTTCAGGCACATGTCTGTAAATCTCAGCCGATACTAAAGTACTTTTCAGCTGTAAAAACCCAGTGCTGTTTGATTAGATTACTGGATTTGCATATCATTTAGTTAAACTGTTTAATTTTAATCTCTACATCTAGGTCGGAGACGTTGCACTTGGGAGGGTCAGATTTATGTTCCCAGTTTGCCCCCATCTGACTTACCTGGGTGCTCTATCATTGACTTGCAATACCGTTTGCTAGTGAGTATTTTCATTGAAACTAAAGTTGAAATTTGGTATTCCGTATCTTGTCTGCAAAACCCAGAATTTCAATTGAAAATACAATTCGTTACGTGTAAATATGAAATATTGATGTTATACCTTTCAAATATATTAAATGATAGTTTTTAGGATTTTTTAGCTACTTTCTTGGATTTGATATCTCTATATAGGTATGCTATAATTGCATTGAAGCTCTTGAGTATGTAGAGAAATATGTAGCCGATTCTATGAGAAAGGCTACCGAACAGCTTGCACACGCAACTGCTTTATGCGGCTTTACAATTATAAAAAAGAGAGCAAACAAAATGAACAAGTTAAAGCAAACATAATTTGTTTTAGGTCCGAGTGAAATACGGGTTTGCGAGCAGCATTAATTTCAAAATGCCGTTTGTTATCGGCACAATACCATTAACATCTGAAATATCTAAAGGTTAGTCAGTGCTATATATTAAGCATTAAGCAACGTATCAGCCTAAGAAAAATAAAGAGTCGCAATCAGACTTTTTTAAAAGTGCTATCTTACTAGCAGCTACCGAAGTGAGATTGTTAAATGGTAAGACTTTGAATGTATCTTAATTATGGGACTACAGCTTCTTGCTGAAAGTACTGTACGTATTTGCAGGATCGGCATTTGGAAAAGTGCTGTAATGCTTGAAATGTCTGAAAGAAGTTTTAGTTGCGAAAGAAAGTTTAGTTAAACAAATATGCCTTTTTACTACGAACATCCAATCTTTTTGAAACTAGGGTAGGAAAAGTGTTAAGTGATTACCTCTCACTGAACAGTTGTAAAACAAAATTTACTGTTAACCAAAAAAATAATTGGAAGCTTTTTAGGATTCAGGATTGGAAATCAGCGCTATTTTGTCCTCCTTTTGTGGTCTCATGGGATTCGGGGTTGTTTGTGCAATCAGCATTAAGCCTTGTAGCCGTTCATAGGTTAGTTTTGCATTTTTAGATTTAGTTCCACTATCTTACATGGAGAGTGTTTTGGGGAAAGTTGATGGATTAGAGAATGACGAAGAAGCGATTGAAGGGGATCAGAATGTTCTACTCTACCAGTATTGAACGCGTCGTTGTATCATGGAAAAGACACCTTACGCTTTTTCCCCATTGTGGCCAACCTGACAAAAGACTTGCAGCAAGTATCAAAAAACGCGCTCTGTGTTGGTGCAGCTAAACTGACGTAGAGTGTCTGGTTCATACGAACGAACGTTTGTTGCAGTAGTATTATTTTTCATACCTAAAAGTAATTGTTTTGTGATTTTTGAAATAACTATCTCTGGCTTTTTGCAATATTGTGTCTTTTGTTTCCATCAGAAATTTTTGTCCCAGCAGTAAATTTTGAATTCCATTTATCCTGTGCTTGTAAACTCTCACTCCATAAAAAAACTATGTTTGAATAATTTTGTGTTGTTTTTACAGCACCTAGTTGGCTGCTTGATGTCTATATCGCTTTCATTTGAATTTAGTTTGAACAATTTTTTTGGCTTTACGTTGGATGTACTTAGCTTTAGCTATAGTGTTTAAGTGGATAGTTGCGTACTTTTTGTAATGTAGAATTGATTACTGAAGTTACAGTTTTGGCAATCATAATGTGATTTCAGAGTCATTTTTGATTTTTAGATTGTTTAATCTCTGTAATTAATAACATGTAGTAGGTCAGGTTACTTCTAATAATCTCAATAAGCGTATCATTCCTCCTTGCTCTTCCATCTTTCTGGACTTCGTTGTGCTTACCAGGGCCAGGTGAGGATCTCGCATTCCACAATGAAGTCTTGAGATAAACAAACGGATTTAATTGGCAGTGACCTATAACCTGGTTTATGTCGTATATTCAAATCAATTTTTTATACTCGTTGTACTAGGCCGAAGCGTGTGACGTGTTTGCGGGATCCATTTCCGCGTCATTGCGTCCAGGCAACACAGCTTCTTTCTAAGAAATATCGCAGCGGTGGCAAGCCGTTGGCAGCACTATGTCCGATTTGACCGGCCCGAGATTTGAACCCCAGACCTCCCGCTTCAGAGACCAACGCGTTACTGTTCGACCAACTGGCGGTTCTTACGTCGAATATAAATAAAATTGCCAAAAATTAGTGATTTCAAATTTTTATTATTAAAAAGTTTGCCGTTAAATCGCAGATAGCTTACTTATAAGTGTAATTTGTGTGGGTGAATTCGTTAGTTTTTGCACGCTGAATCGTACCTTTATTAAAATGTACTGTTTGTTAATCTGCTGTATAAGGTATATTTTATCAAATCTACTGTACATGACTTGTTCTTTTTAACTGTGCATTGTGCTATTTTCAGAGTAGAATCTATCTCATAGTCTTACAACTGTTATGCTTCCACTGTTATAGTTCAATCATGTCAATCTAAATTATGCCAATCACAATTTACTGTTTGCCTATTTTTGCCCAATTGCAGTTAAAATGATTTTTAAACTATATTGCACTTCAAGCTTGCATTCTTGCCTTTTACAATGTACTTGACGCCCAATGTCGTGTGAGCGAGAGTGGCCCCCGTGTAAAATAAGGTAAAGTTATTATTACACAACACATTAATAATAACTTGACCCTATGTTACCATGGGGGTTTTTCTGTGTTAAATCCCTTTAGAAAAACGATGTTTATTTCGAATCAATTTGACTTTGAGTCAAACTTATTTACAAAAAACTGTAAAAATTTGAAGTTGCCAAGGTAATGAAAAGTTTCCCGATTTCAATGTTGAAAAGTTACCGCTTATGACGTCATCAAATTAAAACCCATTGTTTTTAAAAATTTAGGTGGTCACCATCCCGCATGTCATATGTAGTGTTTCCATGATTTTTGGTTTAGGAGTTACATTGGGGGCATTTTTCCCCCCCCCCACGGATAAAATTTGTTGGTCAAATAGCAATAACCCGTCTAGAATAAGGTTGAATGTACTTACAAGGTTTCCGGTTCGAAAAGTATAATTATTAAATAATTAGCTTAGCGTATGAATATTTTTGAGCTTTTACTTTAAAAAAGCATTCAGGACGCTTTTCAAAAATTTTACTGTGAAATAAAAAAAAATCATTAATAATGTAAAAATTATTAAATAATTGACTACCGGTATTATTGATTATAGCCAAGAAATAATTGTCACTTCTTCCAGTTTGACCAGCTGTTTGATGGTACGAAATTTTAAAATGGTTTTAAACACCATCGGATTCTTCTGTTTAATTAAAGTTCTTGCAGTTTGTACTACACTTGTTACATTTTAGTGTATTTGAATCAAGCAAAATTAAACTTGGCTATTTCAAATTTTTTGTTACGTTATTTATAGAAATTGGATCAAAAATTAGTTGCCATTTTTTTCTTGTGAGGTTAGTTGGTCATAATTATAACTATCTTACATTTTTACTTCCTGTCTGCAAGAAAAAAGCATAGTGGATCAAAAATGGAAGTGGATCATTTATTCTATCATTAGATTAGATTCTGATACAGAAGATACAGTCCATTTTCAGTAGAGAAAATTAAACGGAAATGGTTCGATTTAAATCCATCAATAAAAAGCGGTGGCTCCTCACTAGGATGTTTCATTTTTTCATCAATTTCGAGAAAAGCTTAGTTTGGGCGATTTTATGACGGGGTTTTGGGTACGAGTAACGAATCGAGCGTTTTTTTCGATTATGACGTCATTCACCGGTGGCACCGGCCGTTTGAAGTTTATGACGTCATATGAGGCGCCGAAATTAGCATATCTCGCGAACGGATCGGGTTAGGAACCTCATATTGGTGTCAAACGACGCAGAATAGCCGGTTTCCTATCTGCTCTTAATACATTTCATACGTCTATCTGCTACTACAAACCGATAAATCAAGAAAAACCGTGTTTTTTAGCAAAATATTGGTCTTTTTATCGCAATTGGCAGCTCTGAAACTTGTTCAATTAGCTTGCCCAATAAGTTTTGTTAGCGGACAATATGTTAGTTACTACGACATAATAAAATTATAGAACATTTCTTTATTTCGGTCGCAATTAATTGCTAAATCAGTTTTCGAGTGACATATAATATGAGCTAAAGTTTCCAAAATGCCAGTTACTAGGCACGAAGCAGCCAGTACCCAAAAATTAGACGAGGATTTGAAAGGTGACCGTTTGCCGTTAGCAGCAGAAGTCTTAGGTTATTATAACTTTTTGAGGAGATCTGAATCCGAAAGCAATCCAAAATTTTTGCTGCAATTACCAAACTTTACTGACGTCAAGAATCAACTGATCAGTGATGTGATTGGGTTGTGGGGGAAAGCCAGTCTTCCAATTATTTCCACAAAAAGAGTTGAAATTAAACTAAAGGAACTCATTAAAAAGTATACCCTTGCTCTAAAAAGAGTTAGAAAGACTAAAGAAAAGGATTTACCAGGTGAAAAATGGTTATTTGAGTTGTTTGATTTGAGCAGGTGCAAATGTAAAATTAGCGATCATCCAAATATCCATCAAACAAAAGTGCTGTGCCCTTGCCCATTCGAAGATCGTGTACCTGAAAAGGAAGCATCTTTCTTGAAGGATCAACGAGGTGAACGTAGAATGATGATTTCTGCCAGTAAAGACTTAACTCACACAAAGCAGTTTTTAAAACGGTTAGCTCATAAACCCAAGAACAGCTCGGAGGATGATGAACCTTGTACTTCCTCATCTTTGGCTACAACATTTAATATTACAGTTGATCCCGATGATGCTGATCCAACTGAAGATAAGGGCGATGCTAAAGAGTATTCGCCAGTAGATATACCGGTTGGTGAAAAAAAATCCATAAAACGAAAATCGTTGCACTTAAAGGATGAGAGTTGCGTGCGTGCAGACAAGCGCATGTTATCTGTTCGTCAACAGTCGGATGCTATTCTTTCTGTTGTAGGAAAAGATGCTGTTGCTGCTTCAGCTTCTACTGTATTTCGCAAGCGCCAGAAATTCAGATTAACTGCCCTTGAAGAGTGTGAAGCTGCCTTGAACAGCTGAAGCTCGACAGCTTTGCTATGATGGTCGAGTAGTCAATAAAGTTGATAGGTACGTTTTTCTAGGTCAAGGTGTAGGTTCCAATCAAACCATCAAGTCGGAGCATGTTATGGGTGTTAAATCTTTTCCAAAAACATCGTCTGTTACTGGAGAAGCTGTATTTGCAACCATTGTAGATCAAATTTGTGGCGGTTACACAAACAAGATTGTATCGGTAATGGCAGATACTACAGCTGTTAATACTGGCAAGAAGTCAGGGGTAAATGTCCGTTTAGAAAAGTACTTTCAAGAAAAGGTAGGACATGGCATTCACACACTCGAGTGTTTGTTCCATGTGAACGAGATATATTTGTCGCATGTCATTCAATCTCTTGAGCGAATTACAAAGGGTCCATCTTCGCTAGAAGGTGATGCACTTATGAATCTGATACATAATATTGGCAAGCCAAA
Organism: Trididemnum nubilum; assembly: GCA_963965965.1. NCBI lineage: Eukaryota > Metazoa > Chordata > Ascidiacea > Aplousobranchia > Didemnidae > Trididemnum > Trididemnum nubilum. Next base: position 14,128,799 of record OZ014478.1, on the reverse strand, counting down.
CATGAAAGATCTTCTTTCAAGACAAAGACTTGACATCCGAACCACTCAAATTGCTTCTCTTCATATAAAGTCAAAAGTGGAATGGTTTAGCCAATTAAAATCCGATCATAAAACAGATGACAAGTTTCGCAGTGACCAAATGGTGATGCTGACTCTGGCAAGCTATTTAATTATGGATATGCCGGAAAATCTTATCAATTTTCTTGCTTATCGGCAAGAATCTATTAGTCGTTCAAGGTGGATAACAACCGCAAATGGCTATTTGCGACTTCTGCTGTTTTACTATGATAAACTAAACCGCCACCAGCAAACGACTCTGAAACGATTGGTTTCTTACATTGTTTCTGTGTATGTTCCATCTTTCATAATGATGCATTTGAAACCACAAGCTGCTGAAGGACCACAGTTAACTCTCTTTCTGAGAGATTTGTTGAATTCCTACCAAGAAATTGATAGAGAAATTGCTGATGTTGTTTTCAAGTATTTTTTGGATCATGCTGTTCATTGGCTTTCACCTAAAAACGTTTCCCTCAGTGTGTTCTCTGAAGTGCCACCATACTGCATGGAAGCTGTAAAAACTGCTTCGTTTCCAGATGTGGTCAATACTCGAGCTCTTTTGCAAGATCGGACCTCCCGTCTTCGTCATTTTTTCACTTCCGCAAGTAAAAATGCACCCTGCATCACCATGACTTCAGTTAGTCCCAATTTTTGGAAAACAATTGATAACAACAATCGTTCCACTGAACGAAGAATTGGTAAATTGAGATCAATTGTACAGAGTAAAATTAGTGACAATGCTGCAAGTGGTTTAGTCGATGTGAAGATTAGACATATTTATGTGCAATGGAATATTTGCAAAAATAATGCGGTTTTAAAAATCACATTGCCGTCTTTGTTTGATGTGTTATGCTTTATGTTTTAATGTTATCTACTATTAAAAATTGTTCTCTTACTAATTGTTTGTTATAAGATTTGGAAGAGGTACGCTAGTCAGCCATCATCTCTTAGGTGAATTAGAACTTCGGTAATAAAAAATGTTAAAAATACCGGTATCTTAAGCATGAAAGAGCTGGATACTTGAGCTAAATAAAATCTGGTGTAAGTAAAGAAGTCTGCAAAACAAGATCGGAAACATAACTCAAAAACTAAGATTCTGAGCCATATAAAAAAAAAACTTCTAGATCCTTACAACCAACCAAAAACTGTAGCAATTGCTGTGTAATGTAAAAATTTCAAATTTTTCTAAAAAACACAGTTTTTCTTGATTTATCGGTTTGTAGTAGCAGATAGACGTATGAAATGTATTAAGAGCAGATAGGAAACCGGCTATTCTGCGTCGTTTGACACCAATATGAGGTTCCTAACCCGATCCGTTCGCGAGATATGCTAATTTCGGTGCCTCATATGACGTCATAAACTTCAAACGGCCGGTGCCACCGGTGAATGACGTCATAATCGAAAAAAAATGCTCGATTCGTTACTTGTACCCAAAACCCCGTCATAAAATCGCCCAAACTAAGCTTTTCTCGAAATTGATGAAAAAATGAAACATCCTACTCCTCACAATAAACCGCTTTCAAAAATGGGTGATGAACCATGCAAAGAAGTAATTTCTTCATCAGGTTTGCTATCTAATGAAACGCCAGATTTTTTCCACCTATCACAAACTTTCTCTTCTCATTCGTACAAGAAAGCTGTGATGAAGCAAGCAATAATGTGGAGCATGCTCTTTTTCTTCTATTACCTACCAACAACCGGCGAACTATTATACTGTAATTCACAGAAAAAAAATCAGAAAATTTGATGAGTGGTCGAGAGCACTCCAGACTTTATCCAAAGATTTGGGCTAATTCATGAACACTTTTAGCCATTTTAATTTTTTCTCTGGCAGAAAAACATGTTAGTTTGAACAAAAAATATTAGTAATGAACTAAATATCTTCGTAAAAATTTCCAAATAAAAAAATCTTACATCGAGCAAAAATATATTGGGCTGAATTTATTTCTTGAAATATGTATAAATATTCAGAAAAAATTAAAATTTTCGAAATGAAGATTTGGTAATTTTATTCAAAATGAAGACCATAGTATACCAATTTCACAAAACTCATACATATGTGTTTTGTTTTTCAAAATCCATAGCATGTAGCCTCAAGTAACTTGTGAATCCTTTTATTACAATTTTTTTAAAGTTTACAGTAGCAGGCTATAGGCTACCTTGCACATCTGATCATGTCAAGGTCTAAAGATGAAGTAACGTCGAGTTCACCAGCCAAGCCACCTACGTGGAGGATTATAATCGAAGAGGTCAAGTTCCAAAGTATATTTGTGAAACAATTAAGGACCTTCGATCTTCAGATATATAATCCAAAAAAAGTTCACGATGTGTATGGTGTGATGATTGATAATCGTTCTGCTGAAAAATCCAAAGGTTCAGGTTAGTTTTTGTAGTGATTTAAAGTAATTGAATAAATGAATATCCCAAATTTAGAAATAATTAAGAAAAAATTTTCAACTTTTGTCTATTTGAAAAATAAAGTTCTCTCAACCTTTTTTTGTTGGGAAATAGGGTTATTCTAAACAGGCATTGTACAAGGTATATAATGCCAAATTGTTTGTTTAGTTATAATTGCATGGTATATAATTACATGCATAGTAGGCTGCATCACTATCATCGCCAATTGTTCGTTCTCTTGTACTATGCTAACTCTACTACTACTATGCCTGTTTAGAACATTTGGGGAAATTATAAGTTGTCTAAAGTTGTAATCTGGTGTTTGACTTGAACTCAATAAGTCTAACCGTAAAGATCCTAAATAATGATTTTAGTAGAATAAGCACAATTTTTTTATACATGTAAACTGTCTTTCCAGTTTCCAGAGTGCTCAATGGACATGGGCTAGAGTCAGTTAATAATGCAGGAAGTTCCGTTGAAATTAAAATGATTAAAAATCAAGAAAAAAAAACACTCTAGTCTGTTTCCTTACAGCCCACTGGGGCTGATCATGGCACCCACAGGTCAGGACCAGTAGTCGCAACTCAGGTCGGTGGTGAGTAGCCGTGGCTGGTACAAAACATTGTAAGCATTAACTGTGGAGGCTAAGCATCTTAATCAAACACTGCAAATGTGCTGCTGCACGTCTGTCAAATGTAGTAAAAACACATAAAATTTCAAACACTGTCAAATATACAAAGTGGCATTTTACGTCACAGTGATTTAACAATTTGCGTTAAATGTAATTTAGTTAGGTTAATGGTTCTTCACTTCATACTTGGCTTTGTGATTGTGTGAACATTTTGATACTAGTTCGATTTTTTGATTGAGGTTACGGTGTTAGCCGGATTTGCTACGGTGTCTACAGTGTTAGCCGGATTTGCTTGCTGAACTTGTGATATTACAAGCAAATCCAGCTAACACCTTCAACCAAAGAATCGAACTTGCATCAAAATGTTGACACAAAGTCAAGTATAAAGTGAAGAACCACCAACCTAATTAAATCATATTTAATGCAAGCCATTTAATCACTGTGACATAAAATGCCACTTTGTATAGTTAACAGTGTTTGAAATTTTAAGTGCTTTTACTACGGTTGACAGACATGTAGCAGCGCATATGCAGTGTTTGATTAAGATACTTGGCCTCCACAGTTTGTGCTTGCAGTGTTTTGGACCAGCCGCGGCTCCTCACTGCCGATCCGGGTTATAGCTACTGGTCCTGGCTGGTGTGTGCCACGATTAGCCCTAGTGAACTGGCTTGGGCTCGCACCTGCCACAGAGCTTCCGTTGCCAAGGGGAGGAGAGACATGGTTGATGTGCTGAGGTGTTGTACCATTTTGTTTTTAGTTTCTACCCCGCCTGACGAACCCATTAAGGGGAAACAAACTGTAGTGAGGTTTTTTAATTTTTTATCATTTTGCTGAACTTCCTACATCGATCACAATTTTTTAAAATTGTTTTAGATTAATGTTTCGAGGTGAAATAGACCCTAAAAATAAAATGTAAATTGAAAACAAAAATAACTACAAAAATGCTTGATCAGCAAAAATGACAAAAAAAATGAAGCAAAAAGTTTTTGCTGAAATGGTTCAGTACTGCAACAAACATTACATGTTTGCCTTTGTAATTGTCAATCAAACTAAGTTTTTGTTTTAGATTTCTTTTGTCTTCGAATTGTTGATCCTTCCTTTTGCCAAGATGAAGGTGTCAAAGTTACATTATTTCATCAGGATCAGAAGTTTTTACCAAATGTGAGTTATGCATGCGTATTTTAGCTCAAGTGCTTTGAGTATAGATGGTCAAATTTGTTTATATTGAGCATATTTCAAACTAGTTGTGAAAACATATTATATTAATTTCTGTAGTGGACCTTATATATGTTGTTCAGTCTCGAAAGATTTTGCCATCATCCTGGAACTAAAAAGCAGTGTACTTTGTTGTTTTGTCAGGCTTAAGTGCATGCTTATTGTTTCAAACTTTTATGGTACATAGGATTACAAGTTTATGTCATTTGCCGATTGCAGTATTGGCATTGCTAACTGCTATTTATGCTTCTTTAAGGTTGATCAAGGAGACATAATTCGTTTACATCGCATAAAAGCTAGAGATGTGAATGGATCACTTTCATTAATGAGCTCTAAAGGATGGTCATGGACATTTTGGGAAGGACAAGTAAAAAGTTTTAAACCTTGAACTTATCACTGGTACTGTAACTCGTATAATAGATCACTAGGGTTTTCATGATTGATCATCGCAAAAAGTATTGATTTTGTTAAATATGGTTATTGTCTTCTTTTAGTATGTGTTTAATAATCAAGTTGAAATTTTTAGATCTGTATAATTAAATCATCAAAGTTACATTTTTTTGTGTGATTTGATGGTACCTAGTTGATTTCAAATTGCTTGCAAGAAGCACTGAGAGCCCAAATTTTTGTTGGAGGGGTACAGGTACACCGGTACACTCAATAATAGTAAAACAATGTCATTAAACAGAAACACCAAGATAGTGAAAGAGTTTGTTGTTTTCCTTATACTCATATTTACTTCTTTAGGTAGATGATGACGATTTGCAAAATGCAAACTCGTGTTCAACAACTTGCACCATTGTTGATGCTGATGTTGAAAGAGTGAAATCTTTGCAACAATGTGTTGCAAATTGAGGTTACGCAAGACTGGATGTTGTTCGAAATTCTCAAGAAAACAACACAGATCAAAAGCTATCAGATGTAAAATCAGGGAGCTTCTTTAATTTAACATGTCAGGTACAGAATCTTACAAAAAAAGCTTAACTTTAAGGACTAATTTTGCAATTCTGTCATATTGCTTAAGTTTTGTAAAGAAAATAACAAATTCTTTAGCACTCTTAGTGATATTTTGTAGTTTGTAAAAATAAAATTCCGATTGATTAAATGCTACTTTTTGCTTCTTTGGTATCCCTTCATGCCACGATTGTTTATTATCTGACAACATAGCGAATTTCATTGATTATGAACGGTGTACAATATTTGTCATATTGGGTTACCATTTCTTTCATATAGGTTGCTGGTATGTGCAAAGTGCATGAAAACTGTGTGGTGTTGAAAATCTGGGATGGAACCCTGCCTTCACATAAAATTGAACCAGGAACATATGCTAAGGTAGGTTGAGTAACATCGTAATTAATACTCTTCAGTCACAACACTAAAGCTGCTATAAGCGAATTTCAGATAAGTTGGTTTGATTTTGGCAAACAGTGTAGTTGCAAGGAGGCCACTATTTTAACAATAAAAATTACAACCATTTGGTTTGATTTTTTATGGTAATCTGAACTCTTTGACTGAGCACAAAATACAATACTGTGTTATTTTCAATATCTGCTTTGTGCATTGCAAAGTGTTTTTACTCGTATCATTAAGAGTATTGTATAATTCGATGTTGTTGCCACTTGTTAAATGATAAATAAACAAACTTACGTAAATGTTCAACTGGTTTCGAAGCACAGATTAAAAATACCGAAATGATTTTTACTGTCATGTCGATTTTGCCTTTTTTGTTCATTTTTCGCTTTGCTTATCATGGTATGAAACTATTGTTTCATTTCAGCTTTAAGAAAGCTAAGCAGCTGAGACTTTCCAAGGCTAGCCAAACTAAACATAGGCGTTTTATTTTGATTTTTTTTTCGAGTTTCAAGTTATTGTACAATGTACACCAATCGTTACCAGTCAAGCAAGTTTGTTTTGTTAATATTGTATTATTAATTTTTTTTTGCAGGATTCCGAAGTTATCATAATGCATGGCTTTGAGAACCTTTTGCCATATGTGGTGGATGTTAGTGCGTTTGATAATCATGTCCAGGATATTAAAGAAAAAGAAATTGTAATTGGTAAAAATGTTATTTTGAATGTTCAATTGTAATGGGATTGCCGAACCAAGTAGAAGTGGAATTTCGGGGGCTGCAATCTACAATTGCTCTTGATTAAATTAATTTCTATTAAAAAAGATGATTTAAAGCTTTCCAAACTTTATGTGAGCAATAGTGCTAAGACGCTTTTACTTATGCTTTGACTTTGTTGATGTGGGTCTCAAACGCAGACGTTTTGCGCTAATGCCGCTATACTAAATTGTGTCTGTGTTGTAGGAAGTTTTGTTCGCTTTTTCAATTTGCATGCCCTTGCCAAAAATCCCGCACAAAACAACGAGCAGTGCCAAACAAACGAAGAGTCCAGTGAATTGCTTCTTCACGGAGGAACAGTCTTCAACAGAGGCATTGTGATGCTGGATGAAAATGATGAAAAAATTCAGAATCTCAAAGAGTAAGCATTGATTTAAAGTATATTATATTTCCCTGATCGCACACATACATTTGTTGAAAATTGGCAAATTTTTTTGTTAGCCTCGTATCTAATTTTGACTGAATATTTATATGTCCTGCCATTCTAACTTATCTCACATTCGGGGAGAAGACTGTACTCTACTTTGGTGAGACAGGAGGATGTTGGCTAGTTCAACCTTAGGGTGTAACCCAATGGTTGGGTCTCTGCAGAGTTTTTCCGTACTCGCATCCTTCGGAAAATGCTGAGTTGCAGCCGCACCACCTCTTTATATATTTTGATAAATCAATCAAAGCTCTTGAGAAAATTTTTACTGGCTGGTGCCTCTATCCCTGCTAAGAATGAAGTGGTGGTAAAAAGTTAGTTAGTCATTTTCATCATTGTTGGCCTAAATTCATGTCGCTTTCAATACAATTTATCCAGTACAAGGGAAACTATAAATTTGTCATTCAGATTAAGTTTTTGACCATAGTTATTATTTCAATGTAGTTACGCTCATGTTCAGAGTGCACACATACTCAAATTATGTTGGTTTCAACCGGCTTAACTGTCATTTGATTGTACTTGTCTTGCCTTTTTTTTTTGCATTGTAAAAGATAAGCAAAAACCAGCTTTAGGCTGGGCTAATAGACCATTTATTAACTCAAGAAATCTTTAAAAATTAAAGCTTTCGCCAAATTCAAATTTGATCGAAATCTGTGTTTCCAAACCATAGTGTGCTGTAGTTGTATTTTCACAGACAAATGCGAAACCTTGTTACCGAAGGTGGTCAAATTGATGCCAGCTCGACATCACATGCGAACAATCTCGGATGCTCGAAGACGGACAATGGCAAATCCGTGACACCGAAAAAGAGGAAACTTGGGGATTTAGTTGCTGTTGAAAGGCGTCTGTTGAATTTTCAACTTTGTTTTTAATTTGTTCGAGTTAGTGATATTCTTTTTTTGTTGTTGGCGTTTTCATTAACCTACTCCAGTTTGATGAAATGGGGTGGTGTTACTTATTTTGCTACAATCATTCGCAAGCCGTTCGTAGCAATGTCGTTCGGTTAATTTAAATTGGATTGATCGAGATTCTAGATTGAAAATGCAGCAACTAATTTTAGCAGATTGCTAGCAAAAAAGTCAGACCAAAAGGTTCCGTTATTGTATTACGAGGGAAAGATTCAGTCATGCATTCAGCTTGTATCATCGATGTATTATGGGTGTACCGAGTTGTATGATAATTTTGCGTTCACTTACGCTTTGCCGCTTGAAAAAATAAACTTATACTACTTTTTTTTTAACTAAAATATTCTCTTTCACGGTCTATATATTTCTTCTGTGGGGTGACATTGTAAATTACGGTTTTCAATATTTTGAGACATAATCAAAATTTTGAGTAAACACGACTTTTACTTGCTCACGTTACTTTTGCGGGCTTGAGATCTGTCTCGAAGCAGGTAGGAACAGATCATGGTTAGAAAAAACTGATAGCTCAATTTTTTGCTCACCCCAAATTATAACAGTTAGCTAGTAGTCGAGCGTTTGGTCCGGTACTCTAGTTTGTCATTAGGGTTGTTCAAAAAAAACTTTTTTTCAAATTTAACCCATCAGCCCCGCAAATTGTTAGGTTGGTGATAGAAACCCCACATACCAAATTTCAGCTCATTCGGTTCACAGGGAGAGGAGGGCATGCATTTTGAAATTTCGATTTTTTGTCAAAAAATATGGATTTTTCGTCCATTTTGGCATTAATTTTCCCAGTCAAAATGCCTGGTATGTTGGCTTTTTTAGATTCAATATTGCTCATATCACACAATAAAACCATTCTAAACCAGTTTGTAGTGTTTGTTCTTTGATTTTAGTACAAAAAAAATCCTATCTTCTTACTATTTTTGGCTAAAATACGTGAAATTGCTAGTGCCATTTCGACTGCATTCTAATTCAATACCGTTCTACTAAACAATTCATGAACTAAGAAAGCGCTTGATTTTCATGAAGAAAAGTCATCTACGACCTTGTTCAAGTTTAGGCAAAGACACATTGACACAGAGCAAGTCATTGAAACCAGGACTGCAGGTTTTAGCACGTATAGCGGTTAAAGGGTTGCTCCAAACCAAAACAAAACTTTTAGATTTACCCCATTACCCCAACAAATTGTTAAGTTGGAGATAGAAACCCCAGCACCCCACATAACAAATTACAGCTCACTTGGTTCAGCGAGAGGACGTAGTCAGTACACTCAAAAGTATTTTGCAGTTTCACTGTTGGTCATTAATTATAGTCGTTCAAGCATGTGAAAGCTATGCTTTTGTTTTGGGTTTTGCTGAATTAAAAATGAACATTTTCAACTTTACTTCTCGGCCATAGTAACGTGAAGCACCGTACTTAACACAAAGTTATCCCGTATTATTTTTACAACATAACACTTGATGAAGTAGCCAGAGTTGATTTTTTGAAATCCGGCATAGTTTTGCGACTGTATTCTACACATTGCATTATCAGATTTCTTTCGTTGCTATCTTTAGTAAGAATATCTTTGTAATCTTCCAGTAACCGAACGCCTCTCTCAGCAGCATCGTTGACCACTTTCAATGACTTTACAGTTTTTTCAAGTAGCTGATAGCTAGAATACTGAGGCCACTGCGTGCATGCATACCGCAAAAACTGTACGTCATCAATAGTGAACTTCATCCTTCTGAACAATAATATTGACCTTTCACCAAGTAAAGTGAATAACTTGGTTTTCGAAAAAATTTTCGGAAACACTGGCTTTTGTGGTCCGATTTCTATGTTCATGTTTTGTCGATAGATTTGAAACAGCTTGACGGCACATCTCTCCTTCTCTTCTGGTTCAATTTGATGTGAAAAAAGGCAAAGTGGCAGCAGCTCCTCAGTTAAATACCAAAGGTGGCGCTTGAGGGAAATGGTAACAGTAGTTGCGATGTCTTGCAGTGGTGAATTGCTGTTTTTACTATAGCACAGCATAACTTGGTACAAGGTTAGGTCTTGTACAGCAGCCTCAGAAGCCAAAGGAGCAGAAAACCAATTAGGGGCATAGAAGCAAGCAACAAAATCACCAAACAGTTGCAGCTTTTTGATAGCTTCTTCGTCGAGTTCTAGTTGGTCACGTAACAACAGCATTTTTAATGAATATATTGCCGAAGACATCCATCTTGCTCTGTGATGTGGGCCTGGGCGGCGAAACTCGAAGTTGGAAAAGGTAGTACTGTCAATGTAGTAAATAGACAACTGAAGCAGCTCCCTGTAATCATCTCTGGGAATGTAAGATTTCTGGTCGGACAATATATTAACCAATTTTGATTTAGCTTCCAAAGCATGTTCTTTCAAGACGTTGTCATTAAAAACCATGTGAGATGTTTTCTTGTGTAGATCAAGTTTCGTCCATTTGTGACTCAATATGTCAAAACATTCAATTTTGGGCCCAGTAGAAACTCCAAATATCAACTTCGCAACGTTGGATAGGACTACTTCCAATACATGATGTCTGCAAGCGGTCCATAGCAGTGGATGCCCCAGAAGAGCTTCCAACAGGATACACGCGCCATTGAACTTTCCGGTATTGGAAGAAGTAGTGTCGAAGCACATGGCCAAGCATAGTTCTTGAATGTTCCATTCGTCGAGGAAGCTTTTAATTGCATTCGCTTGATTAAAACCGCTCCCACTTTCTAAGCGAGTTGTTCCCAAGAGTTTAATGTCATCTCCATGGCTAGAAAGTATTGCAATGTGTTCTTTTGGTTGGTAGTCATTACCTTGTTTTAACAACTTCTCGTCCCAATGTATAGAAAAAAATTGATCACGTAAAGAAGTTGCAAACTTACTCTGAATTAGTTGAAACTCTTTACTGCGTGCGACCTTGCGAGATCTAAGAGTTGTGCTTGTGCTCAGAATAAAATCATTTACATCACCTCCACTATCTTTAATCAGAGCACTTAAAACATCGTTTAAAGCGTTGCTAGAAAGTTTATGTCTATCCGCAGCAGCGACAACTTGGGGCAAAGAAGTGATTTTCTTTGGCACATTTAGTGTGACAAATGACTTTTTGGCAGAAAAGGTGTCGCATTTAACTACATCATCACCAGACATAGAAGACTCGGAAGAGTTGGTAGTAACATCACTACTGCCAAGGTCTGCAGCTTCAGTTACTTCTACAGCAAAAGCTTTTTCTTTGTCGGAGTTTGATTTTCTAAGCAAGAATGACTCTTCTGCACTTCTTTTGCGAGAAATGCGTTTTTCTAAAACCCGATCTTTTCCACCAAAGGTAAACTTTCGTGGTCCTTGCTGATCTTGAAGAAAAACAAGATCTTCTTTACTCAAGTGCTCTTTAACATCAGGCTTTGAGATATCAAACAACTTATTCAATTTTTCATTGAATTCTCGTTCTTCTGTTATCGCTTTTTTGCTGCGTTGCCGATCTGGACGTAAACTTGTCTTAATTTTTTTGTACTGATTCCATAAATTTTGAAGTGCAGCTTTAGTTGAATTCGTACTTTTATAGCATTTATAATTTGTTGTGGAACCATCAGCTATTTTTTTCCACAAGCATATCACCTCATCACACGTTATATTTATTGCTTCATTTTGAGTTGTCTTAGTGACCTTTAGGTAGTAAATAAATATCTGCAAAACCTCACGACTTGTAGGTAGTCTCGACTGCAAAAACGCTTCGGCTCTAGCTTTACCAATAACGGGTAAATCAACATCCTTTGAGCGGCAGGACATCATCATGATACGGTGTCCATTACACAAACATAATACAGTAGTTGGGTTAGCTGAATAGCTGGTGTAAACCACTAATAAATGTACTGGTTGTGCTACTGGTCTGAAAACATTTAGTCTTGTTACATGAACTTCTAACACTTTTGTTCTTAAGCTATATTTCTGCTGCAAACGTCTTTTGCTCTGTCTAAAACCTAAGTTCTGCATCTATAAACCTTTGCAGACAGCTCATATGCTGTAAGTGATTTTGTGTCTGAGTAACATTGAAAATAAAGACTCCATGTGAAGAAGTGATAACATGGGAGTCAAATGGCCTTTGATCATTAACAACTATTATGACATCACACTTCAAAATATATCGAAGAATCAAGCGAAGTTGTTTTCATTAGCGATGGTAAACTGTTTCAAAGACTTCACGTGCTAAAACCTGCAGTCCTGGTTTCAATGACTTGCTCTGTGTCAATGTGTCTTTGCCTAAACTTGAACAAGGTCGTAGATGACTTTTCTTCATGAAAATCAAGCGCTTTCTTAGTTCACGAATTGTTTAGTAGAACGGTATTGAATTAGAATGCAGTCGAAATGGCACTAGCAATTTCACGTATTTTAGCCAAAAATAGTAAGAAGATAGGATTTTTTTTGTACTAAAATTCAAAGAACAAACACTACAAACTGGTTTAGAATGGTTTTATTGTGTGATATGAGCAATATTGAATCTAAAAAAGCCAACATATCAGGCATTTTGACTGGGAAAATTAATGCCAAAATGGACGAAAAATCCATATTTTTTGACAAAAAATCGAAATTTCAAAATGCATGCCCTCCTCTCCCTGTGAACCGAATGAGCTGAAATTTGGTATGTGGGGTTTCTATCACCAACCTAACAATTTGCGGGGCTGATGGGTTAAATTTGAAAAAAAAAGTTTTTTTTGAACAACCCTATTTGTCATACCTAAGCTTAGTTTTATGCTGAAGTAGTAGAGATTAATTGAACATTAAAATCAAGTTAGAATTGAATTACGTCACTTCGCTCGATTAATCATTTTGAAACTCTTCCAGTATGTTCAATGGAAACCATAAGTATCAATACATTGATAAAATCATGGTCGATATTCATCTATTCTGACTTCCTGTAAATTTTTGAGACGAATGATAAAGTCCTTTTTGGCTTAGTTTTTTTAGCTTCTTATGAAAAGTTGGAAGTGACAATAAGATTTTTTTTTCAAACGCGATTTGACTGTTGTTTTTCGATATCCTAATCGGTGACCACTAAGAACACGCTGAAATACTTTTTATTGGCTTTTTGTTTACGAACAATATTAGCTCTTTGTAATAAAACCAATTAAAACTCATTTTTGACTGGCAATTATAGAGCACTCACTTGCTGGGTCGTCCGGGTCTGAAGCAGAGTTCAGCACTCCTCCTGAAGTCCCCATGAAGAAATTCAGAGAAGAACTTGGCTTGGATTCTGGACATGCGGAAAGTCAAAGAGATCTTCAAAGCCAGGATTTAAACGGCGCAAAGGTGCGTGAAACAAACTTTTCTACTTTCGGTTGTTACTTGGGTTACCGTGACTCCAATGATTGTTGCAATATGCTCAATGTAGCATAGTGGTCAATTAGAGTTCATAAGCCTACCTTGCTAGAATAGCTGACGGTGGGTGATATTCGTTGAAACAGCAGCTGTACTAAACAGCTATATTTTGTGCGTAGTCTATCTTGACTGCAGACAAGTAGTGTAACTTGTGGAGTGGATCATTTATTTTTTGTCTTATAAAATAACACAGTACACGTCAAAATTTAAAACCCTACAGTCTGTTTCACCAATAATGGAGATCATCAAGGGTGTCTAATTCAAATAGACTGAATAAGACACCCCTGATGATCCCGATTACGGGTAAAACAGATTGTAGGGTTTTAAATTTTGAGTTCTTGTCCTGTACTGTGTTATGTTATGATATTCGTTCTGGCCAACGCGGTCGAGCACTTTTTTGAATCGGTTTAATTCAAACTCCACTCATCATATTATTTGACTTATTTAAATTTTTTGACATCAGTTGTACATTTTTCGGTCATTTTCTTCGGAATCGTATTTGCTTTAAGACTATAATCACTCCACAGTGGATTGCGCGGATTATATTAGTAACTTTAAATTTTACCAATTGATATTATACCTCATTGTGACTTTGAGTGACGTTTTCAACCTGCATCGCTTTCTTGCGGCTGTGGAGAAGAAAAAATCTCAGATATTTGATCTGTGGTGTAGACAACACGTAAAAGCAAATACTGAGCTTATCATCTTTGTGTGATGTTTTGGTGCAGCTGTACATTTGTGTATTGTTTTACATTTCTTGTGTTTCTTTTAGAGCCAAGACACCCTTGCTATTTTATCTGACATGAATACTGTAATTGGAAATAAGAGCGACTTGAAACAGAATCAACTTGAAACGCAAGAGGACAAACCCACCGTGGATTCATCACTATCCATCGAGTCTTCACAAACAATTGTAAATGGCGAAAGTTTTCCTGAATCTTTTCGCACAGATGTCGAATCACAAGACATGAGATGCCACCAGAAGTCTACCACTGGTGCGTATTGTTTTTACTTTTTTTTTTTTTTCAGTTAATTCGAACAATAGGGAGGTGTGATAGCACTTATTCTTAGCAGTTTCGGGTTTGCAAAGCAGAAAAAACAAAATTTTTGTTTTGATAAACGGTTGAATGATGCAATTTACTGCGGCAAACTTAGCTCACAGGAGAAAAAAGTTTGAAAGTGTTCAATTGTTCAGAATTGAACAGCATTTACCAATGACCAGTTAACTATTTAAACAACAAAACATTAAACTGTTAGCCAATCAAGCAGTTATCATACGTACGCCGGTAGAAGACAAATATTACGACACTTTTTGCTTGTCTACAGATTTAGTACTGTTTTTTGTTGTTTATTTTTTCAAGAAAAAACAACATATTTTTGCGAGACATTTTTGCAAATATTTGATCCTGAAAATTTATTAGATCCCAGATTTCGAGCCCTAAGGCTGCTAGCAAAGGCTTGGAGGTCGTATGCCTTTTATAGTTTGTATTCCATTCTCTATTTTTAGTGGTATTTGGACCTGAATCTCCGTTTCGCATTAGCAAGATTGTTGAAGTTCTCAAGGCAGAAGTACCCGTGCGCGAATCTTGTCTTTTCCGCGTCAGAGCAAAAATTGTTCGGACTAGCAATGCAGACGATATCGTTTGCCACTTCTGTCCTGCTACGGGATTAAGGTCGGTCTTCTAAATTATTTTGTATGATTTGAGAGATATCATTGATTGTTTTTTGTACTCTAAAACCAGTTGCAATTTTGAGGCTTTTTTTTCGAAAGGTTAGTCGTTGCGTAAATGAAATTATCTTGCGCAATCTTCCAGTTTAGCACGCAACTTGATCTTTGGAAGTGTTTGTGAACTTACCTGGTAGGTGCGTGCTTAACAAAATAGCAGTGTGGTCGCTTATTTGGTGGTAAAGTGATGCATCCCATGCTGCATGCTCATGATTCATTGAAAAGCAGTTTCGAACACTTCCAGCAAAACCTTAAGATGACGTTAGAAGTCAAGCAATTGAAAAGCAGTTTCGAACACTTCCAGCAAAGCCTTAAGATGACGTTAGAAGTCAAGCAAAAAAAGAATGCAAAGCATGTGTCAGATCACTCGGATGACTTTGCACGACTTGTTTAAACAATGAACACTCGAAGAGTTGCTAAAAAGTTGATTTCATAGCGATGCGAACTTAACTGGGAGTTGGTTGTAACTTATTTAATACTAGTACCGGTATTCTATTATCGGTAATATCCTAAGCGGAGTTGGCCGGATTTCTTCACCCATTCCCAAATAATTAATTCAAACACTTCAGCTGCATAGTGTTTCCCCTGACTTTTTGGCTAATAATTGGCGGGTGCCCAAATTTTTTCCATAAACTTGTGCGCAATGCTAACAAAACTTTGCTTAATGGGAACACTATAGCCTGCATTGCTCTAACGAGGGCATCTTTAACAATCCAAATTTCGTTTTCCGAATTATATTCCAAGAATTTTCGGGTTGTTTTTGTGATCATCCACTTCCAAGACCCAAAGTACAGTCCCTCCTTTTACACTGAATTCATTTTCATCGTTTTAGATTTGGTGCTTCAAACGACGGCCAAAGAATCAAGTTATCAGACAACGCTTACAAATGTGTTTGTGCATGCCGTCAGCGTTTTTCCCTCGACGAGGTGCCATCTAGTGGTGAAGGAGGTGACGAATCTCAATCAGTTACCAGCACACAATGGCCTGTAGTTGTTGGAAATGAAGACGAAGGGTAAGCACAAAGATTAAAATATAGTGTTAGGATAACCGTCCCAGATAACGTATCGACTTTTTTAAAATTTAGTCGTTAACTCCTTCATCGAATTTTCCGAACTCGGCCACACAAAGCCACTGTTGAAAAATAATGGTGAATTTCCTGAAATTTTGTGGTAGTGGAAATTGTGGTACTGCCCAGCTACCGCGGAGAAACTGCACGGAGACCAACAGTCGGGCAGCATTTAAGGGTCTGAACCACATTTCAAAGATGGAGAGAGAATTGCCAAATTACCAGAATTTTTGTCGTGGTTGCGGCACTGCTTCGTTTTTACGACGATTATGTTGCAGAGATCACGTGAATGTAGTTGACATGCAGAAATACGAATGTGTAAAAGATGGGAGCAAGTGGGAGACGTTAAAGTTTAAATCGAGCATAATGAGAAAGCGCAAGAAGGAGCAAAACAGATTTAATATTCTTTATTGCGAGGTATTTACGTGTAATGCTTATATTGTATTTATACTTTTTTGGGCTTTTTTTATCAATTTCAAGTGATTAACTACTGCTTTTTCCCTGCTATTTTTCGCCTAGAATTTTCGGTCGCATGTTCGAATTCGAAAACTTAGAGAGTTAGAAAATGTTTTGGTTATTTTCGTAATTACTACACTATTTTAAGTATATATGCACATTTTTTTCGGTGGTTTGAGTGAAACGACTAAACTTTTTTTAGTAAATTTTTGGTCAATGACCTAAAAAATAAACTTAGCTCTTTATATTTTCTTAATCGAAAATTGTGATGGTAACCAAGAATGCGTTTCTGTTTCGCCCTCAAATTAAAACTTCCAACGTTTCCAAGTTCAATTGATTAAATATCTTGGTTTTTAATGCTAAGCAAGAAACCGCTCTTGAAATGGCGCTTTATGTCTCTGCTAGTATAGTTTCTCATTTACCATGAGTGGTTTATAGGATAACGAATGTACAGCAAACTTAAAAACTGTGGGAAAGAATTTTCAACGCGTTGTTCGGGTTTGTTCAAAGGAGTCTCTCACATCTCAAGAAATCCCGGCAATGGTTTATCAAGATGGGGTGTATTATTACTGGTAAGTAAGTAATTCTTTCAACAGTTCTTTTTTCTGGGGGAATGGAGGCTGAAGGGTATACTTTGCTTGAACAGTATTTTATTATAGTTTAGTTTTCCATTAAAATATTAGTCTGTTAGGGCTTAGTTATACTTTTTTCAAAGCTTGTTGGTGAACTTTTGAATGTTTTTCACAACCTTGTCTAGCCATATCCATTATCCAATAAGGCGTTTTTTTTTTGTTTTGAAGTTCGTTGGACTTTGGTTAATGAGGTTATGTTATTACTGTGCCAAGGACAAAACAACGTGAACACAGTACTGGTTAAATCCAGATCTTGCGTTCAGGGTCGTCGTGAAAACGACGTTAACCGATCAGTGGTCGAGTGAATAGAGCGTCTGCTAATGAAACGATAGATATAGGTTCAACTCCCGGTCGGGTCAAACCAAAGAATATAAAAATTGGTGTTCACGGCTTTCCTGCATGACGTTCAGCAATTTAAGGGACAGTGTGAAGCCTCCACTGTGTGTGTTAGACAGGTGGGCAGGTGGCAGCTTGACTCGAAGACCGAAAGGCCCCTTTACTGTATCCTGGCCACAGCAACTTGGTGGATAAAATGTAATTACAACTTACGCCTTTACCCTTTCGGTCTTAAACGATCTTTTCAGTTCTCCTGCGTGTATCGGAAACGTGGCTATACCGCCATTAGAAGAAGAAGCAAAGACCTTTAATCGACGGAAGCCATTGTATGCTCTAGGATGTCCGTTGATGCCGCTATATTTCCTCTTGGACCTGTTGCTGCAGGACGACACGGCTTTCATTGGAGCAGTCCTTAAAGGTCAAAGTGCTGTAAGCACAGTAATTATAAACTTTCTTAAGTATAAACCCTTACAAGTATTTTTGAAATCTAGCAATTTGGCCTAGAAAGCTAACTATTGTCTACGTTGTAGACGTAATTCGGCTTGTGAGAAATAATATCTAATTTTGACACTCAGCTTGGAAAACTCAAAAGTGAGGCCAACAAAACAAAAATCGATGTAAAGCTCTTTTTTTTGGAGGGGGTAATTAGCAGGTAAAAGCTGAGAAGTATGATTTTGTTGTTTATGAAAAACTCTTGCGTTTAAACTTAAATTTGGAGTAAAAACTTAAAGACTAATACCGGTATATCTTAAACAGTAATAACTTGAAGTTGAAAAGTCAAGATTTTCGGGCTAATTCGTACTTTTGGCACTTTCAAGTTTAGTAGTTGCGATAATTCGAAAGATGGTCAAAATCTTCCAAGCACATCGGCTGAGAATAACGTCTGAAATTAATCTCTCAGAGGTCGATTTTCTCAACGTTACCATGATTAACGATAACGAATTTTTTATTGCAGGAAATACAACCAATAGGATAAAATAGCAACGTAATACGAACAAAATTCTTGAAACTATTTCCTTATGAGAGGCTGCGAAAGACCAAAAAATGCCATTCTGAAAAGGCTGGCAAGGTCGTCGAGTCTGCAGCCTCTCATAATTAAACTAAAACAACAATTAATTTTATTTTTTTAGTTATAATTAAACTAAAACAACAATTATTAATCTATGTTATCTCAAATATTGCTAACTAAAATTAATTTTAGTTAGCAATATTTGAGATAACATAGATTCTTACAATTGTTGTCAAAAATATAAAAATAAAAAAAATAAAACACAAAACCGAAAATAATGTTTTACAAAAGCCTAACGGTACTGTAAATTTAAACAAAGGCAGTTTTTTGGCTTAGTTATAAAAAAAAAGTGAGATAATGAACCTCAGATGTAAAACAGGATTATTTTTCTTCAGAAGTTTCAAGTAGTGCAATTTTGATTTTTTTTTTTGGAGAACGCGCTTAATCCTTTATTGGTATAATTCAGTAATCGAGTTGGGAGTTTGTTCCACAATTTGGTTCCACATATTTTAATTGATCTTTGAGTAAGTTTTTTGTTGACTTTTGATCAATAATAATTTCCTTTTTTTGAATTTCTCGTTGAGTAGTTATAAAAGTTTGATGCAGGTGTAAAATAGTTTCGAAAAGGTGTTGGCAGCGTTTTATTTTTAAATTTACACATGGATTTCAGTGTTTCAAGATTGTATTATATATCCTCAATTTTTAATATATTCAATTTGCTATACAAAAAAGAAAGTTTTACTTTTTGTTTATAGGTTTTGGACAAGATAGGAATAAGTCGATTTTGCTGAACTTGAGCTTTATTGATATAAGTTGCTGGTGCCTTTCCCCAGCTTGTAATGGCATATTGTAGATGGGGGTATGCAATACTGAAATAAACTTGCTTTAAAAGTTTCGGAGTTAAATAGTGTTGCAGTTTATACATGATTCCTCCGGCTATGCTCAGCTTTTTAGAGACATACTGCCAATGCTCAGCCCAGTTCCAATTTTCGTCGAGAATTATCCCTAAATACTTTGTTGAAGTTTCAGGAAACAATTTTTTACCATCTATGTCTAGAACAAAATCATGCTGTTGGGGTTTGCTTTTGTTTGAGTACTACATGCAATGTGTTTTGTCGAAGTTCCAAGAAAGTTTATTACTAGCTACCCATGATTTAACATTTTTTAATTCTTTTTCAGTTTTTGCTTTAAGTGTATGTTTTGATTTTTCGTAGCATATTAGTACTGCGTCATCTGCGCACAAAGCCATTTTTGAGTCAGTGCAAGTTGGTAAGTCATTTATATACACAAGGAATAAAAACGGGCCTAGAATACTTTCTTGGGGGACACCGCAGGTCCTTGTAATCATAGATGAGCTATAATTGTCCTTAGCAGAGATACACTGCATTCGATTACTTAAGTATGATCTTAGAAGTTGAAGGGGTTGGCCTCTCACTTCGTAATGCTCGAATTTATCTAACAAAATTTTGTGATGAACTGAATCAAAAGCTTTCCTAATGTCAATAAATGCACTACTCACAATATTGTTTTTGTCTCTTAGATCTAGTATCGTTTCAATGTAATCAAGGTTAGTGGAATGTTTTTTTCTGAACCCAAATTGATGATTTGTAAATAAATTAAATTTTTCCCAGTATGCAATTAGTCTTTTATGGAGTAGAGTCTCAAATACTTTATTAATGGGTGATAAAATTGGTATGGGTCGGTAATTACCAACTTCCGTATTATTGCCGCTTTTGTATGAAGGAACCACTTTTGCAATTTTTAGTTGGCCCGGATAATATCCTTTTTCAATACAGGAATTGAATGATCTACTAAGATAACTAGCTGTGATAAATTTTGCATGCTTGATTAATTTAACCGGTAAGTCGATATATCCCAGGCTTTTATGGCAATTTAAACCATTTATTGCTTCAATGATTTCATAATCATCTAAAGGATTTACTATGATAAATTTGCGCTGACGTTTTTTCAGATAACAATAACAGTCTTCTTTTTTAACCAAAACGGGAGGGGCAATTTTATTACCAATATTTGCGAAATAGTGATTAAATAGCATTGCATATTTTGTTTGGGTCATGAAACACTTTGCCTCGGTCATTCAGCGATGTTGGCAGTGTTGCAGAGCTTTTTCGATTTTTTTCGTAGTATGGAGTTAATATGGGTTCACGCGCCAGAGGTGTCGATGCTGCTGAAAAGCAATTGATAATATTTGCGCTTTGATAATTCTTTTGCATGAGTCAATTTATTTCTGCATTTTTTATATTCTAAAAGTATTGCATTGCTTTTTGTTTTCAAAAATCTACTATGTAGTTTATTTTTCTGTTTGATTTGATTTAATAAGTCTTTGGTAATCCAAGGGTGGTTAGATGTTTTGTACTGTTTTCTGCATTGCTTCTTTTTTGAGGAAGTATAAATTTGTTAAATGAAGTCAACAAATCCAGCAGTTTTGACAAATCTGTGCTTGCCATAAATTCAGGTAGTGATAGGGACTCCTCAAGATCAATTAGAAAATTTTCTATCTTGTCAGGAGTTTGTCTAAGAAGAGGCCGAAAAAAATTTTTTTTTATGTCGGACGTTTTGTATTCTACTAACAGTGGTAAATGATCACTAATATCGTACGTGATTACACTAGGATAGATATTGATAAGCAGATCTTGGTTTGCATAAATGTGGTCTATTATAGACCTTATAGAATTTGTTATTCTGGTTGATTTGTCAACTATCTGAATGCAACCAAGCAGATTAATACTATTGGCATAATTAGTTATTGATGCAGGTGCTACACTCAGTTTGTTATGGTTAATATTAAAATCTCCAAACACTATATAGTTTTGTTTTCATATTTTTTTTGAGAGAGTTTAGGTACGCTTCCTCAAACTCAGGCAAAATACTCGATGGATGTCGGTATACTGACCCTACAATTACAGTGGTTTTTGAAGTAATTTCTACCCATACATCCTCGCACCCTTCACAATTAATTTTGTTTTGATGCAACTGGCGACATTTCAGGCGCTTGGAAACATACATTCCTGAACCACCCGCACAAGTGGGGGAATTACAATAGAAAAAATTGTAACCATTTATATTTGTCATAGCAATTTTGTCAGACGTCAGACGAGTTTCGCTTAAGCATATAATATCAATCTGACGTGGTAATTGATTGAGAAAAGGCTCGAGTTTGTCAAAAATTTTCAATAAACTAACAATATTAATATGCACAACATGTAAGTTAGATAAAGCTGGTACACTTATTTCGCCAATTGATTCGGCAAGGGTTTTGTACATACACGGGTATCGCTGGATTAAATTGTCCGGATCACTATGTTGCGTGAAAATGCTGATACGTTATACTGATAAAAGAACTCACATCAAAAGTCCAAGTTGATGCTGTAATCATTTTAAGTGATTGCAATCATTTTCATTTTTAATCGATATCTTCTAAGAGTGTATGTCCTTGCGTACAAAAATGTACCCTTTATTTGTCCAAATAAACGTGTATTGCAGAGCCTTAATCTTTTGTTTTGCCAGCCGAAAAAGTCTTTTTCGTTTCTGCGTGAGATTTTCATTAATGTAGACTCTTTTCTGGCTATCGTCGTGTTTGTCATCGTGAAGGTCTTTGAGTAGGTACCGTTTGTAATATATTTCATTGCGAATTTCGCGCTTAACGAATCTTGCAATAACAGTATTCGGGCCGTTCTTGTCTCTTCCTGGTTTTGTGGGAAGTCGGTGAGCGACCGATATGTCAGCTTTTTGTAGTTTGACACCTATTTTTTCAGCTACATCTAGTTGGGAGACATCCTCGTCTTTTTGATATGCCAGTCCTTCGAATTCTAAGTTTTGACGTCTGTCATATTGCTCAAGCTGATCGATTTTATCTTCATCGTCGCAGCTTTGCTTTTTCAAATTTTTGGTTGGAATTGTTAGTTCCGTAATGTCTACTTTTTGCTTATTGCTGTCTTTTAGGAGCCTAATGTACTCGCGGCTAATATCGTCCTACCTGGCTGATATAAAACCTTGGCTTTCGCAAAGCTCAGTTACTTCGGCTTTAAGCACTTCAATTTCACTCTTCAAAGGGGCTACTTTTTTTGCTTTCATTCTTTTAATCCATTTCTTCTAATAATTCGAATTGGCTGCCATTACCAACTATGGTCTTTTCACAATTCAAAGTTGATGTTGGGTTAGTTTTGACTTTGCCAGGTTTTCTTCTTTTGCTTTGCTTACCACAATTGTTTTCTTTCATCATGTTGTACTTTAAATTTTAAAGCTTTGTTCACTCCCAAATTTCCCAAAATGAGTGTACTGCAAAATTTAGGCTACTGTAATCTACTTTAATACTATAGGTAACTAGCCTATTGTTAATCAACCGTATTCAGATAGAATGAACCTGCGATCCGGTAAGCACTGGCTTATACAAAGCCCGATGATCAGCTGCTGTACATTGACCAACAATCAGCTGTCGGCGATGTTGGTTAGCCGACTATCGCAACTCTCGTGTGATGAAAACCACCTTCAAAAGGTTGCACTTGCTTACGTAGAAGCTATGCGCAAGAGGGGTTGTTCTACCTGTGAGATCCGATTCTCAACTGCTCTGGACAAAATCAAGAAGAGTTAAAGCCGCAAGAGGAAGATTATATGTTTTAACCCACCACATAGCGAACAAGTAGATACCAATTGGCTTGCATCATATTTTAGCTGCAATATAAATTTGCACTTAGAAGTTTTAAATACGTTTTGCTAACCCTTCTTTAATATTTTAGATTGATTTTTTCAATGGAGTGACCCCACAGCTATATTTTCTCGACCCGAATGGATGTAGACAAACGATTGTTGAAAAAATAAACCAGTTGACAAAAGAAAACGAAGCATTTGCCGAAGTGATCATCGAGAAAAAATCGCGAAGGCCGTTGTGCGGAAATAACAAACCTGTGATTTTATACGAAATAGTCAACACCAAGCTATGCGTTTGAAACCATGACTCACTTGACTCAGTATCATTTTAGATACTTTAAGATCATTTCCAATCTTCAGAACAAGGCCCTTTGAAGTCAAAAACAAATTCGGATAAATTCTATTCAAAGAAATGAGTGATTCGAAAACACCATTTTCTTCAAATCATTACATTGTTGGTTTGGAAAAACACTATCAAAGGATTGGATTAATAGAGGAGGACGTGTTCAATCCTCCATTGTGACGGACACGGAAGAGCATACACCCGGTCACCTTTGTTGATTTGTACAACACCGAATAGAAGTTGGATAACAATGCCTCCAACGATTATGAAGTTGCTTTCCACAACAGTGCCTAGTTCGTTCTGAAACTCACCGGCTTTTTCTTGCGAGCAAGAGCGCCTCCGTTCAGCGATTTTTTCGCTCGTATCTTCCACCGAATTAACATGCAGAAAGTTGAATGTCAACCGAAAAAAGCTTCTGTACACTGCTCACATCATGTTGAAATTGTAATTACATCTTTATTTGCTAAGTTGCTTTGGCCAGGAGACAGCGAAAGGACTTTTCAGCCTTCGAATCCAGCTGCCTACCTGTCTACCTCACACAGCGAAGGCTTCACACTGTCCATTACAATACTGAACGTCAAGCAGGAAAGCTGTTAATAATATCGAACCCCAACATTGACCTGTAGAGTCGGGAGGAAGATAAACAATCCGTTGGCTCTTTTCCACTTCTCTGCCAAACGTGGGGTGCCCAGCCCACTTCCCGTTAACCTTTGACTCCGCTTACAAACACGAACCACTAGATGGATTTACCTCAGCTATTCAAATAATCTTTTATTGATAGCAAAAATACATAATTATGTTTTTGTATTGTTGTTGGGTACATTTTTGTTTCATACCAAAGATATTCTTGGGGCAAAATCGGTGTTATGATGAGTCGACTAATTTCAATAAAAAGTTTACACTTCTTGATTGATCTGGATGCCGTTATTAAGAGCTCCGAGTCTAAATCAGTGGTTATAACTTTTGTTTCAAGTGTGTTGCCGTTTTTGTTAAAGAATTTGTTTTGCGCACACAAAACGTCGGGGACTTTTATATTGCATTTTTGTTTGCTTTTAGCAATACACATGGAGGCTCTAGACTAGGCAAACACTAAAAATTTAACGTTTTACCAGTTTTGGTACGGTTTAAGTCCTGCCAGATTTTCATCAAGTAGGCTTATGAACTAGAACTGATGACTGAATTTACGAATTTAAGTAGTATAATGTTGTTCAAGCAATATTTTTATGTGCTAAACAAATGTAATAGTATATAGGGTGCAATTAGATGCTTGTTGTTTATGCAACAATAATAGTTAAAAGTTACTAAGCATATGGAGTCCGAGTCATCTTTTACGTTAAGAGCCCGTATCATAGAAAAAAAATTGATGAAGATTGCTCCCGTCGCTTTTAATTTTTATTGCTAGCTGTATTTTGTTTCGCAGAACTGGTTAAGCTAGCTTCAACAAACAGTTGAACATAGTCGATCTTCTGCTGCTCTATGATGTTTTTCAAAGTATACGTTTGGTTCAAATAACCTTTTTTTATGTTTTTAGGATTTTATTACATGTTAGTTAGTTTAATGTAGTAATGACTGATCTGATTCGGGCTGAATTTGCAAATGAAAAACAAGTTTACAGCCCTGGCGATGAAGTGCTTGGAAACGTTGTAATCAGATGTCAAACTAAGTGTAAAGCAAAGAGTAAGTTTTAGTGGCAGATACAATTTGTGTATTTTGCGTGAATCGAATAACAGCTTAGAATTCTTAGGCTTGGTTGACAAAGGCATTCTATGGTAAGCATATCGGAATATCTTTTGTTTCAACTAACTGCCGTTTGGAATTGGTTAAAATAAACCAAGGATAAGCTCATGCGCTTTGATTGGATGCAAAGGCAGTGTAACCGATTTTGCAGCTTTGTGGTTTGTTGATGACGTGTGCTGGTTTTGACGAACTCCCTGGTTATTGTGGTTATATTATAGGAAAATGAAACTTTTTTAATTGCTGGTTTTGCTTCAAGTCTTCAAGATATGTTTAATCTTTTTTTTCTTTTCAGAATCTGCTGTTCCACAGAAACCATTGGAAGTAGGAAATAAATATTTGTTGGTACAGTGCTTAATGTATTTAGTAGCAAATTTTCAATCTGCTTGCAGCTGTTTCTGAAATTTTTATGGTGGGACAAGATGGTTTAGTTGGTTTAGCACATCTTTTAACTTTGCAGGTATATCAGCTCGATTCCGTGGAAAGAGCAAAGTCAAGTGGTTCGATCACGAGGAAAAAGTATTTTATAAACAAAAGGAATCCTACTGTGATGTTACCGTTACAGTATGGTCGAAAGGTAAAAATTATTTTTCTTTTTTTTTTTTTTGGTTATCAGTCTCCTTTAACACAAAACTTAATTACTTAACTGGCAGCCCCATAGCTGACTTGTGGGAAGAAAATAAACCAAAAACGAAACAAACAAAATAAGAATAGAAAAACAGAACTGAAAAACGGATTTAAATGCGTGAACAATGAACATGTGAAGAATGGTTTGGCCGAGCGTCGAGAGAAGGTGTTGCCACTATCCCCTAGTTAGACTTTCGTGGCTATGCGTCATTGGGAAAACCATCGAGATCCGCAACATCCGAAATTGTTGCTGTTATATAGTGCTTATTGATCCTGCTGCCACCAAACAGCGTCAGACGCTAACTATTGGATGCTCCTCATATTTTTCATTGCAATAACTATACTTAGTGTTTAGAGAAATCCAAAGTTTTCAGTGATCTTCGAATGTTCCTGTGGATTCTTCGAATTTTTTCCACAGATTTTGCTGCTTGTTTGAAACCATCAAGCAGAGATAATCGTAAAGCGTCTTATCCAAGGATGCAACAACGTGATCAGGGTGCGGGTTGAATCTGGTTCATTCGACCAGGGTTGTCGGAAAAAGACGCTTTTGTTTTTTCGGCGACGTTGCCATCTTAAGTTCCTATTTAAGCGACGTGAAGTCGACGAGCCAATTAATCATAGTTTTCTAACGAGAGAACTTTAAATATCTTTATGAAAGGAGAATAAACAACGAGCAGTTAAAAAATACGGACAAGCAATTGTAGCAGTAATGTGGTAGTCAGCATATTTTTATCTCTGCTTTTCATATATATTTTTAGATAGGTCAGCGACTGGTTCTACCGATTTGAGTCCGGGTATTCACCGGTTTGCGTTTTTGTTTCAAATTCCCGAGAATGTGCCTTGTAGTTATGAAGGTAAGTTTGTTTTTGAATACCTCATTTTGAATGCTGGAGCATTAGCGATGGACTGGTAGCATTAGCATAACCAGTACAGCGCGAATTTGATAATGATTTTTTTTTGATTTTTTGGCAAAAGTTGATCTAATCAATAGCCCAAGACCTCTTTATTGCAAATGCTTCAATCTTGGGTCGTTATGGCTTCCAATTTTATGATAATTATTGTATGCAGTTTTGTTCAGCCCACTTGCATGTTTGGTATTGCAGTAATGCATATATTTTAGTGGCAATTGCAGAATTTTGCATAGAAAGGGCTTTTTCGGCAAGATGAAGACCAAACAAAAAGTCTTCGCTTGCCAGAAGCCATGTTTTGAACAAATTCAAGTTTTGGGCGGCTTGGAGCGAAGACGTTTGCCGGTAGTACTAAGATGCAGGGGCACGATATTTCTTGATTTTACTAGTGATCTGCAAAATTTTGGGTGGGGTCAGACAAAAGAGGGGTCGAGGCACAATGAATAAATGGCCTCTAAACACGGCCATGCCTCAATCGTCTGTAAATACGTCACTGCGTTATTTGCTTGGCCGTTTTTAACATTGTTGATGTTCCGTTGTCAAAAAAGCATATCCGAGCCTAAAAGTAGACTGTGCTAACGGTAATATTTATTATTTACGAAACGCAAAATTCTTTGCAGGTGGTGATGGCTGGGTTCGATATTTCGTCAATGTAGTTGTCGATATAAAGAGACGATTCGACAAAAAGCACAAACAATTTCTTACCGTATTACCGGTAGCTGACCTTAATGCCAATCCCAGAGCAAAAGTAGGTTTGAATTGAATTTCTATTTGAATTGCCGCTCTGTAAAATTGCCAAGTTAATTATTATTTGCTTTCGTGAAAACATATCGTTTGAGAACTTTCCAGTCAGGAAAGTCATGGCAAAGTGTTGTCTTAGCAAATTGCCAGATATGGCTTACTTGTGATTGTGTTATTCGTTTTTTTTTTAAACAAATTTTCATTTGCTTGAAGATTATTCCTGAATTTAAACTAAAAGAAGAAGTTGGTTTTTTGAGTTCCAGCAAGTACGTGACCATTCACGCGTCTTGCGATAAAGGCGGTTACGTCCCAGGAGAAAAAATCAACGTGAAACTGAAATTTATCAACAACTCAGACAAAGACATTTCTGCAGTAAAAATTGTACTTGAACAAGTAGGTTGCTTTATTTTTGTTGTTTGTTGCTGAAATAAAATTAATTAAAAAGTTGAATTGCAAAAAATGTAGGTATTGCAGTAAAGTTGTGGTGAAAAAATGGCTATGATTTTTGAGTTGTAGGTGGCGCTGGATTAATTTTTTGCTCAAAATTCCCGGTCAAATTCCGGAATTTGAAGATATTTTTCGGTCCTTTATAAGAACTTGAGGTTATTTTTGCTGTGGCAGATGTAACTTAAGGCTTGCATGCAAAAATGCTCATATCTTTTTCTATTATTTCTATCATTATAAACAAAATTTTTTTTTTAGTCATTTCCTGAAAATTTTGGTCAGTGACCAAAAAAAAAAAAAAGTTTGGCGGAGACGGTCGTATCGAATGTGAATCAGCATGAATTATATCAAAACGATAATAATAATTGCAATTTATATCCCCTTTGAGATAACACCAATAAGTGTCGATGCATCTAACTAAGGGGCCGTAGTAACATTCAAATAGCTTTGCAGAAGTGAAGTTAGTACACAACAGAGGTACTAATTCTACAGCAATAAGCGGCAAAATACTGGCATCAAGCAGTGGTAACATCCTCACTGGCTAAATTAAAATAATATTCCTCCAAAACGTTTTTTGAAAAGGGACAAAGTTTCAATTTCACGCAGAGATAAGTGGCAACGAATTCCATGCCCTGGGTGATGCATACGAAAACATTGATTGGGATCTAGCAAAGTTGAAGCTAGTTACCGTTTGTAGCAGCCAATTATCATCAACACGCAAGGTATATCTTGCCGAAACAGAACGAGAGTAATTTTTGAAATACATGTATGTAGGAGCATCACCATGCAGGCACTTGTGTGTGAGTGAAGCAATTTTGAATTCAATTCGAAATTTGACTGGTAAAAAATAAAGCTTTTTAAATATTGTAGCATACGCAAAGCAGAACCACGAAATCCGAAAATAAATCTCACTGCAGCGTATAAAACGTTTGTCAACTAGTGCAATAATTATTCCGGTAAGTCAAAAAACAAGGCATTGCAATAGTCAATGTGGAGCAATATCAAAGAATGAACTAGCTGAACTTTTAGAGGTTTAGTAAGCTTAGATGCAATTCTGCCTAAATTATACGTAGATTGGTATAACAAGTACTAGCCACTCTATTGGCATAACAAGATTGATCAACTCGGCCATTTAGATAATATGAAAAATGGTGATATTGTGTCGAATATCCGATCATAGACAAATGACGTTTTTTTATTTGACATGGTAATGCTCATTGTTTTCATTGTTTTTTTTTAGAAAGGAGCTTTTACAGGAAACGTTACCGATACTATAGAAGGAAGAAAAGTCCGCAAGAAAAGTACCACTAAACTGGATGAAGCTTATGAAGTTAAAAGTGAATAGACTGTAGATCATTGTGGTGTTAAAACATTTGGCAAAATTCTCCCTAAATGGCTTTGAAAGCTTCTAACTCTTTACCATCCACAATAGTTCTATTTCTGCTAAACAAAACTAAAAGAGTAGTCAAATTTTGTTGTGAGCGATTTTGCTGATGGGTGTGATTAGGCTTTACTGGTCAAGATTCCAGGCACATGTCTGTAAATCTCAGCCGATACTAAAGTACTTTTCAGCTTTAAAAACCCAGTGCTGTTTGATTAGATTACTGGTTTTGTATATCATTTAGTTAAACTGTTTAATTTTAATTTCCACATCTAGGTCGGAGACGTTGCACTTGGGAGGGTCAGATTTATGTTCCCAGTTTGCCCCCATCGGACTTACCTGGGTGCTCTATCATTGACTTGCAATACCGTTTGCTAGTGAGTATTTTCATAGAAACTGAAGTTGAAATTTGGTATTCCGTATCTTGTCTGCAAAATCCAGAATATCAATTGAAAATACAATTCGTTACGTGTAAATATGAAATATTATAATGAAATATTGATGTTATACCTTTTTGAATATATTAAATAATAGTTTTTAGGATTTTTTAACTACTTTCTTGGACTTGATATCTCTATAAAGGTGTGTCATAATCGCATCAAAACAATTTCTGAAGCTCTTGAGTATTTAGAGGAATATGTAGCCGATTCTATGAGAAAGGCTATCAAACGGCTTGCACAATGCAACTGCTTTATGCGGCTTTACAATAATAAAAAAGAGAGCAAACAAAATGAACAAGTTAAAGCAAACATAATTTGTTTTAGGTCCGAGTGAAATACGGGTTTGCGAGCAGCATTAATTTCAAAATGCCGTTTGTTATCGGCACAATACCATTAACATTGGAAACATCTAAAGGTTAGTCGGTGATATATATCAAGCATTAAGCAACATATCAGACTAAGCCAAACAAAAGAAAGACTCTCAATCAGACTTTTTCAAAAGTTCTATCTTACTAGCAGCTACTTAAGTGAGATTGTTAAATGGTAAGACTAAGAATGTATCTAATTATGGGACTACAGCTTCTTGCTGAAAGTACTATACGTATTTGCAGGATCGGCATTTGGAAAAGTGCTGTAATGCTTGAAATGTCTGAAAGAAGTTATCGTTGCGAAAGAAAGTTTAGTTAAACAAACATGCCTTTTTACTACCAACATCCAATCTTTTTGAAACTAGGGTAGGAGAAGTCGTGTTTAGTGATCAGCTCTCAGTGAACAGTTGTAAAACAAAATTTACTGTTAACCAAAAAAATCAAAAATAATTGGAAGCTTTTTAGGATTCAGGATTGGAAATCAGCGCTATTTTGTCCTCCTTTTGTGGTCTCATGGGGTTGGGATTGTTTGTGCAATCAGCATTAAGCCTTGTAGCCGTTCATAGTTTAGTTTTGCGTTTTTAGATTTAGTTCCACTGTCTTACATGGAGAGTGTTTTGGGGAAAGTTGATGGATTAGAGAATGACGAAGAAGCGATTGAAGGGGATCAAAATGCTCTGCTCTGCCTGTATTGAATGCGTCGTTGTGTCATGGAAAAGACACCTTACGCTTTTTTCCCATTGTGGCCAAACAATCTACCCGTTATGGTGGCCAGCCTGATGAAAGACTTGCAGCAAGTATCAAAAACGTGCCCTGTGTTGTAGCTAGACAGACGTAGAGTGTCTGGTTCATACGAACGATAGATGGTTGTTGCAGTAGTATTATTTTTCGTACCTAAAAGTAATTGTTTTGTGATTTTTGAAATAACTATCTCTGGCTTTTTGAAATATTGTGTCTTTTGTTGCCATCAGAAATTTTTGTCCCAGCAGTAAATTTTGAATTCCATTTATCCTGTGCTTGTAAAGTCTCACTCCATAAAAAAACTATGTTTGAATAATTTTGTGTTGTTTTCACAGCACGTAGTTGTGGTTGCTTGATGTTTGTATCGCTTTCATTTGAATTTAATTTGAACATTTTTTTTTGCCTGGTGTTGGATGAATTTAGCTTTAGCTATAGTAGTTAAGTGGATAGTTACGTACTTTTTGTAATGTAGAATTGATTACTGAAGTTACAGTTTTGGCAATCATAATGTGATTTTAGAATCGTTTTTGATTTTTAGATTGCTAAATCACTGTAATTAATAACATGTAGCAGGTCAGGTTACTTCTAATAAATTCCATCACACATTCTTAAGCGTATCATTCCGCCTGGCTCTTCCATCTTTCTGGACTTCGTTGTGCTTACCAGGGCCAGGTGAGGATCTTGCATTCCACAATGAAGTCTTGAGATGGACAAACGGATTTAATTGGCAGTGACCTCTAACCTGGTTTATGACGTATATTCAAATCAATTTTCTATACTCGTACTAGGCCGAAGCGTGTAACGTGTTTGCTGGGTCCATCTCCGCGTCATTGCGTCCAGGCAACACAGCTTCTTTCTGAGAAATATCGCAGCGGTGGAAAGCCGTTGGCAACACTGTCCGATTTGACCGGCCCGAAATTTGAACCCCAGACCTCCCGCTTCAGAGACGAACGCGTTACCGCTCGACCAACTGGCGGTTCTTACGTCGAATATAAATAAAATTGCCAAAATTTGTGATTTCAAATTTTTATTATTAAAAAGTTTGCCGTTAAATCGGAGATAACGTACGCTATAAGTGTAATTTATGGTGGTGAATTTGTTAGTTTTTGCACGGTGAATCTTTCCTTTATTGAAATGTACTGTTTGTTAATCTGCTGTATAAAGTATATTTTATCAAACCTACTGTACATGACTTGTTCTTTTTAACTGTGCATTGTGCTATTGTCAAAGTAGAATCTCATAGTCTTACAACTGTAATGCTTCCACTGTTATAGTTCAATCATGTCAATCTAAATTATGCCAATCATAATTTACTGTTTGCCTATTTTTGCCCAATTGCAGTTAAAATGATTTTTTAAACTATATTGCACTTCAAGCTTTCATTCTTGCCTTTTACAATGTACTTGACGTCCTATGAGTGTGAGCGTAAGAGGCACCCGTGTAAAATAAGGTAAAGTTATTATTACACAACACATTAATAATAACTTGACCCTTTTTTACACGGGTGGCCTCTCGGTTTTTTTGTGTTAAATCCCTTTTCAAAAACGATGTTTATTACATAAACATAACTAACTTTGAGTCAAACTTATTTACAAAAAAACTCTTAAAAATTTGAAGTTGCCAAGTTAACGGAAAGTTTTCCGATTTCAACGTTGAAAAATTACCGCCTATGACGTCATCAAATTAAAACCCATTGTTTTAAAAAATTTTGGTGGTCACCAGCCCGCGTGTCAGATGTGATGTTTCCATGATTTTTGGTTTAGGAGTAACATTAAGGGCATTTTTCCCCCCCGACGTATAAAATTCGTTGGTCAAATAGCAATAGCCCGTCTAAAATAAGGTTAAATGTACTTACAAGGTTTTCGGTTCGAAAAGTATAGTCATTAAATAATTAGCTTAGCGTAGGAATATTTTTGTGCTCTTACTTTAAAAAGGCATTCAGGACGTTTTTCAAAAATTTTACTGTGAAACCATGGTGAATCTACTTTGGCAATTTTGTAGAATTTTTCTTACCAAGTTTGATTTTCTTCGGCCCCGAAACCATAAGATAATTCCAATTCTTTTTCCTCTTAGACAGGGGAGAAACTTTTCTGAACGGAGGTGCGTCAAAACCGTTTCAAGACTACAGCTGCCGAGGCAGTGGCTTCGTAGGTACCTGCTGATAACCGTAGCGAACCTATACGAAAAATTTTAGCTAAAATGCTTTGCATTGAAGTTTGCAATTGCATAACTAACTGGCCTTCTGACCTTCAGGCCTAAACTTATTGTGCTATAATTGCATAAAACTTTCTGGCTCTCTAAAAACTGGAATCTTAGTCTGAGATCTTGTCATCTACGATGCTTCAACATGCAATCATTTCTTCAGATAGTCGTATTTAGTAAGCAATAGACTACTTAGCGTACAGCACCAAAACCTTAACTTGATTCCCTATAGTTTGCTAGCTCCTGGAGGTCAAAACGTTCAAGGAAAACATTTATCCTCTCTGAATTCCAGCAGCAGTTGTTTCGCAAATACATTTCCCTATACCTTCTGCACTCACCTAGCTCCTAAAAGCCCGATCCTTAGCAAGACTCGAAATAGGAGAAATTTACAAAACTGATTTTTTGCGCAATCTGCTTGAAAAAAGATGGCCGAAAGTTGGATTCTAAGAGGAAAACATAAAATTTTTTCTCTGAAGACTTTCTTAACCTAATGAGTTGCAAGAATTGCAATAGGGTCATGTTGGTAAACTTCGTTTTTAAGATTTTTTCTCCGTTTTTCAAAAATAGGGTTAAATGCCTTTTAAATTAATGTACGACGTATTTCTTATTTTTAGTGTTTCTTTTTGTAACTGTTTTTTTCACAAGGTAGCTGCTCGACTTGAAAACCAAACAGTTTGGGCACTTCGCAGTTTCCTGCACTTATGAACTATTTCCGTTATTGCACTTTTTTTTTCTTTTGCGTGAAATGAACTTTTCCTTTTAATGACGTATTCTTCGTGAAAATGAAGCTTGGAACGCGTTCATCGGGATGTAACATTTTATTTGAAGCAGCGTTCTCCGATGTATTGTTTTTATTCAGGTTAGTGTTTCGCTCCCTAGTTCGGGGAGCATCATCAGAGCAGGAACACATTTCTTGTTTGCAAAAATAGAAATGAAACTAGCTAGAAAAACACAGGTAGCCAAGAATAAACTCTTGTGACGTAGAAACAAAAAAAAGAAACGTAACAAACAAAGGAGTGAAACGTTAACCTGAATAAAAACAGTACATCATAGAACGTTGCTTCGAATAAAATATTTCTTACTAATAATGTTTCTTTTTGCTCTTGTTCTTTGCTCTACCTTTTGCGTATTATTCATACGGTTTGCGATTAATTAAAATTATTCAAGGTCTAAGCAATAGCCTAATCCAACCAGCGGCCTATTTTGATTTGTTGTTTAATGTTTACCTAGACTTTCAGAAACTGAGGCTTACATTTTATGTTAACAGCAGTGATGCCAACGCGGGCTTTTCAAAAAAAATCAGATTTTTAGAGAAAAAACAACATAAAAACCAAGTTTTTTCAGCAAATTTCCAACAGAAACATCAATGAATGGAGATGAGGCTGGGCTGAAGACCTTTTTTTGGAAATCACCATCAACTTGTTTTCACCCTTTTTTCCTGAAAAATTGTGTGGCAACTTTTTTTTGGAGATCATTTCCAAAGCTGTTTGCCATTATGTGCGTACCGGTAGTTTACATCGAATTTTAATGAAAAGTGTCAGATTTGCTCCTGAAAGCAAATTACATCCGATTTCCATCAAAAACATCAGACATGAGATTGCAAGTCAAAAACATCAAAGTTGGCATCACTGGTTAACACTTAACAGAGCTTAGTTGGACTGAGTTTTTGTTGGTGGGATTTTTGTCATAAATGACTGTTTTTTTTTATTTTCAGGATTGCATTAAAAATTTAGTTAGCTTTGAATTAGAAAAATGACAGATTTGATCCGAATTGAATTTGAAAACGACAATCAAGTTTATAGTCCTGGCGATCAAGTGCTTGGAAACGTGGTGATCAGCTGTCAAAATGAGTGTAATGCAAATAGTAAGTTGACTATCTCGTATGGATCGTGTGCTTGAGCGTTGTGCTTCTAGTTCGATTCTCGGACTAGTGAGGCGTCGTTGTGTCCGTAGATTAGACGCTAAGGCTGATCTCAAAGAGACCAAGCTGTCTACTCGTCATGGTACCCCGCCTGATAAAAAACTTGATAGCAGAACTCTCATAAAAAAGGATTAGCTTTTTAATGTTTCAATTTAACCTCTATCTATTCCAAGGTTTGGTTGGTAGTTGTTATTTATGTTTTTTTTCGCAGGTATCACGGCTCGTTTTCGCGGGAAAGGCAATGCTGAATGGTACGATTATGCATGGAAAGTCTACTACGCTCAAGATGAAATCTACTGCGATAGTTCAGTAATGCTGTGGTCTAAAGGTGAGAGTTTGATGTTAAAATCTGTTCTTTCAAATTTGCTTAGAAATTTGTTTTGGTAAATAAACGCAAAAAAGTAACTTTTTTTTAGAACAATACAGTCTTAAAATGACACAGACAAAACTAGCTATATATAGTTCGAAACGTTGGAATGGAATATCAATCTTAAGGTTATTTTATTTTTAACGAAAATGTAACAAGTTTGCCGTTTTTGCTATACCTAACGTAGCTTTGTTTTGCGAAGCAAGCTCGCTCATTCTCTGAGTTATATTATAAAAATGTAATATTCCAAAAATTTTAGTTCGTCTTTCGTTTTTCAAATTTAAGAAAAAGAAGCCAATGTGTTTGAAACTATTTTTCCCTTTAATCTTTTAAAACATTAAAGTTTTCAAATTCACAGTGTTTGTTTTAGGCCAGCAATCAACGACCGGCCCCTCTTTGGCTCCTGGTCTTCATAGGTTTCCTTTTTCGTTTCAAATTCCTGAAAATGCGCCTTGTAGTTTTGAAGGTATGTAACAATTTAAATATATGCTTTCCTAGGCTGCTCAGTGCTCATAACATGCTTATCAAAAACAATTGTGGTCGGACGTCAAATCAAGAATAGCCAACATAATCACCGCCGATTGGACCGAATTTGAGACAAATATTGAACGATTCAGAACACTCTGAGAACTGACCTCGCACGTTATAGGATCACTGAAAGCCATTAAATTTTAAAAAAACAGCTGAAAAGATACAAGAAAGGTTGTTATAAAACAAAGTGGTATGGCTATGGATTCAAAATCGTTCACCACAACCCTTGCAAATTTTTTTGTTCTTTATGCTGTTGTCTTCTGATTTTTCATTTGAAATTTCATCCATATTGACCCCTATCTAACAGTTTCAACTACTGCATTTTTGACTAATTTTGATTAAATTTTTCCACTTGTTTTTTCCAGGTGGAGTTGGTTGGGTTAGATATTCCATCCATGTCAAAGTTGACGTACCTCGACGATCTGATAAAGAAGTTAAACGCATCATAACTGTCATTTCCAAAGCTGATCTGAACACTGACCCCAGAGCCAAAGTATGTTTTTCTCTTGAGATTGTTTGTGATATCTTACGTAATGCTTGAGAAATAGGAATCCAGTTTGAGTTTAGTGGTTTAATTCGTAAAAAATAAACAAAATTTTCTGAAACTTAAAATTTTTTCTTTAAATAAACTACACTTTTTGTAAGAAGCTTTTTTTTTCAAATGAGCTACATATGAAGCAGTAAATTTTAAGTTGAGGCTGGCTGTTCTCAAGTGTCCACGAATTTTCAGCCTCATTTGTTCTTCTTCGAAAATAAATTGGCACTTATTTATCTTGCGCGGTTGAGAGTTGTCTTTTGCTAAAGATCATGTCTGCCGTTGGGCAAATTAACCGTCACAATATACTGTAGAAGCCAAGAAAACTTAGCTGATTACTTAGAAATGGGTTGTGTTAACTCATGTTCTTAAAAATTATTCTCATGCTGAACTTGGCATTGTTCTTAATTTGCTCTTAAATTTTGAGCAAAGATAATCCTCAATGTTTTATAAACATTGTAGAAGAAGCCAAGAAAACTTAGCTGATTACTTGGAAAATGCGTTATGGTAACTTATGTTCTTAGAAATTATTTTCATGTTGAACCTGGCATTGTTCTTAATTTGTTCTTAAGTTTTGAGCAAAAATGAGCCTCAATGTCCTATAAAATTGTTCCTACAAAAAACTTAATCCCTGCTTTTTGGTAGACTCTTCCTGAATTTGAACTGAAAGAAGGAGTTGGTTTTTTGAGCTCCAGCAAGTACGTGACCATTCACGCGTCTTGCGATAAAGGCGGTTATGTCCCAGGAGAAAATATCAACGTGAAACTAAAATTTCAAAACGATTCAGACAAAGACATTTCTGCAGTAAAAGTTGTACTTGAACAGGTACGATTCATCAAATATTGTTTATCTGATGTGTAAAATGATAAAAAATTTTAGGGTGAACAAAGCACTATAGATTAGGATATAAGTGGAAATTTGAGCTGCTAATGAATTTAAAATAAGAATTTAGTCTGATTTAGCTCTAGCACTTAACTCCGACTTTAGGTAGCCTACTCATAGTTAAACTTAAAGATACATTTGTGCTAAATTCTTAATTCTAGCTTTTACAAGGTCATGGGATTTCACGTCTTCTACAACGAAAAATGTTCTTTAGAAAGCGGCATTTAAAGCCAAACTGGTTGCGGATGTTTTTAAAGGGAGGAGAGTGGACAAGAAAAGTGCTGCTAAGCTGAGTGAAGTTTTTGAACTTAAAGGTGATTGCACTGGAATGAGTTACTTATCATTGATGTAAAGTCACGGCCTTTGGCACGTTCTACTGTATCTGTATTTGTTGTTGTTGTTTTACCGGGCTGTTTCCGAGGGATGGCAGCCTCCTATGTCCAAAGAGGACACAAGAGAATCACCCTTAGCTCAGAAGTGCTACTGGCATGAGATAATCCCGGAGGTTGGTGGCCATTTCGATCCCTGCACAAAGCAGGGCACTCCCACCACTCGACGGCGACCACCGTTGGTGGGTCTTAAAGAGTGCAGCCAGATGCACAAAAGGGGTTAAAACAACATCGAAAAAAAAGCTTCTCATTACTACTAATAGCAATAGTAAGAGTCGACTCGCATCAAGTTACTCTAGCCAATTGAAAAAGTCTTCTGGCACAAGAAAGAAATCCCAACAGGCATGGTTCCCAGAACGCGCCGCTAGCGGGAGGCCAATTCTGCAAGACCCAAAAGTCAAGCAGCTCAGCACCGATAGTTGACCATGCCGAGTACCCAATAACCGCCTTTTACGGTTCGCTGGGTGGGCGGCTTCACTATTCTGCCCCGTGAAGCACGGGGTAACTGTATCTGTATCGCACGCATTATCGAGCTGGAATTTTGTCCCAAGTCAAATCTTTGCCTTTTCGCTTTGTTTTCAAGTTTTCATTTCATCAAATTCATAATTTTCAAAACTCTTTTCGCATAGTTCTCAATTATTTACCGATGCCTAATTGCCTATGTCATTTGTTTCTGGGGCATTCTAAAATGTCACTGATTCTGGAATTTTTGAAGTATGAGTTTTTCTTGCATGTATTCCAGTGATTTTTGCCGTATCTACCATACAACGTTAGACATCCAATATACGTCTTGTGATGTTAGAAATTAGCTAAACCCATTGGTTATCGGTCTAAATTGGTGTTCGGACGGGAAAAAGAAAGAATTTACTCCTGCGTTGTAAGAACTTTAAAATGCTACTGCGTTGTAATTGCAGATGCAACAAGACTACCTTGTTTTCCTTGTAGCAGCTTCTAAGAGAAAGCAAAGGAATACCTAACCAAGCGGTCCCTTGTATACGTTTCAACCTACTGTAAAAGTTTTATTCCGTACGTTTTTAGTGCAAAACTTCAAGTAGGAAAGTTGTGACCAGTACGGAGTCATTGAGAATAGACCCTTTCAGCAGCAGACCCACAGCACAAGATTAAGGCATCGCAAACATTCAGCGCTGTTTCTTAGTTTGCCAAACGTTAGAAAAAAAGATAAAGTTTGGTAACTCCGTTTCGTATCAGCATATCACGAAATCCGTTTCTAGGTCGGAGTCACGGCACATGGCAGGGTCAGATTCGTGTTCCCAGTTTGCCTCCATCTGACCTACCTGGGTGCTCTATCATTGACTTGCAATACCGTTTGATGGTGAGTGTTTTGATGAAAACAGCAACTCCGTATATTATTAGATGGTTTCTGTTGGATTTATGTAGTTGTAATTACATTTTATTTACCAAGTTGAAGGACCTTTCGATCTTCGAGTCAAGCTGCCACCATTCTACCTGTGTGCTGATTTGGTAAAAACAATGCGCTTTTCCGATTCTGGATTTTACTTCAGGCTACAATAACAATTACTGAGTACCCAATTATATCTGTTTGAATATTTTTTCTTTCTTTGCTTTAAGTTAAATGAAAATGTAATAAACGAATGATTATTGGATTATTATTATTAACTGAACATTGTAGTAGTAGTATGATACACAATTGTTTCGATACAATTTAACATTGGTCAACATTTTAGTATTTAAATTTGAAAAATAAAAAAAGTTGATAAATAAAACTAACAACGCTTGCATTTTAGGTTCGAGTAAAATGTGGACATACGAGCAATATTAGCTTCAAAATGCCATTTGTTATTGGCACGATACCGCTAGTGTCGGATACCACTAAAGGTAACCAACGTAGCCAACAGTTGACGTTGCAGTGTATTTGCTTGTGCGACTGGAACGGAATCGTAATAGATCATCGTCTATGTGAGCTCTTTTCAGCCGAAAAGATTTAGAAACTTTATGATTTACTTCATACGCTCTCTTTCGTTTGTGCGGTTTTAAGATTTAATCTTAACATTTGAGTATATCCTCCTGATATCAGTAATTTCTGCTGATAAATAATTAATTGACTATATTACTTTTTTGTTCACAATGAGACAGCGAGTAGTTTGTTGAGATTGAAAAGAAACTGTCATCTTTCTACCGCTCTCCGTATAGGAAATCTTTGACGTCCATTTCAAAGTATTTTGTTTGACCTGACTGGGAGTCAAACCCAAGTTTAGTGAAGCACATATTTGTATCAATTATATCTTTGCATTTGTTCTAATATTTTTAGATGTCGGTGAAGCTCCCCCGTCGTACGTGGAGAGCGTTTTTGGAAAAGTGGATGGAGTCGAAAACGATCAAGAAGTGGTTGAAGGGGACCAGTATACTCCGCTCTATCACTATTATCGATTTTCTAAGGAATGAGCATCTTAAAATTTGATAGGTTCGATGCAATTGAAAGGAAATGTTTTTAATTTTTAAAAATTGTGACAATGAATGCCTTTTGTCGTTTGTTACTAATTTGGAAGCCAAATACCAGCAGAATATATCACAATCGTGCAGTACGTTGTTGGATTTGTTTACGTATTGTTTTGTGTGGTTATAGTTTGATGTTTTGTAGATCAATTTATTAACTGATGTTAATTCAGTTTCAAACGAAATATAATTTTTTTCCTTTGGTAGAAAATAAAAGAATCGTTGGTAATGATTTGTATGTATATTTCTGCTAAACCTAATTAAAATGAGCCAGAAATTATGTATCAGAAGTATGGACAATTTGACATCTTGACAACAGGTTTGATTCCGCATCAAGCGCTAGGAAACAGCCCGGAAATATGTATTTTGATAAATGCACTTTTTGTGGATTATGTTTGATATGCTAATTTTTGTCTTGTAGGATTTTGTAATTAGAGCAGTCTTGTAGCTGTTGCATTTGTTTTTCAATCAAACAGAGATCTATTAAAATAACCTATTGTTATGATGTTAACATTTTAATTTTCTTTCGTAATTATGCTTTATTGAATTATTTTGCACGAATTTCTAGTATTTCGTCGTTACGGTACTGTGCTGTATGTGTATATCTTCTTGGCTTGAGGCCTTGTGATTTTTCATTTAGTGCTATGTGCAATCAAAATTTATGCGAATTAATTACTCCTCACTATTTGTGATATTAGTACACACTTTTGTAATTTTTTCTCGTGCAGTTCATTTTTGTTGGATAATGTTGCACTATTGTTGTAGCTTATTGTGTAATAGTCGTTTTTGCTTTGCAATAAATATCAGTCATATTGTCAAAAACTTGGTGGATGTTTTTTCGTAGTCAACTTAGCTCTCTTATTTCCTTTTTAAACTCTAAATTGTAAAGGAGTCGCTCTCTTTCTTATCCTGTAAGACGATAATCGATTCCGTTACCTATGTCTTACTTAGTTTATTAATTATAGTGTTAATTGCATCCAAGACTCTAGTCTGCATTCTGGTTGTGGCTTTTGTAATTTTTATTTTTTTGCAAATAGTTTTTAATACAAATACATAAAGTATTGCAACGCAACTCAGAAACACTAAGGCTAGGCTAACTTCATACTTAATCGAACGTTTTAGTT
Source organism: Trididemnum nubilum (assembly GCA_963965965.1). NCBI lineage: Eukaryota > Metazoa > Chordata > Ascidiacea > Aplousobranchia > Didemnidae > Trididemnum > Trididemnum nubilum. Next base: position 14,087,637 of record OZ014478.1, on the reverse strand, counting down.
TTGCAGAGCGCCCTCATCAGGAAACTAGCGTTGGAATTGTATTGCCTTGATTTGTGTTCAATTTAATTCAAAAAAAATCCTGAGTTGTGTTGCAATATGGTTAATGAAAATATCCTCTCTACCGAAGTTACATAGAATATTTTATGGTATTCACTGAAGATTTATCGCAGTTCGTTACGTACCAACGTTAAATAGCAAAAGCGTATAAAGCCAAATATCGGTTACTGTTAACATCACAACCGGCAATGCAAAAGATTTGAGGCCTTCAGTTAAGGCAGAGCGAAAAAAGGATGAAGAGTTTGCATCTTCATAAGCTATACAAGTTGATTGACACATGAGAAATAGCAGTAGCGCAAAGAGCATAAATAGTACATTGTTTAATGGATACCCTACGTAGTAGTAATCTTCAAATTCACTATAGCTCATGATGATATTGTATGACATGGGCTTAAATTTTCAAGGGCGGAAACTTGTAGATTCTTCGCAATTTTTCTTCAAAAGTGGACCTGGGCTGCAGCTGAAGTTTTGGGTGGTAAATGAACTTCACCTCGAGGAGAACTAGCGTAGTAGGACTCCTTGATCATGCATTTCATCTAAAAATATTTGTAATTTACTGTACATAATATTTCGATGGGCATTTGATCGTCGGTTTTGACTTGACTGTCCCAATCGTAATTACTTTTTTAACTTTTATAAGTTGCCGTGGCCAGGAGACAGCGAATGGACTTTTCGGTCTTCAAGTCAGGCTGCCACCTGTCTACCACACACGTTGGAGAATTCACACTGTCTCTTTTGATTTCTAAACGTTAAGCAGAGAAGCTGGTATTACCAATTTTTATAGTGTTTGGTTTGATCCGACCGGGAGTTGAATTTGAGTCTACCGTTTTAGTAGTAGATGCTCTATCCACTCCACCATTGATCAGTTAAACTTACCAGTTGCTAACTATGTCTGTTTGGTGAAACCCACTTTCCTTATGCCTTGTCCGCTTTTGCATGAGATTTGCGGGGCCATAGGCGTAGCCAGGATTTTGAATTGGGGGGGGCTCAAACCACAAATCACATGCAATGACGTCATCAGAAAGTTCGAAAGAGGAATTTTTTGTGGGGGCAAAGATATCATAGAATGGAAGATCAGAAGCCGTGACCTGGTGTTGGCACGTAACTAGGAGCTCGTTTTAGGGGGGAGGGCTTAAACCAATAGTTAAAATGTGAAAATGTCTGAATTGGGAGACGTGTTGAGTAAAGAAGTGTACTGAAATTCAAAGGTATCACAGACCGGGGTATGGGGGGCGATTTTTCGTAATTTTTTGAAAAAAAAAGCTGTTTTAACATTATTGGATCACGTTTCGCACGTATTCAGAGCCATTTGAAAGCCAATTGAAAAAATTGCGTAGTTCAGTCCTTTTTTTGCTTGCTATTAAAGTCCAAAACAAATTTAAAATATTGCATTTTGGGGTTAAATTTTGTAAGGGATTCGGCTCAGGTAGGGGGAAGTAAAGTATATTGCCTCCTGCAATATTTTAGCAGTAAATAACAATCCACTTGAAAATTTTCCTTAGAGATTATTGTTTTGTCATGAAAACAGCCTGTTATAGGAGTATATAAATGGCTAGGGGGCCATCAAAATTTTGTTCAATGAACATTCCCCTTACTGTAGTTAATTTTTTTCAAAAGTAATTTGTTGCATGAAAACTGGCGAGGTGGAGGTGAATTGTTATTGAAAAATGTACTTAGATGGTTGCGCCTACTAACCATGTTATTGCCCGTGCCGGATTTACATTGAGTTGGACCCCTAGCACTTTGGGATTTTCGCAATATTTTTCTGCCAAATACAGATGAAGACCAAAAAAAGTCTTGTATGAGTGCGGGGCCACTGGCACTGTGCCATACGTTAAATCCGTCCCTAGTTATTGCAAAACGTTCATAAAAAGGTTACATGAAGGCCTGAGTTAGCAACTTTTAGGATAAAAACCCTTAATTTTACTCGGGTTATACGTTTAAATTGTTTGGCAAACATTAAATTGAGGATCCCGGGTCCCTGGATTAATATTATTGTTGGGGGCACATTTAAATATTATTGTAGGGGGCCCATTTAAATTGGTTGGCAAAAATGAAATTGAGGGGACCCGGGCTCCCTGGATCAATATTATTGGTGGGGGCCCATTTAAATTGGGGGCCATTAAAATATTATTGTAGGGGGCCCATTTAAATATTATTGTGGGAGGCCCATTTAAATTGAATACTAAAAATGAAATTGAAAGGGCCCGGACCCCTGGATGAATATTATTGTTAATTACTGCTGTACGCGTGTACTGCTGTACACGAAGATGCTAAAAAAATCTAAAACTGAAGAAACAATATTATTTTTTGTGACATTTTTATCATTGGTTGCATTTCAATTGGGGAGGGTCCCGGGCCCTCTGGGCCCCCCTCTGACTACGCCTTTGGCATAGGGGCTCGAGATAGATCGACCTTCATGGTCTTCCATCACTTCCCTCATTTTGCAGGCTAACGACCATTTTTGAATTAGGAGCAGCAAAACCCTGACCATTTTGTTCTTGTGTCTTACCCAGGCAAAGAAAGCAGCCGCTCCTCTACTAATCTCTTGCACGGAGTCGATATCGAGACCTTCCAAGATGCTATCTACTTCTCTTCTTATTTCCGGTGTGATGTCACCTGGTGCACAACGTTTGACCCTTCGTGTGATTGAGTTGTCGCCCAGTTTTCCAATCAAAGCTTGAAGGTTTGCCCATTTCTAGAAAATGTCGCTGAGTTTTTAATTGAGAACTTCAGGCGCTAAATCAAGCAAATCTTAAAAGGGCATTCAGGTTGAAGATGTTTTTGCTCGGTTTTCTTTCAAACAATTAGAAAGTTATGAAGACTAACCTTACCAAATTTGAGGTTTTTTACGATCTTCCGTTCCCAAGATATGACTATTGAGATTTCCCTTTTGTAATTTTGCCAGCTTGCCAATTACAAACAAAATTTCAAAAAATTACTGCGTGTTTGTAACCCTCAATAAGTGTTTTCAGCTGTATTGTTGTCAAAACGAAGTAAAGGGTCAGAATTGCAAACTAGCTGCTTTTCAAGTAAATATAAACCAAGGTTCCAAAAGTTCATCTTCTGCCACAATACTGGAAAAATGCAAAACTAAAGCCAGAGGAAATTTGTTAACTTTGAACTGCAATATCTTGAAAACAGTAAGACTTAAAAAGTTCAAGTATGGTGAGAATGCATTTTAGACTTATCCCTAAATTTTGGTCGACAGCGAAAAACTTTACTTGAATGCCCTTTTAGTTCAGCACTGTTTAATACGCCGAAGAGGAACAATTTAATCGGCCCATGTACGCGATAGGTTGATCAAACGGTAACGCGTTCGTCTCTGGAGCAGGAGTTCTAAGATTTAAATCACAAACTGGTCTTATCGAACACAGTGTTTCAAGGTCCGAGATTCAAATCTCTGGCCGTCGAAATCGGGCGCAGTGTTCCACCGCTGTAGCATTTCTTTGAAAGAAGCTGTGTTGCCCGCCGGCGCAATGACGCGGAGATGGGCCCTGCAAACTCGTTGCACGCTTTGCCGTAATAGTGCGGGGCGGGTATATATAAAGAAGATTTGATCTGAGATATTATAAACCACACGGTGCACAGCATCCCTGAAGATGTCGTCGCCGTGGTAAACTACGGGTTGACAGCACGGTCTCCGAGATCACCGCAAGAAAATTGAACCAATCCTGCCTTTTTGCTCTAGAGGATAAAGCAGTATAGCTTCTCGGGCCAGCAATTTTTTGCCAATGTACTGTACCTTCATTTTTAACTTTCACTTATGAGCCCACAACACATACCGTTAAATCTTTTCTTTTTTCTCCAAGCATAACTAATGCTGCCGTCATAACCACGGCAACAGATTCAGGCGGAGTCGGATAGCGGTAAATCTCTGATATCAAGGACCGGTTCATTCCCGATATTGCTTCTCTCAGTTGGTAGAGTTCTCTGAGATGGTAGAGAAGATCTTTTGCTTTGAGGTAGTCATCTCCAAGCTCTTTTACGTACCTAAAACAGTTTTTCTTTAAGACTTGAAAAACGTTCAGCACAGTATTTCAAAGATAAGTAACCGCAAAAAGTAAAGATCAAAAGAGCAATAGAAATTCTTCATTCAGTCGTTGGTTTTACAAATTGGTAAAATTACCAACGCAAATCAGTCTTGTAAGTCCCACCCCCAAAACCAAAATGGGGCAATTGGGGCATGCTTCTTTTCCAGTGATTGATTAATCCATAATGTTTTCCCTCACGATAAAAGGGAAGTATTTAGTGCTTATGAGTTTTAGACATTAATTTCAAGTTTCAAATTACCAACTGCAAAATTTATTACGGACTGTAATTACCAAACGCAAAAACGTAATTAACTTGACAAAATTTCGAGGCAAGGCAGACGCATTATTTTGTTAATAACCGCTTTCAAATTTATACTTCTAGTCTAACTAAGCAATTCGCTTTATGTATGTTGTTGAGATCTTCTCTTCTGATGATTCTGTTGGGGTAAAACAGGCTGTAAAGGGTTTCAAAATTTGACTGTAAGCGTGATTGTAATTGTATAACTAATTTGACTATGTCTTGCACTACATTTTATTGCTATATACTTCACACCTAACCCTGTTACTAAATGACCCAAACCCTAAAGATTATTTATGAGTGGTTTTTGGCTGTGCCATGGTTAGAACCAGAACAGTATCCATTTTACTTGCTTGGGTCAAAAATTTTGTACCTACCCTCCATACTCTGCTTGATCGATGCTTTTTTCTAAGTTCAAGATGTCTCTTCTATCTATTGCATCACGTAAACTGTTACGCAGTCTCTCTATCGTTAGTTCATCAAGCATTTCTTCTGCTTTGGTATAGAGCGGAATGTCTTTGTCCGTGTAGCCACTGTTTTCACATTTTTCTAGTGCTTCTTGTAGCAGATCAGTGTCCCTTGCGTCCATGGCTTCTTCAAGTGCAAAATTTAGTTCGTTAATTTCGGCTTGCCGTTTGGCCTCTTCGCGTCTGCGTAGCTTTTCTTCCCTTCGTTTTGCCTTTTCCATTTTCTTGACTTTCTTCAGTCTCCTTTCTGCTGTTTCGAGCAATATGGCCCGGTCTGGATGTTTCGCAGCCCCGGCTTTCTTGAAATCTGATATCGCTTGTGTCAACTGTTCTCGGTTTCGAGATTTAATCGCTCCTTTCAATGCTACTGAGCGTGTTACGGGATTGATGAAATCGCACATTTCTCGAGCATTCTGCAATTTGGCTTGGTCCATGAATTCAGTGTTTTCAGCTTCTGCTAAGGCTTGGGTTAGAGCTTCGTGGTCTCTGTTTTCTATTGCCTTTTGCAGATCTTCTTCCACTTTCTTCCTCTTGTTGACTTTGGTTTTCAAGTCGCTGGCGCTAAGCGTGGCAGTGGCTAACAGAGCTTCATCTTCGGCCGTGAAAACGCCTTTGAATTCGGCAGCCGATTCTTTGAGCTTGATCATCGTTTCGACACCGGCGGAAAGTTTCTGCAGGGAATCTGGGACTTGAGGTAACGTTAGTGATGGCCGAGTGCTTTTGATGTCGTCCAAAATTACGTGTTTTCGCTTTAGGTCGTGTAGGATCACACGGGATTCGTCGAGCATTCGCATATCGTCGGAAGTCATCGTAAACTGTTTCTCACTGGCCAATTCGACCATTTGATCGATTAAATCCGCAAGTTGGACAAGTTTTTCTGCGGAAGCCATTCGGCCAATTGCGCTTTTAATTCTTTCCATTCGCAGCCGATAATCCAAAATGCCACGAAATTCTTCAAGTTTCGTCTTGGCTCGATTGAGTAAGGCTTCATCTATTTCTTCGCCCAGTGAGGCAATATTTTCAAGTGCTAAACACAAGTACAGTTATGTTTTCCATAAAAGATACATTACAAGCACTATCATCAATTTTTTTAAATTAGTTGAATCAGTTTAACATATCTTGGTTTTTTTGTTTTTTTTTTGTTAATATCACTCGGTCAAGGTTTTATTGTCGAGCTTTTAACGGGAATGGGATGTTGCTTGTACAGCAGCATCGGATGTATGGCTAAACTCATTGCAAACTTTGATCGTTTTTGTTTTTAATACCCTTCCTGACAGGAAACAAGTGTCTTTGGCAAGAATTAAACCCAATTTCACAATCAATAATTTAGATTTCCGCTGCTGTATATACCACAATATTATAAAAGATCATTTTACCATGTAATCCTACCTTTTATCATGTGCTCCATGACATCTATTTGCCCTGAATCCATCGCAGTTTGGAGGCGGAACATTACGTCACCTTTCGTTCTTTGGAGTCGCTCCTTTTCGCGGAGTTCTCTCAACAACTCCTCTGCTTTTGCCACGTCTCCGGTTTTGTCGATCATCATTAAACCGGGTGTTCTACAAAAACAGAAAGACTCGGAAGGGACATAGAAAACGGAATATATCTACAAGTTGCATATTTTTGTCCATGGCTATTACACAGGTTAAAAATATAGGCTATCTAATACCAGTACTGGGTGTAATTGCTACAGCATAATGACCAAAAGATCTAAAATTATTTAGGAGTAAATCATGTGGATACTTAAAAATTTTTGAAACTTCGCTTACGCCAAAAAGCTCCCGAAAAGTTGTAACTTAGAAAAACGGTTTTTAGATATTTTCAGACATAAATTTCAATTTTCATCGCGTTTGAATGGCCACGAGCATCTTTTAATTTTGTTTCTTTCAATAGTTTTGAAGAAAAACAATTTATCTGTAAGTCCGGCACCAATACATTATAAAAAAAAAACTTCAGCTACATTTACTTGCTACATTACCCCCTATACCTGAAAACGGCTATAGCCTCGAGTAATTTAGAAGAGTCTCTCAGAGCCATTAGGTTTCTCATTTCTTTAAGAAGTTGGTCCTCCCTTTCAACGACTTTCAGAAGTTTTTCCCCTGATTTTATATGCTCTTCTTCCACTCCGTACTGGGCAGATTGACGCAAAGCCTCACGCAAAGCAAAAGCGTCTCGTTGCTGTAAGGCATCTTGTAATTTTAGCCAAGCGTCGTCACGCAACTTTTCGCGTTCTTCTTGGAGCTCTTTAACTATTCTGAAACAAAGAAAACTGCTGTTTTTTTCTGGTTGGTTACGAAGTAATTTTTTAAGCTGCTTCGAGCTCTTAGTGTTCTTGAAAACTACTCAATAACAGTCATAATGAGACCAGTATCAAGTATTTACCACATCACACTCACGGCAGATTAAAACATTAAAAAAGCTACAGTCTGTGGATCTTTATGGATCTTTAGGGATTAGCCTATTTAAATAGATTTTATTCTATTTTTTTAATGAGCCAACCCCTGAAGATCCCGTTAATGGAAAAACAGACTGAAAGGTTTTTAATGTTTTTATCTGCGTTGTGCCAAACATGTGACATATTTTTTCAAGTAAAAATGAATAAATAGCCTAAAAGAATTATGGTCACCATTTTAGAGCTCTTACTTTTTTCCTTCTTCAACTAATGGATATAACTTAGCCAGTCCAGCATTTTCTATTTGCGATATGGCCAGTGTGATAGCTCTGCCATTTCTTAGATTCATTGCTTCTCTGAGGGCAAATTCCATCTCTTGAGAAGATTTTCCTTTTAAAAATCTTTGTTGTTTGAATGAATTTAATACATCGTTAGCCGCCTTTACTTCTGGAATACTGTCAATATTTTCAGGAGAAAGGTCAAGTTTTCTGCAAACAAAAATTCAAAATTTTTTCTTGATTTTCTTCAGTTTTGATCATTTTGACGATTTCATCATTGAGCAACCGCTTAAAAGTTACCCAAGGCAAAAGGATGTGATTCACATTCTACAAGCGAATGTAAATCACTTTTTAATGCCTAACTTATTTCAGAGAATTTTGGAAATTGTTTTGACACGTCATAAAAGCATGCTCTTGCTATGGAAAAGACAAAACAATAAGATGAAACCCTGCAGGAAAGCAAAAAATAAATTAAAATAACTAAATGGGATACTAAGTTTCAGCTCTTCCAGAGTATTGCTAAAGTGATTCAATAACTAAAATAATTTAATTACGCGCAAAGTTTCAGCTAATATTTCTCTTTGTTTTGAAGATAAATTTCCAGTAATAATTTCACAAGATAATTACATTAAATTCTATAATATCTTATTTTAATTTTCCGGAATATTTTGATAACTTTACATTCAACTTTTTGCACCAGTCCTAAAACCAATTTTTTTAATATTACCTACAGGCAATCTGATCACTACAACATTTGTGTTTGCAATCAGCAGTGGGTCTTAAAAAAACAGTGAGCAGAAAACGCGAATTTTTTTCTCTTGCGTAAAACGGACAACAATCATTTTTTCAAGAAACAGTAAATTATGAGTTGAGGCTAGCTGTCTCTAAGTTTTTACGAATTTTCGGCCTCATTTGTTACGTAATTCTTAAATTTTAAGCGATCACAATTCATTCTGATTGTTGCGAAAAATGTTAGTTGATTGTCAAAGCTGAGAAAACAAAACAGTTCAATCAACTGGCCAGCATGATTGCAAAAATCTCGTCAATTCGTTACGATACGGAATTGATTTTTTTAAATTTTCGGCTTATGTGTTTGATTATTTTTTCGTGCGAGACTGGCATTATTTTTAATTTGTTCTTCAATTTTGAGCAAACATGAAACTCGTACTTTCACAAAATTGTTCTAATAAAAAAAGTCTGCTTCATTCTTAAAGAAATGTGATCCTATACTTGATTCTCTGTTTGGTCAAGCGGTTATGCAGTCGCCTTTAGAGCGGGAAGTCTGAGGTTCAAATCTCGGTTCGAGTAAATTGGACATAGGTTTGCCAACACCTCGCCGCTGCTGCAAATCCTTCGTTTCAAGCTGCATTGCCCAGGTACAATGACGCGGAGATGGGCCCTGCAAACTTGTCACTTGCTTCAGTGTAACACAGCGAGTACAATGAAGAGTAAGACTTGATTTTTTCCGTAAACGACAAGAGTAAAGCAAGTACTGTATGTTAACATAAGAAATACTGACAACTCTTACTCAAGATCGTCAATAGCAGCAATGATTTTTTCTTCGTCTTTTAGATTTGTAGCTTCCACAATTCTGGCAATGCAGTCTTCTATGTTTTCTTGTAGTTCTTTCGCTCGCTGATAAACCCCGGAGTCGTCCTGGATGTCGAGATCTTCAAATCTCTTTAGGTAATCCGTAATCGCTTCCATATCCCTGTCGTTGTAAGCTCGATCCAAGCGGTTAAGAGTGCGCTTCCATTGGTTCAACCTTCAATAAAACAAAAATGACATCAAAAAAATAGTTCTTGAACTTGACTATTGAATGGACAGAACAAACGTAGCCATAACTTTTGTTGCTATTAAAAAAAGTACATAAACAAGCCAGTTAGACAGTATGACTCCGCGAGAGGGAGTCTTGGTTGCTTATTTAAACTCCGTCCAACCCGTACTTCAAAACTTTGCACTCCATGGTGTGTTTTTTTTTTTTACAATTCTTTTATTTATAGCAATAACAGTATGACAAATAGCTTTGTTTGGGAAAGTAAATTGAGTTATGGTAGTTAACGTACTAAATTACGTGGGGCCAATTCCTACATTTAAAACGATTTAACTAATGATGTAATGCAAGACAACGACTAGAAAAAGAGCTCTTTAAGCTTTATTCCTGCCATTTGATTGGATACGGTTAATTCGTCATCAGTAAAATCTATCGTAGATTTTGATAATGAAAAGTTAAATCAGCCATTTTGCGCCGAAACCAAGCAAAGACTAAAGACCAGAAATGGGGTATACAATTACTATACAATACTATACAGGAAAGATATAAGGAAACCAATGAAAGAAAGTCGTTAAATTCAGCTGGCCAATAAATTAGATCACCACCCAATTTATTAGGCTGCCCTCAAAACTCCAAATCTCAGGAAATTTCTTGAACTTTTGTGGGTTTTATCCATTTTTGTCGAAGGCTTCCAAAAAGGATAAGTTTGGAGGTTGGAAATGAGTTATTAACCGATCAATGGTCAAGTGAATTGAGCGTCTGCTGCTGAAACGGTAGACAGGGGTACGATTCTCCGTCTGGTCAAACTAAAGACTATGAAAATTAGCATCCACAGCTTCCCTGCTTGACGTTCAGCAATTAAAGGGACAGACTTGTGAAAGCTCCCCCGTGTGTGGTAGACAGGTGGGCAAGAGTCAGCTTGACTTAAACAGCGAAAGGTCCCTTTGCTGTCTCCTGACCCAGGCAACTTGGTGAATGAAATGACCCAAAAAATATTATAGCTCAAAGAATATGACTCATTTTAATTTTTTAATTATAGCATTGTTACAAATAGTTTTGGTAGTAGAAGTGAATAAAAGTACGGAAATTGCAAAATAAACTATAAAACAAACTTGGTTTCGGCTTTTTCGTAAAGCTTCTCATCAATTAAATGTGTGAAGTCGTGAGCTTCTTGCACAGCAAATTCCAGCACCGGTATTCGTCCGACCTCGATTGCGTCTTTGAGTAATTCCTCTTTCACATGCCACATATTCGACTCGTCATCATCCTGAAAAAAATTTGAAATTATTTTGTGTTTACTGTTAAAAAAATCAAACTTTTACTATCAGTGGCCAAGTGGATAGATCGTCTGCTACTTTAACAGTAGACTGGGGTTCGATTCCTGGTCGGGTCAAACCAAATACTATAAAATGGGTGTTCATAGTTTCCTACTAGGCGTTCAGCATTATAAGGGACAGTGTGAAGCCTCCAGCGCCGTTGGACTGGTGGCAGCTTGACTTGGTCACTTCACTCTCTCCTGGTGAATAAAAAATGTAATTGCAATCACTATGCTCCCTGCATGACGCCAAATCGTGTAACGGGGCTCAAGTCCGCGTCATTGCGCCTGCGGGCAATACAGGTCCTTTCGAAGAAATATTGCGGCGGTAGCGAGCCGTTGATAATGTTTCCGATTTGGACGGTCCGAAATTTGAATCTTAAACCTCCCATTCCAGCGACAAAAGCGTTATCCGTTTGACCAAATGATGACAGTCGTGTGCTTAAATATTTAGTGCTGCCAAATCAACCCGCAGAAAACCTTCAGTTGGAACACTACAGCCCATCATTGTGGTTTTAACCATACCACGTGTTGCCATCAAACATTGACTGTAAAAAATTACTTGTTTTTGTCGGTTGTTTGTTTCTAAAATCTGTTAGAAATAATTGGGCGTGTAAAATGACAATGATTATAAAATGGAATTTAATTTACCGTACAGTATTTGAAATTACTAATTTTTTGTAACCGTGATCCTTTATAAATCTAGTCGAAAAATATTTGTCAATTCAGAAATTATGATTCAAATAAACCAATTTTTTAACTAATATACAGGGTGTCCATAAAGTCCGTGTGCACTTTAAAAAATTTATAACTTTATTTGTGCTTGTGACAGAAAGGATCTGTAAACAGGATTTGAAAGTGTCATGTACCTAGTTTTAGTATAGCTATTGAATAATTCTTCATTACAGAATTTATAACAATTTTTTTATAAGTGTTAGACAGTTTCTAAATCAGGAATTTCCTAACAGATGGATCGGAAGGGGAGGACCATTTTATTGGCCTCCACGTTCACCAGATTTGACTCCATTAGATTTTTTTCTATGGGGACACATGAAAACAATTGTGTATGCAACCAAACCTAGATCATTAGAAGATTTGAAAGCTAAAATAACTAATGTGATTTCAGGCATTACTATAAATCAATTGACAAATGTTTTTCGTGAATTGCAAAATCGTATTACTTTTTGTATTTCTAATGACGGAGGACATGTGGAAACTTAAATAAAATTTCAACAAAACATTACAAAATATCGATTTACTTCTTTTAAATCCTTTTTACAGATTATTTCTATTGTACACAAAAATAAAGTTATAAATTTTTTAAAGTGCACACGGACTTTATGGACACCCTGTATAGTATGCTATACTGTATAATGATTAGACAAATCCGTTTTCATTGCAACAGTAACAAGATATTCTTGTAGCAACTCAAATAAAAGATACTGAGCGTACATAATTTGTTTTGAACTGCACACTAATTGTCTATAATTTTAAAACCAAAAACTGCATCCGGTAAACAGCCCTTTCATTTTATATGGACAAAAATGACGAACTTCTACAGCTGTCTCATTGTGCTATGAATCGTGAAGGAGCAACTTAAAAGCTTAAAAAATGTACTTTAATACTTACTCGGGAAACAGGAGTGAATGTTGAAGCGTCCATGGTTTTATTACCATAAATTGATCTCGCTTTGCGGTAAAACCTACGGCAACAAATGCAAGCGAAGCAACAGTTACAGGGGCAGCAGCAAATGACTAAAAGTATTATGATAAAAATAACAACGATTGCTCCTGCTGCTCCAGCAACTGCGAAAAGGATTGTTTGTAAGCTCCTTAAAGCCGCATCGTCTCCTGAAAAAGAAGAGCAGGAAGAGTTTGAGATTTGTCTAAAATTTAGCCGTATTAAATATCATTAATATTTAACAAGATCTTTTGGTAGTATGTGGAGGAATTTTCGTAATGAAGTTTTGGCGATTCAATGATTACAGACTGAGTAAACAAGTGCAAAAAAAGTAGTTTTCAAAATCAATTAACATTAAATAGTCCTCATGTTTAAAGAAAACAGTGGTCTAACGATACAATTTGAGTTCAACCACTTATGCAATTTCAAAAACTTCAAACGATTTTCTTAGATTGCTAATATCCTTAAGTCTGGTTCTAAGTTATAATCCACAATTCTTAAGTCCAGCTCAAGCTTATCAACAAAAATTATTTCAAAAAATCACCGATAGTAAAATTTTACAAACTGGCTGTTGCAAAATATTTGTCTTTTTTAAAATTTAGCTTCAACTGTTTTTTCAAACGACTTTAAACTTACCATCATCTTCTACGATATCAGGGACCGTAACCACGATAGGAGGTGCAACAGTATTCTCAGTCGTAGTTGCTGAAACAATTGACAACTCTCGATAGTTTATCCAATTACTAGTTGTATTGTTATATCTTATTTTTGATAGTATTTTACTCAGTGATTGAGTTGGGATTCAATGAGCCAAAACGAAATCAGGGCCCCCCTTTTTGGTCGAAGCGTAGCGAACACCGCAGAAAAAATTACAGCTTATTAGCCCCTAAATTTGGTCTGTGTCAAACTAAAAGATTCGATCCACTAAGATCCATGAAAACCTTAAATGCAAAACCTAAATTATGTAAGTTGTTACGACTTAGTAAAGAAGAAGTGAATGTCTGAGTTAAAATCATTCGTTCACGCTATTCTGCACTGATACTCGTAAACAGCTTGATCAGTATATCGGAACGACGATGTTCGCAGGTTATCCGACATATACTGCCAGTCGTTTCCTGGGTTTGTTAATAAAATCCAATCTAGTTTTTTACTGAATTTAATTATGTTTGCAAAAATAAACTTTGGTTAGAATGTAAAAACATCATTCTATTGTATTGCCGATTGATAGCCTACTGCTGCGTTGAAGCTTTTAAAATTTTGTAGATTTAAAAGATATTGGAATTTCACTAAAAATTACCTCTCGTAGTCAATTGGGTTGTTGGTGGAGCTGTAGTCATTTCTGTTGATAAAATATTAACATGTGCACCATATTGAAAAATATATTATATTGTTGTAAAAATGTTTGAGTTATATTTAAAGCCGATCAGTGGTTTAGTCATTGATGGATAAAGTGCTTGATACTCATATGGTAGATTTGGGTTCGATTCCTGGTCCGATCAAATTTATGCAGACTCTAATTTTTGGTAAATAAGAATAATTTTTGGTAAATTAAGCTCTTAAGACCGAAAAGTCCTTTGCTTTATCCTGGCCAAAGCATTTTGGTAAATATAGGTAAATAGATAAATAGACTAAATAGAGGTTTAGATTAAAATCATCACATTATATAGAACAAATAAGCAGAATCTGTAGCGTTTCAGTGGGAGCATTGTACCATGCTCCCCTTTTGGAAATCGAAAACCCTTTGTTGTAGGTATTTCGCGCCTAAAAAGCAGCGATCCTCCCTCTATTGCTGAAAGTTGATCGGCTTAATATCGCATGCAATCCCGGCTGGTGGAAATTGAATACGGCGTAAACTGCAACGCTGCTGGACACCTTCTTCGGTTTTCACCACAAATTTGTTGAAAATTAACAGCAATTTTTTTGAGACAAAGATCCTTTTTTTTTTATTTCACCTCAAACTGCGGTTTCACTTATAGGTGGAGCCTTTTTTTGTCTTCAATTCAAATCCAGTGAAAATTGCAGTTCCTCTAAGACGAAGACTTTTTTGTGGTTTTCACATTAATTTTGAAAGCAAGCTCCCCACCCCATCGCAAAATTCTTCTACACCACTGACCAGAATCGACCAACAAGTTTATACTTTTACAAAAAAGAATGAAAGAACCAATTTATTTGAAAGGACAAAATCCCGTACAACTCGTATAATAAGTACAATGTTGTGATGAAATTTTTTGTCGGCCAAAATAATATGTCCTTAATTTTGTTACCTATTTCAATTTCATTTGTTGTTTCAAGTGTAGTCATTGCTGTTGTCATGGTGTCATTGCTGTCTGTAATAAATTCAAATAATTTATATCTTCCATGTTAACTAACCTACTAATTCATATAAATAAATGTATATCTTCATTAATAAACTCGTTCGTTCATTTGTACTGCGAGGAGACCGAATAGTCCCTGATTTCCCAAACAAGAAGATATTAGGTGGGCAAAATTGGGCCACCAAAAATTTGCAACGCAAAGAATTTTTTTATTTCCTTACGACCAAATTTCTCCTTTGAAGGAAATTTGGGGGCTCAAACGTTTCTTTGTATAAGCATAATGCAAGATTTTTTATTATGCAGATTAATTATTGACGCAATACGGTTTGCGAAAATTGCTGATTCGCAACCTTTAAAAAAATGTATGACATGGCCATTTTCGTGATTTTTTGTATATTCGAACCCGCAGCTGACAGAAGAAAACTCCAATGATCTGCAAGTAATCTCTTTCCGAAGTATTTTGATAAGTTCAAACTGTGTTCGAATGCAGTGTACTCAACCGTCTATGGGTCGTACGTGCAGTATTGGACTGTGGCAAAAGCGCTGGTAAAAATACTTCTAGGTAATCTGATCAGAGTTGTAAACGGGCCGATTACCGAAAATATAAGCCCGAACCCGAAAACTTGAAGCCCAAATTATGCCCGAAAAAAAACAAAAGTTAAGTTAAGTCTAAAAACCGTAAGCGGTTAATTGCTACTTTTCTAAGTAACTTTTGTCTGCTAACTGTGGCGTGGGTAGGAATTTTGATTATATATTTGAGCATCTAAGACAAAAAAGCACGTCTCAGGCCTGAATTAAGCCCAGAATTTTGTCAACTTTAGGCCCGAACCCGACCCGAAAAGCCCGGCCCGACTTATAACTCTAAATATGATCTTTTGCCATGCAGTATGTATTTTGCATTTTATGCTTTATTATTTCACTTCCAGAAGACCCTGTACAGCCGGTAAACTTCAATAATGTACGTATCTAAGAGATGTTGATTTTAATTTTTTAATTCCAGATTTGATCATTTCTAACCATTCTTAAAGAAAAATACCTGTAAGATTTGCAGGGTCTTGAAGCATCATATCCACTGTTGTCGTTTCGTTGTTGTCTGAAATCGTTAAATTGTCCATGGTTTGGCTGTCATCGTTAGCTTCGTTGTTGCTAGTGTTTGTTTGTGGTTGTAGATTTCCTTGGTTTTGCATATTGCCTGCAATGAAAAAAAGAAAGATTTTTCAAAAATTATAAGTATTTTCGTGAACGAAACATCAATTTCTACCTCTATTTCTTCGGGCCAAATTGAAGAGTTGCCCACCCTAGGGGTCACAAGAGCCGATTAATGTGTTTTCTTTTTAATGGCCGCCAGTGTGATGATGGAAGAGTCCGATCTTACTGGGGTTCTGTGATATGGAACTTTTTTATGGTATCATGCTCCAATCCATAGGCAAACACCGGGTAGTTTTAACACGAAGCATCAATCGCCATTACAGTTCTAAACTTCAAGCCTATGTGGTTCAAATTAAAATACAACCGTATATTGTGAGGGTAAAGCGTCCAGCTGAGCTGCTGAGAGCATGCGTAAAAGTAAAGAAACTCAAACCCATATCTTTAGCGAATTTCAATGTTCTACGATCTATCGTTTCTGAGATATTTCATTTCAAAGTTGAAGAGTTCTCTCCAACAGTGTTGCCTGTTAAAATATAATTTTGAAAAAATTGGGGTATTCTACCTAAAAGTATTTTAACAGTATTCTGTGGCAACACTAGTTCTGTTAAAGCCTTGCATTGAGGTTCTTTCAAATTAACCAGCTCTGAAAGATGCCTTAAACATTATTTTAGAAAAGATTAAATTTTAACTGGCAACGCTAAAAACTTAAAAATGAAGTATCTCAAAAATTAGAAGTCAAAGAAACCTGATATTTGGCGAAGATACAATTTACAGTTTTAAATTATTCTTTATTTTCGCACATAACCCTAGCTGGATGCTTCAGTTCCCATTCGACCCGAGGCAAATTTTAATCTGTTATAGTAAAGTAGTGTGTTTTTATACTCCCCGAACTCATTTGGCCGAAAGGTAATCTTACTAAAATACGATAGGATTAACTCACTTGTTTGTCTTCGCCATCTCGCTAAAATTCTTTTGTGCTAAAAAAAGATACACACATGAATTCAAACTAAATTTTTGAGTCTAGCTGATTAAAAATAGGGTTGTTGACTGTAGGATAATATAGCAGGCCTTTATGCAATTCTTTATTATGCAAAATAAGTTGTCTACTTCTTAGATACGATACTTAAGAAAAGATCAGAACCAGAGTTCTCACGTTCACAAAACAGGTACTACCTTTACAGCAATGATAAGATTTAAAATCTGAGATCGAGCGGCAACGCGTTCGTCTCTGGGGCGGAACATCTAAGGTTCAAATCTCGGGCCGGTCAAATCGGACTTAGTATTGCCAAAAGTTCGCCACCGCTGCGACATTTCTTCGAAAGAAGATATGCTTTAGGGTTATGATTTTTTTTATCTGCAAATGCCTGATGTTGGAAGTGATGAACTTTTGCATGTTAATGACGAAAATCACTTTCTTTTTGGTTAACATTACAAAAACCTCGCGCACCTATGCCCCGAAAAAATCTTATGATTCACTGAAAAATCATATTTAAATTACCCATTAAAACAAAACGAAAATAGCTAAGTACAGTTTGTATAACTGAATCAGTAAGTTAGTGACACTCCCAATCATCAGTGGTGCCGATTTATGTTGAGTATTGGGTGGATAATTTGCAATTTTACCCCAATTTTGCCCTATTTTCAACATTGGGGGGATGAAGCTCGACCACGATTGTTTTCACCTAAGCAAATTAAGTGAAGACCAAAAAAACAAGAAAAAGGTCTTTACCGAAAATTGAAGAGTATTTGTCCCCGAAATCATGTGAAGACCAAAAAAAGGTCTAAACATCATCCAGTGCTCAGATGCAGACCATAGTCCAATTATTGGGGGGGATGCAGTCAAATTATTGGGGGAATATATTCCCCCATCCCCCCCCTCCGGGTTTCGGCACCCCTGCCAACCATACGAATTAAATTTGTTAGTGAAAAGAAGTAGCACGTTTATAATAACTTCAAAAACTATATACTCCTAAATATTTGCAATGTTTGAGGATTTTTTAAAATTTTTTCCATGATAGTGATTTCTCTTTTGGCTAGCACGTTTCATGGTACAATCTCAACTGCTGATGGAACATAAATCCAATGAGTATGAGTGTCATTGTTTTTGTGGATGCTATGAAGAGTTAGGGCTAGTAAAAAAAGAGCTTGGGTAATGGTTAGAATATCAATTTTTTCTTCTTTTAGTAATACTGATAGCTTAATCAAGCTTCTCCTCACACAGTTACGGTTTACAGCTGATGATTTTGTACTGACTTGTTTTGACCAAAATGGAAAATTTTGCTTTTTCTTAAATAGTTGTTTTTAGGGAGCTGGGGCTGTCGCATATACTGGCAACAATTTAATCTTTGACAAGGTTCGAAAAATTAAAGCACTTGTAAGTCAAAATTGTTCAGACTACATCCACCAAAACATATAAATTAGCCGCAAAAGTTCTCTTTAACGACTAGAGCCATGAGCTAACGCAATATGTTTGACTGCTTTGAGCTTTGTCGCAGTTAGATCATAGCTAGTACCATCAGTAATTTTTCAGAATTTTTTGCTTTTCTTTTGACCTTGTTATTGCATGTTGTTAAAAAATCCAAATTAAGTTCGTTTGTTTTTCGGTCATTAAACAGTTATTGACTTAATTTTTTTGTAAATAACCGAAAAAAAATTAACCATTTTGGTCTCAATGACCACAAAAAAAATTGAAAAACTTCTCCTTATTTTTGAACACAATCCCGAAAATTGCCTTTTTGCAATCGCAAAAGTGACCTCAAGATTTTTGAAATAACAAAAAATTTACAAAATTGGACATTTGATTTGAAAGCCTGAGTGAAAAATGAACCCGAGACTCCGATATCTGCCAACAATCTGCTTTTCCATAGGCAGCATTCTATTCAAATTTTTCAAATTTTAATGCACTCTTATCAAGAAGTTTTTTTTCTGTTTACCGTCGTCTTTCAAAGTTTGTGTCTTTAATTGGCGCTTCAATCTACCATAGCTTTCAGCTTTTTTATAGAGCAATTGCGTAATTTTTTACAACGCTCATGCAAAGAACAAATTTGATATGCAAATTATGTCTTTCTAACTTGTCCCGAAAAATCGAACGAAAAGATTGCAACAGCCAACATTCAGCCGTATTTCGTAGATCTTGTTCACAACTACAGCTTTATTTATCGTTGCAACACTTTTTACTAAATATAAGGCTGAAAGAGCAATATCACTATTAAACTTTCGGCTTTTAATTTTGGATTTAATCTTATTTATTTAATCTAATTTACTTAATAATTCAATTTAATCACTTTTGGCTATTAATGCGTAAATTATAGGCCCAGTAGGCTTAACTAAAAGTTGAATTTTTTGAACGTTTGGTGTGCTCTTTGTTTTTCATTACAATTGTAAGAAAATTTTAGTGAGCACACAAAAATTTCACCTCAGCTTCATTGCAAATAATATTGGTCTCCACTATTTTTTAAAGCTTGGTTGTGGTTGTTTGTAATATTAACCAGGGCCGTAGACAGAGCCTATATTATCACGTAAGGCTCCATATTGCAGTCGGAAAGCTGGTCAACACAACGAAAAAAAGAGTTCACTTGCAGCTACCGAGACAAAATCTTGGAGCAAAAGAAACGTCCTTCGAGCGTGCTTATTTCCTCTGTATATCTGCCAGGCGCAACCATATCGGTTTAGCTTTTTTAAGGCGGCTTTAGCCCTCCTCCAACCCTTCTGACTCCGGTCCCTCTCGTAATTATAAAAGTCTTTAAAAATCAAGCGGTAAAATTGCTTGAAACAGCATGATTGACATGCTAAAATATGCCAAAAATCTGGAAAATTTTAACGTATTGGGTGCGCCACCTTTTTTTCGTTTCAGATAAAAAAATTAGTGTAGAAATACTTAATCCATAAAAGTTCATTGATTGCAAACCCAGGAATTTGATTTCATTCAAAAAGTTGAAAAATTCACTACCCTATTGTGTAGCCTGGGAGCAATGACGCGGAGGTGGGCCCCATAAAATCAAAACCCGACTCGGCGTAATACAGCGAGTATATACTGAAACGTTTGATTTGAGATTGTTGCACGCATTGTCGGGATCATCAAATGAGTTGTTTTCGATACAGTTACCGGTACATCAGCGATGTCTTAATCAAAATCTATTCAAACAAAACACCCCTGATGATCTCGAAATCAGGTGGAAGAGTTTGTGGTTTATTTGTTTTTTTGGTATTCTCGCGTTACAGTTGGGTGTAATGTGACTATATCGTACGTTTTTAGTTTCTGCTATTGAGCACTTTTTGATTTGGTTGGAAAACACTCATTGCAGCATAAACTAGATCAATATCAAATAAGGTATTTTGTTGTTCAATGTTGAGCAGTCTATTGGTATAATAAATTATGGTTTAGTACGTAATTGGTTACCTGCTCATTCAACTTGAACTTTGCTTTAGGTTTACTCGATAAAGCATCGGTCGAATAACGTTTTGGGGGGACTTCTTGCGGATGATTCGACCTGGGTGATTTGACAGGAAGAGCGTTTGACGAATGTACTTCTGCAGGTCTGACTACGGATAAATCCTCATCGAAATCCGGAAAGAAGAAAAAATTAAAAACTATCAAAAACAAGGCAACCGCAGCAGTGTATCCGAAGACTTTAATCCGTCTCCATTTTATTCTTTTGCTTTTTTTCAATATCTTTATCGCTCTTTGCTCCGATTTTCCATAGAAATTGAATCGTTTTCTAGTTGTTGTATTTGATTCCATTGTCGTAAAAGTCGAACAGTTAAGAGTGCTTTTGTAGCATTGTGAAATTGGTTTTTGTTTTGTTGCAGTTTTCCGTTTTGTGTTTTTTTTGTTTTTTTTTTGTTGCTGAATTTTCAACTGAGTAGATTAAGTTTACATTATTTACATTCTCTATTCCAACAAATCCATTATTATTGTACTCTGCTAAAAATTAAAAATCATCATGAGAAACTGAGAATTTTCCCCTGAAAAAATTGAAATGCCCTAGAGTATACTTTAGGTAAAGAGATACTGCTCGAAATCGGTTTTATTGATATAAAAACTGCTTTATTGATATAAAAACTTTATTGAAATTTATAACATTTAAAAACTGCTTGAGGTAATGAAGAGGTATCCCAAGCGTTATGGGTGAAGTCTTCGGGGACGTCCTTGGCCTCGAGGACGTCCTCAAGGACTCATTTTGAAGTCCTTGGCCTTGCCTCGAAGGTCAAGTCCTTGGCCTCAAAGCCTCAAGTTCTCGAAAATTGCCCTGTCCTTGGCAAGAGGACAGCACTATTTTTGAATGCTTAAAATTTTGTAGATCGGCTGAAATTTTTTTTTCTGGACCATTTTATTTGGAGATCGCCTGAAAATTGCTTTGAAGACCTTTTTTTTTAGAACCCTTGCGTTTGTGTCCTTAGTCCTTGGCCTTGGCCTCGAACATTTCTGTCCTTGGCCTCTAGAGTGTCTGTCCTCGGAAGGGCTGTCTTTGGCCTAGGTTTTTATTTGTGTCCTTGGCCTCAAGCCTTGTGTTCTCTACTTCACCTCTGCTAAGCCTTTTTCCACAATTCCCTTATTCGCGAAAATACGGTGTAATTCATTTGACTCTTTACCATTGGCAACCCTTCTTTTTGTAATTTAGTGACATCATAAAAGGCCTACTGTAGATGAGTACTGGCACAGTATAAATATCATACTAGATCTACAAGTACCAGTTGCAGTCGCCAAATTTGCAGGTTTGGTTTGGTACTCACTGCCAGAGGTGGAGTCGAGGATACAAGGCTCGAGGCCAAGGCCAAGGACACAAAAAAAATCCGAGGCCAAGGCAAAGGACAGCCTTTCCGAGAACAGACCCTCTCGAGGCCAAGGACAGGAATGCTCGAGGCCAAGGCCAAGGACCAAGACACAGCCGAAAAAAAAAAGGTCTTCAAAAAAGTTTTTCAGGCAATCTCCAGTTTATAGGCGTAGCCAGAAATTTTGATTGGGGAGGCCTAAACCACAAATCACATGCAATGACGTCATCACAAATTTGCCTGTTGGCGCTTAACCAGGATTTTGCAAAGGGAGAGGGTTTGAACTAATATAGTTGAAAAGTGCCAATACGTAGCTTTGGAGACATTTTGAGCAAGTCAGTGTAACTCAAACGAATCACAGACGGGGGGCCCCCAGCGGCCGGAGGCTTTGGGGGTCTGGGGGCAAAGCCCCCAGCTGTTGGGCGATTTTTTGTAATTTTTTTGAAAAAAAAGCTATTTTAATGCCATTGAATCACATTTCGCACATGTTTAGAGCCATTTGAAAGCACTAGATTTTTGACATTTGAAAGCCAATTAAAAAATTAAATTGTTTAATCCTTCTTCTAGTTGCAATTTAAGTCCAAAACACGTTTAACATCTTGCATTTTGGTGTTAAAGTTTAATTGTAAGTGATTTGGTCCAGGTAGGGGGAAGTAAGGTGCATTGTCTCGTGCAACATTTTAGCAGTAAATAAAAACCCACTCGAAGATTTTCCTTAGAGATTTTTGTTTTGTCATGAAATAACCAGTTATAGAAGTACATGTAAGGCCAGGGGGCCCAGGACCCCTCAATTGAAGTTCAACGATTTGTTCAATCAGCATTTTCCATCGCTAATTTTTTTTAAAGTATTTTGTGCGTAAAAACTGGCGAGGTGGAGGTAAATTAATGAATTGGTATTGAAAAACAGTGCAATAGATGGTTACGCTTACTAACCATGTTATTGCCGGGCCGGATTTACATCGCGCTGGGCCCCTGGCACTTTGGAGATTTTTGCAAGATCTTTGAGCCAAATGTAGGTGAAGACCATAAAAAGATTTGAGCGCAGGGCCCTTAGCTGGTACTGCGCCATATTGTGGTAAATCCGGCCTTGGTTAAGGCATTACTTTCACAAAAAGGCTAGATGTGATCCTGAGATAGCGAGTTTTAGGACGAAAACTATCCATTTCTTCCAGGTTTACGTTTAAATTTGCAGGCAAAAATTGATTTGAGGGGGTCCCGTGGCCCCTGGTCTTCAATATTGTTGTTCGCTACTGGTGTAAGCGAAAAACGCTAAAAAGAAACTGAAACTGAAGAAACAATAGGCTTTTTTGTCACATTTTTGTCATTGGTGAAATTTCAATTGGGAGGGAGGCCCGTTTGGCTAAGCCTATGCTCCAACTGCTGAAAACAAAAAAGGTATTTGCAAATTTTCCGCGAGGTTTCTGGCGTTTTCCAACAAAATTTCAACGGTTCAAAAAATAGTGCTGTCTTCGAGCCGAGGACAGGGCAATTTTCGAGGACCTAAGGCTTCGAGGCCAAGGCCAAGAATTTGAAAATGTGTCCTCGAGGACGTCCTAGAGGCCAAGGACGTCCTCGAGGACTCCACCTCTGCTCACTGCCATACCTCTTGGTAAGTAATAGGTAATAGATTCGGCCTACAGTAGACCTACTGTATTATTAGCGCTTGTTTTTGATTCCAAATCTGAGATTAGATTACAGTATCCAGTTTATTCTTTTCTATTGCTTGTTGTGCAATAACTTAGCTTAGTGAAAAAGAGTTGGCAAGAATAGCACTGGTAGGCTAGCTTGATACTGTCTTAGCGCTGCTATAGTAGGCATTAGCCTAAAGTCTGCAAAAAATTAAGCCTTTAGTGATGTCACGAAATTGCGAAATGCAAGGTTACCAATGGTCCGGAGTCAGAAGGATTATATCGTATTTTCGCGAATAAGGGGAATTGTGGAAAAAGGTTTGGGGCACCACTTTACTACCTCAAGAAGTTTTCATTTCTACAATAAAACCGATTTCGAGCAGTATCTCTTTAGCTTGGATTGCGTAAGTTTATAGTGTTTCAAAAAAAGAGTAGACCTACCATGAATGAAGCTGTAGGTTGATGAATTTGGTTTACATTTTTTGAAAAAATTACGGAAATTTCAGAGTGGTCAAATGTTCTGATCTCGAATACATGCTGAAATAGTAAATTTTTTCAACTTTTTTTCTTTAAGTTGATAATTATAAGAAACAGTCGAATACTAAGTTTTTTCCCAAACTTTTTCGATTAAAAGTTTTTCTAAATTTTGCGGCCAAAAAATGTTTAAAACATTGATTTACTTTTATTTTTTGTCAGTTTTTAAGTTCGTTAAACATTAAAATCTATTCTTAAATTTTAGCCGAAATTTTGTCGGTGGAAAAGATGATCTAATAGAAAAGGCTTTCATTTACACTTTTAATTCTGTTCTCCTTTTTGGCGTGATGCCTTAAAAAAATTGTAAAACTACAGTCGATGTAGTTCAAAGAAAAGTTTAAAAACAACAAACGGAAAAATTATATTCCATGTTTGTAAACCAATTTTACTTCATCATGGTTCTAAACTAATTAGTCAAGAATTTAAAAGCTTCAATAAAAAAACATTACTTTAAAAAGCTGTCTTTCTCTCTGGTTACCTGAGCAGGGACATTTAAACATTGATTGGGTGGTACCAAGGTAACACTGAGAATGACCCATTTAAAGAAACCTATTGTTTGTAATTAATCATATACGTATTTTTGAAACCCTATCCTCCTACACGCTTAATTCTTGACAAAACAAAGAAACGAAAAATTACTTTTGTGTTATTTCACCTTTAGCCTCGGTTAAAAGTTTTAATAAGATTCTTTTCATAACTGTAATCACAGAACTTATGTAAGGTATTTTGTACGTTACTTATTATTGGCGTTATTTTTAAAATCAATTTTGAAATATCATTATTTTTTGAATTTAAACAAATTAAAATGAAATTTCATAAAAAATTTAAATCAAAACTGATCACCATTTTTGGATGATATTGGTTTTGAAAAAAGTTTTGTTGGGGATAAATGTTATTAAAGTGAAAACGTATTGCCTAAACCATGGCTAGACGCAGTATTGACTATAAGGCTCGACAATTTCTCATTTTTTGTAGCATTTTGCGCTTTCTGAAGTTGCACCAATGTACCGTAATAAAGACATAAAATTAGAATGCAAAATAAAAAAATAATAAGCTGTATAGATCTCACAATATTTTGATATTCTCGATGAAACCTTCAAGTCAAAAATTGACAAAAAAACTTTCAGCAAAATTCGAGGTTTTGCAGTTACCGAAATCGCAAAAAATCGGTACACCTTTCCGGTCATCTGTATTTATCTTCGAGCGGAAACGCCTTCGTCTCTGCAACGGGAATCCGAGCTTCAAGTATCGGGACGGTCAAATCGGACAATAAGGTGTGGCCAAAAAGTATGCAATCGTTTCGGCATTTTTTTAACGGTAGCAGCTTGCCTAGGCATAACGACACGGAGTTGGTTCTTGTCAACTAGTTACACCATGCGGCGTGATACAACGCGTACTGTAATTAGTATTTTGATATCTATTGTTTTTTCAACTGGGTTGTATTAGCCATTCAAAAATATTAGAAACATAACCACACTGTATTTTGTTTTTGTTGTATAAACTCAAGCCGTACAGCTAATGAAAGCACAAGTTTCTGAATTTGCTTAAAGAGTAGAAGCGGCCAAAAGAGAATTAATTAATCAAATCTTTCATTGTATTACGCCAAAACCTGTAACGTACCCACTAACATACATCAATGCATTACCTTTTTTTATAAGAACAATTTTATAAGAACACGACGCTCATTTTTGCTCAACAATATTATTTCAGTCTCAGGATGAAAAAAAATATTTAAAAACACGGACCAGTACAATGCATTTGTAAGTAATTGGCAGAGCTTTCTTGGACTTTTCGAGATTACCGTTGTTGATTTATCTAAAGATTATTTTAATGATCATGATCACTAACAGAAGACAACTTTTAACTACGCTAGAATGAATTTGTATCACGTTATTTTCTAATAAAAATTAAAAACAAATATGGCGTGAAAATTTAAAAACATCCAACCAGAGGTGGAGTCCTCGAGGACACATTTTGAAGTCCTTGGCCTTGGCCTCGGCCTCGAAGGTCAAGTCCTTGGCCTCGAAGCCTCAAGTCCTCGAAAATTGGCCTGTCCTCGGCTCGAGGACAGCACTATTTTTTAAATCGTTAAAATTTTGTGGAGCGCCTGAAAAATTTTTTGGAAAACGTGTTTTTGTGGAGATCGCCTGAAAAATTTTTGTGAAGACCTTTTTTTTTTTTGGAGAGCACTTGCGCTTGTGTCCTTGGTCCTTGGCCTTGGCCTCGAGCATTCCTGTCCTTGGCCTCGAGAGTGTCTGTCCTCGGAAAGGTTGTCCTTGGCCTTGGCCTCGGATGTTTTTGTGTCCTTGGCCTTGGCCTCGAGCCTTGTGTCCTCGACTCCACCTCTGCATCCAACCTTAACCAACAATTTACTGGTTCTCGGAATGTTTTTTTGGATTATGTAATTACATATTTATTCTTCTGTAATTACAATTATGATTATGTAATTACAATTCTTGAGACAGCGGAGAGACTTTCTTCGGTTTTCGAGTCAAGCTTTCATGTACCTACCAGTCTGTCACCCACGGTGGAGGCTTCACACTCTTTCGTTTGATGCTGAACTTCAAGCGGGGAAGTTGTGAATGCCAATTTTTATGGTTTTTAGTTTAACTCCACCGGGAATTGAACCCGAATCTACTGTTTCCGTAGCAGATGCTCTATCCACTCAACCACTGACAAATTTGTTTACAGATGCATGCTTTCTCAGTATGCAAATTTTTGATTCGGATTGTTTTTTGGATTATGAGTCATCAGTGCGTTATAAGTTCACTTTTCCTGAATTTGTGCGTTTGTGTCTGTGTTGTGTTAATTGTGTCTGATAAACTTGTTGGTGTGTTTTGTAGTACGAAGTATGAACCAATTTTGAGTTTGATGCGAATAAATAAATTGATAAATAAATTATCGCTCGAGTATTAAAAACCACAAAATCGTTATTTATTTTCATTTATTTATTTATTTTTTTTTTTTTGTAAAACAGTTTTTATTTGTGTTTTGATTTTTTATGTTATGGAACATGAGCACCATCTGACGAAAGTTGCATACCCATATCATGCCATATAGTGTCGAAAATAATCATTGATTTTTGTTTTTCTACTACAGTACCAGGGAAATAAACGTGCAATTTTTGCATGGTTAAATTTTTGTAGAAGTGAAATAAGTTACAGCAATTTTTTCACCCTGGAAAAATTCTGACAAATTACAAAGAAAGCAAACCAGTCGTCCACTCTTCATTCGAGCTTTTGCAGTCATGCTGTTCAGACGTGACTTTTGAAAGAAAAACAAAGCGTTTTTTCAGGCAAGTTTGTGCTTTCAACAGACTTCGCTAACTTACAGTTTAAAACTTACAGAAATTATACAGTGTTGACTAAAATTGAGAAACTCTAAAAGCTGTAGGTTGATTATTAAACGAAGGTAGTTACAATGACCTTGAACGACCAGCTATCGCAAATTATGAATTCAATATCAGAATTGAGCGAAAAAATTGATGATTTGAATTGTTCGATGAAAGAACTAAATACCAAAATATGTAATATTGATGAAAAATTTTCGAACAGATGCAACAAGCTAGAAACTGAGTTAAAAGATAAAGTTAATAAAACCGACTTCGTGATGTTGGAGCATAAAGTCAAAACACTAGAATGCCGCATAAGCGAAGTCTTGAAATGTAGTGACACACAACCCAATAAAACAGAGCTAACTTCTTTATCCGACAAAGTGGACAGTCTTATCGGGGCAGCAGAAAAAGAAAAACTACGAAGTGAGGCATACTCAAAGAGGTTAAATCTATTGATACATGGCATACCTGAAAACTCAAATAATGTGTGGGAAACAAGAGCTACAACACACAACTATTTTCAAGAATTTTTATACAACGGGCTTAATATTTCCGATCCTGAGAAGCTGCAACTTGTGGATATCCACAGGTTGCCTCAACGACCAATATACAAAGAAGGTACCAGAATAAATCGCCCCATCATTATCAAGTTACAAAGTGTTGACGATAAACACTGGTTGTTTAGTCGTCTCAAGTATTTAAAAGAATACAATGCTGCAAAGAAAAAAGAAAACACTGAAGCAAAGCCAATCTACATCTCTGAACATTTACCCAAACCATATTATGAGCAAAAAAAGAAGCTGCTACCCTTATTTAAGAAAGCGAAAGAGAAAAAGCAAAAAACAACTTGGGCTGTAAGTGATGGTGATTATTGTTTATTCATTGATGGCGTTAAAGCGAAGTGCATTTAATCATGCTATAATCTATATGTGTTTTGATGTACGTACTAATTCACATTTATCTATTCTTTCTACTCTCATATGATCTGATTAATTTACTTTTTGTTGCCCCTATTGAGACCACACTGATTCAAGATTTATTATATGCAAAAAAATAAAAACAAAAGTAGGATGAAATTAACAAAAAATAACTCATTTATTTTTTTGCATCACTGTACTCAAATACTTCTTGTTATGATTTAAGTTGGTTTCGGGGAGGAACAGTTGATTAAGAGTAGAATAAGGGTGAAGTTATGAGTTGAAGTTCACAGTGTATATTTTTATTGATTATATTATTATTCTTCTGGAACTCTATAGCATGAAAATTACTATGATATATATCTGATAATATTTTTTGCCTGATAGGACGTGAAGTTGATCTCTCTGTTAAATGGCCGTTAATCATAACCCTCAATTATCTCCTGCTGCTTCATACGCTTTTGACCTGTTAACACAAAATACAAAAAAATGTAATTACTGGGATCTAAATAATTTCCCAATTATTGATCCAACTGGCAATAAATTTTTTGCGATTCATATTAATATTTGATCCCTCCACAAAAATTTTGATGATCTACATCACTTCGTCTCGGAATTAAAATTGCAACCTACTTTAATATGCCTTAGCGAAACCCGATTGAAAGAAAGCAGTAATATGGGCATCCTAAAAATAGAGGGATATAAACTGGTGCATGCAAATTCGACTACTAATGCTGGTGGCGTAGCCATGTATGTTTCTGATTACTTGGATGTGGAATTGGCAAACCAATTTAACATAGATTGTCCTGGATGTGAAGAACTATGGATAAAAGTGCGTTTAAAAACTAATTTTATCTTTTTGACCTGTGTTGTCTATAAACACCCAAAAACTAGCAAAGATATTTTTATTGATAATCTGAATCGCTCATTGGCAAAAGTTAACCACGAAAAACTAAATTGCGTTGTTATGGGCGACATTAATATAGATGTCCAAAATAGCATAATTTGTAATAAATCTCGAGCCTATAGTGACATGTTAAACAGTAATGCATTTCAACAAATTATTGACATACCAACTAGAGTCACTGATTCTTCAAATACAATCATTGATCATGTTATCACAAATATTTTTGGAGATGAGGTTATACCTGGGGTTTTGCAAGAACCTCTTACAGATCATTATCCTACTTTTATTATTCTTAACCAACTAAAAACGAAAACTGCTTGCACAATTCGATATACCAGATCCCTCAAAAATTTTGAACCCGAAAAGTACAAAAACGACCTCCAACAATCCTTAAATGAATGGTATCTTGCTATTCCCTACCTTGATGAAAACAATTTTGAAGAAACATTTTGTGGTTTCATAGAATGCATCAAAACAACAATTGACAATCATGCTCCACTAGTGAAGCTGTCGCGCAGACAAAAACGATTGCAAGCTAAACCATGGATAACCACAGGTATTCTCAATTCGATTAAGGCTAAACAAAAATTACACAAATCCCATTATCTTAGTAATATTTCTGCAAAAAAGAGCTTCTACAAAAGGTACACGAATATTTTGACAAGAGTTAAAAATTTATCGAAAAAAATCCACTATGATGATTGTTTGAGCTCAAGCAAGAAAGATCCCCGCAAAACTTGGAAAATTCTCGGTGAACTACTGGCAAGTGGTAAATCATTTGATCAACCTACCTGCATAAATCATAATAATAATGAAATATATGATCCTGATCAAATCTCTACAATATTTAACAACTACTTCGGAAATATAGGGCGTAATCTTGCAGAAAATTTTGATAATTGCAACGATAACTTTCGATCTTTTCTGTTTAAAGATAAGAGAATTGCAAATTCAGTTGTTCTTTTGTCGCCCAGTACTAATGAAATTCTAAACGAACTAAATCGTCTGAAAGACAAAAAGACTTCTGGGCCAGATCATTTGGCACCTTATTTCTTAAAAATTGCATCTACAGTTATTGCACCTTATTTAGCTTTCATGATTGAATTTATGTCCAATTTTAGCGTATTCCCCGACTTACTTAAAACTGCTCGAGTAGTCCCTATATTTAAAACGGGAGATAAAAAGTTAGTGGAAAATTACAGACCCATATCTATACTCTCGTCTATTTCAAAAGTTATCGAAAAGCTACTTAAATTTAGAATTTTAAGTTTTCTAAATACACATGACGTCCTTTACAATCGCCAAAACGGATTTCGCAAAAAATTTTGTACTGTTTATCCTATACTTGATATTCTAACTGAATGCTATGACAATATTAATTCATATGATTACACATGCATTATCACCCTTGAGTTGAAAAAAGCTTTTGACACAGTTAATCATTCTATTTTACTGCACAAATTGGAACATTATGGTATACGAGGAAATTGCCACCAAATTTTATCAAGTTATTTAAGAAACAGGAAGCAATTTGTAGGCATCTCTGATAGTACTTCGGGAATGGTAAGAATTGAATATGGGGTACCCCAGGGGTCGGTCCTTGGGCCATTATTATTCATTATATATATAAATGATTTGAAAAATGCTCTTACGTCAAAGCCTCGTCTGTTCGCTGATGATACTTGCTTGTTAATAAAAAATAACAATCTAAAACAGCTACAAGAACAAGGAAATAAGGAATAAAACATGCTTCAATCTTGGATGGCTGCCAATAAATTAACCATAAACCCCCATAAATCTCAAATTATTGTTATTTATCCCAAAATTCGAACGGTAATTCCAAAATTTTCGTTATCTTATGGCGACACATTAATTTATGCAGTTAAGACAACAAAATATCTTGGAATAGAAATTGACGACCAACTTAATTTTCTACCATATACCCAGAAATTACAAAAAAAGCTTTCCCGAAACGTTGGTGTCCTCACCAAATTAAAACATTGTTTACCTAAATCAGCTCTTATTGCTCTCTATTATGGGATAGTATTTCCGCATCTTTTATATGGCATTATTATTTGGGGCTCCACTTATCCGACCTATCTCAAAAAATTACAAACTATACAGAACAAAGCTATCAGGGCAATCAGTGATTCTGGCTGGAATGTTCACGTTACACCCTTGTATTATGAACATAAAATCCTCAAAGTCAATGACATATACAAATTGAATCTGCCAAATTTATGCACAAATACGTCAACAAAAAACTTCCCGATTATTTTCAAAACTACTTCAATAAAGTTTCTGGAAATCATGGCTACTCCACTAGAGCTGCAACTAATGATGACCTCATTATTCCATTTTTCCGGACTAATTGTTGCCAAAAATCATTCAAGTATCAAGGATCAAAATTATGGAATTCTCTTCCCAAAAATATGACTAAATTAGGTTATATCAAATTTATCGAACAATATAAAACTTTTTTAATTTCTTTTTATAACTCAGATTAACTCTATCACATTTTTCAATGGTCCATTTTGTATATGCAACACTGCAATCTTAGCTTAATCTTCCCCCTTAATGAGCTTTTGCTCATTTAACAAGAGGGAGTCGTTTGACTCGAAGACTTCACGTCCCTTCACGGCTCCCGTTCATCGCATCCTTTTATGTTTATTTGCAGTAACCATTAATATAATACTATGTTATTTTTGTGATGATAAATAAATAAACTGAAACTGAAACTGAAAATTGAAACTTGACACTTACTAAAAAACAAGAAGATGCGGATCGGAAAAACATGAACCAACCCCTAGCTTGCTGTATCACAGATTATGTTTTTTAAGTTGCATCAGTAATAGTAGACTGTAGTTGTTGTGCTTTTTTTTATCCTGCAGTCACCATAGACAACGTCATACGTTAACTGCTGCACCATTGCTGCACAATCCGCACCAGAGTTGTAAACGGGCCGACAAGTACAGGCCCGACCTCAAAAGCCTAAGCCCTAACCCAAGAGTGATTTGAAGCCAAAACTAGGCCTGAAAAGGCCCGAAGGTCAAGTTATGTCTGAAAAGTGCGTATAGAGTAGAGTTGCCCTACCGTCCGGAAAATTCCGGACAGGTCCAATGTTTAGGGTTAAATATTGCCTCCGGGAGGAATTTTATAAAATACTCAAATGTCCTGAATGTCATAAACTTGTAAATTATATTTAACTTTAAACATTGTACATGTTTTTCAAAGACGAGAAATTTATTTAAAGTAGTCTATAAGCTGCTTCTTGGCTACAATAATTTTGCTCATAAATTGGTGTGCATCGTGGATCCTTCACTATTGGTGCATTTACACACTTTGCAGTAGGCCTATTGAATTCTGTTTTGTGACGTAGCATCTATGTTATATGGTGGTAAATTACTTTGTTAGTTTTAAGGCTGCCAGTTTGAAAGATTTTGCATTGTTAGTTGGGTTGTATTTATTAATAAGAAAGATACTATTTTAAATGGCTGAACGAAAGTGCACATTCGCAAACGAGATCCAAGAAAAACACCCATCGAGTCATGTTTAAGAAAAGGCAGGAGTGATTATGAGGCAGAATGCTTAGTACGCAAACTTCTTGTGTGTTGGATTGCCAATTTTATTGGTCAAATTTCGATTTAACAAAATGTGGTAGCGCCTATAGTCTCATGAAAAGTAGCCATGTACTGCTAGTGATTTTGCTTTCGCAAATATGGCAACCCTAGTAAAGTGCCGTCGCCAGAGCAACCGAAGTGAGGGGGCACTATCCGAAAGTGGGGGGGGGCACTAAAATAAACTTAACTTTCGCACATGAAAACTGATATTTTACGACTACAAATTATGCACTATTTTAACAATTTTGTATTCATGTTTGAAAAAAGGGACGTATAAGCAGAACTTAAAATGTAGAGGAGGCGCAGGGGGAGGCGTCCTCTCATCGAGATTTACCGTTCCCCCATCGAGATTTCAGCGTCACCCCCAACGGAGATTTCAGTGCTCTCTCCATTGAGAGTAAGCGTTTGGATGATTAGACAAAAAAGTGGCTGTCAGAAAGAATAAATCCTAAATTCCGGCCAAATATAGTACCAAATTGCAGAGAAGATCTTTTTTTATTGGTGTTTAATCGAATTCGGGGACAGTATCTTAACTTGAAGCATAATTTACACGAAATTTTGTCCGCATTCCAAATGCGTTTGGGCGAGACTGCGAAAGCGTCCCCCCATGCAAAATTTTACAGTTTCATCCAGCGTTTAAGGCGGATGCGTTTCTTCGCTCGTTTCGTATCCGGCCCACATAATCGTTTAAAAAATCTATCTGCAGCAGTGAACACGACCTAAAGTGTAACTAGACTTTTGCTAAGAGGGGGAGGACCTGAACGAAAAAGAATACTAAAATTATATGCACAAAAATTGTCTAATTTAGGCCCCGTGTGCTGAACAAACTGATGCAACTCAAGCGTATCGCAGAGGGAGACAGAGATTCCAGCCGCTGGGTGATTTTGAGAATTTGAGGCAAAAATAGCAATTTTGACGCCATTTCCATCACTTTTCAGACGTTTTTGAAGCCATATGAATAACCACAGTAAATTACTAAAACGCAGAAGTCATTAAATGAATTTAATTGCCTAGCCCCCTCTGCACCCCTTATATTCTTTAAGTCAAGTCCAAAACGTGTTTAAATGATTGAATTTTTGGGTTAAATCTTCTAAATGACTTGGCTGAAGGAGGCTAAATCCTCCTTAGCCCCTTCCCCTGGTTGCGCCTCTGATTACGATCTAAAAAACTTTGAGTGTGCTCTGCAAAACAAAAACAGCTGTTTTTCTTTAATGTTTTCGCGAATTGTTTCACGTCATAATCACTAACGAAGTACCGGTATCGATTTTATAGGCTTACATCCCTATTCCGCAACACATCCATAAAAGCATGTTAATTAAACAGATCATTACACCACTTTTTTGTACAGCAGTTGGTGACCAGCAATTTTGAAAAGAATCGAGAAAACTACAAGCGAGAATTATATTTGAGCCTTATTATTCCTTTTTTCATTATTGCTAGTTGTCTTGCCGTCACGTGATGCTCCAAAAACGTGTTCTGAATAAACCGAAATTGGGGGGCATAAGCAGTCGCTAGGGGGGCATGGTCCCCCCTGGTCCCCTCGTAGCGACGGCACTGCCCTAGTAGGCCTATAGGATTATTGCTCGAATGCAGTTAAAATAAAACTCTTTGCTGCTGATCAGTTTTAACGCAATAATAATAATTGTGTGATGCTTAAACAAAGTCGTCGTTCAGAGTTGCCAAGTTACTTGAATCACATTTTTGTAGCATCTACTGTAAAAGGCTAAAACCCTCGTCAAGTACATATAGTATATCAATTGTCAAGTCCGAATTAACCCGACATTTGGTCAATCTCAATCCCAAACCCGACTTACAATTCTGATCCCCATACTTACTTGTTGCAATAATTTATAATTACATAATTCATGTTAGCAGGAATCCTATGTTTCTGTGGATTTTTTTGAGTTTTTATTTCCAAAGAATTTACTGCTTGTTTGAAGTCATCAAGCAGAGACAATCATCGTAAAGCGTCTTTTTCAAGCACGCAGCAACGTGTCCAGGGTACAGGTTAAACCCAGAACTGAACCTAGATTTCTTAAACCCAGCTTATGCGTTTAGGGTTGTCAGAAAAACGACGTCTTAGCACACTTGCCCACAGTAGCGTAGCCAGGGGGGGGGCGTGTCGACCCATTGGCATATCGACCCATTGGCATGTCGACCCATTGGCATGTCGACCAAAATGCAGAATGAGAAAAACACTACGTTTTTAGCACTTTTGAGACCGTTAAATGTACTAGAGTGGACTAAATAGTGATTCAAAACATCTTTTGAAACATATATTTAGGGGGGGGGCTAATTTGTAGAAAATAAAACTAACAAATAAATAAAAACTTTGAAAAATGGTCAAACATACGCAATCAAATTTGATCGCAAGCGTAAAAATGCTAAACATATTATATAGGTGTCATCAACAAATATACTATAAACTAAGGAATAGGGGGAGGGAGCTATTCAGTATTGTTAATTACCAATTTCTCCCAAATTTATTTTCATTAGCCCCCCCCCAATCATTTTTCTCTATAAACTGCATACGAAATGGATTACTCCGTGTGAGTTTTATTGAACTATTCGATTTTATAATTTACCAGCATCGAAATAAGAGAACTAAAATTTGGCCATAAGCCATCTCCCAAATAATACATTTATGCATCCAGGTTAATCATGTTTGCACTGCCAATTTCTAAGCCACATTTTAAAAGCATTAGTTTTTTATCAAAATAGCCCTAAAATTAGGTTATTTTTGCAAAAAAAGCTAAATTTTCGAGTGCTGGGGGCTCCGGCGGCTGGGGGTTTTGCCCCCAACCCCCAACCTCCGGCGGCTGGGGGCTTCGCCCCCAGACCTCCACAACAGCCCCACATTGCCAATTTTTGGCTACGCGCCTGCTTGCCCACGCGGCGACATCGACTCGCTTTTGCACCAAGACAAAAAAATTAAGAGTGCTTGTCTGTGCAGCCCAGTGCTCAGGTTAAAAGCGACCCAAAAATTTTTGCAAGACATTGATTTTATTAGTCTATTTGACAGAGGTGGAGTCCTCGAGGACACATTTTGAAGTCCTTGGCCTTGGCCTCGAAGGTCAAGTCCTTGGCCTTGGCCTCGAGGCCTCAAGTCCTCGAAAATTGGCCTGTCCTCGGCTCGAGGACAGCAGTATTTTTTGAAATGTTAAAATTTTGTGGAGCGCTTGAAAAATTTTTTGGAAAACAATTTTTAGTGGAGATCGCTTGAAAAATTTTTGTGAAGACCTTTTTTTTTGAGAGCACTTGCGCTTTGTGTCCTTGGTCCTTGGCCTTGGCCTCGAGCATTCCTGTCCTTGGCCTCGAGAGTGTCTGTCCTCGGAAAGCCTGTCCTTGGCCTCGGATTTTTTTTGTGTCCTTGGCCTTGGCCTTGGCCTCGAGACTTGTGTCCTCGACTCCACCTCTGCTATTTGAGCACTCTAAAGTAAAATAATTTTAAACTTCATAAGGGAAAATACTGTAATTTGCTCTTTCATTAGCCATTTTGGGTAAAAATTGACGAGAAATCCATTTCTCATAATATCATCACCATCAACATATCGTAAATTAAAAATTAGCGAAAAGCAAGTATGAACTCAATTGGATGTCATATCACATTCTCAACTCTAAATTTTTTTAATTTACAGTACGGTATCAAGCATAGGCGTAGCCAGGATTTTTGATTGGGGGGGCCCAAACCACAAATCACATGCAATGACGTCATCAGAAATTTTCAAAAAAGTAACTTTTTGTGGGGCAAAGATATCGTAGAATTGAAGACCTGAAGCTGTAGTCTGTTGGCACTTTAACAGGATTTTGGTAAAGGGAGAGGGCAAAAACTAATCGTTAGAAAATACAAATGTCTAACTCAGGAGATATTGTGTGTGAGTAAGCTAGTGTACTCAAACGTACCACAGACGGGGGTCTGGGGGCAAAGCCCCCAGCCGCTGGGCAATTTTTGTAATTTTTTGGAAAAAAAAGCTATTTTAATGCCATTGGATCACATTTCGCACGAGTTCACAGCCATTTAAAAGAACTAGATTTTTAACATTAAAAAGTCAATCGAAAAATTTTAATTGTTCAATCCTCCTTTTACTTGCAATTAAATTCCAAAACACGTTTAAAATCTTGCATTATGGTGTAAAATTTTAATTGTGGGTGATTTGGTCCATGTAGGGGGAAGTAAGGCATATTGCCTCCTGCAATATTTAGCAGTAAATAATAATCCACTCGAAGATTTTCCTTAGAGATTTTTGTTTTGTCATGAAGTTAACCAGTTACAGGAGTACATGTACGGCCAGGGGGCCCAGGACCCCTCAATTCAATTTCAATAATTTGTTCAACGAGCATTTTCCCTTGCTATTTTTTAAAAAGTATTTTGTGCGTAAAAACTGGCAAGGTGACTCGTTGGTACAATAGATAGTTACGCTTACTAAACATGTTATTCCCGGGCCGGATTTACATTGCGCGGGGCCCCTGGCACTTAGGGAATTTTTGCAACATTTTCCAGCCAAGTATAAGTGAAGACCAAAAAAAGTTTTACCATCTGAGGGCCGGGCCCTGGCACTTAGCCATATGGCAAATACGGTGCTGGTTATTGCATTACGTTCATAAAACGTTAAGATGAGGGCCTGAGATAGCAACTTTTAAGACAAAAACCCTTGATTTTACCCTGGTTATACGTTTAAATTGGTTGAAAAAATTGAATTAAGGAGGTACGCCGGGCCCCCTGGTCGTCAAATTATTTATTGTTAATTACTGTTGGACGCAAAGATGCTAAAAGAAACTGAAAATGAAGAAACAAGGCTTTTTTGTCATTGGTGGCATTTCAATTGAGGGGTCCCGGGCCCCCTGGGCCACACCCTGGCTACGCCTATGATTTTGAGATAAGATCGCTCCCTCAAGTTCTTTCATAAAAAAAACATTTAAAGCAAAATTAAAATAACTTTTTTTCCAAAACGTGGAGGATTCAAGTCAAGTCACTTGACAGTTTTTTGAAACCTCCAGGAATTACGTGACATTATTATGACGTGGACAGGTGGTCGTCATTATTATTACTTGCTTTTGCACGCGTATATCCTAAATTAAAGAAACTGCAATTCTGGACAAGGACAACATACTGGCTATGCTTTCATTATATGTATCATTGGTAGTATTTCAGTTGGGGGTTTGCATTACCGCCTGTGTTATAGCATTAAGTTTATAATAACCTTAAACGAGGGCCTGGGGTTGCAACTTTTAGCACAAAACTTTTCGATTTTTCACAGGCTTTGCGTATGTATTGTTAAAATTTTGAATTGCGGGGCTCCTGGCCTGGGACCCTTGGTCATCACTTAGGGGCCCCAGGGCCCTCTGGTCGTCAGTTAGGGGCTCCGGGCCCCCTGGTTGTTAGTTAGGGGCCCCGGGGGTCCCTGGTTGTCAATTAGGGTTAGAAGTTTGTCAGTTAGAAGCCCCGTGGCACCTGTTTGTTAGTTAAGAGCCCCTGGGCTCCCTGGTTGTCGGTTAGGGGTCCCGGGGCCCTCTGGTCGTTAGTTAGGAACCTCCTGGTAGTTAGTTAGGGGCCCCAGGGGTTCCCTGGTGGTCAATTAGGGGCCCTAAGGCCTCCTGTTTGTCAGTTAGAAACCCCGGGCAGCCGTTTGTCAGTTAGGGGACCCAGGGCTCCCTGGTTGTCGGTTAGGGGCCCTGGAGTCCTCTGGTCGTTAGTTAGGGTCCCCTTGGTTATTAGTTAGGGGCGCCGGGGCCCCCTGGTATTCGGTTAGGGCCCCCCTGGTCCTCAGTTAGGGGCCCCCTGGTCCTCAGTTAGGGGACCCGGGGCCCCCTGACTGTCGGTTAGGGGCCCCCTGGTCCTCAGGTAGAAGCCCGGGGCCTCCTGGTTGTTAGTTAGGGGCCCTGGGGGCCGCTGGTCGTCAATTAGGGGCCCCCTGTTTGTCAGTTAGAGGTTCTGGGGCCCCCGTTTTTCACTTAGGGGCCCTGGGGCCCCCTGGTTGTCGTTTAGGGGCCCCCTGGTTGTTACTTAGGGGCCCCAGGGCCCCTTAGTTGTCGGTTAAGGGTCCCCTGATTTTTACTTAAGGGCCCCCTGGATGTTAGTCAGGGGCCCCGTGGGCTCTCTCGTCGTCCGTAACTGCAACTAAACATCGTTAGGCTGCGTTATCATAACTTTATATCATTGGTGATATTTCAATTGGGGGGGCCCGGGCCCCCTGGGCACCCCCCCCCCCCCCTGGCTACGCCTATGGTATCAAGTTTTATAACCTACTTAAACTTTGAAACGACTTGGGTGGAAGTCGGGAAATATTAACGTTCTCCTTTGCGAGTTTATAGATTTACATTGGCCTATTTCAAAAAAGGGAAGAAGACCTTGCTGCTGATTTCCAACTCAACAACACTTGAGAGATAAATATTAAAAACGCAGCACGTTCAATTACGTCATAACATTGTAGCCTAAAATCGCATTTCCACCTTATTTTTATAATTTAAAAAACAAAAAAAATGCAATTATTTGAGCTAGTGCACCTACAAATTTGCCATTCGTTAAAAAAGTAACACCAGCCATAAGAAGTCTAGCGGTAACGCGTTCGTCTTTGGAGCGGAACATATGAGGTTCAAATTTTAAGCCGGTCAAATCTGGCACAATGTTGCCAACGGCTCGCCATCACTGCAACATTTCTTCGAAAGAAGCTGTTTTGTCCAGGTGCAATAACGCGGAGATGGGCCCCGCAAACTCATCACACGCATCGGCGTAATACAGCGAGTATAATAATAGGTTTGATTTGATAAAAGAAACAAAGTTGAAATAATATGACTTGAAACGTTAAAAGACTGTTGTGATGCCTACCAAAAGTACTTTTGAGAGTATTTATTCTTTCGTAGCAACAAAATAACGCTTTTTTCATCAGTTTTTTTTCGAGTTATATCTTATAATTCTAATCAGCCGGTTCGCACGAACCGGTTCTTGGATAATTTAGCAAACCGGCTGGTAAAACTGCTTGCTTATTTTTTTTTCGCTATTGAATTTTCATTTAAAAAGTGAGCTATATTAAAATAAGAAACGAAAAAGCTATCTACAGTGATAATCAATCAGCTGTGTAAAAATTTTTTTAATGGAAATGACTTTGTTGTTATCGTTGGAGTTAACACAGGATGCGTTTCAGCCTTTTGATCATTGTGTTTAGTGGCGTTGTAACCAAGGAGGGGAAATAAGGGGCATAAAGCTCCCCCTTAACCCAAATATTTGTGTCTTTAAACGTATTTTGATCTTGACCAGGAAGTAAGGAGAGGAGGTAAGGGGGCTAAGTAATTCAATTATGGCAAAGGGCTTAAAAATCTTTGCAATTATTTTGTTAAAATGATTGCCAAACGTGGGAAGTTTCATCCAAATGGTGTCAAAACAGCTATTTTTTTCTAAGAAACTGCAAAATTTTGTGACACGCAGTAAACAACTTTCACCTCTCGAGTCAATAAGCTCCCACTCCCTATGCAAACCCTTGTTACGCTCTGCACATATTGGTATTGTAAGTTGTACCCTATTTGTTTCTGTTCTGGTTTCAAAAGAGTTTTCGCTTTCAGCATGCCCTTACAATTCAAAATTACGAAATTGCAACCAAACCGTGAGCAAACACTCCCAAAATAACCAAATCTTAATTGTTTCAAGGCAACTGCTTTGTGAGAAAAGATCTTTTTAATAGAGAACCGGCAATTTGTTTTCAACTTTTTTGAGAGAACCGGTTCCTGAAACATTTGTATAGCACCACTGGATGACTCTCTTCAGGAAATAGCTTTTTACTTCCAAACAATTTGTCGTTGAGTAAAAATGACGTCATACAAGACGGCTTTGTGACGTAACCACTACAGGCCCGGCGCCACGAATGAATGCTTGTGCCGCCCCAAACGAAAATTGTTCCCCCCCAAGAGAGGACTGTGCCCCGAAGAAATTAACAGGCTCGGGGCTGCTGGAGTGCAAATCGAGGCCTAAGACTCCCAAATTGGGGTTTACCGCCCCAGAATTCGCGAGCAAGAACTGTTTCTTTGTAATTTTTGTTGACTCACACCGGATTTCATAAAGCTTTTGGGACGAAAATCTTTTTTTTTTTTTTTTAGTCTTCACTTAAGAATTGGTGGAAGATTGCAAGAATTTGGAGACGACAATCAGAATTTATGGAAAAATTTGTACTGAACAGAGGTGGAGCCCTCGAGGACGTCCTTTGCCTCAAAAACGTCCTCGAGGACACATTTTCAAGTCCTTGACCTTGGCCTCGAAGCTTCAAGGCCTCAAAAATTGCCCTGTCCTCGGCTCGAGGACAGCACTGATTTTTGAACAGTTGAGATTTTGTTGGAAAGCGCCAGAAACCTCGCAGAAAACTTGAGAAGAACTTTTTTTGTTTTCCTCAAGTTGAAATTGTCTGAAAAAAAATTTTTGAAGGCCTTTTTTTGAGATTGCTGGAAAAATTTTGTTGAAAACCTTCTCTTTTTTTGGATAACACTTGCGCCTGTGCCCTTTGGTCCTTGGCCTTGGCCTCGAGAAGGTCTGTCCTTGGCCTCAAGAGGGTCTGTCCTTGGCCTTGGCCTCGAAATTTTTTGTGTCCTTGGCCTTGGCCTCGAGCCTTGTATCCTCGACTCCATTTCTGGTACTGAAGACCTTTTTTTTTGGTCTTCACCTTTTTCGTTTGATCCAAAATCGAATAAACTTCTCGTGCCCCCTTCCAATTCACATGATAAAAACCACTTGTGCCCCACCAAAATTTATTTCTGCCCCCCCTCCTCCCCCCCCCCCCCCCCCCCCCGAGTCACGCTATCCTGGCGCCGGGCCTGAACCGGCTTCGACATAGGGACCGATTCAATGATCCAGTTTTTAAAAAACTAAAAGGTGCAAAATTTAAGCTGCTGTCGATGTTGCGTTTTTGCAAAACACCGCTGTGATATCATTTAGCTTACCTAATGACTTCATCAACTCAAAACCAATTTTTGTTAAAAGTTTTGGTTGACATGTGGCGTGAAGAAATTGATCATGATCGCTGCATAGTAATGCTGAAGCCTCGACATCCAATAATTTATCCAAGTGAACCAAATTCCAAACGCTTAAACTTGTTTTTGTTTTAGAAGAGGGTGAAGCATCCGGCCAATTCCGGTAGTTTACTATAGCTAAAATCGAAATGTCATTTTTTAAATCTTTTGTTCTCATTTAGGGGCTGCGATTGCATAGATATTCAACAAATACAGAAAAATATCCCCCGCAAAAAGCAATCATGATCAATTCCTTCACGCAGAAAACACTAATCAGATTACCCAAGATGTTTTCCAGTTTAGGAAATAGGAAAGGCATGTTTATCCCCATCGTGTAACATGCAGAGGTGGAGTCGAGGACACAAGGCTCGAGGCCAAGGCCAAGGACACAAAAAGAATCCGAGGCCAAACCCAAGGCCAAGGACAGCCTTTCCGAGGACAGACCCTCTCGAGGCCAAGGACAGGAATGCTCGAGGCCAAGGCCAAGGATCAAGGACACAAGCGCAAGTGCTCTCCAAAAAAAAAAAAAGGTCTTCACAAAAATTTTTCAAGCGATCTCCACGAAAACACGTTTTCCAAAAAATTTTTCAAGCGCTCCACAAAGCCGAGGACAGGCCAATTTTTGAGGACTTGAGGCCTCGAGGCCAAGGCCAAGGACTTCAAAATGTGTCCTCGAGGACTCCACCTCTGGTAACATGCGTTGGTCAAGTAGCCTGTGTAACACAGTGTTACTAAAAAAAATGGTAGTTTTAGAGCATGCTTAATTGATGATTAGCAAACGTTTACTACTAACCTGAAAATGTGAATATTCTTTGTTCTTTGAAATATAAAAATAAGGTGAAAATGAAATTTTACCATTACTGATATTTTATTAATTTACGTAAGCTGGTGTTTTAACATTTACCATTTGATGCAAGAGCCTGCGAGGTGCTGAAAGGCTGGGTGTAAGAGCAGAGATGTTGACGATAACGAGGTTATAATAATAGTAATAGCAGCAGCCGATCCAGTGCAGAAGCACCATAGTGGATTGTTATTCACTACATAGTATAGCACCAACCACCATTATTCAATAGTGGGCACAAATTCGTTAATCCGTTAATGACGAAGCTAACTTTTTCATTAACTTGTTGATTCGTTAAAAAGTTTTTTTATGTTAACGGACTAAATTAACTTCCGTTAAGTTTCGTCAACTTACATTAAGGTTTTCATCGTTTATTTCTTGCACCATAATTTATTCATCGCTCTAGTACAAACCAGTTTGCACCAGTAACCAGGTACGGTAACACTTGTTGCAGCTTAGTACCGGTATGTTTATAGAAGAAAAAGCGAAGAAAGTACCGTGTACTTCTTTTTTGTTGCAAATAATCAGATGCAGTCTCATAGGTCTATTACTTATCGCTGTTGGCAATTTCCAAAGATTTTCCAATTGCCGCTTTGTTAGTGCATACCGGTATGATCCTATTTTTATCTTAAAATTAGATTAGACTAAAATGTACTGTAACTTCCAAAACACAAAAAGACCTCCAGAGCAATAAATTTTTCCTTCCAATCAGCTCAACAGTGTCATTACGTGTTCTAGAAACTGAGAAGTGAGTGAATAAAAACAAGGCAGAGGCTGCTATTAGTATTACCGTACATGATGTACGGTAATAATAAGAAAATGGTAGTGACTATTTCACCGAAAATTTTCAACTTAAAGAGAATAAAATGAGAATGAGAAATATTCATTCGCGCTTTTTTCATTTGCTTTTTTAGGGGTTAAGATTAGGGTTTGGGTTAGGGTTCGATTTGGGAATAGTTTTAGAGTAAGCATTTGAGGTTGTGTTAGATTTGAGTCAGAATTAATAAAAAACTAGATAAAAATTTCCGGTGAAATAGAGCCTTCCTAAGAAAATTGTTAACCTAGCCCAAACCCCAACCCTAAACCTAACTCAAACTCTAACCCTAATGTTCATCGCAACCCAAACTCAAAATCTAACTCAAACTTTAACGTTGATGTAAAAAATTAAAAAGAGTAGGGTAAATGAGCAAACGAGCGTTCACTCTTTCCTATCTTATTCTCTTCATCTTATGGGCGTTACGTAACTTAACACTAACCACTTCCTAAGAACAAGCGGAATGTAAATTACACTCAAAATGTTAATGAATTGAGGTACTTTATAGATCTTCCGTTAATTAAAGCTCAAAATAGCCTAACCGGCTGACAAATTAACTTTAGCGGAGGTATGAAGTTTGTTAACTGACTTGTGGTTAATGAAGCTAAGGTTCTGCATTGTTAAGTTCCCCACCTATGGGTTATGGTACTTTATGCAGAATGATTGATGTTTTGATTAGGTTTACTGCGTAAGTACAGTGAAACAAGTCTAAAAATAGGCTATTGAATAAGTGAGAAGTGAAGCAAAAAATAATAATTACACTGTAATAATAGCAGTGTTTTCATTTTAATTTTTACAGTCATACAGCTCTGAGTCTGAGCTCATCAGTTCACTAATCATAGCAGAACCAAGGTGTATGGTATTGGTAGCCTATGTTACCTATACATGTACAATCTCCAAATATTAAGAATAAGATTACACACTTTTCTAAATGTCTTGCTACTTTTACAGTACCACAGGTTTAACCGTATCATTG
Organism: Trididemnum nubilum; assembly: GCA_963965965.1. NCBI lineage: Eukaryota > Metazoa > Chordata > Ascidiacea > Aplousobranchia > Didemnidae > Trididemnum > Trididemnum nubilum. The sequence goes on along the minus strand of OZ014478.1, from coordinate 14,043,541 downwards.
AAATTCAAAAAAACTGTAGACTGATGAAGAGCAACTGTTTTAAGTTGCTTGTTATGTCAAGATCAGCCTATATCAAAATTTTTCTTCATCTCCCAGAACATTTCAAATTTTATTCGTTCATGATGATCTTTGTACAGTTGATCAAATACCGATACTGTAGCTCTTTCACTTAAGAACATTTTATTTTCTCTCAGCTCTTTTGTTTTCATGCATTTATACAGAAGGTTACCAAGTACCAGTGCTGCTAATGAGCCATTTGGAGTAGACCTATCCTAATGGCAGACTGGTACACAATACAGTAGCCGGTACATTTTAATTAAGATAAATTTCATAAAAGAATTTGGCATTTGCAGTTCATTTGCAGTCGACAGCGTGGCCGAATGGGTAAAGGCGTCGTTTTTACGACGACTCTGATCGCAGGATCATGAGTTCAACCCGCACCCTGGTCACGTTGTTGCGTCCTTGGATAAGACGCTTTACGATAATTATCTCTGCTTGGTGGCTTCGAACAAGCAGCAAATTTACGTGGGAAGAAATCAAAACGTCAACAGGAAAGCTTGAAAAATGGTCAACTCCTAAGCGGGTGCGGATTCGTCCAAAATATAGCGCACCGTCGCTTTCTCGTGATAGGAGGATAAAGATGCACCAATCAATCAATCAATCAATCAAACAGCACTGACAGAGTAATCTGTTGGTGTGTATTGCAAATGGTGAGTTTGCTGATTTTATTAAACAACATATGCATTGTTCAGTTGTTGATACAATTTGCAACAGATATTGAATTGTGTTTTGAATAAAACATAATATTGTTAGGACGGTTGTCATTAAGCATGAGCCGTCGCTTTTTTTTCTGAAGCTCTATAACTCATGTATGAGGGCACATGCGCACTCTCCGATGTATGCTATTCCTTAAATCTAGCCCTAACCCAAATGAGTGCATGCATGAGAGGAGCGAGAGTGCACTCACCGTGCACGCTCACACTCGAGTTGTAGAGATTCCAAAAAAAGGCGGACACCTTATACTTAATGAAATTCGTTGGGATTCTAGCCTCAAGCCAAGTGCAGACTGATGGTTTGGCACAAAAATGTAAATCAAGCAAACTAACATCCCATTGTCTGATTGTAGAAATAGTATCTCAATGTTGAGTGAAAATGGTTTGATGATGGCTAATCTTTTTTGTAATAAAGTTATACTGTACCGGTATCTAATCATCCATATTGATAGTTTGTATTGTTTTGCATTAATATCATTTGTGTTCCTATTGCTTGTAATACATAATAACCAGTACTTAAATTGTAGAGGGGATGAGAGTTAGCCTCCCATCGAGAGTTGCGTGCTGGGTGGCCAGAGGAAAAATAGGCAGCCAGAACTAAAAGATCCTACAAATTTCCTATCGCAAATTACGGCAAAGACCTTTTTTTTTTGTCTTCACCTGATTTCAGGAAAAAATGACTTCAATTTCTAGCGAAGACCTTTTTTTTGGTCTTCACCTGATTTCAAAGAAAAATGAATTCAATTTCTGGTGAAGACCTTTTCCATGTTTTTGGTCTTCATTCAATTTCGGTGACAGAAATAAATCATTTCCAGTAAAGTTGGTCAAGGCTGCAAAAGCGTCCCTCCATGCAAAATTTTACAATTTAAGTACTGATTATAACTGCCATTGTTTTTTTAAAGGAAGGAGTTATTGCTACGTTACGTAACACCCATAAAAAAAATAGGAGAGTAAACAGTGAGCGCTCATTTGCTCATTTACTCTTTTAATTTTTTAAATTAACATTTGGGTTTGGGTTAGATTTAGAGTTTGGGTTAGGATGAACATTAGGGTTAGAGCTAGGGTTGGAGTTTGGATTAGGTTTAGAGTTGAGGTTAGTGCTAGGATAGTGATTTTCTTATTCTTACATCACGTAACAGCAGCATCTACCTTTTTTAAATCCACTGGACAATAATTGTAATTTTTTTCAAAAAGAAATTGCTATTTGATTCCATTTGGATCAAATTTTGTATCTTTTTATAGCCATTTGAATGAACTAACTTGCTAATTACTGATTAGTTGTCAAGTGGATAGAGCGTCTGCCACTGAAACAGCTGACTCTGGTTCGATTCTCGGTCAGGTCAAACCAAAGACCTTAAAAATTGGTATTACAGCTTTCCTGCTTGACGTTCAGCAATTAAAAGGGATAGTGTAATGCCTCCGTCATGTGCAGTACACAGGTTGGCTGGTGGCAGCTTGACTTAAGACCAAAAGGTCTCTTTCCTGGCCAAGACAACTTGATGAATAAAATACAATTACAATAAGGTTTGATAGCCAGTTGACAAATTAAATTGTCCAGCTTCTTCAACCTTACCCCGTACTCATAGGCCAAGTCCAAAACTTGTTTAAGTACTTACAATTTTAGGTTGAATTTTCTAAGTGACTTAGCTAAGCGGGATACTAAGCCTCTTAGACCTCACTGAGTTGTCGCCCTAAGCAGCAAAAAAAAAATGATTGTTACATCAAGCTACCGTATTTATTGGAGTTTAAGTCGCATTTTTTCTACCAAAATATCACCCAAAAAGTCAGGTGCGACTTATACATGAATACATGAAGTGCATTGTATGCCATACAAAATTTTTTGAGGTGTTTCCTTGCTATGCAGTTCTACGCTGTCTCCTTTCACACGATCATATCACTTATTGCCTTCCATGCGAGTAGCATTGCACTTTTAACGCTGTCACCTTTTTTTCACATTCTAACACATTTAGTTATCTACACAAGTCACATTGGCTTGCATCACTTGCCATCCTCATGGATGCTGATGAGGATGTTCCAGGGCTAAACAGGGCTATTTGAAGACAGTGACAGCAGTGATGAATTCGATGGTTTTTAATTTTTTGTTATGAGATTGCAATGAATGAATAATGTTTAAAAAATTTTTTTCCTGTTTTTCATGTCAAAAATGGGGGTGTGACTTATACATGCATGCGACTTATACTCGAATAAATATGGTAATTAGGAAATTATTTCATGCCGACCCACTCCTTGATCTTGGAGTAAAGGGAGTAAAGATGCATCTGTGACATCAAAGTGGTACAATTAACCTGTTATAAAAGAAACGTGTTACAAAAGAAAGTGGAAAAGTTGACCTAACTAGTTTGTTACAAGTCAAATATTTTCAAACTATTTTTATTTTGCACAACACTACACAATTGTACAGGCTATTATAGTTGTGGATAGTGGGGCCCTCCCACACATTTGTTCCTGGATATGAGTAAATTCTACTGCTTCTATTTTGTTTTTGGTTGGTATTTGGTGTAATTGCGATTTGTGAGCATGAAATGCTCAGATTCAATTAAGCATATTATTTTTCCTTTACTTACAAATTATACATATTTTTTAGTATTCTATTTGTAAAGAGTTGTGATATCTACTTAGTCAAGTAATATTGAAGGATAGCCTATTTGGCCATGCTCATGGCTGAAAACAAGTTTTTCACAAGCAGTTTTAACTTTTGACATTCCTTCTAATGGCTGCATTTGAAAACCAAAGTGGGCCCGATCTGGATCTGTTTCTCGGACAATCGTGGGCAGATTGGCAAAATGCTGTGGAAGCAGAAACAGGTTAGTGCCATTTTCCAAGTTAAAAACATTTTTGAAAAAATCCCTGTTAACCGGCCTGTTAGTTGAGCAGTAACATGTTCGTCAATGCAGCAGGAGGTCTGAGGTTCAACTCTTGGGGGTTGGAGCAGTCAATTCTGTTATTGTGTTGCCAAGGGCTTGCTACTGCTGCGACATTTCTTCGAAAGGGGCTGTGTTGCCTTGGTGCAATGAAGCAGAAATGGGCCCTGCAAACTTGTTACATGGTTCGGGATAATACAGAGAGTTTAATAAAAGATTTGACTTGATTAGTTCCTCCTGTATTTTTCTAATTTGCTGATTTGGCATCGGTGTTCATAGTTGGTGTAAAAGATAATATTTTACCTATTAGTGGTGGTACTGTAAGCTTTTTATAGTGTTGTAAATGCATTTGTTTTGTGAAAATCGACAATTTTTGTTATACCAGTATACAATTTATACATGTACTTAATGTTTCTTGTTCTGTAATTGTTCTATCATTTTATACTTTCATTGCAATTCTAAAATGCCTACCCTTTATTTGTTGCACTGAAGATATTTAAGTAAAGCTCGACCAATATGCCTTTTTCAGCCAATATCGATATTTTGGAAAATTTTAGGCCAATACCGATATCAATAACCAATATATTACCTTATTAACTACGAAATTTTGCCGCTATTTTTTAATTAACTTGACACTAAAAGCTTCTCGAATTCCCCTCCAAAGAAAGACTATTGCAAGCACAAGCACACTCCAGTATTATTCACAAAAAAACAAACCAAAAATACAACAAATTGGCAATCAGCAATCAAGAGCGGTTGTGCTTGTTCTCAAAAATAAACAGTTTAAGGTAATTGTGCTAAGCCAATATTTTATCGGCAGTAGATAGCTGATACGATATATCGGCGGATATATATCGGGCGATCGATGTATTGGTCGATCTCTATATTTTAGTAAATGGTTTAGTATGGTACAGTAATAATAATAATTGAATACCACGTAGCATTGACAAAAGTTTCAAGAACATTATTGTGTTGCAGTGCGTGGATAATTTGAGTGCCCATGAGTATTCCCTTTTATGAGTACTTCATCAATTGGTAAATCTGCAAATACTCCAAAACCTTAATAATAAAAAATGTCAATAGTAGTTTGGCTTGCACCAGTTAAAATGATGATTTGTTGAAAAATAAATCAACTTAATAATTAAATGTGAACCATTTTGTACTTGCTCTGTTTTGAAAAAAAAATCATCAGCTGTAATAATGTGATCTTCAATACTGTAAAATTTATATACAATTAGATGAAGTTTACCAGCTTTGTCACAGAGACTTGACTTAACTTTTCTTTTGTTTTTAGGGCATGACAATGAAGAAATGAAACTTTCCAAACAGAGCAAGGAAGTTGCGAAATTAAAACGACAAGGTACTGGTATCCAATAACTACAAAATTTTATTCTTATTCTGGCTAACTGTTAGTTAGTTGTTCTGTTTCCTTTTTCAGGCATCCCATATCTTAGATATGAAAAATTGAACAAAGTGAAAAGCAGAGGTGTAAAGTTACAAAAGTAGCTTAACTTGAGTATCCTACTCAAGAGCAATTTTAAAGTATTAATTGTATTTTTGGATACTTTCTACTTTCACTTGCTTACTTTTAGCGAGAAGTAACTCTACGTAAGTAGCATTTTGATTCAGAAGAGTACAAAGTACTATAGTTTTAAATTTGAACCACGAATTCATCAGAACGTTTGAGTTTTCTACCGGCAATAGTTCAATTAAGTTGAGTTAGCAAAGATTTTATAAAATGATTCCAAATAAATTCTGTTGACATGATTTTCAAAGTTTTGCTGTTGTTCTTTTTGATTTGAATATAACAAAAACTTGCATCAATTAGTCATTCATGACTTCTTGAGAGAGTGAGGGGTTAGAATACCAAGAATTATGCGGCAGTGATGTGAAGGTAGTCGACTAGTTGTCATACCCTACAGTTTTTCAATTGAATAATTTGTTTATTTTGCTTAAATGCTCCTAGAAATACCTGTATTTTAGTGCTTTTTAAACTACTACTTTTTTACTGTTACTCAATTGCTTTTTATGGTTGATACTTGTACTTACTTCAAGTAGTTTTGGGGTCAAATAACAAAAGTTTTACTTGATTACATTTTTGAGTGCTTTTTACACCACTGGTGAAAAGTGACAAAAACTATGGGAAGCAGGCTTTGTTGACTTGTCTAGGTTAGAGTTATTAGTTGCCACCTTCTGACATTTAGAATTCAAGATCAGTTACCAGTGTTCCTCTAAGCGCAAAATATTTTCTGGCGTTTTTGAACAAATCTTTCACAAGTGCGTAACAGCATTTTTGATTCATGAATTTTTGGTGTTTTGGTTTTCGGTGAAAAGGATTTGCAGCGTTTTTTTGTTTGTTTGTTTGGAGATCGCAGATTTCCAGTGCGATGACCTCTTTTTTTTGAGATCGCATCATATCTCGCAGAAAGTATTGAGTATCTGATGCAATGATTTTTTTTTGATGATTCGGCGGCGTCACAAAACCTAAGCTGCGGCATTTTCACAAAGACTTCAGGATACTTTTATACCTTTTCTGGCACTAACGCAGATGGTGAAAACTTGGAGAGAACACTGTCAGCCACCCTCAGAGAAGGGTCCCTTCCATTGGAATGTTCCAGTCGTTTGAGTTTACCTTTTAGCTTAGATTTTTTGGTGTAAAGTAAGTTTTAACTAACAGAAATCAGTCAAAATTTAAGTAAAAGCAAGCCAAAAAATTGATTTCGGTACCGAATTTTTGTTGTAAATTATTTAATATAAAAAGCACTTATCTTAAATACGTGTTGCATTTCTTTTTACTCTCTGTATTACTCATCCAAACTTTTGCCACTCCAGCACTTATTGTGTCTACTGTGGCATCATTTAAAAGATCATCGGTTCACGTCAGTCACATCAGAATGTAGCTTATTGTCTTAAACACTTCGATTAGATACTGTAGATGAAAATTTTTAAAATTTCCTAAAAAGCTGAAACTTAGAATTTTCAGAAAACTATTAAACGCCTTCATAACTTTTTTTTCAGATTTTGGTCTGTTTGGATTTTGTCCGGCCAAAGATGATTTCTATGTTGTTGTTTGTGAACATTGTCATCTACCAGTGAAACCACAAGCATTTTGTTATCATATTGGTGAGCGAATAGAAATTATAAGTGCTGCCTTTTTTTGTCGTACAATGCTGTTCTTTCAAGTATTGGAAAAACAGTCTTATGGTATTTGTAATTCTTAATTGCTGCACTGTAAAGAGATTACTAATCTACATGAGATGGAGAAAATTAAAATTTGGCAGGGATCAGACAAATTCTGGTGTAATAGAAAAGTTCAGCTCTTATCTACTCATGTTCTAGCAGTTTGGCAATGTTTCAAGCTGTGAAAACGTATTAAATAATGACTTTATATTTCCAATAGTGTTCTTGTTACCATGATTTTTTTTTCTTAAAGACTAAAACATGAATTTGATTGCCACTTTTTGAAGAATTTTGTACTACTTAGTTGTACTTTTAAAAAAAACAAGAAGCATTAGGATAATGGTCTAGTAACTAAATTGGTCATGAGTTTAGTGGCTCTGCTACTGAAACGGTAGACTCTATTTCCATCAGGTCAATTCAAAAACTTCGAAAATTTGTTTTTACAGTTTTTGTGCATAGCATTCAGCTTTAAAAGAAACAGTTTTACTAAAAATCTCCTCCATGTGTGTTAGTTAGGTGGGTACTGGACACTGGCACCGTGACTAGTGTACCACAGGATCTCTTTGCCATCTCCCGGCCAAAGCATTTTGAAATAAAAAGAAATAATTTAGTAGGACACTTAAGGTCGTATAAAGTTTATTTTGAGTATAAATCGGAAAGCACATTAATTAGAAATGTTTTGGTATCTGCATTTTTTTTTTCTTTTTCTTTTTGGTATGCTGTCTTGATATTGTTACATTATGTTTTGCAGAAAAGTATCACAAAGAAAAGTCGAAAACAAAGGCATCTCAGAAGCCTCCTGATCCAGGTGGAAGATCAACTCTCTTTGCTGCTTTGACAGCACTGAGCTGTGACACTCCTAGTCGTCAATCTTCTATTTCAAGTGAAGCTGGCAGTACTAATTCCAATGGTAAGTAAGCACAGGGACAAGACTCATATTCCTATGAGCTGCAATAAGGGCTTTTGTCGGGAGCGTGGTCCAGCAGATAAAGGTGTTTTTATGACAGTTTGGATCAGATGACCTTGGTTCAACCCATACTCTGGTTGTGATGTCGTATCCTTGGATAAGATTTTTGCGTTGATTGTCTTTGCTTGGTGGCTTTAGGGAAAAAACGAAGTCAATCAAAAAGCATGGATTATAGTCATTAGTCAACTCCTAACCGATCAGTGGTCTTTAACCTATTTTTAAGCTGTCCTTAACTAGACAACTTTAACCGATCAGTGGTCAGGTGGAAAGAGCATCTGCTGCTGAAATGGTAGTCCTGGGTTCGATTCCCAGTCAGGTCAAACGAAAGACTATAGAACTTGGTAATTGCAGCTTCCTTGCTTAACATTCAGTAATAAATGGGACAATGTGAAGCCTCCACCATGTGTGGTAGACAGGTGGCAGCTTGACTCAAAGACCAAAAGGTCCCTTTGCTGTCTTCTACTCAAGGCAACTTGAAAAGCAAAATGTAATTATAATTACCTAAGCAGTTGTTGACAATTCGTTTGAAGAAACACTTTTATTGAAGAAATGAGAAGTACTTGAGGTAATAAAGGGTTGCCGTAAACTTTGTTTCACTATTCCCTTTATCCACAAAAATAAATTTTATCCGCTTGACTCCATACCATTAACAACCCTGCGTTTTGAAATTTCGCTACATCAAAAAAAGATGACTTTGTAAATAGATTAAATTTATTTTTGCGAATAACGAAAATATTGAAACAAAGTTTGGGTCATGTCTTTTATTGTGTTTATTTCCTCAAGTGCTTGTTCTAGTGCTGTATCTCTTTAAAATAAAAATGCCTAGTTATCATTTTCTTGTGAATTGAGCATAAATACGTATGAACCAATCAATGTGGAATCAGCAAATAGTTTTTTGGCTACAGTGTTGCCCTTAAAAACTTTTGCTATACATATTGCATATGCTGTAGATCAATTTATCATGAGAAATTAAACTTTGTTCAGCAGTAGGATTCCTTAGTAATTTCTAATATTGGCAATTGTTTTAAAATTAGACTATGTTTGGCTTTAAAAGGTCTGGGAATTTTAACGTTAAAATTTTTTGAGCATTGTAAAAATTGGCGAAGTATTGGCACATTTTAAGGCTACAAACTGTTTGAAAGTAGAAAGCCATGTTTGCGCAAAACTGATCGGTGATCTAAACTCTACATGCTAGTGAAAAGTTAGACTCGGGTTTGATTCCTGGTCAGGTCAAAACAAAGATTATAAAGCTGGTGCAATCACAACTTCCCTGTTTAACGTTCAGCAATGAAATGCGACAGTGTGAAGCCTCAACCGATTGACAAGTGGCAGCTTGATTCGAAGACTGAAAGGTCCCTTTGCTGTCTCCTGGCCAAGGCAGCTTGGTGAATAAAGATTTATTACAAACTGTTTGAAACTGAAAAGCCATAGCACATTATGGCTAATTTTGTTGTGTGGTGAGATGATACTGAAACAATGATACTGCTGAAGTTTTGAGAATTGTTTGGTTGTGTTTATAAAATTTGGATTGTTTGTAACTTACCACTATGTGTTTTAGATATTTCAAGTACTAAAGGATTAACCCATACTTATCCAGTTAATGCGATCGGAAAGAAGGCTTTTCAAGATGGCTTACCAGCTTCTCCGAACAGCAAGAAGCGTGTATCATCTGGGAGTGATCTTGCAAAATTAACAAAATCTCCTTCAAAAGTGAAGCAACAGAGATTAGCAAAGGAATCTTCTTTAGCTCGAAAAAATTCATCCAAGACTAAAGTGATACCGACAAAGAAACCTTTATCAGATCCGATACAATCGTCAGACTCCACTTCACAGAGCAAGTCTTCAATTCCGTTTAAAACGCAAGACAATGTTTCTTTACCGGTACCGACTACAGTATCTACTGTGACTTCGATGAGTCTTCTGTCGAAGCCTGATCCCGTCATTAATCTAAACAATACTCCAGTTGTTGTGTTAGAAAAACCTATCAAAATCGATAGGACACTTCCTATACCTCATTCCCAAACTCGAGAGCGAACGAATTCTTCCGACACTTTCTCCTTTCATTCACCCCAGTCTTCTATCCCGACAACGTCTTTTAGACAATATACCCATCATCATAACCCCCAGTTTGATATTGTAAAGTCTCCAGACCGAGGTATCGTCACGTCGAAAGGGCCAACTGTAAACTGTGAAGACATGCGAAACCAACTAGTCAAGCCAAAAAAGATTTCATCTACCCTTAAAGGTATTGACAGACATAACTACAAAATATTTGAAGCTAAATAGAAAAACTTGCACCACTTAGTTCACTCTACAGTAATGTGTGCAAGACGTTTGCTGTGTATAGGCCAAACTATTAATTAAAAAAATCTCAAAAAATACTTAAGTACAAAAGTAATGCAATTTAATATTTTTACTTAGTTGTTTTGGCCGAAACAGTGAAAAAATCTTTTGATCTTTTTTATTGCCTTTCGTCTGACTCGACCTGGAATCAAACCCGGGTCTCCTGTTTCAATGGATCCTTTCAACCACTGATCGATTAATGGCCTTCGTGTTGTTTCGTTGTTAGGATTTTCTTGGAGTTTTTCAGGGTAAACCCCTTGAAGAACTTTATCGTGAAACGATGAGTTATGGATTGCTGCTCTGAAGTGAAGTAGATCAACATTTTTGCCAGCTGCTTGATTATTTTGTTATTTGATAGTCATTTTTGTTAACTTGTTTGGCATGTCATTGCGCCCAGCGCCGTAGTTATTGTATAGAAGCCGAAGAAATGTATCTTTATCTCAAAAAGTTTTTAACATCTCAAACTTTTTAAAAAGAATCCATTACAGCAGCAAATATTGTAGTGGATTTGAAGATATTACGCTTTTTCACTTTCAGATTGCAAAATTTATATAAATTTTTTTTAAGCAGTTTTTGCCAACCAATAGATTGAGCATTGTTTCATAGATTATTGATGGAACTTTTTTTCAGTTCGCGATTACGACCCTAACAAGCACTGTGGAGTGTGGATTCCCAATGAGAATACAAACTGCACCCGGTCTTTCACTTGCAAATTTCATGCAAAAAGCAGCAAAAGAAAAGTTCCAGGTGCGACCTTGCTAACTATATATACGACCCAGAGTTGCAAATGGGCTGAGTAGTTCAGGCCCGAACCCAGAAACATAATCCCAAACCCGAACATGATTTAAAGCCCAAACCAGTCAGGAAAAAGCCCGAAAGTTAAGCTAGGTTTAAAAACGTATGCGGATAATTGTTTCTTTTCATAAACTTTAGCCAGCGTGACTAAATAAAACTACTTAATTGAAAAATTGTGATGCATTGATTATGATTGTACTGCTAATCGTATTGATGCTTTAAAGAAGTCTTCGTTCTTGCTTAGGTATATTGATTGCTTTTAAAGCGCCTAGAGAACAAGACACGTAGCAAGCCTGAATTAAGACCGGAATTTTGTCAACCTTAAGTCCTAACGCGACCCGAAAAGCCCGGCCCGACGTACAACTCTGATATGATCAGTATGCATGAAATGCTTCCCCTATCAAATTCTATGCATAAAACAGTGTCGACACTATTAAACGCTATTGTTAAATGCCCAACTCCTCAGTCTCGCATTAATCAAATTTTTGTAGCGAAACTGTCAAAGGCACCTTACTAAAACATTGCAAACCATTGTGTGCTAGTTATCGCGTGAAATGTTCACGTTTCATTTGTTTTAAACCTTAAAATTACATTCATTCTAAGCAGAAATACTCAATCTCAATACCGCATTTGATTTTAATTATCATTATGTGAGACAGTGGGAAGGGAGTGACTCTTTCACCGCAAAATTTTTAAGTGTAGGAGAATAATACGGAAGTGAGAAATATTTATCCGCACATTTTTCATTTACTTTTTAATAGTTAGAATTAGGGTTTAAGTTCGGGTTAATAGGTCTTTTTAAAGTAAGAATATAAGTTTGAATTTGATTTGAGTCAGAATTAATAAAAAAGTTGATAAAGAAAAGTTTCTGGTTAAATAGTCTCTTCCGAGTGGGAAAGTGTTTGAAATCTTTCATGAGCATTGTTTTCCAAAATAAGATTGTCAATGTATCTTTCAGCCGTTTGAATTCATCAAGTCAATTAGGTTATCTTGGGCACCCTACGCTTACTCAAAACTCGAGATAAATCCAAGAATTGTAGAGACCCACGCCTTCAGAAGTTCTTTATCAAAAGCATAATTTCATTTTTCTAACATAAAGTTTGCAACGTCCTAAAACAGTACAAATAAGGGAGTATTTTTCGTTCTCATTATAATCAAAATCCATTCCTCCATCTGAGCCTCCTTTGAGGCAACGCTTTCGCATTTTTGCCTCTTAAAGCACAGCAATGGCCCTGCATCGTTCTTTAATCGCTAACAATGCAAACAGCGGAAGTCGAAATATTCAGCGACGTGTTAAATGGCTTCAACGTTCAAACGTGGATATTTGTATTGGGAATTTAATTGTTGCAACCACAATAATGCAAAAATTAAAAAAGGAAGTTGATGTATTTTTTCCTGACTGTAAATCTTAAGTAACATTTGCAAATTACTCTTGTTGCTATATCGTTTTGAAAACGTAATTGAATTGTGAATTTGCAAGAGACTTTTACTGGATAGTTCGAGGTTTACTAGGATCTACGATAGACATTAGATATACAGTTTACTGTAGAACAAAGTTCTGTTTGTCTTTAGCCAAAAACCTCTTTTAGGTTAGGTTTTTTTCTGCGAAAGTTTCTGGGGCTTCAGTTTAGATATTTTGCAATCGCCATTGTAGTTTTCAATTTCAATACGACAGAAAGGAAAAAAAGTGCAACATTGTTTAGTACAGAAACACGAAGTTAATTTGGTCTGATAGAGAAAGAACTAGTAGCATTGTTTCCAACCACACACTTTTTTAATAAATGAACAATTTTAACTCTTCTTAAAACTTCTTTTAAGCGTGATTGATATGCTATGAATTTTGAATTAATTTAGCTTTGTGTTATTCTTGATGCTTCAGTTTGAATTACTATCAATTACTAATTTTAAAATGTTGGTGTAGCTGGAAAAGATTTAAAGTTTAGGGTTGATTTTGAGTAAATTTAATTCTAATCTCAGTAAGTTTTACGAAGATTTTCCTGCCAAATTTGGACTGTTTCAGAAAAAGTGGACAAATTCATAAAGGTTCTGACGAAAAGTTGTATTTTTTTTTTTTTTCACAAAATTTAGACCAATTCGCCAATTTTGTTTTTTTAGGTCGCCGAAAACCTTTCGATGAAATGTTGAACGAGCATTTGCGCACTCGAAACAAAGGAAAAGAGAAGTCGGAAACATCGAAGAATGTTTCATCACCTCGCGTACCGGATAGTAAGTTATTGATGTCTCTTTTCAATTAAGATGTTTAACTCAAGATTGCGTGTTTGAAGCGGAACTTCAACTCACAAACCAATCCTACCAGAGTCAAATTTCGCGAAGAAATTTTTCTTTAATTTTTCATATCAAATTAGCTGCATTAGTAGATCAATAAATTTCATTTTCAGATAAGAAATATGTACTACTATTTTTGAGTTGTGAATTCTACTTTGTCGCATTATATCACTGCGAGGCTTAGTATACTTTAGTAATCCAGTGCTAGAAAGTGGGATTAAAATCTTCCTACTTTCTGACTCTTTTTTTTTTGGGTCCTACTGACTTTAACTGAAGCTGAAATTTTTTTAATTGAAGATTTGTATTTTTGTTAACTTTTTAAAGTACGTTTTAAACCAGCCGACTTTGCCGTGAAATTCTTCTCAACTCAGCAAGAAGAAAATACTGAGCTGGGGTAGAGAAATGACTCCCAATTCTCCCAGCTTTATATTCAAGGTACTTGTTTGCGCAGGTCCATCCACCAGTGGTTCTGGAGCGACCAGTTTTGAATCTTCTATGCAGCAGCAATCAACTGCAAATAAAGTAACAATGCAACATGCAATGCCGATGCAGCCTCCGAATACTAACAAAGTCACTTCAACGCCTAAACCGAAACCTTCTGTGCAACTTTTTCCTCGGTAATACTATTGTTGTATGCCACTTTCTCCTTCAGAGGTGTTAGTCTCTTAAGATTACTTGGATACTGAATAGATTGATTTGCGAAGTTCGGTGTTTTGAGCTTTGATGAAAGTCACTGAGCAAGGAGCCATATTCTTTGTCAAATTTACTAAACGACAGATATCTGCTCAGTGCAAATATTGCAAAGATTTTGTTGAATTGCCTCAGAAGAGGTGTTTAAACTGTGTCATTTTTTTCTCTTTTTGTTTTTTCTTTACATCCGAACCTCTTTTGAACGTTTTACAACCATAGTAGTCGTAAATTTAGAGATGGTTTAGCCAAGGTAGCCAACGTAAGTCACAGATTCGTTTTCATTTTGTCATTCTCGATAAAAACAAAAACCACTCCACTGCGGTAGAACTAAATTTTAAAAATATTTTAGTCGATTGGTCAAAAACTAGTGTAAAACGATTTTGGATAGAATGCCCAAGTTATCAAAAGATTTATCCATTTTGAGAAAAATGCTTAATTTCCTCTAGAATCTGCATTCCTCTGAAATTCCTTTTTGATCGCACTAGAATTAAATTAAAACCCAAATTTAATTCACCAGAGTAAAAACATAAGCAAACCGTGCCATTGTGCAATAAGCATGCTAGCAAATCATTGGCTCTTAATGTTGCAGTTTGTCAAAGTGTTTAATGGTCCTACGCAATACTTTATGCAAATAGTCAAATGTAAATAAGTTTGGTTTGGTGTGATGATATTGACATTTGAATTTCAGTTTGGTTAATACTTCGTCGCACTTCAATATATAGCAAATTTGAGTGTTTTTCAGAAAAAAAACTTGTAGAAATTTGCTTGATCACTCCAACCGGGTTATGATCTTGCACTTTTGTTGGGTTTTATTGCACAATAGCTTGGTTTGCAGAAATCATGTATGTCGTAAGATGTTTTATTTTCATAAATAAAATCTTTCATTATAGTCGCTGTATTACGCCGAAGCGTGTAACGAGTTTGCGGGGAATATCTCCGCGTCATTGCGCCCAGGCAACACAGCTCTAGAGACGAACGCTTTACCGCTCGACCAACTTTTATTTCTTAGTTAAATTTAAAATGCTATTCCAAGGATTTCATTAATTGGCTGCCCCAGTATGTTTAGACTTACCACCTACAAGTTCAAACAATCTACAACTTTTTTGCAATTTCTTAGAAAAAAACGAAGAAAATTCAGAGACAAATTTAACCACATAATTAGTTTTTTGAAACTGCCGTACTCTTTCTTTTGGATTAAAGCATCGAGCAGCAACTCCAGTAAAGTGAAAAAAGCCCTTTTTCACTAAAAGAATGGGCACTTAGGACCTCTTAACCACACAGGAGACCATTGTAGATTCACGCGCTTCATTGGTGATAAAATAGTGTGAAACCGCCAACCCAGTTGGTTGTTAGAGGCGACCAGTAAGCAGAAATTATCAGTGGTCGCTTATGTTTTTGATTGAAATTTTAATGCATTTCAGCCCTGCCCCTGTTAATTTCGTTGATCTCTGGCTCGATCGAATGGTGCAATATGATGATGCGATCAAAGATACCAATCAGTGCTACTCGAACAGGCATCCATCTCCCTTAATGGTTTGTACTATGATTAGAAAATTATTGTTTTCATATGTATGCTCTCCTCGGGATTGGAATGCTTTGACTCGCTATATTCAAGTTTCATTTGTCGAATTTCGTGTATTGATTCGCCGACGTTCGACTTTTGAACCGTCGATGTTCTCGGCAAAGAGCTTGAAACTTATTGTAATTGTAAATACGACTTTATTTACCAAGTTGCCTCTGCCAGGAGACAGCAAAGGGACCGTTCGGTCTTCGAGTCAAACTGTCACCTGTCCACCTCTCTACCACACACGATGGAGGCTTCACACTGTCCCTTTTTAATGCTGAAAGTCAAGCAGGGAAGCTGTTAATACCATTCTTATGGTCTTTGGTGTCACCCCACCTAGAATCGAACCCGAGTCTACCGTTTTAGCAGCAGACGCTCTATCCAATCGACCACAAATCGGTTCAAATCAAACCGAATTGAGGCAAAATGGATTAGTGGCCCAGTCTAACAAACGACTTGCATGTGGAATTCAGTTGGTATCACAAAATGTTCGGTTTAGGTTCTAAATGAACGAATTCCAACAAGACTTGAAGGTACTTAAGAAGCCAAATGTTAAAGCCTGTCAAATTTGTTCGCTAGGTTTGCCATTTGGGATCTCGCAAGATGGGCGCCAATTATTTGAGCTACAACCGTGCTACTGACCTCCAGTGGAACGTATTGGGTGGCATGAGCAAACAAATCCGCAAGCAAAACTCCGTCAATATGGTAAACGTCGACCGAACAACGTCGCATTTCACCTCCATCCCACCTGCTACTGCGCCTGTTCTCAATACGATACGGACAGAAAAAGAGGCTTTGGCCCAAAAGCGTGGTTACAGCTCTCCTGCCTGCAGTTCAAATTGCAATTTTACTCCTTTCTATGTAAGGACTAAAGCCGCACCTTCGTTGCGTCGTTTATCATGTCAAAGCCAACGTTTTCGTTCGCAAAGTGGTGACGCAGGACGTCTGTTAAAATCGAACTTGAAAGTTGCAGCCGCATCCATTCCAAGACATCCCAACTCCGCAAATCCGGAATCACTTTCAGCTGCAGGAACTGTTTTCGTTCCGATGCCTTTGGACCACAGGTTTGAATTTTTTTGCGTAATACAGTGTAGATAAAACCTTACTTTTTTTGACTTTACGTATTTATATTTTCGGTCATGGGCTCGAAATGAAAGGCAACAAGAACTAAGATGAAAAAGCGATGCCTAAAACGTGGTTGTTGTTAGGTAGAAGTTATCTGACTGGTAGGATTTTGAATCTTAAATGTTAACCCGAATTCATATAATCATACTTTTATCATAGAATTTCTAGTTCTGAAACTATCTTTAAAGAAATTTAGCGGCTAAGTGTTTAGTTGAGTTGTTAGATACCTGACCTAATAGTGAGATTTCATCTCAGTTTGAAACGAAATGTGATTGAATTACGATCTACAAAAAGAGGAAGTTGGATACAAACCAAAAATACGCAGTGATTCAAAGCGAGTGATCCTAATTTTCGTGCGTACCCGTCAGTATCACAGATACGAGTTTTCAAATATAGCGTATTTAATACCTTCGTTACTGGCGGAAGTGATTAAGAGAGCTTGCATTAAGGCGGCTAATCAATGAAGCGCCTTTCCTGACTGAAGTTGGAAGGGTATTTTTACATTCCGGAATTAAATAACTGGCAAGCTGCATCGATTCGAATTTGTCGGGAATTTTTTTTTTAACGAACTTCCAAAACTTTTCTTGACGAAAAGTTGAAAGTAAAATTCAACGGTTTCAAAAATTCAAAATTTAGATTTGCGGAAGTTTTTCGGCGTAGTCAAGTTCAATCCAAATCTAAGTCAAGCTAACTTCTCGTTTGTTTTTAGATTATCGAACGACGCTCGTCCTACCACTTCCAGGGTGCCTTCAGACGTTGCTTTTCCATCCGACGTGAACCTGGGATTCGTAAACAATCCTACATCTTCAACTTTTCCTACAAATCGCAATACCCCCTTGTTCAGCCAGCAGGCTAACTCGGCTTTTTGTAAACGCGATATCAAACTAAAAACCACGCCAGTGAGTTTTGAGTTTCGTCTGTATTTTGGTGTTATTATGCGTTATACATTTTGGTTTGTTGCTAAAAGTATATCTATTGGGCATATCGTGGAAATTATAAGTTAATTTCTATTTTAGTTGTGACTAATGACTATTTTTACAAAGCTTTAATGATAATTCAGGAGCTAGATGGCGATTTTAATCCAAACATACGACTTCTATAAAATTATGATGTAGAGTAGAAATTTTGTCCAACTCTAGCAACTTTAGGAAATACCTGGTATACCTTTTATTGCTAGTTATTACTAGTTTACTCTTGGCATAAAATTGTAAGCTTATGCAGTTGGTCAAAACCAACTAGGACACGTGGCAGAGAAGCTATTTACACCAAGTATGGACCAGGTTAATTCTCTAATGTTTGACATTCGTAATTGTTGTTACATCTTGATTTACCACGTTACCTTGGCCAGGAAATAGCGAAGGGACGGGATCGTTTGGTCTTCGAATTAAGATGCCACCTGTCCAGTGTACACAGTGGAGGCTTTGCACTCTCCTCTTTATTGCTGAACGTCGACCAGGTATTCAGCGAATACCAATTTTTATAGTTTTTGGTTTAGCCCGACCGAGAATCGAACCCGAGTCTACCGCTTTAGTGTTAGACGTTCTATCTATTCGATCACTGACCAATGCTGTTATTGCTGTTTTACTGAAATGTTGCTGACCACTTAACTTTTGAAATTTGCAGTCACAGATGAAGCAAAGTATCAAGCAAGAACCAGTGAATGGTTTATCATCAACCATGCTAGCTGGTCGAACTATACACCATCGTACCGTCTCATCGGAGCCTCAGTCATTGGAAGATTACATTTTCACAGATGACTCAACAAATTCGAAAACAATACAACTTAATCAAATCGATAATTCAGGTAAAAATCAGTCTTATTAACAGAGATTTGTAGTAGGCTCATAACCAGGGCTTCGGAGCATCGGACCCAAGCATTTTTCCCAGAGTCTGAGCCTTTAACTGCACTTAATGTGTAGCTAGACCTGGGGTCGCAAAAAATCTACGAGCTCCAGCTCCGATTTTCTTGAAATGAAAAACCTTGCCAAAGCCAAAGAAACGCTCATAAAAGTATTTAAAACCTGGAATTTTAACTTTAAGTGTTTCAAACTATTAATAGTCCATATGGTTTTTCAATGTGGATGACCAATTGACCATGCTAGATGCATCTGTAGTCAACAGTAGCAGTGCGCAACGAGGGTGGAGTGGCCCAGAAGTCTGAAGCCCCCCTTTTTGCCAAGTCGCGAAAAAAATTTAACCTAAACTTTTAATAAAGTTTTAGACATGCCCAGTATGCAGATGGATGAGACTGTTAATGATGAAAAACTTTACAGTGAAAAAGCTGCCTAATTTTACCAATTAATTTTTTCCAAATGTCTCGAGAAACGTGTGAAATACCATTCAAAAGGCGTTAAAATGGCAATTTTTTTTTTGTCAAAACATTGCAAAAATCGCCCAACGGCTGGGGGCTCTACCCCAGACCCCCGTCTATGAAACGCAGACAAATTTTAGCTTTGAGCTCAAGCTAACCCTCGTCCCTTCGCAAAATCCTGGTTGCGTGCCTGTCAACAATTGACTTCATGGATTAGATACCGGAGCAAAACTTTCTGGCTTTATTGCGGCTGGCAAGTGACAAAGATGCAGAGCTGGAGCCATACCTTTTTTCCAATGACTCTGCAGCTCAGCTCGTAACCAAGATTTTTTGTTCAGGGAAGGGGCTTGAACTCCCAAGTTTAAAAATTGCCTAAACGGAGGTCTGAGGGTGGAAACCCTAGCAGCTGGGGAATTTTTATGATTTCGGAAAAAATAGCCATTTCAACGGCATTTCTCACGTTAGTAGAGTGAAAGAGCTATTTAAAAGAACTAAATGCTGAGGTATTATGGAAAGCCTTTGACAGAATTAAATCACTGAACCTCTTCAGCCCCATTTTACTTTGGGTTAAATTTTGTAAGTAACTTGGCTAAGGGGGGAAGGCTTCAGTCCTATTAGCCCCCGCCTTTGCTACGTCACTGATTGGAAGTTTCCGTTAGGGTTGGATTCGAAGGTGGTCAACTCAAATTTTGGTAGCTTTTCTGTTTTGACTCAGTAAACTAAAATAGAGAAAATCTGCTGTAATGGACTTAAAATAGCGTTGATTAAATTGTGTAAAATACAAGCTTTTGAAAATTTTAGAGAAAAAGTGTTGTGCGTAAAATACTATTTTTTGAAAATTTTGAGAAAAAGTTTTGCTTGATTATTCAAATTCCGTCATATTAATTTCGTCAACTTTTCATGTTCCGTTTATGGCTAAGATATATGACGTATATTAGAAAAAAGGTTTTGAAGAAAACATGGCCGTAAGTGGGACATAGAAACTCGGTTTATAACCTCTTTTGTTGGTATTTATTGATTGAAACTTATCCATCATTTTAGGCCGTCGAGGAAGGTTTTCTCAAGAGAACAAAGCTGCTGGAGCAAGCATTTCTAATGCAGCATTCAACGTCGATGGTACTTCGGACCAGTTTTTTGAAATTTTAAGTGGTAATACTGCAGCTCCGAATGTAACATTTCGAAACTGGGAAGATCAGTCCCAACCCCACAGCGTTTCGGGCGATAAAGCCCAACTCGTCCAGATCCCAAATGCGACAGCCCATGGGACTAGTTTGGGAGAAAACTGGACCACAGAGATACTATCTCTTCTCGAATCCACAGAGCCGAGTAAGAGTACATCTGTTTCTTCCAGTCAGAATTTTTCTTATACTCTTCGAGATAGTAATTTTTTAACTTTTTCTAACGATACGTCCAATATTGCAAAAGTAAGCAATATAAATACCTGACAATATTGTACTTTTTATCCGATACTTTTTTCTTTTAGTGTTACGTCTTAATCTTTAGTTCAATGCTAATTTTATCTGCTTAATTAAAAAATAAGAGCCAAAATTATTTTTAAAATTTTGTGCGATGTGCTCGGAAAAGGTCAATTTTTTGCTGGGTGTACGAAAATCGATGCTTTTTTGGTTCTTATGATTTTTCAGTGAGTGGAATTCTTTAATACTTCAAATTGATGCGGTTAAATAGAAATGCAAAAGATCGAAGCATTTTAGGGATTTTGAAAGTAATTTTGGCTGTGATATGCTTTTTAAACTTTTAATTTTTAAGTTTTGCCTTCACATATTTTAGCCTACTGTAAGAATTTTTATTTTGAAGCACAAAAACTTTATAAATCTTTGTGTTAAAGCTAAAATGTTAATTCGTCTGCGTTTTTCCTTGACATATAACATTTTCCATTCTTAAGCTTTCGTGCCAATGTTTTCTCTTATTCTTCACGTCATAGTATGGAGGAAAGACAGTTTTTGAGGTCTCAATCAAAATCAGAAATTTGATACTATCACAGCATATTAGAATATGCGCTAGGAGAACTGTAGTATTGTTCTTGTTGTGAGAACTACCAGTATGTTCTAAGTGTAGTTGTTATTTTGAAGGATGTTTCGCTGAATTTAGGCAGATAAAATCCCATTCAAACGAGATCTAGTTGTAATTTAATGCTTGTAGGCATTAGGCAATCAAAAATTTACCAGTGTGTTGTTAAACAGATTTGCAAAAATCCATCAACCAAGAATACTTTGTTTTTTTGTTTGTTGATTCATATTTGTTACATACCTAAACAGTTCGTTGTCTTAAACTTTTTGTGTTTTTTAATGTTTCATAAATATGGACCGAAAATTAAGAATGACTTGAATTAGAAAAACAATGTTTTAAAAACGTAAAATACGTTTAGTGTTGGAATATTTATATCGACTTCGAAAACTAACTAACGTATAATTTCAAGTCCTAGAATTGAATAGATGGAGATGGACAAAGCTATAAATATTGAAAATAAATCTTTTTTTGTCCAAAATAATCTTTTATAATTTGTATTGAATAGTGAACTTTTACGGCTTCTGAAAAGAGCATTTAAGTCGGAGGTTTTTTGCTCGGTTTTCTCTCAAAAAGTTTTGACAAACTTTTTAAGACTAACTCCACCAAATTTAATCTCTCTACTACTATCCGTTTTCAAGATATGGCTGTTTAAATTTCCCCATAGAAAATTTTTTCTCTTAAAAATTTTTCCAGGGTTGCCAATTCCAATAAGTGCTTTGCGGCAGTGTTGCTATGAAAATGAAATAAGGTAGGAATTGTCGATTAGCTGCTTTTCAAGTAAACAAAAGTTAATCTATCACTGTCTTGACAAAATAGCAACCTGCAACACTGAAGCAAGACGTAGAAAGTTTAACTTTGGTGAGAATGCATTTTAGGCTTTAGCGAACATTTTGGTCAACGGCGAAAAACTTGACTTGAATGCCCCTTAGAGCTCAAATTCCTACTAAAGCTGAGCTATGGAAAGTTCAGTTAAAAGCGAATATCGTATATTTTTTCTGGCCTTGCTAAGATTTTTGAACTCGTCTCATACAGTATGATTTTTACGCATATACTCGTAATTCTTTGTATTATTGTCTGTCTTCACTGGATATATCTATATCATCTATTTTACGTTTCTTAATAGATTTGATCAAACTTGACTTATAAGTGAGGTTATACTGATATGGTTTTCAACACCCAAGTAAAAACATTTATACTTCGTTAATTTTGTTAGGTTTATTGGTTGCTTGTTTTACTGTTAAAACTAACTTAGTTTTTAGAAAATGAGTTAAATGCAAAAATCCTCAGCAATTGATATTGCTTTCATCCAGAAAGCGTAGTAAAGGTTTTCTTGTGTTTAGGCTGGTGGAGAAAAATCATTACCTTGGGTTAGAAAATTAGTCTACAACACCAGAAGAACTTTGAAGTTTTAAGTTATTTGTTAAACTTGGTATATAACTTCATTACATTTTAGCAAAGTTTTTGTTTGGCGTTTAGAAAAAAAAACATTATCCTCGGTATTAAACTTTTTTTAGTCTGGTTGCTTTGCTTCGGTTTTTAGACTGCAACCTAGCCAGCAGCAGGGAATGTTACAGCTTGTGTTTTCGCTGTATTTGGTCAATTTCATTTAGAATATGGAAACATTTTTCCTAACCCTACGTCTTTCAACGGGACAATGAGACATGTCTTGAGGCTGATGGCGCAGTTTTGAATAAGTTTGCGTTGTATTCATCCTTTAACTTAATTTCGCCCAATGTCTTTCCGTCAAGTTGTAACGATCTTCTGGTATTCAAGTGTTGCGCAATTGCTCGCATTTGTTACGGTTGTTTTCATATCGTCCTACGCTGCGTTTCTGTGATCTGGGTTGTCTCGGAGTCAGTTGAAGTTAATACTCGTACATGGTTGTGAGCAGGTCTGAAATAATTGCTAGCTTTATATAAATTTTGGAAATCTTAATTTTCAAACTGGCTTAATACTAGAGTTTACTTGCTGCTGTTGCTGTCTGTATTTCTTCTTGAAAACTGATTTGGCGGTATGGCTGAACCAAACTTGATAGAAAAGATATGCTGGGATATCACAACTCGATCCGGCAAATTCAAATTGGTGAACTGCTTTTCCTTCGCCAAAGTGTTCTTCAATTTTGAGTTTTATTCTCTATTGCAATTGCTGACCAATTCAATGGTAGGGAGTCATCGAAACCACACGAGCATTCAATTGGCTTAACGTTCCAATGCGTGCCTCGCCACTCACTGCAACTATCGAAATTTTTCATCCCCGATTCAGATTTATGTGGGTACTTGGTATGTGAATGTGAGTCTAGCCACCAAATTATTTGCGACTGTAAAGCAGTTGTTTTCAGTTTGCAGGTTTGTAAATTGTTCTGATATCTTATTGGAGTATCGTAGTAAAATTTTGCCGTAACAGCAAAGAGATAGCTCCGACTATATTGAGATGAAAATTGCTGTAATTACAAGGCTTCTTGAATTTTATATTAGTACTGAATATGCTACGTACAGTTGGAAGTTCTTCGTAAGATTAAAATATAGTGATTTTAAATTTGTTCGAAAAGAGTTTTAAAAAAGTTGGGTTCTTAATTGACAAACGTTTGTCCAATGTCCAGCTACATCAAGCGTATTTTCGTTCGAAAATGTTTTTGTGTTGCGGATTATTTACGTTGGATTCGAAAGCCGCTGGCACTGTTACACGTACAATGGAGCCTCAAAACGAAATTTGACTCCGGTATATTGGTAAAGGTAGGTTATTGCAAGCATTTACGTATTCGACTTAATGAGCTTTACTAATTGCTGATCTAACCAGAAATTGACTGCTAAATTGACTTTCAAATCCCGGTACAACCCTGTTCAATTTAAAATTCGAAAAACAGCGGTACTTTAGTGAAATGGGTTTCTTTGATTGTTGCATTGTGCGATGAAATATAATCAAATGTGCTTTCTACTGTTAAAAGTAACTAACAGTAGCATGTATTTTGTACTTAATTGTTGTGCACTAGTTTTGTCTGCTGATTTTCAAATGTGTTTTGTGTCGGAAAGAAGAATTTTTTTTTGAATTTTAAACTAGCTTCAGATGTCATACGTTTTCTGTGTCTAGATTCAATGGGATAATAGATGCTTTTTTTAATCTTACAATTTAAACTGCTACCCCTTCCCCAAAGAGGCGAGTGATATTTCAACCTCTCTTAGTATTAGTCATTAACACAATTTTTTCATGAGTATGGCATTAAAGATTTTTTTTTGATCATTATCCAATTCTTCACTTCATTGCAAGATTTCGCAGTAACGACGAGTGCTTAATTACATTATATAGCAGTGCTTTATGGAAAATCACATTAATGTCTTGCCCAGAGTGTTATTTTTTTTGGAAAAAGTTGTTACCCCTGTAATTGAAACAAGAATTCAGTTTTAAGTGTGTTTTTGTACATTTTTTGCTGTAACGTTGCACAGTTTTTGTCGTCTTAACGGGGTATTGTGTGAAAAACCAAACCAAAAGGGCGCCAAAAAGTCTCCGTTTGCGTGCGGCCTTAATTTCTGAATACTTTGATATTTGAAAGTGTTTTCTCAAGCAAGTTAAGAGCAACGGCTTCGTTACTGCCTTGTGCGCTTATCGTTGATGCGATGTGAACCTGACCAACAGCGGCGGGCATGTTTCACGGGCGCATTTGATTTCTTTCTTCGAGCTACTTGTTCTTTTTACTATATCTTTTTTTTTGTATCATGTCATTTTGAAAAAGAAAATGTAAATAAAAATTAATTTATACAACTGTTAATGTGTTGTTGAACGAACAGCTAAGTGCATGACAATTGACAAGCTTATGACGGAATGGTGTTGATTTTTTCATGCCTCATGTAAAAAGGTTGATGACTGTTGTTGACTAACCACTGACAAACAGATAGACTCGATGAAAATAGTTAAAAGGTACCTTTTAGACTACCGCATGTTTTTTAGCTCGGTTGTCTGTCCATTGCTTATAAGTTTTCATTCTTATGCTTCTTTCAATAGGAAAATTTTGCAATCGGGCCCCGTGTACTTGTCACACGCCAGAACAGGAGGCCCTCCTCGAGTACTTAACGGGGGCCGAAGGCCCCCAGTTTGCTCGTTCGTGGGAATTAGCGTTCAAGTATCTTTCCCAAGGACACCACGACGCGTAACCAGCACAGGCGGGGAATTAGCAACCTTTCGATTACGAAGTAACCTACTCACATTACTAACGCGACGCTCCTACCAACTGAGCTATCGCCGCCGCTACCTTGGTAGCATGATTTTTCCATCAACACAAAAGTCACAGATCGAGAAGGATTGCCGGGGTTCAATTCCCAACATGGCCAATCATATTGAAAACTTCCTTAAAATTTGAAAACAATTTTAGAAAATGTTTTTTACTTGGAAGCCAATTTTGGCACGATTTGGAACTGCGAATATCAGCTAAGCTCAGGACGTGTTTTGGACTTGCCCTGTAAGTAGGTGAGCTGGGCAATTTAATTTTTTCAACTGACTTTCGGATTTCAGCAATTTTGTTTTTTTCCAATGGCTCTAAAAACGTGCGAAATGTGTTCCAAATAGCGTTAAAATGGCTATTTTTTTGAACAAAAAAATTTCAACTTTTGGTTCAATCCCCCACCCTTAGCAAAATCCATGTTGCGCGCCCGACTAGGCTAAACGGATGCATGATTTTGTCTCGGAAAAAATAACGCTGAGTGGGTGGTTAATTTCAACTTTAAACTGAATTTTAACTAAAATTTTATTCACCAAAAAATTATCTTCACTGGAATATCAATTTCACTTGCAAGTGATTTAAGTATCAATGAATATGTCAATTTTCTTCCATTAAACAGAATTGTAATTTTTGCCAAAATTAGTAAATTACAAGTGGTAGCGTTAAAATATCGTTATTCAATTTGCAATTTGTTTGACTAAAATTTACGATAAAAAAACATATTAACTCTAATCTCAATTTGTGTTGAGTGTTTTAACTAAAAAATGGCTAAAAATCTAAAAAATGACTAAAATCGCTAAAAAAAAAGGCTAAAAAATGACTAAAATCGCTAAGGTAATTAAAAATTTACTAATACTTTGTTAAAATTCCTGAATTTTAATTTTATGTTTAAATTTACCAATTGAAATTGCATTTCAAATCCTCAGTTTTACCGTAATCACCAAAAGCATCATTTCTTGGTGGCCATGTCTTCGTCTACGGCAAAAGTCTTAGGGGTAAACTTTCCGGTGTTATAAATCAAGAGTTAATAATTAAACTTCAACAGGATAATTCTGATCAACCACGAAATACAACGAATACATAAAGCATACAACAGTATTGCCACACAATGACATATTGCCACACAAAGACAGCCCAGTAAAATAAAAACTACGATTAAGTTAAACGAAAATGGGGTTCGGCGGGGACGATCGTATAGCATGTACTTGGAGTCTCAGCCCAGTATTGAGTCTTTTAGGATCGAGAAAACCTTTTCTCGATTTTCACGAGAATTGACAAGACCTCCAGGATGGTGAAGGACCTTTAATTTTTTTTACCCTGAAAATCTTTACCTTTCGCTTTCCTTGAACGAAATAGTGGCTAACCCACTAAATACAGAGCAGCCAATATCTGGATTGCATGACTAGGCAAATACAGTAAATACAGATCAATAAATTATTAAGTTGCAAAATGCGCTAGGGAGGAGGTGTTTTTTCAGAAAAAAACATCTTCATAAATTATCGGAATTCTACCAACGAGACAAATGAGTAAGAGCTGCGATACGTTTAGCGCCCGTTAATACCACGGCTAAGCAACGATACCATTAGATTAGTGTCATGATTAGGGTTGGATCCATTCATTTTTTTCAGCATTTTTGAATTCAAATTCATTGACTTTGCAAAATCTACGATATTCAAATTGATCGATTTTAAAAAATCCACGAGCGGATTCAATTTCAAAATTTAAATTCAACCAAAACCGTATTAAAACCGTAATTTAACATTCAAGACTGCTGCGTGTAAATTAATGTGCACAGTCTACTCTATGTGAAAGAAGACAGCATTGTCAGGCCATTACATTCGTTTTGCTGGTTCCCTAAATTCTTCATATACTTAATTTTACAAAATCAACTTAAAAGCTCAACCTTGGTACTAGTGGTGCTATTCATATGTTTTAGGAACCGGTTCTCTCACAGCAGTTGAAAAAAGGTATTTTTTGTAAAGCGGGCAGCTGAAAGGCTGAGCAGTCAAAAAGTGGTTCTCGTGAAAAAAGGCTTGGTTATGTTGGGAGTGTTAGGCACAATTTGCAATTCTGAATTGTAAGGGTCCTGCTGAAAACAAAAATGCCTTCAGAATAGAAACAAATACAGTACAACCTACAGCACATCACGCGCAGGCTCGTAACTACGACTTTGCTAAGGGAGGGGGTCTTGACCCTAAAGCTAATAGTTGTATACTGCGTCGCACAAACGGGTGTCTAGGGGAAGCCCCCAGCTGCTGGGCAATTTTGTAATTTTTCAGAAAAAAACTATTTTAACACCATTTGGATGACATCTCGTAGGTCTGATGAAAAATTAGAAAGAATTGCTAAAATTTTGAAGCCATTTGACATAAGTTACTTAGCCCCTCTCCGTACTTTCTGGTCCATATCAAAACACGTTTTTGGGTAAAATTTTCCAAGCCCCCTTAAGCCCTAATCCTTGTAATAACACCACTGAACAGTACACATGGTCAAAAAAAGTTGAAACGCATTCTACTGCATGTTAACTCCAACGATAAAAGCTAAGTCATTTTCATTTGAAAATTTTCACAGCCATTTGCTGTCCCAATGTCACAGTACCGATAGCTCTTTAAGCAAATTTAATAGCAAAAATATTACGGAAGCAATTTTATCAGTCGGTTTTCTAAATTTAGAAACCAGTTCGCGCGAATCTGCTGAACAGGATCACTGCTTAGTACCCTTGCTATTGTCGGCCTGTTAGTTGCAATAAATGATAATCAAATAAATACTAATGGTTAATGAACGCATTTTGAAAATTACTGATGTAGAAGACGAATTTTGGACTTTTTTCGCAATTTCACCTCAATTTCAACTACCATAAAAGCAGCTTCAAAGAAATCCATGCAACAGGGTGTAAAAATATTTTTTCGCAGGTTTATTAAGAAGCTAATTGTTGTGAAAACAACTTCAAAGCACATAGCAGCGTTACGTTTGCCATCACAAAGTTTGCTTGATAAATTGCATAGAACGCGTTTGCAACATGCCTTGACGACTTATAAATCGCTACTAATGCAATGTATGTTAGTTTTAATTTGAAAAAAATCCACATTCAACGAAAGTTTAATTAGGACATTCAAATTCAGTGACTTTTAAATTCCGCATTCAAATTCATAGACTTTTGAAAGTCCACATTCAAATTCACGCTAACTTGTGAGCGGATTCAAATTCAATCCAACCCTAGTCATGACTAAGAAAAATAGAGAAAGAGTGAGGGACTTAACGTTATGGCAGACAATCTTGCCGAAAACAAAAGTCAAAAATTTCGCAGAAAACGCAACAATAAACCGAGCAGATAAATGAAATATCGCTGCTCAAAAACTGCAAAAATTTTTCGAAAACAGACTTTCAGAAATATATACTTGATAAAACATTCTCAAACATGATACAGAAGCACAATAAGCAGAGCTTCCCCGACCCTTAATTCGAACAAAACGCATTTTCACGTGATGGAGGTTGCCAACAATTAAATTAATAAGGTGGTGATCGACATTGAAAATAGGACATCTGCGATATGTTTAGGTCTTCGTGAGTTTGAATGTTTACAAGATTTTGCAATTCAGGGCTAAAATCTTACTTGGTATGATGAAAACGACTGAAAAAATAAAGACCGAAGAGGTCGCAAAGCACCACCATCACCATCAAAAACTTATTTCCGAATTTGGTTAATAGATTCAAATCAAATCTTTCATTATACTCGCTGTAATACGCCGAAGCGTGAAGCGAGTTTTGCGGGGCCCATCTTGAAAATAAAATCCACATAGCAGAGTTTACATGCAAAATCAAAACAGCAAGAAATGTCCTCAACAGTCAACACTAATATCACAGTGCATTTTATGGGCAAAGGATTGTTTTAAACACTGATGCACTCCTTTTTGTCACCAACTTTCTCTTCGTGCAGTTGACTGCAAACAGCATAGTTCATACATGTTAGCCTGCATTTGCTGTCACCCTTCATACATGACAATAGGAAAGTCAACATGTAATCGCGCAACTTCTAGTCTTACTTTGCCCTAAAAAAGAATTAAACACTGTTAAGCCATAAAAGTACAAAATTTGCTGTGTTTGTATTAAAATTTTGAATACTGTAACGTGATTTAACCAATGTAAGCTGATTTTTAAATGTTTTGTCATACAAGCAGAACACTAAACACTAATCTGACTCTAACCTGACAGTCTTTCAATTCAAATTGTGCTCGCACAAAAAATGAGATTAATAGTAGCAGTGGTTATTTAATACTCATTGAAAAGGCCTGCATCACGGAAACAGATTAGTTAAGCAATTCCCTACCATCAAAATCATTGACAAACTCAAAAAATGCAATTACATTGTTGATTTGTATTGCTGGTCTATTTTTTACTACATTTCTTTTCCACATAAATAAAATTATTAAAATTCAAATTTGATTACCTAGTCAAAAATACTTCACTTATCTTTAATTTGTACTAGAACCATAATTGAAACAAAATGATATTCTCCTACACCACAAATTAACAATGAAGAGTCTGCTATGCATGTTGCAAAATTCCCGTTTAAAACTATAGTTGGACTTCCAAAAAAACAAGAAGTGGAAAAGCAAAAAAAGCTCCAAGGAAATTAGTTTATTTCTATAAAAGCAAATTCACAAACCTGACTTTTTAATCCTTTGGTAATTTTCTTAAACTTTATTTTACCCGGAGCTTTTCCATAACTTTCTCTGTAAAACTCATGAGCTAGATGTCCATCTTCATCAAAGTACATAGAACTAAAAAACACAAGCAAATTGAAAAATATATAAATGTAAGCAAAAAATGATTCACCTCACAAGCCGAAATAACGCCCAAAAACTTGCTACAAATAAATTGATTTTTGCACTGTTACTGAGCATAGTATTGGTATGTCAGTATGTCACACTACAGGGTGTCTCGAAAGTACATATACACTTGCAATTTTGATTTGCTTTTGTATTCTTCTTAGGGCATTCATCATTTGTACTCATCATAGGGCATTCATTTCTTCAGAGAGTATAGTGTGGAATACTGTGGATGAAGTAGTAAAATTTAGGTATTGTTTGCCTTTTTCATCAACCCACAGAATGACAAGGAGATTAAGCAACAAAATACGCAGCAAAATTGCTGT
Organism: Trididemnum nubilum; assembly: GCA_963965965.1. Classification (NCBI taxonomy): domain Eukaryota; kingdom Metazoa; phylum Chordata; class Ascidiacea; order Aplousobranchia; family Didemnidae; genus Trididemnum; species Trididemnum nubilum. The sequence continues at coordinate 14,013,232 of OZ014478.1, read as the reverse complement.
TTGGCAAGAAGCATTGGGATCAGTAAGGCAAACTCAGCGCCTCTTTAACAGGGATTTTAAGTTTTTCCTCCCAGAGCTGGAAATAATGTTTTGGTTGAAAACTGTTGCTTTCAGCAAGATGGAGCTCCTGCACATTGTGTCAGGAATGTCAGTGACTACTTAAATCAGTTGTTTCCCGATATGAGGATCGGGCGCAGAGGTCCTCTGGAATGGGCTGCTCGTTCACCTGACTTAACCCCATCCAACTTTATTCCTTACAAGTAAAGTTTACTCCACATGGCCTCAAAACCTTGAAGAGTTAGAATAAAAAATTATAGTATCATGAGGACTAGATACACAAGTTTTATTGCAAAGTGTCTGACAAGAATGCATCAAAAGGTGGCTGAAATGTCTCAAAATTGGTGGTTCTCACGTTGATGTCTAATATCTTGTCAATAAGTAAATTCAATCAGATATTAGGATGGTAATCTGTTTCTAGTAGTTTATAGAATATTTTGGCACACTTTTGACAAACTTGAATAAGCTAATAGATTGTTATTCATATTTTAAAGTGTGTACTTAGTACTTTTGAGACACCCTGTTTTAATGATAGCTTATCAAATATATAACATTAAGTGATCAAAATCAAACCTTGTCCTTGTTAACACAAAAGGCGTGCCTTTGAAACTTGAGTGTAGCTGGACAGCACTTGATGACGATGGTTCATCTTCTGACTGGGATCCTGTGACATAATCCACTCCTTTTTTAACATATTTTGCAGCTTGAGCACCCATTTTTCAATTTTATATAGTGTAGGCTGAATGTTTCAATGCTAATACTGGTACCACAAGAGCTTTTAAAAATATGGCCTACCCTATTAAAGAACAAGACAAAATTGAAACACTGACTGACAAGTTTTTAGACTAGGCGATTTTATTAGTAGCACTTTAAGACTGTACCGTAAGTAATAAGAGTTTGGTAAGATATATAATAGGAATAATTCTGTTATGTGCTATCTCAGTTCTGGTATGGCCTCAAGTACAACATTTTTAATAGACCAGTGTAGACTGTAGAGTATGTCAGCAGGTTGACCTAGTACAAGCTATGTCTGATGTGGTACGCTAGTTTTAAAGATAATTTTTGAGTACCAGGGTACAAATAACAATACCGGTAATTCATTTGATTTACATTTACGTCAATTTGTGCATTACATCAACTACCAGTAATTAAGGCAGGCCTAGACTAAGCTGCAAGCCTAAATTTCAAGAAGTACCATACTGGTACCGGTACCAGTGAATAGCCTATCATATACAGGTATAGGCTACCTAGTATCTAGCCCATCTGCCTATTTGTTGTTGCATCTTAATCTGTTCTAGTCAGCTAGTATTGCAGAGTTCTTTTGCCTGTTCTAATGATCATATACAGTACAACAGTATGTACCGGTACATCAGTAGTCTGTCTATCATGTAAGTCTATCATCAGTGATAGACCAGAGACGGTTCCAGAACCATACCACTTACCAGCAGCACAGCAGTTGGGCAGACTAAAAAGTACGCACAATAAAACTAATCATATGGTAGGCATACCCCAAAAACTACCTCTGTTATTGCTTTACATAGAATGTAGAGTTGTAGACAAGATACAAAAACAATAGAATAATAACTATGTTACTGATGGCTGGATCTGCTATGCCTTGAAATAAAAACGTACATTAACAATGACATACAGTCTAGTCTACAACCACTTAACCACCACCCTTCATAACTGCAGCAAATACAAGCGCAAACTCATCATCATATCATCATATTTATTTATTTACCAAGTGACGTCATATCACAAGAAAAAACTGCAACTTCCTCTAGGTCTATCACCAAAGCATCGAAATATGCAATTCCTTTAAAACCAAACACACAAACTTGCAGAGTCAAAGCGATATTTAGTCACTTGGTGAGGAGACAGCGAAGGACCGAAAGGTCATCTAAGTCTACTGCCACCTCACCAAGTTAAGGTTAAAAAAAGCTGCTTCTAGATTTTCTCAGTCTGCTACTTTCTATGATAAAAAATTTTATGCAAAATTAAAACAAAGTATTGCAAAGATATGTACACTTTGTACAGTGTATACACAAAACTCACAGTCACCATGTAAAGAAAATGCAAGACAACATTAGAATTGTTCTGACTCTAAGCATACTAAAAAATAAAAATGCTGTAACTACAGATTGGATAGAAATAAAATTAATAAAGTTCATAATGCTTATTTATGTTTTATAGAATTTAAAGTGGGCAATTGGAGTGAAAAAAAAAAAAAAACTTCTTGCTTTGTTTTGTATTGTTTGTCAATATGTCATTAGTACTGGTACAATTTCCAATACCAGTATATATTAACCTCAGTCAGTTATTGCAAAATTACTAATAATTCATGGGCACATCAAAATGAGAGATGACGTATTGTATAAATGTGTGATAGATGAATGCACCAAACTCATGCTATTCAAGCAAGGAATAGGTTATTGTTGAACTAAAGCATAAATATGCAACTATGATTCCTGTAATTACTACTGCATTTCAAACTCAAGATAAATCCATTTGCTACTCCGTTTCAACTACGGTAGAAAAATCTATTGACTCTTTTTCAAAAAAAAGCCTGGTCCTCGGCAATTACGGTATAAATATTCAGAAAATACTTGCCGTGTGTCCAAGGATGGCAGTACGGTGCGGTACCGTAAGTAAGAACGGTACGGAACGCGTCAATTTTTGCTGAGAAGTACGGTAGGCTACGCTTGTACGGTATGCGTTTTTTGTAATTTATTTATTTGTGTCAAGCGCAAAAGTGCTCATAGAAAACGAAGCAAAAAAAGAAAAAAAAACACACGCACACACACAAAAAAAGGTTTACAGTCATGCATTACTAGTTCTAGAGCGCCAAAGAAGAACACGAGCAGTAAGCTTCTCCCAAACCATTTACAGTAAGCAAATCTTTGTAATGGTACAGGTACGGTACGCTGTTTGAATTTGCGTACAAAACATACTGTACACCGCTACCTGTTGGTACGGTACGTTTTATGTGCAACCAGTCAATTTGACCGACAAAACAAATGCAGATATCTTGGCTGAGCAAAAATACAAGAAAGTACAAATATCATTGTGGTAGTAGCCTATTTGATGTCTTTGTAAACCCTATTTGATGTCTTTGTAAACCCTATTTGATGTCTTTGTAAACCCTATTTGATGTCTTGGCACACTCAAAATTTATATTATAAACTTAATTTTTGCTCACAAATTGTCATTTTTTTGTCACTAAACTATTCCTGAAGCAATAAGAATCACCTCTAGATGTTGAAATTATTTTTTGTGTTATAAAATTTTGACGACCTTGAATGAAGTATGGGCATATAAAGCTCAGCAGTTTTTAAGTTCAACATGTTATTAAGATCAAGTACCAATTAAGCCAATGCTTATTGACTTCTTTGGTTCCGTTCACTCTATTAAATAGTTTCTAATTTCATCCTCTCCTGATGAAAATACGTTTATTGATTATCCCAAATAATTTCAAAAAGCTGGGAGTGTGAGGGCGAGTTGCCAAGGCTCGGAGATTTCGTACGAATTTCCAATACAAAAGCTCAATTTTAGACTATTTTTGTACAAATTGCGACTTCGAGACATTATCTTTTAGTAAAAACCTACCACTGTTACTCACATTAACTTACCAGTTTTCATTTTTTTGGTTCACTCCCTTATACTGGTTCACCCTTAAAAAATTTAATTCAGCCTTCACCCTTTCAAAAAACGCTTCCTTAAGCTTATCTTTCTCCTTTCTTGTTTGTTTATTTTTTTTTTTTTCATCAAGCACAGCGACTGAATTATGCGCATTACGCAAGCAGTTACACAGTTTCGAGATAAATATGTACTTGAGACACAGTTCTTGATGAGGTGATGGCAAAGGTCTAAATGTCATCGAGTCAACAATCACCTGCCTCAAAATATGGGTCCGGTATCGTTTACTGTTATAATCTAGATTGGCCAATTCCTGAAAAGCAGTAGGCTTGGATCTTTCGTTGGATCAATTAAGAAGCTTGAAATATGACTTAAAAAAATTATCTCTTAAATTCGATGAGAAATCTAACATATTAGCGAAATTGAATTTCGGAATTCGTACCGTAGTTTTTTGTACGCAAGAATTTCAAACTTGGAAAGCTTTGGATTTGACATACCCTACTAAAAATACAAGCAATTATTCCAAAGCAAAAGAAGACTAAAAAAAGAAAAACAAAAAATATGTACACTACATACGTGGGCATTTTGGGTAAGTTAATGCGAAACGTTAGCTTCGTTAACCACTAGTCCGTTAACAAACTTCACACCTCCGTTAACGTTAATCCGTTATTTTCAGCTTTAATTAACGGAAGTTAATAAAGTCCGTTGATCCGTTAACATTTTGCGTGTAATTTACCATTCGTTTTTTTCACTCGCTTCTATAACACGTATTGACGCTGTTGAGCTGATTGCAAGGAAACATTTATTGCTATGGTGGTCTTTTTGTGTTTTGAAAGATACATTTTACAGTCTAATCTAATTTCAAGATAAAAACAAGTTCAAATGCACAACGAAGCTGCAAGATATTACGATAAAAACCTTAACGGAAGTTACCAGAACTTAACGGAAGTTAATTTAGTCCGTTAACATGAAAAAACTTTTTAACGGATTAACGAGTTAACGAAAAAGTTAGCTTCGTTATTAACGGACTTGTGCCCACCTATGCCTAAAATCAATCATAAACATATTCATTATGTATTTACTTTTGGCAGACTTACTAATTGCAGAAAAGGTTTTATCATAGTGCCCTCTAGCAATTCAATTACATGCTATTAGTCGCTTTGCCAGAAGAACTTCCCAGTAAACACAAGTGAAATATACTTTTCCGAAACAGATTGAGTCGCAGGCATTGACGTTTATATATTTATTTAATCAAATGATACAAATCAACTAACGGAGCTCGAACAATGTGGCGAACTACTGAATTATTGCACACGACACTACACGTATCTTTGTAGTCAACTACGGGCTAAGTAAGCATATTCATTACTCAACAGACAACCAAAAACGGCGATGTTTCTTGTGGGTTTAAAGCTAGATCAAAATCTTACTAAGTCTGTTGCATTGCTACATGGACAAAAAAGCTTAAAAAATGTCACAAAATGAGTACGAAAAAACTGCATATGGTCACTGCAATTAATAAGGCAGAAGGCCACTTCACTAATCTATTTAATCCTATTCAAATGGTACCGATAGAAATGACCACATGCAAAAACACAAATAAGACTTAATAAAAGCGTTTCCGTTGAGCTTCTTGGCGTTTGTTGAAGACAACCACGCCAACAATAATGCACACTGCAATACCCGCTATTGCGCAGAGTGTAATTAGAAAAAGTTTAAATCCAGAAATAGAAGAGTTTCTGTAATCGCCAGAATCGCCATCATCTCGATGATCTAAAAAATAGATAACGTCTTATCATTGATATAAGGGATTTACCCATTGGCTCAAAAATCACTTTTTACGAATTTTTCTCAACCACTGTTTCCTTTAAAACGATTTTATTACACATGGGAAAAATCCCTCAAAACAAACGCATTAAAGTGTCACGAATTGAGCCAAAAAAAGTTAATGATCATTCGGGAAGCGCAAAAAATGATGCTCGGAATTCTGTCCGAAACCATTGAAACTAAAAGTCAGTCATTAGAAGGTTACAAACGTCGTTTTAAGAGTTTATGGTGACCTTGATTATATGACAAGAGTTCAACTCCCACCTATCGGTTTTCACAAGTCGCATTGCTGCGTCATCTATGTGACGTCAAAACTATCTTTGCGCGACGGGTTCGAATAAGCAACAGCAAGTTGCAGTGGGAAAAAAAAGTCATGTTGAAATACGGACATTTGCTTCAATTATAAACGGGTGCTATAACATCATCGATGGTGTTTAGTGATCGATTGCGTCTTCTTCACATTAACCATTCAAGCAACCAAACCTAATTTGAAGTTTCCGTATTAAAACTAACCAAGCGGTGGCTTCAGGTAGCTCACTCCTGGCTTTGCGGTGGACCAATCTTCAGCTAATTCTTCTTGCGTTCGAACCACATCGAGTTGATACAATTTGATACTTGTTATATGGTGATTATCTAAACATAGAACCTTAAAAGTGGTGAAGATTGAGTTGACAAGTAGGACGCCTATAGCCTACAAACGTGACGGTTGAACCTTTAAAGTTTCAAGAAAACGATTGAGGTGGGTAGGGGTGGAACAGCACCGGATGAAAACTGCTAACGATGATGACTGCAGTTACACTAACGAACTTACTCACAATTACAACGGAGATATTGTAGCAATGATGATAGTGTGTGTGTACAGTAAGTACACATTATCCACTTGAGAAAGGAGTGCTGGTAAATTCAATGGGAATATTAAAAGTTAGGACAATCGCATATTAGATTAGCGTTGACCCCATTCTTCTTGACTACGCTGTTTCAGAGATATTGTACTTCAAACGCAAGGAAACATTCCCCTGGATTTTCAGCGCAACCCGAAAAATTTTATTGGCCACACTGACGTTGATAAACGTCGCCGTAGCTGCGATCTGAATTCTAACGTAAGCCAATGGCATCCAGCGCTGATTAGGCTTAACTAAATCGAGTACTTTTGCTGCGTAATAAACTGATTTAAACCAGTCTGCAGAACAGAACGAACAAGTCTATTGGTTCGGCCTTAGCAACATTAACACATTAAGAATAAGAGGTGTAGACACGTAGAAAACTTATTTTGCCATCCTAGTAGGCTACCAGTACCACAGTGACCTACTAGCCCACAACCAACAATTAATAAAGCTCAAATAAAACATTAATGGTATAAGATAATTGAGACTTATTTAGGTAGGCTACCCCAGATTAAATCATAACAATGTTAAATACATAAAAACGAAAAATAACAAAAACTGAAACGACCGTACGATCGTCAACGTCAGTCACTTCCCTGCTTTAGGATGAATTTGAATTAACATTTTAGCATTACAACGTTAGAAACATGCAAACAGGCATAATAGCCTTCATAGTGTACTAGCCTTATTTTCACTAGTTCTTGCTACTAATGCGATTGTTTTCACTGGGAAAGCTTGGCTACTGTACAGTAATCTCTTTTTTCCTACTTGGTTCTGTGCTGCTGATTGGATTAAATTAATTTATTACGCAGCGAAAGTACTCGATTCAGTTTAGCTCTGGATGCCATTGGCTTACAGTTAGAATTCAGATCGTAGCTACGGCGACGTTATGGGTAAAGTTAGAATGAATATTATCAACCATTCCAGCCACATCACGTGACTATCCAGTTTTGATAAAAACACCCTTTTTCGTCTAAATTGGGGTTGAGCGAATCAAATAGAGTGTATTTAATCCCCCCAACTCTACTTCATCACCCCAAACCCAAAATGAATGAAAAAATGGGGATATACCAAAATCGGCTTGGTCACGTGATGTGACTGGGAAGGTTGATAATATTCATTCTAACCTTACCCGACGTTTATCAACGTCGGTGTTGCCAATTAAATTTTTAAAGTTGCGCCAAAAATCCTGGGAAAAGTTACCTTGTGTTCGAAGAACAATATCTCCGAAACGGCGTAGTTCAGAATAATGGGGTCAAAGCTAATTTAATATCATACAATTGTCCTACTTTTCAATACCCTCTCGAATTTGCCTGCACTCCTCTTTCAACAAAAAATTGAGACTGAAGTTTTATTTCAACTCAAGACTACAATCCATGAAGTAATAGCTGGTTCGCAATCGCATCGCAGAATTCAAAAATTTGGCCGACGAAACTTCCCGACAATTTTAATAGCACCGAAATCAAACTTACTTTAATGATTTTAACAAACTTCTAACTAATTTTCGTACAGTGCATTCCACAAATTCATCGCAAAATTGGCAGTAATCAGAGCCCAAAAAGTTCATGATTTCGTGCAGTAAATATACCGTAGTGTCAGTGCAAATACAATATTGTCAGTGAACGGAGTACCAATTAATGTGCTTGCTGCCACATCTACTACAGGGCAAGGCAAACGATTTTGCGAATTGGAGTAAAAGATATTTCAAAGGAACATCAAAAAGCATCAATGCAACAATTCACACGGCTACTCAGTTCTTAAGCAACTCACCAGCAAGATCTCCGGTTGCTGCCGATGCACCAAAGAAGTATCCTGTTGGAAGAGTAACTCCTTCAACATCAAAGCAAGTTCTCCATTTATCCAAACCATCTACGTCAATACTTACCTGCAACAGGTAAATAAAGCATGCTTTTCATTCATCAAAATAGGCAAACTTTCTGGTTATAATTAGCAGTACGAAAGAGTGCAGCTTTAAGACTATGCAAACGAAATAATCCCGAAAGGTACAGTACAATTGACTGGGCCAAACACACGATTACGTTTGCGTGTCACGTGTCTGCATGTCACATGTCTCCAAATACACGATTACGTCTGCATGTCACAATTGTCACATGCCTTAGGGCAGTGTTTCTAAACTTTTGTGGTTCATGATCCTTCAAGAGTTCCATACAGACAGCGACCCCCATTTGTGCTCTACTTTTAGCGCGAATAAAAATTATCACAAACAACATTTCAAAGATATTTAATTTCAAAGCTGCTCAATTTTACATCTGTTAATGCGACGGTTGACTTTACAACCGCAGAGCCAATTTAGGGATTCGTGGTTTAGTGTTTGATAAAGCCAATCTCATATCATCTTTAACTTTCCTTCGATTTTTTGCTTTTGTTTTGACATGCAGAAAAGCTGAAAACCCGCTTTCGCAGCTATGTATGTTGTGAAAAATGGAAGTAATATTCGAAAAGCCAGTTCGAGTACTTGTGGGTCGCATTCGCACATAGCACACCAGAACTGAAAGAGTGCCATTTCCTGAAAAACATCACGAGCAGACGAACCATTTTGAAGATCATAAAATTGGTCTAGTAATTCATCGGGAATACCACTAACATCCAAAGTAGTCAAGAATAGATTTCCCACAAATATGGCTTCTTGTTCTTTAAGCTCAGGAAAATATCGTTTGAACTCAGTTTTACGAGATTGAAGGTGCTGTGTAATCGATGTCTTCAAACGTTCATCGAATTCTTCATCTTCTTTGTTAGCACTGGACAAATTTTCAAAAATGGCGATATTTCGATGTATCGCTTAGCAATTCGGCTCTACAACTAAGCTGCACATGGCATTGTAATATTTACAATAGTAGGCCTGCAACCGGTTGACAACTTGCTACTATAAATAATTAAAAAGCGATCGCTGTGAAGATTTTGAAATTTTCAGGATTCTTTACGATTAAGGAAATATTTTATGAACAACTTCACGACCAACGATCTTTGCGACCCCCTTCCCAGGTTGAGAAACGCTGTCTTAGGCAGAACAAAACTTGGAAGTTGCTTTCGTCAAAAGCTTCGTGCTTTTTTTAATTTAAAGTAATTGCCTGGGTTTATTTTTAAATTAGAAATTCATAAGCAAAAATCAAATTCTGCTAGTTACTATACAGTATACACTTACAGTCAATCGCTTCTTGGCATATTTTATTGAAACTAAAGTGTCGTAATCTTTATTTCGAAATGAGCCAAGGCAAGAGCCAATTGCATGCAGCTTTCCATCACTTAAATGGTCATATTTTTCCGTACCATTTCCTACCATAGCTGAAATTTGTGGAAACGTTATCTGAAAAAAAAATCTTCCGTCATTTCTGAATTGGCAGTACAGAAAAGCATGTTAAGCCCTCCAGAAAAGCATGTTAAGCCCTCCAGAAAAGCCTGTAACTACTTGACTCGAATGTAAAATTGTATCCCACAACCTTTTGCACAAACATGAGGTCTAATAAGCTTTAAATTTTTGAGAGAATTTTTTAAAACATGCGCAGTTGTGCTCTTAAAATAGGACTATCCCGATACTGTAAGTCTTTTAATTCTTGTTCGTGAAAAACTTCATCATTTAATGTTCTGTTTTCCAAACTACACTTTTAAATGCCAAACCCGAGTCATATATATTTATTGTCTTTTCCTTAGCTACAATAGATTACTTTAAATAGAAACTAAAAACCAGTTGCAAAAGATTTCCTGGCTGTATAATACTTTAAAAGATCTGGTGTAACCATTAATACTTACAGCTTGATCACCGTTTTTGTACGTGTCTAAAAATACACCAAGTCCCTTGAAATGATCTATGCTTCCAAACACAGGACCAGGTGCCATTCTTGAATCAGTATACCAAATAGCTATGCCATCAGCAGCTAAGGTACGACCACCACCATAGATCTTGAAGTTAATGTGCATTTCCCAATCACGCAGATGACAAGGCTAAACAAAAGATGCAAAAGTGCATGTAGCAACGCTATATTGAATTATATTATACCCCAAGCATATAGACCAACAAACCATTTGTGGGGAGAAAGGTAAAAGGCTAGTAAACTTAAAGGCCCTTTAAACCAAGAACAATTGAGTGCCATTTGTTAAGTGCAAACACTGCATTCAGACATTAGCATGTAGTAACAAAGAAAGCACAAGGGACACCAACAAAACCATATTTTATTTGATTATCTGTCCATAAAAAGCAATTTTGAAATGGTCTTTAAACCAGTTCTGTGATCACTATTTATAGGTATAATAATGTTACACACCTACGACACCATCTTTTTAAAACACAATCCAAAGATTGGGATCTTAATGACTTCCAGAAAATAAGCATTGCAAAGAATATGACTAGTCAATATACCCGCAAGCTGTTTTCTAGCATCTAATCCAAAAGATGGCTCTAATTAGTGTGTTAGCAATCAGCATCAATACTTACCAATGATATTACTAGTATGGCAAAATGAACATCACTAGTACGACAAAATACGAGCCAAGTCAACTGACCGCGAACAAACTGACCGCGAAGCAACGATTTCATTACAGTGATTTCGTCACAAAGTGAGGGTTTAGGCAAGATGGCTCTGGGGATAGTAAAAATATATTTAGGATCACCTTTCCAGCCAATCGGCGTTGTTCGCGGCCAGTTGGTTCACGGTCAGTTTGTTGCGGTCAGTTGTCATGGACCCGACGAAATAGTGATATTCCAATAATTTCCCATTACTTTATATTTTCTTTCGACTTAACTGGTACATATTTACAAGGATAGGTTTTAACAGCTTTTGAAACAAGAAAGAAACCATCTTTAATTCTTAATATTGGAAAATTGTAATCCACACCAAATTTGTCTATCACAGACCAGGGCAATCTAAGAATTTATTTAGGTGATAAACTTACAACCAAATCCAATATAATACTACCAACAACTATAACTTACAACTTTATTCCAGATAGCACCCTGTTGACCTTGATGATTTGAAGTCAATCGAATATAATTATTAGTCATCATCGCATTTCCACGGAAGTCCCAGAATGGCATGGTCATGCCATTACCTTTAAAAACATGAGTTATTTTAAATAGTTGAATTATGCTATTAATCAATTCTAGTAGTAGCAAACGATACACAAAAATGCATTTCATCTGCCATGATACTGGACAAAAATGCATTTCATCTGCCATGATACTGGACTGCACTAAATACAGTTTCAAGAAACATTGAAATCCTTTAACACTTTTTTGGTAATTTGGGTTTACAAATTTTAATCAGTTAATACTATGATAACATATTATTAGAATCTACTTACAACAGTGGTTCTTAAACTTTTTTGAGCACAACCAAAATCTGAGGTTTATGATTATTTCGCGACCCAAATCTTAAACATAGAAAAAATGTTTTTTTAATGTTAGCACTATGCTATTTATTCAGATAAGACACAGACAACCAGTTATAGTACACAGTAGTTTGACACAATTTTTATCACTAATACCTGCAATTTAATGTGCTACTTTAGGAAATTGTTTCACACAACTCCACTGTTATAAAAAGTAATTTCGGCTAGTTCTGCAGCAGCTGGTCTGCCACTAAAACTTTTAGAAAACTACTTATGATGCAGTAATTTTATTTTATTGCGATGAAGCCAACTAGATGCAATAATTTTGAAAGACTTAAACGGAAAGAAAAAATTCGGGAGATTTTTAAAATTCTGATCTGGCAAAAAATTGTTTTGATGGATTTAAATCACCTTGGCGCAACCCATTTTTTAAGCCTTGGCGACCTATGTTTGGGTCGCGACCCATACTTTAAGAACCACTGACTTACAACATCTAGGTCTGCTGGTATCATTTTAATGTCGAAAGTAGATATTTTATGACTTACATTACAGTCAGAGTTCTGGCAGTGTCACAATTTCAGATTTATACATACTATTATTAAAAGAATATCTGACTGATTATATCAGAAACCTGTGCAAATTTCCGCCCTGAAACATTCATTGTTGGAATGCTCTTGCTCAATAAGTTGTGTCTGCACCTTTACTAAATGTATTCAAAAGTGCCTTGGATAAGTTTTGAAGTTTTGGGAAAGATTGCCGATTAAATTTGATCCTGAAGCAGACAGTGGCATTTGTGATGGAAGCCTTGGAGAGCCTGATGGCTTATTATACGTGGGCCTATTTCGAAAATGGTTTTCCTTGTTTGATAATGTAGAATGTCTACTTGCTGTATAGAAACTTCATACCTTGAGTAAAATGTATCATAATTATATATTGAATTTCTTTATCCTTTCCTTCATAAGAAAAATTGAGTGATATTTAGCCTACAGACTGTAATGATCTTAATGCAATTGCGAATTCTTCATCTTGCATTGCATAAGTTTCTGTTACCTATGGTGTACTAATTTGTAGATAATGCATCTTTTTTCGCGATTTTATGATTGGCATTGACATGCTGTACATGTAAAAGCAATTCTGGTTATAGCATTCTTTCATTTATTATTTTTGGGAGTTCACGTGAGCGTGTAGTACCACTGTTTTTGTTTGCAAATTTTGGCAATGAGAATTGATTTTGCTTATAACTAGCAAACTGTAAACCTAAAAAGTTGAAATTTGGACTCCACATAAAAATTATTGAAAGCATCATGTGTACCAATTTTGGGGACCCTAGGTCACGTGATCATAAACTGAAACACAAAAAAACATAAAACACCAAACTTCGGCTTGAAAAGTAATCATTTTGCCGATAACTCCAAAACCACTTGATGTGCAAGGCAGTAATTTGGGACACAATGTGGGTGCTTATGAAAGCTTTATGCAAACCGAGTTTGGGGGTGCCCGGTCACGTGAACAAAATTTTACAGGCCAAAAATGGGCAAACAGTTGACGAGTTTAAATGATATATCTCGGTAATTACAGATATTGATCAAAAATGGTTTGCGCTTTTTGAACATACTATCAACCACCTTTCTTTTGGTAATGTTCGTTTACCCAAACTTGAATGCTATCTTTCTTGTTTTCCATCATTTTCCTACTTTTTTTTTCTTTTTCTTCTGCCACTATCTACTTTTAAACTGCTAAACCCACTGTATCCAAAGTTTGAGCGATTGAAGATATCACAGAGGACTAGTGTGCAACAGAAATGGGGGGGTGCCAGGTTGGGGGATCCCCCTCCATCAGTTTAGCTAGATGGATATTTTTGGAATGGGTAGACATTAAAAATAAACTAAACCTAACAAAAATTGGGAGTACCATGATGGGGGTTTCCCCCAAACAGACCCTCCAAAATTCAAACTTTTTAATTTTTTAAACTAGACACATTAAATTTTTAAGTTAAGTAAATATAAAGGAAAAACAAAATTTGAAAAAATTTGGGGGTACCAAACTCAAGGGATCCCCTCAAACAAGGACGCCAAAATTCAAACTTTAACCACTTACGCTAGACTCATAAAATTTTCAGAATAGGTAAACATAAAAGATAAAATTTGACAAAATTTGACAAAATTTGGGGGTACCACAATGGGATTCCACTTAAATCGAGAATGCCAATATTCAAACTTTTTAAATGTTTACGGCTTAAAGCCCAAACTTTAAGCTATAGACACATCTGGACCGTGACTTTTAGGTGCGGGTGTGCATGTGCGCAGGACATTTAGGCAATGCCAATTATGCACCGAGACTTTTAGGTTACGAGACTTTTAGGCTCCAGAGGTCAAAAAATTTTTTTCAAAAAAATTTTTTTAAAGAGTTTTTCCAAAAAAACTTTTTTTTAAATATATATTTTTCTCTTCAAACAAAAGCTTTTAACCAAAAAAAAAAAACCTGTTTCAAACAAAAAAGTTTTACTTTGAATATTATCGAAGCTTTTCGTCGGACACTTGTCAAGAAAAATTGTCAGAATAGAGAGCGCAGGAAAAGGAGTGGCTATAGGAAAAAGCCGAGCAGTGATTGGCTGGAAAAGGATTGATGAGAGAGTGTCATTTGTGTACAACCTTTAAGTTGAGAACGAATTCTTTTTGACAGCAGAGGGTGGGGTTAGAAGTTTTGATAAAAGTGACATTATTGAAAAAAATACAGTAAGAAATGAATTTTTTGTAAAACTTTTTTTGCTCTCCTTCCATTTATTTGCTTTTGAAGTCACTTTTATCAAAACTTCTAACCCCACCCTCTGCCCACAAAAAAAATTTGTTCTCAACTTAAAGGCTGTACACAAATGACGCTCTCTCATTGATCCTTTTCCAGACCATCACTGCTCGGCTTTTTCCTATAGCTGCTCCTTTTCCTGCGCTCTCTATTCTGACAATTCCTCTTGACAAGAGTCAGATGAAATACTTTGAAAATATCAACATTCTAATGAAAGTAAAACTTTTTTGTTTGAAAAACTTTTTGTTTTGGAAAAAAGCTTTTATTTAAAAGAAAAATAAGTTTTTGAAAAGAAAAAATTGTTTGTTTTAAAAAAAAAACTGTTATTTGAAACACTAAAATCTTTTTTTTAATTTTTTTTTGAAAAAAATAAAATTTGGAAAAAAAAATTTTTGTACCTCTGGTGCCTATAAGTCCCAGCATCTAATCGGCAATGCATAATCGTTTGCACCTAAAAGTCGTAGACTGGATACATTAAATTTTCAGGACAGGCAATTATGAAGGAAAGATAAAATTTGGGGCACCAAAATAGGAGTCCCTCAATTGGGTCCTTCAAAATTCAAACTTTTCAACCATTCAAGCTAGACACATAAAACTTCTAGAATACATAAATTTCAAAGATAAAATCAGAATAGGTAAATAAAATATGACTAGTTTCAAGTGCCACAATTGGGAAGTCCTCTTCCAATGGGTCCTTCAGAGTTTTTAACCACTCAAGCAAAACAAATAAAATTTTCAGGATAGATGAAAATATATGAAAAAATTTGAATATGTCATACTACAGGGGTCGTCCAATTATGTTGATATCTCCACACCAGTAACTACAAAAGCTAAACAAATTCAATCAATTGGATAGGTTAATATGTGTCAAAGATTAAAGATAACAAAATTTGATTGGCCACATTGAGATCATTCCAAATGGGCCCATCAAAATTTTAAAACCTCTATTTTGAAGTACTCCAGCTAGACATATCAAATTTTAAGAGTACTGATAAGCTAATACAAGAAAAAGATGAAACATGCCAAAATTGGTAATGCCATGTTGGACAATTAGCCCTTCAATGGACCTTCAAACTTTAAGACGAATTTTCTCAATGAATCGGTATGACAAAAAATTAGAAGAGTCAAACTTAAGGGATTACTACATTTAAGACGTTGTAGCACTTGAGCTTAATGGCTTTGTTAGATTTAAGCTGGATGGCCGGGTTTTTTCACTAAACTGTTACTTGAGATGTTTAAAAAATCTTATACTTGCTCTTCAAAGTTTTTGAACAATCTTATAAAGAAAGCTTTGGTACTGAATAATGGATGTAATACAATATGCTGTACAATACCCAATACGTAGCCAGTTACATTGCACTGCTAAATCGCATTCTCAGAATAAGAATAGCTGCAAAATGTGTGCATATTTCTGGTTGTGGCGAGTGTTACATTTGGCTGATGCAATAATATTTTTTGTTCAAAAGTCGATGGAAGTTTAAAGATAGCTAGAGCTGTGTTATTTGATAATAAAGTGAAAAATTGTTAGGAACTCCTAATTGCTTTTTGATTGGCGTTACTTGGTTATTTTGATAACTTTTTGAGACCTTAAAACTTTAAGAGCGAATAACCTCATAGCTGTAAAACATGAACTAAAAAGAGGGCCATGTGCAAAAGAATTAGATAATTTTTGGTAAATAATTGTTTGACTATAAACATTACACATATGGCTCTGTAAGGATGGAGCTAAGTACATTAATATAAATTTTCAATCTGAAGTTATCATAAAGTTAGACTCAGCAATATCACTGATAAATTTATAAGAATTTGATTCTTTGTTTCTAAATTTTATTTGTGTGCATATCTTTTTCCATGCTAATTTTGAAGGCAGGCATTGCTTTGATATAGTTACTTAAGTTTTGTGGAAAATCAGTAGAACTGTTAATACATGTGCTTATATAAAATTCTTCTTAAAAAAAATATTGTAGTGGGCTAGTTGAGGGTGTAGATTTGATATTTAAAATAGAGTGTGTCAAATTTCTGGTCAAGATAATGTAAGTCACAAAATCCAAAAATCAGATTGGCATTTTCAGATTAAAAAGTTTTGTTTTTGTTATTTTAATCGAAGCAAAAGATTACTGTCAAAATATTTGCTTTAACAAGGGTTTTGTTTGTAACCATAATTTTAACCATTGCTCTGCTAAGAGAAAAAGCAGAGTTGTAAAATTTTGATTGACATATTATAGCCAGTGTTCCCTATAAGCGCAAAAAAGTGCAAAAAGTGCGAAATTTTTTAAGGCATTTTTACACTGAAATTTTGCGAATTACGGCGTTTTTCCTCCCGCCAAAAACCGGCGTTTTTGTTTCCCACCAAAAACCGTAGACAGCCGCGATTCACAGCGCCTCGCTCTGGTATGTCGCAGAAATCGCGGAGAAAAGTTGGAGAACTCAGACAAAGGACTTTTTTTTTTTTTTGGAGATCAACATAAAATCGGCGTGATGACCGGAGAAAAAGATGCCTTCATCGGCGTGATGACCTTTTTTTTTTTTTTTTTTTTTGGAGATCACATTGAAACTGGACAAAAATGATGAGAAAATTTTCGGCATTTTCACATTGAGTTCAGAACGTTCGCACTATTTCCGACATTTTCGCAGAAGGTGAAAACTTTGAGGGAACACTGATTATAGCTACCTTTTCTAGACATTTAAATTTTGAAAGCCGTTAACCACAAACCTGATCAAGTTAATGGAACATTATGAAACTCTAAAGCGTTGTATTTCAGATCAGAGATCTGACTATGAACAAGTTCCATGAACATACTTAACGCAATATTGTGAAGTTTTTTAGTTCAGTAAAGTTAGATACTTTCGCTAAGTACCCAGACATTGCTTGCAATGTCATATTCTAGTTACTTTAGAATTTACTGTAGTTGGGTTAGTGTTACTAATAATTACATTGATCACATGATCATCAAGCTACTATCATAACAATAGTGTGTTAGTTTCTTAAACAAATACAACACTGAATGACGTTTGAAACTGCCTCGTAAACTTACCAGAATATGGTTTAATTAAACTAAATTCTCGCTTTAAAAATCCATTTTCTGGTGCTTCTTGTGAGCTTTGCGGAGTTACATTATGAAAAAATATCAATAAAAATGTTAAAAATAAATATTTGTATTTCCTAGTCATAACCAACTTTACTGTATGCAAATCTGTAGAATACAGTATAAGTTATTGAGTACTAATACAGCTTCGTACATCTGACTTTGCCAGTGATTTTACCACAAAGTGAGGATAGGGCAAGACAGCTCTTGGGCTAGCAGCATAGTACAGTAGTAACAGTACCAGTACAGAGTAGAATTAGAATAGGTCAACCAGCATTCTGCTATTTCTACCAATTTCATCATAGGACCTTATCCTTCTTTATAGACAAAAAAGTGTCTTGCAAATAACTAGTAGTTGCAAAGGTACGGCAAGCATTATGGTGTAGACTGGACTAGGGCATTGACAAAGTTGTCAACAAAAAAGATACTGCAATGCAACTGCAGCAACCCAGTTTTTTTTCAACATTTTCTGGCAACACTACTAGACTGTAATCCTCAGCAAACAAGCCTTCTAGATAAAATCTTGCGATTTAATCATTAAAAGGCTTTTCAACTTCAAGCACACTAAACGCACTGTGTCTATTATTTTTGCTTCCCACAAAATTTTTTTCATAATATTTTATCCAGTCTAAAAGTGCCTTTTGACATATTTGCAGCAACACATTTTTTCAACAGCTAAATCATAATATAGCCAATTTAATTTATATATCTGCAAAAAACCTGCACTAACTGACAAGTTTTCAATATACTTCAAGAGAAATTATTTCAAAAGTTGGCCTTGCTCCATTTTCTTGAAGCTTTTGGGGTGATCAAATATTTGGCCAAATAGAAAAGTTGTAAATAATTATATGTGCTATTAAAAACCAAAAGTCATGTGCCCAAAATCACTTCATTTTTCTCATAGAAAAGTGGTTGGATCTATACCAGGAGTAAAGATTAGTTTTTTTAACAACTTGCACATCAGGCAAGTGATATCAAATGTCTACTTACCCAAGGAAAGCTCAATTTGCGCGAAAAAAAGGTACTATAAATTTTGAGGTTGTTTAACTTGAAAAAATGCACTGACTTTGCAAAATACGCATAGTTTCTACAATCAAGTTTTTGTCCGCAATTGTTATGATAATGTGATAAGTAACTTTTTCCAATCACGCATACGCAAAAATTGATTTTTTGATTGTAAATATTTCATTTCATACAGAACAATTATATTGATTAACGTTGTGGTTTGTTCCAGACGCATTTTTAATGGCAAACATTTTGGAAACTACACCACCTAGAAAATCGAAAATTTTTTGCAAAAGTAATTGAAGCTAAAAGATCTTCAAAATAATCATTACAAAAAATTGCAAAATTCTTGACACCATTTTCATGCAGCGCAGGATAGTATTTGTGGTATCTAAAACAGCTTTTAATGTGTCAAGCGTGGGAAATTTTTTCTCAAAAAAAAATGTAATATTTTGAGCCAAAAAGTTGTGAAACGCGTCTAAAAATCAAAAAATCTGTAACCGATTCAGAAATGCTAATTGCAACTAATAATGTATGTACAATTAGACAATGCATTAACTGTGATGATTACAAAGTGCTAACTAAAATGAAGCATAAGCTACAGCTTTCTCTACGTACATAGTTTATTGCAACAAAGCGAGCCTAAACTGCGTCTCTAAATAATCTTGTTTGAAGTTGTTTAATACGCAATATTTTTTAAACTTGCCCGTCAGGCAAGTTAAGCCAAAAAATAACTTGCCCGAGGCGATTTCAGCTCGCCTCAAGCAAGCAGGTAGACACTAATTTAGAACCCTGAATACCAATATGTCAAGCTACCAACACTTCCAAAGCACAGTGCAATGTACCCATAGGATTGAACGACTCTCACAACTTAGGCCCTGGCAAAGCTACCTACTTTTAAAAAACAGCTCTTGAACAACATGAAGTAAATAATCATTGAAGTTGTTTAGGTTGAGAAGCAAAATTGTTTATAACTTTGTGATTTCTTGTACATTTTCTTTAACTTTGTTTCTGTGCACGCTAATCATACACACTCCAATATAGTGCAATCTTCCCAAGAGGTTGTTAGAAGCCAAGCTTCAACAAGCCTCAGAGTGCTGAAAGAGTGCTGCACAGTACAAACACAAGATGGCAAAGTTAAAGCAATTAACAATGCACGTCAAACAGCAGGATAAACCTAACAGTATAGAATTATTATTTCATCTAACAACCTGTTTTTAATATTTTCAAGTTCACTTGAATGCTTCCACATATTATACCACGCAAGGGCTTCAATACAAAAATTTTCAATCTTATACTGGTAAGTATTGTCAATTTGCTCTGCTTTGACCTTAAAATCTTCTATCGACAAACTACCAGTAACTGCTTGTGTAGAACCTAAGAATGTAACATCAGCAAGTGATTAGGCACAAAATTTGAATCGTCAATTATTTTTTGCATAACACAAATTTAAACCATTCACAAAATTAAACGTTTTTTGGGAAGCACCATGACCCCTTTCTAGGCAGAGGCTGCTGTAACGTTACGTAAGAATAAGAAAATTGCTATTCTAGCCCCAAACCTAATCTAAACTTTAACCATAACCCAAACTCAAAATCTAACCCAAACCCGAACAATAATTAAAAAAAAGACTAAACAAATAATTGCACACTGTTTGCTCTCTTATTCTCTTTATCAGGGTGTTCCGTAACACTAGCCACTTCCTCGCATCAAAGAAACTTAAGACAATTGGTAATAGTTGAGATGGTCCTGCAATTTGAGGGCTTGTTCAAGGACACATGGCAACATGTCTAAAAATAATCCACGAGGAGCCATCCCTTGTCGACAATCACCCAGCCAAGAACTTAAGTTAACCTGCTAACTCTAACAACAGTAATAAAATTATATACTTATACAATAAAAGTAAGCCAGCTGATTACCAGAGGTGGAGTCGAGGACACAACGTTTGAGGCCAAGGTCAAGGACTCAAAAAAAATCCGAGGCAAAGGACCAAGGACACAATTTTTCTAAATTATGGTTGGAAAATTTTCCACAATTTTTAAGCGCAAAAGTGTTTAAGATATTGCATCACATTAAGTTTTTGATGATAGTTTAAAAATAATAGTTTTTAAAAATCATAACGAATGCCATTTTGAAGTTCTACACGTTAGCAGCTGAAGCTGATTTTGCACCGTAGTGGTATCATAGTAATGAAACAAGGTCATAACCTGTGAATGGAAATATAGCCAATAAGAAATTGTGGAGGGAAGTGTTTCCCCATCGGTAGTTAGCATCCCCCTATCGAGATTTGGGCTCCCCCTATGGAAAATTTAGCATTCCCCCATATAGAGCAAGCGAAAAATACCCTTTTTAAAAAATTTGTTTGGGTCTTCATTCAAATGTGGCGATCAAATATCGCCCAGAAAATACATTTAGCCAATCGCTCAAAAAAAAAAAAAATATCACACAATAAAACCACATATGATAAATAATGCTGTTTATGAATTTCGAAGAAAGTATGTGTGTAACAATGAAATCTGAAATGTAATACAGTATTACCAGGAAAGACATATTCATATATTACAGTAAATTTCTTAGTATATTTCAATAAACCAACAGAACGTATCTTGAGAAAGCCAACTTGTTCTGAAAATGTGTGAACACAAAGAATTTGTAGAGAGATAAGAAAGAATAACTCTATAATCACTGGCACGCAGTCTGGGAGGGCAAAACCACGTCCACTGAACAACTAGCATGTTACAAATTGCTGCTGAGAATCTTAAAAAAAACAAAACTATTGGACCACAAAAAATGCTGTATGATGAACTATTTTGAAATTACAGTATGTGTGAAATTAAATATAACTATAATTGCTTGAATGCCTAGATCACACATTAAGTTTTCTAAAAGCTATAACTAAAACTTAGGCGCTTTTAGAAAAAAATGAATGGTTTATCATTCTTCCGTTTCGACAATTGTGGACCTCTTGAAGGGGGATACACAGCAAACATCTCCAATGCCTTCCTTCTTAGTACAAACCTGCTGGGATTCTCAGGTTTTTTGTAATTAGAAACTTATGTCAGTATGCCAAATTTAACAAAGCGTCTTTTGACGGCTGAAACCTTGGCACGCATTCATTGGCAGGCATTAGATGTGAGAAAGACAAAATGCACTGAAATGTAAAGAAAAGATTGGCTAAAAATTAGAGTTGAAAAATTGTGAGAAAACTAAAGTTTTTCTAACGTAGCATTTACGGCATTTTCTAGCGAAATTGCTTTGAAAATCTAAATGCGTTAAGTCACAAAAATTGCTACTTTTTCCCCTCAAAAAATCACTTAAGTTATTTAATGGGAGCATGGGGATATTGCCCTTGCACCAAAACCCCATATTTTTTCACTGCCATAAACTTTTGAGCTAACAAATTTACTTTTTACGGTACCTCAATTCATTTTAAAAACATAAATTCACAGTATTTTGCAATATTTTGGACGATAATTTTTGAAAAAAATCCGTGAAAAGAAATGGTTTAACCAAGCAATATGGTTTGTGTTTAGGAAACTACTTAAAAAGTGGGATCCATACTCGGTGGACATTTGCATCAGGGCCCTAATGATGAAATTATGGCCTTAAAATTGACCATTTCTACGTTTGCAATTTAGTTGTCTTCAGGATTTAAATTGTGAACTACGTATTGCATGGGGGTGCTTGTACAGCCTGACCAGATGCATTCGCAATGCAGTTGCAACTTGGTGTGAATTTTGCCCCAAAATCAAAAAAACAAAAACGATCGCCGCAATTTTTTCATAGCCAAATTACAAGGAAGACCAAAAAAACAAGGTCTTCACCCAACTTTGTACGTTTGTTATCTGCCTAATTGAAATGAAGACCAAAATGAGAAAGTTTTATTTGATGATTTTAGAATAGGCTCGGCCATGTTTTAGCATTAGCAACTGAAAACGATTTGTCCGGACCCCCCACATTCTTTGTTATGGCTTTACTAGTAGTGCTTTGCAGTTTGTACCGCCTGCACCGAAAGTATTAGCAGAACAAACCAACTATTTTCTACGATGGGCTTTCTCTCCTCATTCTCTGATTAGAGCTTTCACACAATGCTATTTAAATAAGTTTTAGTACCTATGACTTGGCTGAGTTGGCTATCACAGCGTACTGGTACTGTACACAGTAGCGTAGCCAGGGGGGGGCGGGGGGGGCTCGAGCCCCCCCCATTGGGTTGTGAAGTATGCAAAATCGCATGTTTTTTGTGCTTTTGAGGCCGATTTTCTGTAAAAAATGGAAAATAGCCCCCCCCCATGCGAAAAGAGCCCCCCTCAAACGTTTGAACTTGCAAAATTTTGGAAGAAAAATCGCGCTGAATTTTGGCGAAGACCTTTTTTTTTTGGAGATCACCTAATTTTGGGCGGAAAAAACGTTTGAATTTTGGAATTCGGCCGAAAAATCACTCTGAATTTTGGCGAAGACCTTTTTTTTTTTTTTTTTTTTTTTTTTTGGAGATCACCTAATTTTGGGCGGAAAAAACCTTTGAATTTCCGATCTTTCGGAGACATTTCGTCTCAAAGTTCGGACAAACCGTCTGAAACTGATTCAAGGTCAATGAAAATTCGAGTCAAGGTCGTTTGCACACTTCTCACTCTTTCAAAATAGCCCCCCCCTTTTCCAAATCCTGGCTACGCGCCTGACTGTACAGAATTATTTTTCAAATAGGAAAAAAAAAAAGCCAATTGACAGACTATCAGATACCTATGTTGTCTTTTGTTTGTTTTTTTCTTTCTGACCAACCTAAAAATAATGCTGTTCTCAGTCCTCAAGCAGAGGACATGACATTTTCGACTTATTATAGCCTAGGCCTGGCCAAGGACTTCAACATGTGTCCTCAAGGCCAAGAACGTGTTTGAGGAATCCACCTCTGCTGATTACAGTACAGTATATACACCCACGTCTAACTGGAAAACTTGACAACTACTGTAGAGTACGTGCAACAAATTACAAAACTAAAGCCCATAACAATAACCTAACCTATCCTACCTCAAAATTGCGCAAGGTTTAACCAAATACTGTTTACAATTGCTTCAGCATGAGGAAATATTTTGAAAATCAGCAGCCTACCTCGTACTGCAGTACCTAAATGTTACGCCCACCCTAACCTCACTGAAATCACGCAATCCACAGTTGGTACCTGAACCTGGGATTCTCTTCTCAATTTTACTTTCTTATTGCCACGATTCTCGTCCAAATAGCTGCTTACTCATTCATGTGTGAAAACTTTTTTTAAATTTTGTCAAGGAAGGTCAAGATTTAAATTTGCTCTATTTACTTTGATTTGTTTCAAAATCTTGTCGTTTTCATAAGGATAGCAGTGATTAATACTAACACTTATTAGATTTTATTGTCTGGGACTTGCTGATATAGAGCATCTGTATTCTTTATTTTAATACAGTACATTGATCCTTAGAATGTTTGCGGAAACTGACAAAAGTTTTACTTATTTCAACATTGCTGCAAACAAAATTCTCAAGATTAAAAATAAAGAAGCTAAGTTCATATCATCCTTTTATAACCAAGCCCCGCCGCTGGCTGCTTTTCATTTCACGCAAAAAGGCGAAACGTAATTTAAATTTTGGACTTAAAAGCGACCTAATGTAACACTGTATCTGAATAATTTTTTTGTGCACTTTTTCATTATTCCGCATAAAGTCGAGCAAATTCAAATTAACTAACTTTGTTTGAATAACAAACACAAAATTATTAATCACTGGTACAAACGCTCAAACAAAAACGAGTGGCAATCACGAAACTATAAAAAACGGCATTAAATAGCAGAGGTGGAGTCGAGGACACAAGGCTCGAGGCCAAGGACACAAAAAAAAATCCGAGGCCAAGGCCAAGGCCAAGGACAGCCTTTCCGAGGACAGACACTCTCGAGGCCAAGGACAGGAATGCTCGAGGCCAAGGCCAAGGACCAAGGACACAAAGCGCAAGTGCTCTCCAAAAAAAAAAAAAAGGGGGGGTCTTCACAAAAATTTTTCAGGCGATCTCCCAAAAAAAAAAAGTCTTCACAAAAATTTTTCAGGCGATCTCAAAATTTTAACATTCCAAAAAATCGTGCTGTCCTCGAGCCGAGGACAGGCCAATTTTCGAGGACTTGAGGCCTCGAGGCCAAGGCCAACGACTTGACCTTCGAGGCCAAGGACTTCAAAATGTGTCCTCGAGGCCAAGGACGTCCTCGAGGACTCCACCTCTGTTACATAGACCAAGTACCTGGAACGGAACATTTAAAAGTTAACATTGGCAAGCAGAAGTGATTTTCCTCTAGTTCGGAGAAAAGAACAGTTAAGCAATAAAGCATGGAGTGCTTACTTCAAAAACAACACTAAAGCAGCTTCAGCAACGAATAGCAACGGAAAGCACGACGAAGAAAAACATAATTTTGAGAACATCACACAGTGAATGCCAACCAAATTTAGACACCAACTGAAAGTCGCTTCGGAAAAAAAACGCAAAAAAACAGCATCAACAGCGCAAAACAAAACAAATTTAGCAGTCTTGAACACTGAAAAGTGATGTCTCGAAAGCAGCACAGCATGGATCGTCAACTGCATTTCGCGACACTTTGATATGGTGTTCTTTCAACGACCAAGCAATCAATCCCTTTATGAGCGGGCACGTGCTGATAACGGCACAAAGAACCAAAAACACAACCGGTACTTCTCCAAAATCGGCATTCTAAGGTTTCGGCAGTTGAAGTGGAAATGGCGGCTTTTTGAGGATTCTTTTCCGGAAAGCGAACAAGTAACTTCATTCCAGAAACTTCTACAGTCTGTATAAAGAACAATACGAGTAAGATTATGAAATGACACGAGTATAGTCCGTACAGTTGATGCGCAACACGTTCATCTTTGGAAAGCGTCGCTAACTCGTTATACAATACCAGTCGACTTGTTAAGTGGTGACGATAGATCAGTTGGTAACGCGCAGGGTTAGTGATCAAAATGTTTTGACTTCAAATTCTATTCTCGAACTGGCAGTGCGTCGTGTTGTCCTTGGGAAGACACTAATAGCTTATTTCCCATTGGGGCCAAGCAATGGTGGCTACAAGACTTGCAAGCAGAACCCAAGAAAGGGAGTTCTGGGTTGGTATGGTTGGACCGACTCAAAGTGCTAGGTTTATACACATGAATGGCTTGAATGCATGAGGTCAACTTGTTCCACGCTTCAGCATAATACAAGATTAAAATTATGCCATGCAAGCTTGTTGTGATGTAACAGTACGTGACGATTAAGACCTAAGCATGACGAAGGAGTTGATCTACTTACATTGGCTGCTTTCACAGCACGCTGGGCGGATGTCGCAGCTGCAAAATTAACGAAGGCACAATGACGATCGTAGAGCACTTTGACACTAACTATCTTCCCATACTGGCGAAAATAGTCTTCCAGTGCTTTCTCAGAAACACAAGCCTGCATATTTCCAATCCATAAAGACTTGCAGTCGCTGAAAAAGAAAAAAATTGCACCGCTAATTCTGCATACAGAATAAAAGACAATGGTGTTTTTATTCTGCTTCTCGCTGAGCCTAAAAAATCAGCGAATAATAAGCTTTGCGGAAAATCCAATTGCATAACTACATACCAACCAAGAACCTTGCCTTCGATAAAAACCGACAGAAAAAATATTCCTCTATTTCTATGACAAAAGAACCTAACAAAATAATCCCAACCACAAGAACCGAACAAACATCAATGTCACATCTTACAATAATACACAAGACAATATCTGAAATCAAGCGTCTAAATGCAAATGGAGTTCTTCTTTATCAATTAACGTTCGCACTCGCTAATAAATTTTATTCGTATAGTTTTAGCGTCACTGGGGGAGTGAAGGGTGGAACTTAATTGTTTCTGACGCCGCTTTATAAGGGACACTAAATGCTAAAGTTTTACGATAATGCCCAGAGAATGGCGAATTGAAAAAAAAGTGGTACTTACCTGTCCGGTGTTGGGCTCGGCTGACGTTTTTGAGGTGGTATTTTTTTATTAATTTCTTCATCAAATATCATGGAGTCTTCATCATCCGAAACGTATATTTCCTAAAATCACTGTTGGTTAAATTATGATCGGGTTTACTGTTTAACGTTGATGATAAGATCCAAGTACCCAGTAATTACGTACAAACTGTTCTTATTACTGATGTAAAGGGAATCCTTGCAAAACCTAAAAAAAACACTTCAAAATGTCAACTAAACTCAACAACATCCACAAGAATTATTGGTCGAGTGGACAACGCCTTTGCAACTGAAACGGTATACTCGGGTTTGATTCCCGGTGGGGTCAAACCAAAATTACAAAAAATTGGTATTCACAGCTTCTCTGCTTGACGTTCAGCAATCAGCAGTAAGAGATAAAGTGAAGTCTCCGTCGTGCGTGGTAAACAAGTGGTAGCTTGACTAAAAGACCGGAGAGGTCCCATCGCTGTTTTCTGGCCAAGACAACTAGGTGAAAAAAATGTAATTGCAATTAATCACCTTAGTCGTTACTTTACTGAGGTTTCCAGATAATAATTCGTCGAGTGCGAATTGTACGCAGCTGGTTTTTCGCAGCGCAAGCTCGCATAGATTTCTTTCAAATCCCATATCCTGTATCAAAACATGATTAGGTAAGCTTTGATTGCAAAACATTATTTCTTCAGACCGTCTATTCTCATTGTCCTTTAATTTACATTCACTTCCAACTTCCCTTTTGCTTTTTTGCTTGCACTGATCAACA
The DNA here is from genome assembly GCA_963965965.1 of Trididemnum nubilum. NCBI lineage: Eukaryota > Metazoa > Chordata > Ascidiacea > Aplousobranchia > Didemnidae > Trididemnum > Trididemnum nubilum. The sequence continues at coordinate 13,985,833 of OZ014478.1, read as the reverse complement.
GTGAATGTAAATCAAGCTGAGAAATTTCACACTAAATTCAAAGTATTTCCGAAAACTTAAGAGAACACAAGCAGAACCACTTCTATTTAGCTTACCATTAAATTGGCCAATCGTACTTCGCGTAACTGACGCTTCGTTTCAGGGCAGGATTTGTCCAATCTCAAAACTTCCTCGTAAGCCTTTTCCGCTTCAGTGTAACGCTGCATTAAAAGTTACAACAAATACAACAGCATTATTTCGCTTTCTGCAAGCGTAAAGAAAGTTGTTTATTTTTTCCCTTTCTTTCTAATCGTATTGACAATGAAATCCGCTATTTTTGTGCAAGTCAACAGAAATCCACTGGGAGTCAAAGCGCCCTTTATTACCATCATACGCAGTTTCGAATCTTCAAGCTAAGGTTTGGAGTGGCGAATATCGTAATGGTACACAGCGAGCACTGACAATGGCAGTACAAACTCAATTGTTCACTTATGATTGTGGTAGTAATCAATGGCTAGTAAAGTAACGCCTTCAATGATTACCCAGGGTATTACTAATTCTCATATCTTTGCGTTAGCAGCAATTAGATTTGACTATTGATTGAAGCTAAGATAAACAGTCGTTTATGAAAACGTACTACAAATTAGGATTGCGATTTACTTTTAGTCCCGCCAGTGCTCTTCCCTTTCGAAAGAAACCTTTGGCCCAAGAAGGTGAGAGAAAGATGGCCACTTCGGCGTCTTGTAAAGCTCTACATATGATCACCAATTAGTTAGCGAAAATATAATACTAGTCGTTTAAATTTTTTGTACTTAAAAGAATCAGACAAAAAACGGGGGCGCCGGGGCAGATTCTAGTTGGGTGAGGACCGAAAAGGAACAAGAACCAACGAAAACATATACTTTTCTTGTTAATGACACAAACTTGATTTTCGACTTTTGCGGTTGAAAATGCTGAAAACCTTTTTTGTAGCCCTCATCTCTTCTCACATCCAAAAATGAATGCAAGGGGACGAGGATTCTTTGCAGGGAGCTCTTTTTCGGGGACAACCTTAAACGGACGCAAGTGTAAGTATATTAATCAAGATAAGCGAAAACTTCTATCTACTCGGGTTTAAAATTGCTCTAAGCTAAGACGACAGTGTAAGCTTACTTTTTATATTCTTTCATACGGTCATAACAGAAGGAACGGTTGCCGTAGTAGCGATGTTCTGTGTTCAATAAGCTGATTGCATGTGAGAAAAGCTTGGCCGCTTCGGCATATTCCTCATTGCCAGCCAATAAATTGCCTTGGCTAGCAAGTTGGCGGGATATGGTTACTGCATCCTGACTGGGATAACTTGGGACAAAATTTTCCTAAAAATGACAATTTCCGCGTCAATTCGAGCTCTCGAACAAGACATTTTCCTGTAATTAACTTACCGCAACGTTATCTACTTTTATTGCATTTTATTGGGTGAATTTATGCACAACCAAAAATAAAAAAATAAAAATAAAGTACTGTACCGCCAAACTTTCTTGTTTCCGGTACCCTTTTATTCAAACATTGCAAACTCAGCTAGCTTACTTTTTTCGCGCTATTTTTCTTGATGGTTGCTTTTTTCAAAGCCGAAGTTTTGGACTTTTTAATTTTCGATGACTTCTTCTTGACATCGTTGTGTTCAGAATCCTACAAACAAAAACAAACATCTCTGGAGTTGGACACCGAGATGAACGACAATTATAACATCATAATCTACATGTAACGTAATTTTAAGACCCAGGGCGAACTGTGAAGTATTGTACAGCTGCAAACTTTTGTTTTAGAATGGAAACTGCACGGCAATGATATGTACAAAGTGTACATATCTTTGCAACACTTTGTTTTAATTTTGCGTAAAATTTTTTATCATAGAAAGTAGCAGAGTGAGAAAATCTAAAAGCTGCTTTTTTAACCTTAACTTGGTGATGTGGCAGTAGACTTAGATGACCTTTCGGTCCTTCGCTGTCTCCTCACCAAGTGACTAAATATCGCTTTGACTCTGCAAGTTTGTGTGTTGGTTTTCAAGGAATTGCATATTTCGATGCTTTGGTGATAGACCTAGAGGAAGTTGCAGTTTTTTCTTGTGATATGACGTCACTTGGTAAATAAATAAATATGATGATGATTTTAACTTATTATTAGGCCCAATACATTCTAGAACAACTACCATTTGGAAGCTTTTAAAGAGATGCTGCGAGATCCGTTGTATTGAAGAAATGAGAACTTCTTGACGTAGTAAAGAGCTGCCCCATTCTGCCCCAAACCTTCTTCCGCTTTTTTCCTTATCTGCGAAAATAGATGTAATCCATTTGACTCCATACCATTTACAACGCTGCGTTTCGAACTTTCGTGACATCAGAAAAGGACAACTTTGCAAAATTCTTGCAGAATAAGCAACACGAGATGTTTGATCATCGAACATCGTGTTGCTTAATCTGCAAGAAATTTTGCAAAGTCATCCTTTTCTGATGTCATGAAAGTTCGAAACGCAAGGTTGCCAATTGTATGGAGTCAAACGGATTAAATCTATGCTCGCGCTTAAGGGAATATTGGAACAAGGTTAGGGGCACCTCTTTATTACTTACAAGTAGTTCTCATTTCTTCAATAAAACCGATCTCGAGCAGTATCTCTTTAATCCATTTCATCACGCTACTTTTATTAATCATTTACTAGAATTTTAGCCAACGAAATTCTTAAAAATAAGAAAACCACCGACTTACATCATTAACTATGTTCAACACATCGTATCTGAAAAACAAATATTTTTGAGATACAAAAATAAATGTAAATTTGACGAACATTAAACAAGCTGCGTTGGCGTTCCATTCCATCAGATCAGGGGTGCTCAAACTTTTTGAGGGACGGGCAACATTCCACTTTTTTTTAGTTTTAGGGAGCCGCACAATTCTCATAAAATGTTTGAATAATTTTTATCTCGAATCAAGCGAGCTACCAAGATTTTGCGAAAGGGGAGAAGAGGCTTGAACCAAAAGCTAAAATACTTTAGATTTTAGGCAGCATGCTGAGCAAGCTGGTACAACTCAAGCGTATCACAAAAGGGAATCTGGGGCAAAGCTCCACACGCTGAAAAGTTTTTTGATTTTTTGGTAAAAAATAACCATTTTAGCGCCATTAGAATTACATTTTGAGTGTTTCTAGAGCTATTTGAAAGAGCTAAATTTCTGAAACTCGGAAGTCAATTGAAAGAATTAAGTAGTCCAGTCTCTTCAGCCAACCCATCCCTGACTTACAGGTCAAGTCCAAATCACATTTAAACGCTTTTATTTTTGGATTAAATGTTTTAAGTGACTTGGCTAAAGAGGGGGGCTGAGGCCCCCTTTAGCCACCGTGGTTGCGCCACTGTCCCAAATACTGCTCATTCAAGTTTTGCATCATCCTACCAACTACACAGCTAAAATAATCCTGCTCATTACACAGCACCATCATAATCAGGATTTTGCTCAGGGAGATGCTAGCTTGAATAAAAAAGCTAACATTTCTCTATGTCCAAGTTTGGGCAATATTCAGCACCGGCAGTGTTGAATAAACTGCAGCTCGTTGAAAACATACCATGCAAGACGTCTGGAGCCAAAGCCTCTTGTCGTTGAGCGATTTTTGCAATTTCATTTAAAAACTAGCCATTTTTAACCCCATTTGAAAGAAATTTTGCACCTTTTTAAAACCACTTGAAAGGATAGAATTGCTAATTCAATTCACCCCACACATAGATCAGGTCCAATACACGTTTAAAAGCTAGCAGGTTTGGCTAAAACTTTGAAATAACTCAGCTAATGAAGTAGGCTTTAGCGCCCGCCCGCAACACCCGTTCCTAAATAGTTAGACTAGAGAACACACCCAGGGCGAACTGTGAAGTATTGTACAGCTGCAACCTTTTGTTTTAGAATGGAAACTGCACGGCGATGAAAATATACATATGGCCTGTTTACATGTGCACTTTTGGGAACCAGTTCTTAGTTCTAGTGCCTGAATTTTGCTGAGCCACACACAAAAAAGGTTCTGAATTACGTCACAAGAACCTTTTTTGTGTGTGACTCAACAAAATTCAGGCACTAGAACTAAGAACTGGTTCCCAAAAGTGCACATGTAAACAGGCTAATAAGGAACCAAGAAAGTTACATCGTAGCACATGCAGTGGCCGACGAAATCCAAATTTGCTACTTTCTAATATACTCGTAGGGAAACACGTTTTTTCGGCGCGACCATTTCACCACGGACCTTTTCGTCGCCAATTCGATGCCCTTTGACAGTTCAGTTATTTATTTTTTTCTTTTGTTTTTTTTTTCCGTTTCGCGCAAATCTTAAATAAGCCCGTAGAACTTCTTTAAAACAATAAACACTAGTAACTGAATTTCAATAATTGGATTACTGCTGCATATTTCGACTATGATAATTACCTGATTAACCAAATAACATTTACGAAAAATATTGTTTGAAAAAATCAAGGTCAACAAATTTAACAAAACAATTTTTTGCTGAAAAATTTAAGAGTATCAAAAGAAATTTATCGTAAATCTCGAGAACAGTCGCGGGGGGCAAAAAGTTGTTGTGCGGGTTGCACTTTGGGCAGCCCTGCATTACATCAAACACTGATATGAAAAAGCTGTTATAAGCAATACTACACAACAGAATCTACCAAACAAAAAAAATCAAGAAAATTTTACGTGCATTTTGAAGCGGATTCCATCGTAAAACGCATTTAAAATAACACATAAGAGTTGTCAAAATAATAGTAGAAGACAGAAGTGTATGTATTGTTCACAGAATTGGACAGCAATGCTTCGGCCTGCTGATCCTCATCGGCAACTCTCAGTACTATGAAGCTGAAATGACCTTGTCTGCACAAATGAATGCCAAAAACTACTCACAGCACTTGAGCTTTATAGACCATAACAAATTTTATTTTTGTAATTTCTTACACACAAAATTCGCTTGACTTTTGTATTAGAGAAGATCACTTTACTACAATACCTTCAAAGTGAGGTGACTAAGAGTGAAATTCACTAAAACAGCTGGTGTTAAGAAGCAGTTAAGCAACCATCAAGCTAGCCTGCCATTGTTGAACTACAAAAATGCTTCAAATGTAAAAATCTATTTTATGAAATTTTAGGTTTAATCCTACTTATTTTCATCAGCAATTTTCGAAGCACTCATCCAGTTCTTGAAACATTTCGCAGAGGAAGCAGAATTTTCAACAGGATTTTTCTTCTCATCATTTTTTCCTTCTTTTGCAACGTGTGGTTTGTTTAAAGCTTCCGCTTCTTTTGAAGAATTGTCATTTTCAATTTTAAAATTTTGCGTTTGCAATTTCTGAAAATAATTAATACAACAGTTTTATCGTAAAAAAAGCACTAAACATTCAGCTATATCCTGACTTCTCTACGAACAAACAAACAACAATAACTTCTCAAACACATCTGACCAAGTAATCCTCATAAAAATCTTCACCACTCAAAACAACGAAAACAAAAAATTAAAATGATTGAATTTTATTTCATTACGATAAGTGCTTTATTAAACTGGTACTTACTTAGCTAAAAAATGACTTATTTCTTCACCCGATATTGCCAAAAAATCTAAAAGCTATGAATAGCAGGGGGACGCTTCCAAACAGAACAAGAAGGTATCATGACCTATGTGTTCATTCTATTTACCATCGTCATTCTCTTATAATGAATGGGAGTACTCCAAAGAGACACAGCTCGAGATTGCAAATTTGAAAATTTCTTGCAGAATAAGGAACGCGATGTTCGATATTCTGCAAGAAATTTTGCAAAGTCATCCTTTTCTGATGTCACGAAAGTTCGAAATGCAGGATTAAAGTTTGAAATGGTATGAAGTCAAACGGATTAAATCCATTTTGGAGGAACAGTGGATAAGAAGAATAGTGGAACAAAGTTTGTGGGACCTCATTATTACCTCATGTAGTTCTCATTTCTTCAAAGAAAGATCTCGAGCAGTATCTCTTTAAACTAGAATTATGAAGCACACAGGGCACCTTATGATCTTTTATGTTATGAATGCTTTTGTGGGAAATTTCAGCTAAAACTTTGCGTCTTCTTCTTTTAACTAACTTCTGCATTCCAGGGCAAGTATGAGTCGAGACAAACGATTCATTTTCATTTGGGTCCGTGGATTCCTTCAAACTTTTTCTTCTTTCTCGTCTGCGCTGCATTTGAAAACCTTGTCAGCATCCAAACTTTTTGAACTATTTGAAGCTACGCAATCATGCTGGTCATAAAAAATTCAAGACCCAACTACTGCAAAAGTATCTAGAAAAAATCATGATCAAACTGGCTGAGAAGTTGAAACAGGAAAATACCAAAATACTACCAACAAATTTTCTTCTAACAATTTTTTGTGCAAAACTTTTCGTACCATTAAAAGGAGTTTTCAATATATTTCTCCACAATTTTACTGCTTTGTTAAAAGAAAACACTTACACTTTTTTTCTCTTTTCGTTGACACGCTTTTTTCTTTTCTTCTACTTCTTCTTTCATTAATTCTTCTGCCATTTTATCAGCTTTCTAAAAAGTGTTAAAAACAGTAAATATAACAAAACAACTGAAGCACCAGTGCACTCAATTAGGTCATCGAAAAAAAAAAGGTTTATTATGCTACCAGTACGGCAGCCATAAAATTGCTATGTCAACTAATGCTCCCTCTATATTTTTGACTAACCAGCAAGTGCCCAAACTTTCTCAAAGCAATTGTGCCCTAAGCTGCAAAACTACATTTACGTGCTCTAAATTTCATACCAATTCAGTATCAAAGTATATTAATAGGACTTCATATTTCCACAAATTTATCGACTTTTCCAAACCAATGTTCATCATATTACCAAAAATTATGTACTAGTGATCCAGCAAGTCGCTTATTCGCTAACAAAATGAGCTTAGTGGGAACAAAGATGTCAACTAACTGCACACAAAAATTGGGCTCTTCAACTCAAAAACAAAAGCAACTAAATGTACCTGTTTCATGTTATCGTATTCTTTAAAATCAAAATGAAAATATTCTTGATCATCACAAAATGGACAGCAAAATGCACCTTGATAAAGCATGGATCTTTAAAGAGTTTTTTACAACTGAATCTGCTACGCTACCATTTTCAAAGCAAAACTGCATAGTTAACATGCCAATGTGAGACAAAATAATCATACTGCTATCAAGTACAACATGTCTTTAAATCTTAAAAAAAAAAGACAAATAAGCTTATATTTTGTATTTTTTATTTAAAAATGAAACAGAAAATTTTAAAACCTTGCAATTAAAAAATAAGGTCTGCAACTAAATTTGAATATAAGATCGCTACATAACAGAATTTCTTATAATTCTATATACACTTTTTAAATCAGATTAAAACATAAAAAGCACATCAAATATTTTCATCAAAAACTAACTCACATCTAAAATGACGACAAATAGAACCACCACAGTAACCATCCCAATTATCATTGTCGTCGTCATCAAAATAATCTTCAAAGTCACTGTCGGTTACATCTAAACCACAAAATTAGTTGAATATAGCAAAACCAATGAAGGTTCTTGAATGGAATTGCTTAAAACTTGACCCATAAGTGAAATCACACCGTTAACAAGTTTAAGCACTTATCACATGAGCAGTAACAATATAAAGCAACTTTATTAAGCTTTTTAATCACAATTTTCCACAACAAGTTGGTTTCCAAAAAACAAAGAATACTGTAAAATATACTGCACCCTTATTTTGACTGGTTATTAAATACAAAGAACAAAAACATAAACTTAGTACATTATAGACAAATAATAAACAAAACTGGCCTGTCACACATCAACAATTTGATATAATCATCATATGATTGGAGTTTTCAGTTTGAGACTAACAATAACATCTAAATGGAAAACTAAACAAGTTAAATATTTTTTTGATGTGCTAATGTAATAATTTCTGTCGTTAATTCAAAAAGAAAACTGCTTTAAGTGAAAATGATTGAGGTATAGCAAAGCTCCATACCTCCATAGACAGACTGAAATAAGTCCATCGAATTAAATTGATCAACCCAATCTTCATCTGGTGATTGCAACAAGCGCTTGTATGCTATACTAACATCTTTAAAAATCTGAAAAAAGTATTAACCTAAAACATATGACTATGACACAAATTCTAGTAAACATTTAGTTTTTTTATAAATCAAATTGATCTGCTATGGTTATAAACCTGTTAATTGTCAATACGGATACAATTTTGATTTCAAGCACCGGTACTGCTTTACAAGAAATCAATCTCATACTTTTTGGTGATCAGAAGAACAATAACTAGTGCAATGTTACAAGTACATTGCACAAAACATGCATTGCAATATTCTATGTTTTCAATGAAAGTCATTTCTCCATCAAAAAAAGAAACAAACTACAACATGATATATCAGAGTTTGTTAAATATATTTCGAACAGACCTCACTAATAAAATTTAAAAACACTAAAACCCTCTAAAGCCTGTTTCATTTTTCGATTCTTCAGGAGGGTGAGCTACAAGAAAATAAAATGAAATGAAACTGAAACTACATTCCAACCATGGAAGACCCTAACGTTAGAATAAAGACTGTATACTATAAAAAAAAAGCTGTTTACTATAAAACGCTGCCGCTTTATCTCACTAATCGTGCTGCACTTCCGCCGACATCTGTCTTGCAAACCCGTCTTACAAACTAGTATCGAGTTTTGTGCAGCAGTCTCAGCGGCGGGAAAACACGGCCAGTGGTGTGAAACGACAAAGTCACTGAAACAAGCAATGGTAAATAAATAAATAAATTTTCACAGTGTGCAACAGTGTGTAAGGTAGTGAAATAAAAAAAGCTCAAATTTGGGCACTGCGTGGCAAATCAATTCCATTCCAAATCAATTCCAAAATTTTTCAGCATCACAATCTCAAAGTCACGTTAGAGGCAAACCTCATACAAGCAGATTTCCTAGATATCACATTCAACCTCAGGCCAGAAACATATTGGCCATACCTAAAACCAAACAACCAACCTCTTTACATCAACATTAAATCTAACCACCCACCCCCAATTAAGAAACAAATCCCGCAAATGGTTTCAGGTAGACTTTCGCAAAACTCATGGAACCAGGAAGTATTCATCAAAGCTACATCAATATATCAAGAAGCACTGAAAAAAAGTGGTTTCACAGAGAAAATGCAATACAGCAGTCCTCACACCAATAAAAACGATAAGTCAAATCAGAAATGCAAAGTTACATGGTTTAATCCTCCCTTTAACGATGCCGTTAGTACCAACATCGAGAAAGAGTTCTTCAAACTTCTGGACAAGCATTTCCCCACTCATCACAAATTGATTTGCCGCGCAGTGCCCAAATTTTAGCTTTTTTTATTTCACTACCTTACACACCGTTGCACACTGTGAAAATTTATTTATTTATTTACCATTGCTCGTTTCAGTGACTTTGTCGTTTCACACTGCTGGCCGTGTTTTCCCGCCGCTGAGACTGCTGCACAAAACTCAATACTAGTGTGTAAGACGGGTTTGCAAGACAGATGTCGGCGGAAGTGCAGCCAGTTAGTGAGATAAAGCGGCAGCGTTGTATAGTAAACAGCTTTTTTTTTTATAGTATACAGTCTTTATTCTAACGTTAGGGTCTTCCATGGTTGCTATGTAGTTTCAGTTTCATTTCATTTTATTTTCTTGTAGCTCACCCTCCTGAAGAATCGAAAGGTGAAACAGGCTGTAGTGTTTTTAAATTTTATTAGTGTGGTCTGTTTGAAATATATTTAACAAGCTCTGATATACATCATCAAGCACTGTATATATCTCATATACATCATCGAGCACTTTAATTTAACAAGCTCTGATATACATCATCGAGCACTGATATACATCATCGAGCACCAGCACAACTGTCAATGCATATTAATATAGTTTGTAAATCCCTGTTGTGTGTACCTGTTCAGAGTACAACTTTCACTCAATTTGCAGTCGATAAACTAATAAAGCACATATCAGTTTTTAGTGTTTTAAAGCCTTAAAATGACACTATACTTCTCACTTCATTTGGTACCAGTAACTGTGGTTTATTTACAACAGATATCAAGCTAAGTTGTTTGTGAAGTGTGGTGGTAATGTTAGCTTCTCATTGACTCATATCAGATGTACAATCTACAAAAACACTTACTTTAGTGGTCTTTAAATTGCTAGACTTGCGATAAGGATGATTAAGTATAGCAATATCAATGTATTGAAATTCGATATCATCTTTAGATGCACCTTAAATGATACTTCAGTCAGCAGGTCAGAGTAATCATGTATCATAATCACTTCAGGTTATACTACTATAGCAGCAATTCAATTCAGTTTATTTTTGCCATTTCTGGCATTCAATGCTACAGCAAAATGAACTACAGTAGTACAACACAAAACAAGGAAATGGCTAGTGTTACGTTACATAACACCAATAAAGAGAATAACAGAGCAAAGAGTGAGCGCTCATTTGCTCTTTTTTATTTTCTGAGTTTTTATTGGGGTTTCTGGTTTGGGTTAGATTTCGAGTTTGGGTTAGGATTAACATTAGGGTTAGAGCTAGAGTTAGAGTTTGAGACGGAGTTAGGTTTAGGGTTAGGATATGGAATAGCGATTTTCTTGTTCTTACATAATGTATCAGTAGCCTCTGGCTAAAAACAAACATTTATTGGTAGGTACTTTAAAGCCTACAAAGTAGGAAACTGAGTCAAGAGCCTGAAGCATGAACTTCACTAAAACTACGCCAACAGCTATCTGTGTAGGATCAAAAAACTACTGCTTACACTGTGCAAAGTCATAAAAAACATCATTGGCATTTACTGTCTTACCTTCTTTAAGATCAAGCAGTTTTAAAGCATCTTCTCTTTTCATTAGCATTTTTGCCTGTTGTTATGGTATACTGTAGCCTATCACTATCAGTACTGAAAGTTAAATTAATTCAAGGCCAAGAAAACATAGACTGATCTGTAATAGATTCAAATATCTTTAAGGAAGTGACTAGTAGTACGGCACGATACATAACGCCCATAAAAAGAATAAGAGAGCAAAGAGTGAGCGCTTATTTGCTAATTTACTTTTTTTTGTTTTTTAAATTATCGTTAGGGTTTGGGTTAGATTTTGAGTTTGGGTTAGGATTAACGCTAGAGTTAGACCAAGGATTAGAGTTTGAGTTAGATTTAGGGGTGGGGATAGAGCTAGAATAGTGATTTTCTTATTCTTACATAATGTAACAGCAGCCTCTGCCTATTTTTAAACATAATTCTCGTCTAAACTAGTCAATATAATTATTAATGAATCCCAAAATTTTCGAAAATTTGTGCTAATACCAGATACTGTAGTTTAGCAATGAGGCTGAAAACAGCCACTTCTTGCAGACTTGCAGTCTGTGGCAAAGAGGTAGACTGACATAAAGTTCTAAATCACATATCGGCAGGGTACCATACCACCAGACCACTAGATTAGTAAATAGGCTACAAAATACAGAAATGGGCTAAGCCTATAGTCAATAGATACAGGATAAGACAGTAAAAGATTAAAGCCGAGCAGGTCACCAGTAATAAATCTGTACTTGTATCTGGACCAGTGGTTCTTAACCTTTTTTCTATGCTGGCCCTCCAATATATATCGGTACTAGCAGTAGGCTACTTAAACTGAAAATTTTGCATGGGGGGACACTTTTGCAGCCTTGACCAAGCATGTTCAGAAAATGAAAATGCTTTAGTGGAAATTTTGTCTTTCCGTTCCCGAAATCGAGTGAAGACCAAAAGAAAAGAAAAAAAAAGGTTTTCACCAGAAATTAAAGAGTTTTTGCCCTCGAAATCAAGTGAAGACTAAACAAATAGGTCTTCACTGCAATTTGAGACTAAATTTGGCTAGAATTTGTGAGATTTATTCATGCTACAGGCCCTTTTTCATCTGTTCAACCAGCCAGCACTCAAACCTCAATTGGGGATGCTGAATCTCGATGGGGGGACGCTAAATCTCGATGGGGGGATGCTAACTCTCGATGGGGGGACTTGTCCCCCATACAATGCTGCGTACTGGTACTGCTTTATTTTGCCCCCATCAGCCCATTCCTTGAAAATTACCGTAAGGTGCCAATTTTTCAAATGCTAAGATTTTCGCCCCGAGTACAACGTATATAGTCAGTTCAGTTGTTTTATTTCATGACCTTGGGTCCATTGAAAGCATCACATATAAAAACAGGGGTCAATAAAAAGGTAGAAGCAGCAAAACCATATACGATAAGACATGCAGATGTCTGCATAGCTGCTTCACCATATGAACACACATTGATTGAGACTCAAATACACATTATGCAAAGCAGAAAAACACATAAAGCAGATGCAAAAAAAAAAGAATAGTGTTTACGTACAATTCAGAGTAAACTACTTCAAGAGACCAGCGACGCATCTGACAATAGTTACGTTAACAATATATTAACACTTTTACTGCTAAGGACAAGATATCTCATCCTTCATTTTGCATTTTGTACGCTAAGGACGAGATATCTCGTCGTTCAGTTAAGTTTCTATGCGAGGTTTTTAGCTCTGTATAAACGTTTCTATCTTTTACAAGGCCTAAAAGAAAAAAATGACGTTTGTTTGCGATGACGTTTGATCTATTTTTCTGAAATCTCTCTGAAATCGAAAGTGGTAAGACTGGAATAATAGTTACAATGAATAAGCTTGGTTGGCAATAACAGGCCTTGACAACTGAGTTTAGATCGAGCAGTTTATGTTCCCCAATCTTAGTGTTCTCAAAATTAGCTTGAGACAGAGAGCAAATATACCTACAGTAAAAGTTAAAACCATGAAAGTGAAGTCAGAAAGTAGGTTTGCTAGGTCAAATTTGCATCAAAGTTGGGTTTTTGACCTACATAATATTTTGAAAAGGTAATTGTTTTATGAAGATTTTTTTTTGAATTTTGTAAAATGGCTTCTAGGAAAAAAAAGTACAATTTTGTTGACTGGTAGACCAAATAGATATTCTTAACCTTTCTGAGAGGAACTTATGGAGGATGACGATAATGACAGAGACAGTGATTTTCAGCTGAGTGACACATCTGCATCAGCGGATGAAGATTCCAATCTTGAAAAGGAAAGTATGCATGTGCAAACCACCGAGCAACTAACTTCTGAGTCAGTCAATGATGCTATTTTCCTGCCCTAGAAGATGAGAGTAGTATGCACGCTAGTGATGATGACGCTCCCACAGCGTCAAGCGTTGATGATAATGGTCAGTCTGAATGGATATCAATTGAAGAATCATATTCACCACCCCATGATGTTTATTTTTCTAGAGGAAGTGGTGTTAATCCAGCAATCGCACTAAATAAAGATTCCCTGCCCATGGACTTTTTCAATTTATTTGTTACTGATGATATTTTGAAGTTGATGGTTACGGAAACCAAAAGACACGCAAATCATTAAATCAAACTATATATGCTGTGTGAGCCCAGTGGTTATGCCTGGAATTTTTTCATTTATTGTGCGAAGTTGGACCCGATTTTAGGATTTGGACATGCTGAAACAGTGGTGCTGAAACTGATGGAGAAGCTTCTCGATTGTGGCCATGTCCTTTATGTTGACAACTTTTATACCAGTGTCCCTTTAGCAAAAGAACTTTCAAAAAGAAAAGCGTTACTTTGAGAAAGAATAGAAAGCACTTGCCAAAAAGGTCAGCATTATTTGGACCATATAATATATTCTGGTCAGCACTATTTGGACTATATTCCACACACGGCTACAAAGCAAAAGCCGACAAGAAAGTGCATAGTTTGTGACCAAAATAGAAAACGGAAAGAATCTTGTTATTATTGCAAAACCTGCAATTCGAAACCAGCATTATGTGTGGTCCCATGTTTCAAAATTTTCCACAGCCATGTGCTCGTCGAAACAAATGACAATTGAATTTTCCACATATTTATCATTTATGAAAACGAATAAACTATTCAATTAGACGATTCAAGATTGTTTTGACTACTATTTGATGACAATTTTGCAGTTATGAGAAACATTTTCAATTTCGAGTAGTACTTTGAAAGCTAACGTCATAATAAATTCATTTTCGCTTTTTTCGTATTTTGTAAAGTAGTACACTAAGAACGAGATAACTCGTCCTTCGGCTAAGTTCAAATGCGACGTTTTCAGCGGAATGCAAAAAGTCCCTATTGTTATTGCTTTAGCGCACGGCAAGAAAAAGCCGCCGCAGTGAAAGTGTTAAGGAGTAAGTTGATACACGCTTGCAGAAGAATAATCTTAGTTTACATGCATATCTTGCAAACTGTTTGAAAAAAAAAAAGGCAAAAACTAATGCATTAAAAAAAAACAAAAACAAAGACTAGCCAAATTAAAAAAAAAAAAAACAGACAACAATAGTATTACATTGACTGACTTGTTGGCCCAGTATCAGTAGCAATATTATTGTGCCATACCAATTGACAACTAGGCATATTGTTAGAAACACAAGCAATCTGTTTAGAACCAAAAAAAAAATGGGTACAGCAAAGAACAACACAACTTCGATAACAACTAAACTTTAAATCATGAGAACCATTTTGCAGCTGTTGTTAGATAGTGATGAATTTTAAGGTCAAAAGATTTAAGGGTTTTGCAACTGTTTCATAGCTCTAGTGGAAGTTGATTCCATACTAGAGGTCCTTTGTATTTTAACGACTGCTGGGTGGTTGATAGTCTACAAAATGATGGATATAAGTTACTGGTCTGTCTTGTACATACATAATTTGATCTTTTGGTCTTAAAAAGACACTTAAACCAAGACTGAAGGCTATTATTGAAAAACTGAAACATTAATTTAGACGTTTCTTTAACGAATAATTGGTTTATGGACAATAATTTTTGGGATTTCATTATTTCGACCACACTGTCTTGTCTCTAAGGTTCAAATTAAACATTAATCTTATATAATTGTTGATTGATCTCTGTAGTTGACCTACCGCTGATTTATTTCCATGATACCAGAGAGTAATGCAGTACAAAATGTGACTCAGAATTAAGCTATGGTACAGAGTAAGAAGAGATTCTTTGTTAAGGTATGGCTTAATTTTTCTTACAATACACAATCCACTTCTTACTTTGCACAATATGTTAGACATATGGGGTTTCCATGAGAAATTTTCATTAATGTTTAATCCTAAAAATTTTACATTTCTCTTTTTTTGGATTGGAATATTTCTTAGTTTTAAAGACACATCTTTTGAACATGGTTTAGATCCCAATGTTTGGAAAATAATATAGCTAGTTTTAGTGACATTTAATGATAACTTATTCGCAATCAAACATTTGTCAATTCCTTGTTAACAATGTCAAAAAGTACTGGAAGGCTTTTGTTAGTAGCTAATATTGTAGTGTCATCAGCAAACATAATAGCGTCAGATTTATTGAGACAATTTTTAAAGTCATTGACATATACCAAGAACAAGTGACCTAAAATGGAGCCCTGTGGAACTCCATGAGTCACTCAATTCAGAACTACATGTACTTTTCCTGCTAATTCTGAATGGTTCTAAAATTCCTGCACATGCTGCATGGCAACATTCCAAATATTGCTTTAATCAATTTGCTTGGTTTCAAACTTTCCTGAGTTGCCTTACTACTACCTAGGCTACTGCAACACTGCATCCAAGAAACAAATGCTCACCGCTCGCCAATACCAACTGGACAAGACTATCAATTGTTTACGAAAAAGGAGAATTTAATTATAAGACCCTACCATAGGTATTGAAATGACATCACACTCACGAAAGCATGCTAAAACTAAAACATGGATCTGTCGTAGTTCGACGAAATATATTTTAAATTTTATATTCTCACAATACAAAGTTAAAATTGCAAAACTTGCACATCCTTTTTCATATCAATTTGACACAGTATTATTTTTTAACTTCCGTAAATTTGAAATTCTCTCAGCAACAAATTTTAGTCATTTAGATGAGAATGTGATACCGAGAAAAGACAGCGTATAGTAAAGCTCATGCATTTGACGGTAAAATTTATTAAGAAATTATTTGTCAAGTTAAAGTATATTGTAATTTGGATTTTTACTAAATTTAACTGATTAATTTCTGTTTTTCTATTTGAACAAGACATAATCTTTAAAATTCACTGTTGTGTGGTATTAACTAATGTAAAGGTAGTGTCTGCTGCACTAGCCCGGTTTCCAACATCTAATCGCTGCTGCACCGACGGCGGTGGTCGTTTTCTTTTGTCGTTCAATTTACTATCTCTCAGGCTGGCATCGTTGCCCGAACCCTAACTCTAATAATAAGATTTTAGAGAAAAAAAAGGAGTATGAAGCGAAATTGCTCTCTAGCGCTATATTTAAAAAGCGTGTCCTGCGGGAATCGATATCCCAACCCTTGGCAATTGCAGGCAAGCGTACTAACCACTACGCCATCAGGGCTTCGAATTCGATGTGTCAAAGTGCTGTATTTAAATCAAATCAATGCAAAAAACGCAATCCGGTCAAGCAGCGATTTGATGTCCGAAACCGGGACAATGCAGTAGACACCACCTTAACTGAAACGAAATGACAGAACACGCACTCAACTACGTCAGATCCAACAATTAACTTACCGGTACTTAGGATCGATGCTAAAAGTAGGCTGATTGTAGAATCTGGGATCCATGCTAAAAGCGAAGCAAAATGAAACTTTTAAAGCTAGCCCTGCATGATAACATTTGCCATAAAAGTTATTTCTTTTTTTGGAAAATTTACGTTACTCCTTTCAAAATGCCCTGTGCCAACCCTTCGAAGGTAACTACCTACAGGTTATTAACCACTAATCTAGACAGTAGACATTAAAGGTCTACCAATGTGTTCACTTATTACTTCACTCTTGCAGATTTCATCGTTTGGCCGTATCGATTTCACTTCTTTTTATAAAAATTATCAGTAAATTTTGAGTTGAGGCTGGATGCTCTTAACTTTTTGCCGATTTTCAGCCTCGTTTGTTTTTAATTGAAACGACCGACGCTCACTTCGCATGTTCTTTGTTTTTACTTGCTATTTTGGTACTTATTGCTTATCCTTATTGTTTACCTCACATTTTTGATTACTTCATACAATACTTGTCTTCAAACAATGGTAAAAGTTATTTCTTTTTTTGGAAAATTTACGTTACTCCTTTCAAAATGCCCTGTGCCAACCCTTCGAAGGTAACTACCTACAGGTTATTAACCACTAATCTAGACAGTAGACATTAAAGGTCTACCAATGTGTTCACTTATTACTTCACTCTTGCAGATTTCATCGTTTGGCCGTATCGATTTCACTTCTTTTTATAAAAATTATCAGTAAATTTTGAGTTGAGGCTGGATGCTCTTAACTTTTTGCCGATTTTCAGCCTCGTTTGTTTTTAATTGAAACGACCGACGCTCACTTCGCATGTTCTTTGTTTTTACTTGCTATTTTGGTACTTATTGCTTAGCCTTATTGTTTACCTCACATTTTTGATTACTTCATACAATACTTGTCTTCAAACAATGGTATTGGCAGTATTAGAGTGTGTTTTTTCCAAGATTTAAAAATAAGGGTAATTGGGTGGGGGTCAATCTCTTGACTCAACTTGAGGCTTACATTAATGCAATAATCTAGTAGCCTAACTTACTACATGAGTTGTAACTCATCGACACTGTCTAATATCCTTCTGCTGTTTTTTTTCTTCATCGTTTGTGATATTAGTATGTCATGCTTATTATCTTCAGTTGTTAGCTAACCCTCACTCTGCAGTGTCTCTTTTTGTAGAATGCGACTTTTTTTGTTTTACATTGCTTGTGGTTAATATTTGGTTGGGTAATCTTACATTTGTGAGGAGTAGGGTAATCTTATTACTGTGGTTGTGTTAAGTTAGTTTGTGACTGGGTTGAGTAAACCTTACTTGTGTGATACCACATGCTAGCAATGCTGTGCTTCTGACTTGCCTGTTTTTGTCATGCGCTATTTGCTTACTAAAATTTCTGTTCTGCCTTGTGTTGTTTGTTTGCTTCAATTTGTCCTGTTTGATCTTCAATGTTAACGGACTTTGAACATTAGGAACACAGCAAAGAGTTGATGCTGTTTGTACTAAAAGTACTTATATCTTAAAACATTGATAGAAACAAAGTAATGGTATAATATTTTCTATGGTTGACTTTTATATTGTATTTTGGCTTTTATCTGTGCACGTTCTTAGGCACACACTTCTTTTGTGACATTATATATATATATACTTGGCCATTTTCCAACTAACAAGTGCAAAATTTCAAACTTTTGCTTATAACTTGAGAAAAGTTAGATCTAGCTACATGAAATTTTGACAGCAGTTTGAGCTTAATGAGTTGTATGTTTGTACCAAAATTCGAGGCAATAGGTCACCTGACTTAGGTTTTAGAACCAGAAAACTGCCCCGCAAGTTTGGCGTACAAAAGCAGTCTCAGTCAAAAATGGTTTAAGTACGGCAAAAAATATTTCATATGGTTGTATGACTTAAGATACCCTTTCATCCCAACCAACCCACTTTTGGCCGAGATGAGGTTTTTTCTTTTTTATCCCCTTTTTTTTCCTTTTATTTCCTTTTTTTCTTCCTAAATTTTGTACGCTTTTCTTCTCCTAAACCACAACACATCGAAATCTAATTTTTGTGTAAAGTTGTTGAGCTGCAAACACAATTTTTTCTCACGAAATTTTTTGGGGCAACTCCACTGGAAACCCCCTCAAAATGGGGCCCCAAAAAATCAATTTTTTGAACAGCTCAAGCTAGAGTGTTATTTTGTTTTGATATCAGTAGATATTTAACAGACAAATATTTTGACATAGTTTGAGGGTGCCACCCCCCTGGGGACCCCCAAATGTACCCTCAAAAAGTGCCAGTGTTTTATGATATCAGCAGATATTTAACAAACAATTTTGACACAGTTTGGGGGTGCCACCCTCCAGGTAACCCCCCAAATACACCTCGAAAAAAATTTTTTTTTTATGGCTCAACTTAGGGTGCCATTGTTTTATGATATCAGCAGAAATTTAAGAGACAAATATTTTGACATAGACAAATATTTGCCACCCCCCCTCCAGGGGTTTGCGTTTGATCAAGGCTGCAAAAGCGTTCCCCCATGCAAAATTTTAGTTTAAGTACTGGTGCTCTCTTAGTCTCTAAATGACCACCGTCATTCTGGCAGAATAATCAGCGTCATTCTAGCAGAAAGTGTTGCCGCAAAAAAAAGGCAAAAAAAAAACTACGTCACAATGATTCAACAGTGTTGCCAACCACCAAATATCAAATGAGTCATTACGTCATAATCGAAAACTTAATCATCAAACAGGATCATATGAAAATAAAACGATGTTGCCAAAAAAAATTACTCAAAAAAACTTAGGCAGAAAACAAAACTGGTTTGGAAAAATTTTTCAAATTTTTCCCATTTAACTTTCCGACGCGCCCCGAGCTTCGGGTTTGGGTGCAATCGGTAGCCCGCGGGCCCCTCTACCAGACCCAAGTCTAAAATAGGGTACCTTTTCAACGGGGGCCCCAGCAGAACGGTTTAAAGGAGGCCATCAATTTTGGGCGAAAAACGCCATTTTGGGGGCAAATTTTCAATTTTTTCCCATTTAACTTTCCGACGCGCCCCGAGCTTCGGGTTTGGGTGCAATCGGTAGCCCGCGGGCCCCTCTACCAGACCCAAGTCTAAAATAGGGTACCTTTTCAACGGGGGCCCCAGCAGAACGGTTTAAAGGAGGCCATCAATTTTGGGCGAAAAACGCCATTTTGGGGGCAAATTTTCAATTTTTTCCCATTTAACTTTCCGACGCGCCCCGAGCTTCGGGTTTGGGTGCAATCGGTAGCCCGCGGGCCCCTCTACCAGACCCAAGTCTAAAATAGGGTACCTTTTCAACGGGGGCCCCAGCAGAACGGTTTAAAGGAGGCCGTCAATTTTGGGCGAAAAACGCCATTTTGGGGGCAAATTTTCAATTTTTTCCCATTTAACTTTCCGACGCGCCCCGAGCTTCGGGTTTGGGTGCAATCG
This sequence comes from Trididemnum nubilum, assembly GCA_963965965.1. Taxonomy (NCBI): domain Eukaryota; kingdom Metazoa; phylum Chordata; class Ascidiacea; order Aplousobranchia; family Didemnidae; genus Trididemnum; species Trididemnum nubilum. The sequence continues at coordinate 13,965,773 of OZ014478.1, read as the reverse complement.
GTAGCCCGCGGGCCCCTCTACCAGACCCAAGTCTAAAATAGGGTACCTTTTCAACGGGGGCCCCAGCAGAACGGTTTAAAGGAGGCCATCAATTTTGGGCGAAAAACGCCATTTTGGGGGCAAATTTTCAATTTTTTCCCATTTAACTTTCCGACGCGCCCCGAGCTTCGGGTTTGGGTGCAATCGGTAGCCCGCGGGCCCCTCTACCAGACCCAAGTCTAAAATAGGGTACCTTTTCAACGGGGGCCCCAGCAGAACGGTTTAAAGGAGGCCGTCAATTTTGGGCGAAAAACGCCATTTTGGGGGCAAATTTTCAATTTTTTCCCATTTAACTTTCCGACGCGCCCCGAGCTTCGGGTTTGGGTGCAATCGGTAGCCCGCGGGCCCCTCTACCAGACCCAAGTCTAAAATAGGGTACCTTTTCAACAGGGGCCCCAGCAGAACGGTTTAAAGGAGGCCGTCAATTTTGGGCGAAAAACGCCATTTTGGGGGCAAATTTTCAATTTTTTCCCATTTAACTTTCCGACGCGCCCCGAGCTTCGGGTTTGGGTGCAATCGGTAGCCCGCGGGCCCCTCTACCAGACCCAAGTCTAAAATAGGGTACCTTTTCAACGGGGGCCCCAGCAGAATGGTTTAAAGGAGGCCGTCAATTTTGGGCGAAAAACGCCATTTTGGGGGCAAATTTTCAATTTTTTCCCATTTAACTTTCCGACACGCCCCGATCTTCGGGTTTGGGTGCAATCGGTAGCCCGCGGGCCCCTCTACCAGACCCAAGTCTAAAATAGGGTACCTTTTCAACGGGGGCCCCAGCAGAACGGTTTAAAGGAGGCCGTCAATTTTGGGCGAAAAACGCCATTTTGGGGGCAAATTTTCAATTTTTTCCCATTTAACTTTCCGACGCGCCCCGAGCTTCGGGTTTGGGTGCAATCGGTAGCCCGCGGGCCCCTCTACCAGACCCAAGTCTAAAATAGGGTACCTTTTCAACAGGGGCCCCAGCAGAACGGTTTAAAGGAGGCCGTCAATTTTGGGCGAAAAACGCCATTTTGGGGGCAAATTTTCAATTTTTTCCCATTTAACTTTCCGACGCGCCCCGAGCTTCGGGTTTGGGTGCAATCGGTAGCCCGCGGGCCCCTCTACCAGACCCAAGTCTAAAATAGGGTACCTTTTCAACGGGGGCCCCAGCAGAATGGTTTAAAGGAGGCCGTCAATTTTGGGCGAAAAACGCCATTTTGGGGGCAAATTTTCAATTTTTTCCCATTTAACTTTCCGACACGCCCCGAGCTTCGGGTTTGGGTGCAATCGGTAGCCCGCGGGCCCCTCTACCAGACCCAAGTCTAAAATAGGGTACCTTTTCAACGGGGGCCCCAGCAGAACGGTTTAAAGGAGGCCATCAATTTTGGGCGAAAAACGCCATTTTGGGGGCAAATTTTCAATTTTTTCCCATTTAACTTTCCGACGCGCCCCGAGCTTCGGGTTTGGGTGCAATCGGTAGCCCGCGGGCCCCTCTACCAGACCCAAGTCTAAAATAGGGTACCTTTTCAACGGGGGCCCCAGCAGAACGGTTTAAAGGAGGCCATCAATTTTGGGCGAAAAACGCCATTTTGGGGGCAAATTTTCAATTTTTTCCCATTTAACTTTCCGACGCGCCCCGAGCTTCGGGTTTGGGTGCAATCGGTAGCCCGCGGGCCCCTCTACCAGACCCAAGTCTAAAATAGGGTACCTTTTCAACGGGGGCCCCAGCAGAACGGTTTAAAGGAGGCCATCAATTTTGGGCGAAAAACGCCATTTTGGGGGCAAATTTTCAATTTTTTCCCATTTAACTTTCCGACGCGCCCCGAGCTTCGGGTTTGGGTGCAATCGGTAGCCCGCGGGCCCCTCTACCAGACCCAAGTCTAAAATAGGGTACCTTTTCAACGGGGGCCCCAGCAGAACGGTTTAAAGGAGGCCATCAATTTTGGGCGAAAAACGCCATTTTGGGGGCAAATTTTCAATTTTTTCCCATTTAACTTTCCGACGCGCCCCGAGCTTCGGGTTTGGGTGCAATCGGTAGCCCGCGGGCCCCTCTACCAGACCCAAGTCTAAAATAGGGTACCTTTTCAACGGGGGCCCCAGCAGAACGGTTTAAAGGAGGCCATCAATTTTGGGCGAAAAACGCCATTTTGGGGGCAAATTTTCAATTTTTTCCCATTTAACTTTCCGACGCGCCCCGAGCTTCGGGTTTGGGTGCAATCGGTAGCCCGCGGGCCCCTCTACCAGACCCAAGTCTAAAATAGGGTACCTTTTCAACGGGGGCCCCAGCAGAACGGTTTAAAGAAGGCCATCAATTTTGGGCGAAAAACGCCATTTTGGGGGCAAATTTTCAATTTTTTCCCATTTAACTTTCCGACGCGCCCCGAGCTTCGGGTTTGGGTGCAATCGGTAGCCCGCGGGCCCCTCTACCAGACCCAAGTCTAAAATAGGGTACCTTTTCAACGGGGGCCCCAGCAGAACGGTTTAAAGGAGGCCATCAATTTTGGGCGAAAAACGCCATTTTGGGGGCAAATTTTTAATTTTTTCCCATTTAACTTTCCGACGCGCCCCGAGCTTCGGGTTTGGGTGCAATCGGTAGCCCGCGGGCCCCTCTACCAGACCCAAGTCTAAAATAGGGTACCTTTTCAACGGGGGCCCCAGCAGAACGGTTTAAAGGAGGCCGTCAATTTTGGGCGAAAAACGCCATTTTGGGGGCAAATTTTCAATTTTTTCCCATTTAACTTTCCGACGCGCCCCGAGCTTCGGGTTTGGGTGCAATCGGTAGCCCGCGGGCCCCTCTACCAGACCCAAGTCTAAAATAGGGTACCTTTTCAACGGGGGCCCCAGCAGAACGGTTTAAAGGAGGCCGTCAATTTTGGGCGAAAAACGCCATTTTGGGGGCAAATTTTCAATTTTTTCCCATTTAACTTTCCGACGCGCCCCGAGCTTCGGGTTTGGGTGCAATCGGTAGCCCGCGGGCCCCTCTACCAGACCCAAGTCTAAAATAGGGTACCTTTTCAACGGGGGCCCCAGCAGAATGGTTTAAAGGAGGCCGTCAATTTTGGGCGAAAAACGCCATTTTGGGGGCAAATTTTCAATTTTTTCCCATTTAACTTTCCGACACGCCCCGAGCTTCGGGTTTGGGTGCAATCGGTAGCCCGCGGGCCCCTCTACCAGACCCAAGTCTAAAATAGGGTACCTTTTCAACGGGGGCCCCAGCAGAACGGTTTAAAGGAGGCCGTCAATTTTGGGCGAAAAACGCCATTTTGGGGGCAAATTTTCAATTTTTTCCCATTTAACTTTCCGACGCGCCCCGAGCTTCGGGTTTGGGTGCAATCGGTAGCCCGCGGGCCCCTCTACCAGACCCAAGTCTAAAATAGGGTACCTTTTCAACAGGGGCCCCAGCAGAACGGTTTAAAGGAGGCCGTCAATTTTGGGCGAAAAACGCCATTTTGGGGGCAAATTTTCAATTTTTTCCCATTTAACTTTCCGACGCGCCCCGAGCTTCGGGTTTGGGTGCAATCGGTAGCCCGCGGGCCCCTCTACCAGACCCAAGTCTAAAATAGGGTACCTTTTCAACGGGGGCCCCAGCAGAACGGTTTAAAGGAGGCCATCAATTTTGGGCGAAAAACGCCATTTTGGGGGCAAATTTTCAATTTTTTCCCATTTAACTTTCCGACGCGCCCCGAGCTTCGGGTTTGGGTGCAATCGGTAGCCCGCGGGCCCCTCTACCAGACCCAAGTCTAAAATAGGGTACCTTTTCAACGGGGGCCCCAGCAGAACGGTTTAAAGGAGGCCATCAATTTTGGGCGAAAAACGCCATTTTGGGGGCAAATTTTCAATTTTTTCCCATTTAACTTTCCGACGCGCCCCGAGCTTCGGGTTTGGGTGCAATCGGTAGCCCGCGGGCCCCTCTACCAGACCCAAGTCTAAAATAGGGTACCTTTTCAACGGGGGCCCCAGCAGAACGGTTTAAAGGAGGCCGTCAATTTTGGGCGAAAAACGCCATTTTGGGGGCAAATTTTCAATTTTTTCCCATTTAACTTTCCGACACGCCCCGATCTTCGGGTTTGGGTGCAATCGGTAGCCCGCGGGCCCCTCTACCAGACCCAAGTCTAAAATAGGGTACCTTTTCAACGGGGGCCCCAGCAGAACGGTTTAAAGGAGGCCGTCAATTTTGGGCGAAAAACGCCATTTTGGGGGCAAATTTTCAATTTTTTCCCATTTAACTTTCCGACGCGCCCCGAGCTTCGGGTTTGGGTGCAATCGGTAGCCCGCGGGCCCCTCTACCAGACCCAAGTCTAAAATAGGGTACCTTTTCAACGGGGGCCCCAGCAGAACGGTTTAAAGGAGGCCATCAATTTTGGGCGAAAAACGCCATTTTGGGGGCAAATTTTCAATTTTTTCCCATTTAACTTTCCGACGCGCCCCGAGCTTCGGGTTTGGGTGCAATCGGTAGCCCGCGGGCCCCTCTACCAGACCCAAGTCTAAAATAGGGTACCTTTTCAACGGGGGCCCCAGCAGAACGGTTTAAAGGAGGCCGTCAATTTTGGGCGAAAAACGCCATTTTGGGGGCAAATTTTCAATTTTTTCCCATTTAACTTTCCGACGCGCCCCGAGCTTCGGGTTTGGGTGCAATCGGTAGCCCGCGGGCCCCTCTACCAGACCCAAGTCTAAAATAGGGTACCTTTTCAACAGGGGCCCCAGCAGAACGGTTTAAAGGAGGCCATCAATTTTGGGCGAAAAACGCCATTTTGGGGGCAAATTTTCAATTTTTTCCCATTTAACTTTCCGACGCGCCCCGAGCTTCGGGTTTGGGTGCAATCGGTAGCCCGCGGGCCCCTCTACCAGACCCAAGTCTAAAATAGGGTACCTTTTCAACGGGGGCCCCAGCAGAACGGTTTAAAGGAGGCTGTCAATTTTGGGCGAAAAACGCCATTTTGGGGGCAAATTTTCAATTTTTTCCCATTTAACTTTTCGACATGCCCCGAGCTTCGGGTTTGGGTGCAATCGGTAGCCCGCGGGCCCCTCTACCAGACCCAAGTCTAAAATAGGGTACCTTTTCAACGGGGGCCCCAGCAGAATGGTTTAAAGGAGGCCGTCAATTTTGGGCGAAAAACGCCATTTTGGGGGCAAATTTTCAATTTTTTCCCATTTAACTTTCCGACACGCCCCGAGCTTCGGGTTTGGGTGCAATCGGTAGCCCGCGGGCCCCTCTACCAGACCCAAGTCTAAAATAGGGTACCTTTTCAACGGGGGCCCCAGCAGAACGGTTTAAAGGAGGCCGTCAATTTTGGGCGAAAAACGCCATTTTGGGGGCAAATTTTCAATTTTTTCCCATTTAACTTTCCGACGCGCCCCGAGCTTCGGGTTTGGGTGCAATCGGTAGCCCGCGGGCCCCTCTACCAGACCCAAGTCTAAAATAGGGTACCTTTTCAACGGGGGCCCCAGCAGAACGGTTTAAAGAAGGCCGTCAATTTTGGGCGAAAAACGCCATTTTGGGGGCAAATTTTCAATTTTTTCCCATTTAACTTTCCGACGCGCCCCGAGCTTCGGGTTTGGGTGCAATCGGTAGCCCGCGGGCCCCTCTACCAGACCCAAGTCTAAAATAGGGTACCTTTTCAACGGGGGCCCCAGCAGAACGGTTTAAAGGAGGCCATCAATTTTGGGCGAAAAACGCCATTTTGGGGGCAAATTTTCAATTTTTTCCCATTTAACTTTCCGACGCGCCCCGAGCTTCGGGTTTGGGTGCAATCGGTAGCCCGCGGGCCCCTCTACCAGACCCAAGTCTAAAATAGGGTACCTTTTCAACGGGGGCCCCAGCAGAACGGTTTAAAGGAGGCCGTCAATTTTGGGCGAAAAACGCCATTTTGAGGGCAAATTTTCAATTTTTTCCCATTTAACTTTCCGACACGCCCCGAGCTTCGGGTTTGGGTGCAATCGGTAGCCCGCGGGCCCCTCTACCAGACCCAAGTCTAAAATAGGGTACCTTTTCAACGGGGGCCCCAGCAGAACGGTTTAAAGGAGGCCGTCAATTTTGGGCGAAAAACGCCATTTTGGGGGCAAATTTTCAATTTTTTCCCATTTAACTTTCCGACACGCCCCGAGCTTCGGGTTTGGGTGCAATCGGTAGCCCGCGGGCCCCTCTACCAGACCCAAGTCTAAAATAGGGTACCTTTTCAACGGGGGCCCCAGCAGAATGGTTTAAAGGAGGCCGTCAATTTTGGGCGAAAAACGCCATTTTGGGGGCAAATTTTCAATTTTTTCCCATTTAACTTTCCGACACGCCCCGAGCTTCGGGTTTGGGTGCAATCGGTAGCCCGCGGGCCCCTCTACCAGACCCAAGTCTAAAATAGGGTACCTTTTCAACGGGGGCCCCAGCAGAATGGTTTAAAGGAGGCCGTCAATTTTGGGCGAAAAACGCCATTTTGGGGGCAATTTTTCAATTTTTTCCCATTTAACTTTCCGACACGCCCCAAGCTCTGGGTTTGGGTGCAATCGGTAGCAAACTTCACGAGCCGAGAAGAGGTTTTAGTGTTTGCATCCAAAAGTTTTTACTTCCAAAAGTACGATCCAAATGTTTATATGAACTGAAGCGAAAAGTGTTGTGTAAGTTTGCATTTTGTTGTTTTTAAAACCTTGTGCAAGTATTTGTTCAAGGTCCTAGGAAGTTTGCGCTTTGTAATATGCCGTTAAGCAGGTTTTTTTTAGACTTCATTTCAAGTAAAAGAAAGTGTGCTTAGTTTCTATTTAGTCTGTTACAAGTTTTTTTTGTCTTACAGGTTTTTGAACTTGTGAAATGGTATTTCAATAATCTTGCTCGAAAGTGCCACTTAGCGGATTTTGCAAAAAATTTTTCTTGTGTGTAAAAAAAGTTATACTAAATTCTGCAAGCTTTAAAAGAAAGTGCGCTTAGTTGCTATTTAGTCCGTTACAAGTATTTTTTGTCTTACAGGTTTTTGAACTGGTGAAATGGTATTTCAATAACCTAGCTCGAAAGCGCCACTTAGCGGATTTGCAAAAAGTTTTTCATGTGTATAAAAAAAGTTAAAACTTATTTTTGCAAGCTTCATTTTGTACCAAAATGCAAGTACTGCAAAATTACGTCATTTAAATAATGAAGAAAAGTTAGAAAATCGATCTACTCTAGTGTGCTCAACGCAGATGAAGAAAATCAGTTTTTGAGAGGCAAGATTTTTGTTTGCAACCAAGTTAATACACAGCCTTGATAAAAAGTTTTCAAAGCGGGAATTCGCTCTTGGGTCGCCGCTTTGCGCATAGGTTGACGACTTGAAAAAAAACGCTTCGACGCTTTGCATGCTGTTTACAATTTACTTGTTCATCAATATGGTGGATATTGATGCTTTAGAACAGCTGCACTTTAGTAACACTATAGCAAAATTTAATAAAAAGCACAGATGTTGTATTGAAAATTTTATGAAGTCGAACCACAACGAAAGGCATACAAAAGCTGGAGATAAACATTCGGAATTGGAGTCTGATATCTGAAGCAAAGGAAATGTCGCATCACATACAAAGTCGTATATTATTGTACACTGATAATCGAGCAATTACAGCCTGAGCAATTGAAAAAAATGTTTTTGCTGCGTGCATAATTTAAACGGTTTTTTGCATCTAATGGGCTCTTAAACATCAATTTTCTTATAAGTTTCTTCTTAGTTTTTGTGGCATAGTCGTCACCGATTTGTTGCAAGAAAGAAAAAGCAATGTTTATCTTTATCATTACGCAATTTGTGGTGAATTTTTGTAGAAATACTCTGAAAATTACGTCACGAAAACCTATAGCCTGAAACGCAGCAATTTAAATCAGTATGTTAGCAAGCCCCAATTAACATTTTCATCACAGAAATTAGGATAACAAATGAATAAATGATTCCCCCTTTGATCATATCTACTGTCGAAGCAACAAAACACTAAAAGAGATCTTATCCTACTCATGGGCGGCGGCAAGGGGGCGCTTGGCCCCCCCTTAGATTTTCACAAACACTCTCTCAAAACACTCAAATTTTAAAATTCTTCCATTTTTAGTACACTCTAAACGAAGTGTTTAAATTTGGTGTGTTTTATGCATTCAAATTGGTGTTGGAACATGTTGAAGTGTACTTTTGATTGCATAAAATGCATTTAAACACCAACTTCAATGCATAAAACATATGAAATTTAAACACTTCGTTGAGAGTGTAGTTAATGCTGGCTCTATTCTTATTGCCCCTTCCCCCCCTGAAAAATTTTCTGCCGACGCCTATGATCCTTCTCAAAAACAAATATGCTGGTTTTAACATTATTTGAGAATGAGAAAACCGATGACAAACTAAATATTAGAACCCAGGTCTATTCATTCACAAAAGTTCCATGTAGTGGCGCTTTCAACCACTAGACCACAGCAGCACATGTGTATATATAACGAAAATCAATTATCAAAATCACTTATTAAACTTCGTTATCACAAGTTTTTGGCGCGTCTGTCCCGAACCAAGTGGCGTAGCGACTCCAAAAATGCAGGTGCTCAACTTCATGTATAGATAGACTTATCATATGTTCAAAGTTCAAGCTTCTAGCTTTGTTGGTTTTGCTTCCCAGTATTCTCCCCTTTATACTTTAAAGTTTACCAATATTTTTGTAAAACTCAATCGTATGCACTGCAAACAAAGTGATTTTAATTGACGAAAAAAAAAGTTGATATTTACTCATTTGTGGTTTGGGTAAAACGGTCTCCGAGTAAGTACTTGAACCCAGCTCTGTTCAATCACGACAATTTCAAACATCGGCGTCTTGAACCATTATGCTAGCACTGCTTAAAAACCCAAGTGACTAAAATCAATTATATAATTTTGCTTCCAAAAAGTGATTTGGGGGTTGCGAGTGGTTAGTACCTCCAAACTAGAGCAAAACATTTGTCTATTAAATATCTACTGATATCAAAAAAAAAAAAGTTACCGCGAGTGATAATTTTCGTGCAGGCTTTAAGACTCTGTCTTTCAGCCAACCAGCACACTCTCTCTTCGCTACTAATAAAGGGACAAACCCTGAAACGGCAGGCCGTACAGCGATTGAAAAAATATATATAGATATATACAGGGTTGGCCAAAAAAAATTGCACCCTTGGACAAAGTGTCATAACTTTTTTTGGAATGAGATAACATTTAAAAATTTTTACCATTTCTTTACGACAATATATTGCGTAGCTGTGTAAAATTTTATTAGAAATTTCCATAAAATAACAAAATTACAGGTGTTTAAATAGTGAGTATCACAAAATGCAATTGCATGAAAATTAACACGGCACAAATAGTAAGCGATTGTTCATTCGTTCAATACTTTTCGATGTGTTGTTCGTTTTCTGCAATCACCAACCGCACACGAGATCGAAACCCATCGAGGGCGTTATTGATTACCGCTTGGGACAATGCTTCCCACTCTTGAAGAATGGCTACTTTCAATTCTATGGTGTTTTCAAATCTTCGTCCGCGGTAAACATTTCGCTCCAGAGCGCTCCAAACGCAGTAATCGACTGGATTAAGATCTCTTTAAGACAAGATTAAGATCTTTAAGATAAGATAATTTCAAAGTTATTATCATTTGAAAAAAGATTTGTTAGCATTCAGGCATTGTTACGTCACAATGAGAATAGAAAGGCCAATGATAAAAAAAAGTTACGTTACCTGCAAAAAACCTTTGAACGCACTTTGTGAAAAGAGATTGCAGTCTTCAATGTTTAAATGGACGTCATTTTATAACTTCTTGGAATTTCATTGTAAAATTTTAAATAGCTACGCAATATATCGTTGTAAAAAAATGGTAAAAATTTTAAATTGCTATCTCTATGCAAAAACAAGTTATGGCACTTTGTCTAAGGGTGCAATTTTTTTTGGTCAACCCTGTATATTCACTATAGTGATGTAGTCAAGACCCTGATGGTCGAGACCGAGACCAAGACCGAGACTTGGAAAAAATTCGAGTCCAAGACCCGAGACCAAGACTTGAAAAAATTTTCGAAACCAAGATCGAGACTCGGTGAGTTTGTTCGAGACCGAGACGAGACTTCGAGACCCGAGATTTTAGAAGCAAATCTTTTTCGTATTGACTATTGACAACCCTTTTCATGGTTTTTCCTTAAACAAACGGCCAATCGCAATGCAGTAGAACGACCATAAACCAAAAAACGAACTTGGGCCTCGTGCTATTCACATGCACATGAAGAGGTGACGGCGTAGCTCAACTGTCAAGCGCCCGTCTTTAAAGTAAAGAAATTGCAGTTTGATGCCAACTGAAACTAGGCAATGCGTTCCTGTGTTCAAACTATCGCAGTGGTCCAGCTTGCAGTAACTACAGTAACAGAGCCAAAAAATCTTGAATGGCATATTATTGCAAGCAAAAATAATCACGAAACATAACGGAAAAAATTAATGTAACCGCAAAAAGTAAGCCTATACCAAATACCTAAGTTACGGTATTATTTCTTATCAAGACTTTATTTCTCCGATACCGTCCTGAAAATTATTTGGGGTCACGCGTTTTCCCCATTCGATGGCTCATGTTTATACCTCAGGTTTATACCTTAAGCTATTCTAATCTTCACTGGACCTAATTATTACTCCTAATGTTTGATATTTACAAAAAAGCAGTTGTAAAGTAGACTTAAGTTCATCATTCTGAGTCTGCAATCTTAAAGACGGTAAATCATCCAGCCAATTCCAGTGGTTTATAATAGCTAAAATTGAACTATAATTTTTGGTATTTTTTGTTTTAATTTTGGGACTGCGGTTGCAAAGATATTCAACAAATACAAAAAGATGTATCCCCGAAAAAAGCTTTTGGAAACGCTGAGTTTTGTTCTTCCCGCCAAAACCACAGTAGGCCTAATGGTTTAGAGAACTGTGGTAGGCCTAATAGTTTAGAGATAGTTTATTTCTAAATAGTTTAGGCCTAACTATCTCTAAACTATTAGGCCTAATAGTTTAGAGATAGTTCGGCGTAATAGTTTAATAAGATTACAGTAGGCCTAATAGTTTAGAGAACTGTGGTTTTGGCGGGAAGATCAAAACTCAGAGTTTCCAAAAACTTTTTTGGGGAGACATCTTTTTGTAGTTGTTGAATATCTTTGCAAACGCAACCCCTAAATCAATACAAAAAATATCAAAAATTTCAGTTCAATTTTAGCTATTGTAAACCACTGGAATTGGCTGGATGATTCACCGCCTTTAACTGTATCATACTACAAAAGATCTGTTCAACAGAATGAGACTGAAAACAATCACTTTGAGGTCTGAGCTGTCCTGATTAACCTTCCTTGACCAAACCTCATCGCACTGCCATGCTACCACCTTAAACTCGGTCCACGCCCAAGGAACCTCAACGAGAAAAAGGTTTAGAGCATTTACTACCAGAAAGCAAAAATGTAGACAGCGGCAATTAGCACCTACAACAAAGATCAACATCAAATAATACCGCTTAAGCGGCTTCTTCCCCTCCACACAGTTTTACATCACACCTTTCATTAGTAAATAACAAACGTAATAATGAATAACAGGTCGAGCAGTTTTTTCCCACGGCTCTACCTGAGTTTTTTCGAACCTCAAGTATCTCCCACTGAGTAGCCAATTATCAAAAATTGAGGTTTTATTGCAAAACTTTGTTTCTCACGATCTCAATTTAAAAACATTGACGGAAATAAATGAAAATTGACCAAAATGAATAAATAAAGGAGATTGCTGGAAAGCAATTAAAAAGGTGTTAAGACCTAGAAAGTCAATCGAATCTTTGTTTGCGTTGCTTGCATTAAATAATTAAATTCAAATTTTTACTCCTATGCCTAACCAAGATTTTGAGTCTCGAGACTTCTCATGTTTCGAGACCATGACTTTTCGAGACCAAGACTCGAGATCGAGACTTGAAGTTCTAGTCTGAGGCGAGACCGAGAATGAGACTTTCAAAAATGCGTCTCGAGACAGTCTCGAGACCCGAGATCGGTCTCGAGAACTCCATCACTCCTGTATATACATATGTATATTGTACAGTATATACTAACGCGCTAGCTTAAGCTGTTAAAAAACGATTTTTTTACAGTTTTCACAAAGAATGAAACCTAATACCCTTTGATAAAATGTAAAACCGAAACAAAAATATTAAAATGATTTTGTCGTAATTAAAAAAGAAATTAAATACGCAAGATTCAATATGATCTCGGTTTGAGAAAAAGCGATGGCCAACTAAAATTGAACCCGTGCCTGGGCACTCCATAGGTTTCATTCACTGGCGCCTTCAACTTCTAGGCCAGGTGATCTTAACCTTTTTTCTCCACTTTCCCATTTTTTAGTTTACCAACTCTCCATTTTCCACCACCATAGACGTAGTGTTTTATGGAACAAAGATATCGTAGAATGGAAGATCAGAAGCTGTGGCGTGGTTTGGCACTAAATCAGGATTTTGCTATAGGGAAAGAACTTAAGCCAAAAGCAAAAATGTCTAAATTGAGAAACATGTTGAGTAAACTAGTGGAACGTAAATGTATCACAGTTGGGGGTCTGGGAGCCGCGGAAGGCTGGGGGAGTCTGGGGGTTGAAGCCCCCCCAGCCACTGGGCGATTTTTGGAAAAAATAACTATTTTAATGTCGTTGAATCTCATTTCGCACGTGTTTAGAGCCATTTCAAAAAACTACAATTTTAACATTTGAAAGCCAACTAAAAAAAAATTAAACTTTTACTTACAATTTAAGTCCAAAACACGTTTAAAATCTTGTATTTTGGGGTTAAATTTTGTAAGGGATTCGGCCCAGGTAGGGGAAAGCAAGATACAATGCCTCGTGCAATATTTTAGCAGTAGATAATAATCCAGAGGTTTTTGCTTTGTTATGAAAATAACCAGTTGTAAGAGTATATGTGCAACCACAGAGCCCAGGCCCCTTCAATTCAAATCCAATAATTTATTTATTGTACCTTTCCCTTACTAAGTTTTTTTTTCAAACATATTTTGTTGCGTAAAAACTGGAAAGGTGGAGGTGAATTGTTATTAAAAAATGGTGCAATAGATGGTTATGCCTATTAAAAGGGGGTGAGGCATCCAGCTAGGATTATGTGCAAAAGGTAAAGTATAATCTGAAACATATCTTCACCAAATTTCACCTGCTTACGATTTCTTGTTTCTGAGATATTTTATATCAAAGTAAGGAGATCTCCCCAACAGTGTTGCGACTTAAAATTTCATTTTTCGTAAAATGATGCTTGTTGTAATTTTTCACATTGATTTGAAAGCTCCTGAATGCTAGGCTTAAGCATAAATTAGTGTTACAACAGAAATAGTTTTACAAATTAAATAGTATATCTTAATTTCTAAAAAATTAGATCTCAAATGGCAACACTGTTGGGGAGATCTCCCAACTTTGAAATAAACTATCCCAAAAACGATCGATCGTAGAAAGCTGAAATTCAGTGAAGAAATGTTTTAGATGTTTCCTTAATTTTTACACATGATCCCAGCTGGATGCTTCACCCCCTTTAACCATGTTATTGCTTGGGATAGTTGAACCATGTTTATGTTGCGCGGGGCTTCTGGCACTATAGGGATTTTCAAACATCTTCTTGCAAAATATAAGTGAAGACCTAACAAAGTTTTACCATCTGAGCGCTGAGAACCTGAAACTATGCCTTATGGTAAATCCGGCCCTGATTGTCACTTTTACCCAAACATGACTTACAATATGCCACATTTTGGTTGTTTTTGCTATTAAAAACGGTCTTTAATGGTTGTGATTTGTAAAGTAAATCAACATGTCATGTGTTAAATTTCGATGCCGTGTTCTTCTGTTCGATCGGTCATTTCCGATTCGGCAATTTCCCGATTCCCCACTAGCGGGGAATTCCCCACAAGTTAAAAACCACTG